>VONZ01000070.1:57500-715000 GCA_012976165.1 Labeo catla
TTATTCAAAGAATCAGAAAAAAAAACTTTCCAGAAATGTATGTTTCCACAAAATAAACAGATTCCTAAAGGATCATGTGACACTGAAAACTGTAGTAATGATGCTGAAAATTCAGCTTTGATCACAGGAATAAATTACATTTTAAAATATATTCACATGGAAAAAAATCTATTTTAAATTTTAATATTTCCAATATTACTGCTTTACTGTATTTTTGATCAAAGATATTATGGTGAGCACAAGAGAAGTCACAATGTAAACATATATGTAAATTATATATATCAAAAAATACACACTACCATTCAAAAGTTTTTGAACATTAAGATTTTTAATGTTTTTTAAAGAAGCATCTTTTGCTCACCAAGTCTGCATTTATTTGATCCAAAGTACAGCAAAAAAACAGTAAAAATGTGAAATATTTTTACTATTTAAAATAACTGTTTTCTATTTGAATATGTTTTAAAATGTAATTTATTTCTGTGATTTCAAAGCTGAATTTTCATTACTCCAGTCACAGTCATTCTAATATTCTGATATCCTGCTCAAAAAAACATTTATTATTATTACATTAAAAAAAAAAAAAAATTAGGTTTCTTTGATGAATAGAATAGAATAGAATAGAATAGAATAGAATAGAATAGAATAGAATAGAACAGAATAGAAATTCAGCTGAATTTCAAACTTTTGAAAGGTATAGTGTATAATGTTACAAAAGCTTTTTTATTTCAGATAAATGCTGATCTTTTGATCTTTCTATTCATTAAAGAATCATGAAAAAAAATGTACTCAGCTGTTTTAAATACTGATAATGATAATAATAATAAAATGTTTCCTGAACAGCAAATCAGCATATTATAATGGTTTCTGAAGGATCCTGTGAAATTGAAGATTGGAGTAATGATGCTGAAAATTTAGATTTGATCACAGGAATAAAGTACATTTTAAAATATATTCAAATAGAAAACAGTTATTTTAAATAGTAAAAATATTTCACAATATTACTGCTTTTTCTGTATTTTGGATCAAATAATTGCAGACTTGGTGAGCAGAAGAGACTTCTTTAAAAATATTAAAAATCTTTCTGTTAAAACACTTTTGACTGGTAGTGTACATATGTATGTAAGTATTGTGTATTATTATTTTATATATTGTTATTAATATTATTACTTATTATTTATATAATATATTATTTATTACTTTATATTTTTTGGAGGATGCTTAGATATTTGTATGATATTTGTTTGGAAATGGTCTGTTTTTGTTTTTCACACCAGTACACAGTTGTACAATCACACACAAAGCGTGATCAGCTGAAAGCCACAGAAAGCGTACAGATTGCAGACCATCTGCTCACTATTCTCTTTTCAGACCATGCTTAAAACTGCAAAAACTGCATTTCATTTAAAGTAGCCCGTTATCAAACCTTTATGAACGACGCATAAGAGCATAGATGTTTTGCAGTTCATTCTGATCAATATCACTATTTGCAGAATAGACATTATTAATTTGCATACAAGCAAGCTTGTGAGAGTATGCCAACAGAGACTTGGCATTACGCCAATTCACTGGCTTTACCTTGTAAACAGAGTGGCAGTGTTTGGAAACAGGCTTGTCTCACAGTACACTGGATTTTACAGTAAATGTGTGATCACAGGCACTAGGTGAGCGGGATCGTGCTGCGACTGTCTACAAAGAATTCTTTTACAAATACTGACTTTAAATGAACCTGATTACTCGGTTTCTTTTGTCACAATACATTTTGCTTCATATTTATGCTGTAAATATGGAAGAAGCTGATGTTTACAGGAACTAGAGCTAAATTGTTTCGGACTGCTTTTGGAATTGCTTTCGGATGTTTTTGCTTATAAGCCGTACAGGTAATATTAATCACAATCCGATTTAGTGTGTGTTCCAAATTTAATGTTATTTATTGTCGGCGATGCTTTAATAAGGTGATGTTGATAAGCGTTGTTGATATCAATTCAGAAAGCTCAGCCTGATGGATGGTTTCTAATGAAACACTTTCTAGTATGTGGTTTAGATGGGGCAGAGGTCTCGTTATGTCAGTGTCAAATGTCACACGTTTAATGAAATAACAGGTGGTTAAATGCTGCAGGCAGCTGAAGTGAGCATATGGGTAAATAGGGCCTAACCCTGACCTTTGTGTGGTTTCAGGTGTACTTTTCTATTCATTTTGTCATTTTTTATTTAAAAATACAGGCAGCTAAGAGGTGATTCACAATATTACAAACTTAATTTACTGTAAAATAAAGGATATTAAAAAAGGGTATAATTTAAAACGTATTTATAACCTTGATTATAAATATAAAAACAACTATAAAAACAATTTCCAGTTTATTGCAAAATATATTGCAATATACAAAAAATATCAACATGAAAACATAAAAATGCTTTGTGGTTGTAGTTCTTCACCAGCAGTTTTGCACTTAAAATTCTTAAAAATGTAAAAAAAATAAATAAATAATAATAATAATAATAATAATAATAAATATTATTTACTTGTATATTTAGGTAACTAAAATGTCTAACTTCAACTGAAGCATATATAATTGTTTAACAACCTCAACTTTTCTTGAAAAGCAGTTTCTCTGAAGAGTACATTTCTGATCTGAATAGTCAGAGAAAAATATGTTTGCAGGTTCTAAACTATAAACACTTCAGAATATGTATAGCTTATGCATCATTGACCTTATTTTTATGTACGCAGCTTTTTACATTCAGTCCATTGAATGCATATATTTGGATGCTATTGTACCTAAAGAGCCATGGTGTGTGTGTGTTTTACAGAAGCAGCAGACACACAGGCCAGTCCTGATGGCAGGCGCTTGGGGGTCAGCCTGCACTGGACTCTGGCTCTAGCAGCCCACTGGGCCCTCACTTCAACTCTGAACATTTCACAGGTCAGTGAGAAGAGATACGTTATACTCTATACACTCACACACTGGTCTGGAATGCATGTTTGAATCAATATCTCTTCTTTGAAGAAGAAGAAATTAAAGGGATAGTTCACCCAAAAATGAAAATTCTGTCAATAATTACTCACCGTCATATCGTTCCAAACCCATAAGACCTTCGTTCGTCTTTACAACACAAATTAAGATATTTTTGATGAAATCTGAGAGCTTTCTGACCCTGCATAGACAGCAATGCAACTGACACATTTTATGGGCTAGCGTCTGGGTATATGCAGGGTACCCACCGAACCAAGGGGGAACTTTTAATTGAAACAATAGAGCCCTGCACGATAGAGCCCTGTACGTTCAGGCCCGAGTCCTGCCCTTGTCCGTCATTTTATCAGAACGGAGCCCGTGCTTATTACACAGCTGCTGTTGCAGCCATTAAAATAGTTCAGTTTTGATTTTTAATGCAAAGTGGCCAGATTTCGTTTCGTTTCTTTATTAAGTTAATTTAGAAATACGTTTGGAACATTTTATGTTTGTTAAATTCAAGCTTTTGTTTTTTAAAGGGGTCATCGGATGCAAAGTTCACTTTTTCATGTTGTTTTAACATTGTGTGCTGGCAGTGTATGTACAAATCTACCCTATAATGAAATTAAATCCATGCAGTGGTTTTTAATTAATCTGTAAAAATAATATTCTCTTTTTCAAATCGAGCCATTCTCAGATGCCTGTCGGTGTGCCGTCACACCCACAGAGGCCGCTTCCACGATAGTTGATTGACATGAGCGTCTTACCTCAGACCCGCCTTAAATCAGCTGTAACAGTCTGACCTCCATTGTTTTGATGCGGAGCAGGGATGTAAGTTAGACAAGAATATCTCCGATTGAGGGATTGAGGTGTTGTGTTGCTGGATGTAATAATGAACATAGTGGTCGTCATTTACTCCCGACATCTGAGCCGCTGAAGATGCAGTGGATTATGTTTGTTTGTGAAGTGAATGTGCCTCCCGATCTACATAAATATGTCTATGTTCACACGAATCATTCATGATCCAGCTTCACTTACAGCAGAAGTGTGTATAAGGGTTTTTTTATGAATCTTTGCGTTCAACTTTCCTAATAATGTGCTTGTTAGCAAGTTTAGCGGCTAAATGCAGCTAAATGCGGCTAAAGTAAACAGGCTCGTCACTCCACAGAGAGAAGAGAGGGGCGGGGCGAGCAGAGCTCATTAACATTTAAAGCAACCTCGACCAGAACAGGATGAATTTTGCAGAGCTGATTTTGACAAGGTAAAAAGGGTGTTGTTTTACACAACCATTGAGAATTTTTAGCCAAAGTATATTATAGACTTTTCATTAAGACCCTAAAAAATCATATCAACTTGTGGAAAATAGGCATCCGATGACCCCTTTAAAGTAACGACCAAGCGGTCAGCGGCAGTGAGTTGAGCATATGTTTGATGCTCAAATCAACACGACTTGCCTAAAATAAAATCTATAGACACTTGATGCATTTCGCAATATTAATTTAAACATTTTACCTAATTTAATGTGCTCTGTTAGACGCACATCCAATTGTTTGTTCGGAGAGTGGAAGTGAAAGCGCGCTTTGCAGGACATGCAAGCACCACTGCAATCACTTGCATTTTTTTTTTAATAGTGGAAACCTAAAATACGCCATCATTTTTGTCCATAAAAGTAGGAGTAATACATCATTCGGAACTGTAAAAGGTCTACTTTTATTTGTGTGCGCTCACAATATCAACAAAATGTTGTGCTTTCGTAAAATAAAGAAAACAAACATGCGCATTCTGCATCTCTTGAAGAGGAACGCTTCACAGAAATGATCCCAAACTCTGCGAATATTTGCCTCACAGACATGATAAATATATCTATAGAAATGCTTTAAATTACTACTTTGAAATGAAAGAATTACTGTAATAAAATAATGTTATATTTAATGTGTTAATGTCAGTTAATGTGAAAATTCCACCTACTCCGCAAAGTTATAGGCTTGTTGGCTTTTCTGAGGTAGGCTAAATGTTCTATTATGACTATTTACAAGGTGTTTTTTTTTTGTTTTTTTTAACTGATTGATCGATTTCACGAGACATCATTTTTATTCATGTTTTTAACATGCATTCAAATGTTTTTTCCTGTTTATTTCATGTTTATTAAAGAAGAAAAGATCATTGATTCACATGCCGCTTGATTTGAGACTAATAGAGTTATCTCACTACAAATTAAAGAGTGTAAAAACACATTTGTTGTTTGTATTTTACCATAAAATTGACAGAATTTATAGGCTGAGACTTGCATGCCACAAAAATGAATGGATTTGAAAACGTTAAATATGATTTCCAAGCATTTATACCGTAAATAAAACAGCTTGTGAATACTCACGTAGTGTTGTATACTTAATAAAATCAACAAGTTAACAGAGTTGGAGCCCACAATGATTGGGGGGCCTGTACAAATTTTTTGCATATAGGCCCGGGGCTGACTTGCTACGCCACTGGCTAGAAAGGTAGTAAGGATATCGATAAAATAGCCTATGTGACATCAGTTGTTCAAGTTGAATTTTATGAAGCTATAAGAATACTTTTTGTGCCCAAAGAAAACAAAAGTAATGACTTTATTCAACAATTTCTGGACGTTCTACGTCAGAGCGCCGGCTCCTGCGTCAGCAGCACCACACATCCGCATCGTCATACTGTCATGAACGCATGTTGGAATAAAAACAGTTGAATAAAGTCGTTATTTTTGTTTTCTTTGTGCACAAAAAGTATTCCGGTTGAACACTGGTGTCTAACCTGACTATTTTAACAATGTCCTTACTACCTTTCTGAACCTTGAGCGTGGTGGTACCCATGCTGTCTATGAAATGACATGAAGGTGAGTAATTAAGGACACAATTTTCATTTTTGGGTGAACTATCCCTTTAATAATATTATTCAGCAAGGATGCATTAAATTAATCAAAAGTGCCAGTAGAAACTTTTCAACACTTCACATCTCAATTTGTAATTATTTTATGTTTTGACAAATTGGTGGCTAATTTTTATGAGTTCATAAAGTTTTTGTACGATCAGCTTATGCCTTTTGTATTTTTTGTCATCTTCATGAAGATAATAACGATATCGTTTTCAAAAAACTACTTCAAAACCAGTTTCAAAAGCTAGTGTTTTCAGGCTCCCAAAACACTGTCATTGTGCAAATAAACAGTCAGAATAAATAAAGAAGTTTTCCGTTTTTATTTCAAAATGGTGTTGTGTAAACACCCCAAAAAAGCTATTTTAAAATGTAATAATATTTCATAATATCACGATTTTTAATGCATTTTTGAGCGGTAGTGTTCTGTAAATGTCCTTAAAATCATTTAATTTTAATTCAATTAAACCTAAATGTCTTAATCTACTTTATGGTTTCCTAATAGTCATTAAAATAATCTAAACTTTAAAAATATTACATTCATTTATATTCATTTTTTTTATTATTTTGCTAATATTTATTCTGAAGAAAGACAGACATGTATAGAAAGTCAAAATATTAAATGCCATGGATGAATATTTACTGAGTAATCAACTATTTTGTAGAGGGAGGTCAAAATAGCAATTTTCACCTTAGAGTCAAGTTACAGGGGGGCAAAAATGATTTCAGAAAATGGCAGCATCATAATGTTATTTTTACACAGAGATTGGTAGGTCTATTAGTAAAATCTGTTGACTTCAGCTGTTCTTGTTGCATAATGTGCCAATGGTGACCATTCAAAAATGGGGAAACGGCACTTTTCAAGAAGTATTAAAGATATCCTAATGCCCTTTTAGATATTGGGTCTTAACAATCTTTCCTTCTGGCATCTTTATCTTTAATGCTCTATGAGTTTCAGTTATAGAGATACTGAAATTTAAATATGGCTCCAGGATTAAATCGTTAAAGTGTACACATTTTTAGTGGTCAAAAACCAAATGTGGGTCAGTTTACAAAAATATGACACTTCTTTTCATTTAAAGAGGAATGTCTGAAGAACAAATAATGTTAAGACTAGAGATGTATCTTGTTTCTTTCTGTCAAGACAACTGCATTAAACATACCTGTGTGACTGCCATAAATATTCTTTATCCAAAGTTTGCATGCCTATAACTCAAGAAGTATTAAAGATATCTTAATGCCCTTTTAGATATTGGGTCTTAACAATCTTTCCTTTTGGCATCTTTATTTTTAATGCCCTATGAGATTCGGTTCCAGAGATATTGAAATTTAAATATGGCTCCAGGAGTAAATCGTTAAAGTGTACACATTTTCAGTGGTCAAAAACCAAATGTGGGTCAGTTTGCACAAATATGACACTTCTGTTCTTTTAAAGAGGAATGTCTGAAGAACAAATAATGTTGAAACTAGAGATGTATCTTGTTTCTTTCCGTCAAGACAACTGCATTGAACAGACCTGTCAGAGTGCCATAAATATTCTTTTTCCAAAGTTCCCATGCCTATAACTCAAGAAGTATTAAAGATATCAGAATATGATTTTAGATTTTAGTTGTTAATAAACTTTTCTTTTGGAATCTTAATTTTCAAGCCCCTACATCATTTAGTTCTGGAGATATGGGGATCTCAATAAGGCTCCATGTCCAGATTGATGAATATTACCCATTTCAGTGGTCGAAAGCCAAATTTTTGAATGGTCACCACTGGCACATAATGCAACAAAGATTGCTAAGTCAACAGATTTTACTAATAGAACTACCAATCTCTGTGTAAAAATAAGATAATGACGCTGCCATCTTTCTAAAATCATTTTTACCCCCCTGTAACTTGACTCTGAATCTAAGATGAAAATTGCCATTTTGACCCCCCTCTACAAAATAGTGGATTACTCAGTAAATATTCATCCATGACATTTAATATTTTGGCTTTAATCACTATACATGTCTAACTTGTCTAGATTAGCAAACTTAAAAAAAATTGAACTGGGGAAGTTTTTGAAATTTGTTTGATTTTACATGGAATGACCCTTCAGTTTTTGGGTGAAATATGACCTGGACAGGTTTTCGACAGCTTTCGTGAAATTCATACAGATGTCAGATTCTTCATGCATAGCTCAGTAATATCTTCCATATGAACCGTTCGTTACTCCTGCTGCCATTTTAAACAGCCAGGCCACCTTACTGACAGAAAACAAGTTGTTTCTAAATCTTGAGAGATGCACATTTCCATGTTGTTGACTGTGTTAAATGTCTCTTTGCCAGCAGGACGAGTGCCCATGAGGTCGTTGACGCTGGTCCTGCTCGTCCTGATCAGCGTCCAGGCTGCACTCATCATGGGAGGCCACACCCAGGGGCAGGGGCCAGCCAATCAGCACGCAGCAGCGCACCACTCAGCCAGGCCTCACGGCCAATCCAAGCAGGACTCGCACTACGACGACCTAATCCCCAACGTGGACCCCAAACTCTTCAACAAGCGCCGTTACCGCTCGCCTCGCGTGCTGTTTAGCGACGTGGTCCCTACGGAAAATGACACGGGTAGCCCCAGGCGCCCACGTGTCCGGCGGAAGGCGAACGACTTCTTGCATCGCGGCGAGTACTCGGTGTGCGACAGCGAAGAGCACTGGGTTGGCAACCTGACCCATGCCACAGACTTAGCGGGCAATGAAGTCACAGTGCTGCCGCACGTTCGCATTAACAACGTCGTAAAGAAGCAGCTTTTCTACGAGACCACATGCCGTGTGTCGAAGCCCGTCGGGGCCCCCAAGCCGGGTCAAGGAGCCAGCGGCGTTAAAGCTGGAACCTCTAGCTGTCGTGGGATCGACAACAAGCACTGGAACTCTTATTGCACCAACACGCACACCTACGTGCGGGCGCTAACGTCCTACAAAAACCAGATCGCCTGGAGGTTCATCCGAATCAACGCCGCTTGCGTGTGCGTCCTCAGCCGCAACTCGTGGAGGCATTGACTGACTTATTGACTGGTGACTCAGCCAATCCACTGCAGCCTCCTGTCGTAAGCCCCTCCCACCCATCAATAACAACAGCCGTACTGCCAACGTCGGTGATCCGAGACTCCGCCCCTTTTATGATCTCTTTATGACATCGCAACCCAGTCCCCTCCTACCCTACCTCACACTGTAAATTATTGGTTGTTTAAGTTATGAGGACTGCATGACAATATTTATATAGTTTATACTGTCAGAATATAAATATAAATATATATATGTGTATATACAGTATACATAAAGCAAGCTTTTGTTGTGTTGTTGATGCTCTATTTATTAAACACCTCACTTCAGTATGTCAATGCAAGACTGCTTCTGTTGCAATTTCATTCAGTATTCTCATTCAAACGTATTTTCCACAAAAGCAGTTATTTTAGTCTGAAGAGCCAACCTGATCTCATGGGAAATGTAACTGTTTTACGAGGTGGCGATTTTGTTTATGACCCCTTCAAAGGTCAAAGTTTAAAAATCACCCCTCTAATACAAGTAGGACGCTTTTTTGTAAGGTGCGAAAAGAGTTTGTACTTTTACTCAATGCATATTAGCAGATATTAGGTCAAAATTAGGTCAGATATTGTACTTTTTTAAGGCTCAGACCACACAGCCATTCACTTAATTCCAAATGGGATAAATCTGCCTCTGAAGGACACTTCAAACAGCCTGTCAGAATGAAGGATTTCATAGGTACAACTGATAAAAACTTCACTCCAAGGAACAGTTTTTTTTTTTTGTTTTGTTTTTTGTTTTTTTTTTGGTTTCCTACACCTTCAATCTCTCCAAAGCTCTTATTTTGTAGGTTAAACCCTTCAAGGGATTAGGGCACAAGGATGAGCCCTTCTGAATGAGAAACAGTGCATTTTTTTTCAGGCAGTTCCAGGTAATGTGCATTCATGTTCCAGGCAAAACAAAAACACGCTTGGCTCTTATAACTGGAAGGCATGTCTTCCATTACCTCATTTGAATGTTATGATTTCTATAGAACTATTACGCATTATGAAAAAGTAGTTGTATTAAATGCGTTGTAGTGTATTTCTATTCTTAGAGGTACAGTTGAGGTCATACGTTTACATACACCTTGCAGAACCTGCAAAGTGTTAATTATTTTACCAAAATATGAGGGATCATACAAAATGAATGTTATTTTTTAATTTAGTACTGACCTGAATAAGATATTTCACATGAAAGATGTTTACATATAGTCCACAAGAGAAAATAATAGATAAATAAAATAATAAAAATGACCCTGTTCAAAAGTTTACATACACTTGATTCTTAATACTATGTTGTTACCTGAATGAGCCACAGATTTTTTTGTTTAGTGATAGTTGTAATGAGTCCCTTGTTTGTCCTGAACAGTTAAACTGCTGCTGTTCTTCAGAAAAATCCTTTAGGTCCCATAAATTCTTTGGTTTTTCAGCATTTTTTTTTGTGTATTTGAACCCTTTCCAACAATGGCTGTTTGATTTTGAGATCCACTGAGGGACTCATATGCAACTATTACAGAAGGTTCAAATGCTCACTGATGCTTCAGAAGGAAACACAATGCATTAAGAGCCGGGGATGTAAACTTTTGAACAGAATGAAGATGTGTACATTTTTCCAATTTTCTAAATATCTAAATATGAAAATATCTAAATATCTAAAAATTCTAAATATATATTTTTCCATTTAGTACTGCACTTCAGAAGCTACAAAAGATACTTACATGTTTCCCAGAAGACAAATTAAGTTAAATTTATCCTGACCTTTAAATTCAAAAAGATTTCACCCCCCGGCTCTTAATGCATTGTGTTTTACTTCTGGAACATCAGTAAGTGTTCGAACCTTCTGTAATAGTTGTCCTTCAGTTGTCCTCAGTTGGAAAAGATGGACCTCAAAATCATACAGTCATTGTTGTAAAGAGTTCAAACACACAAAAATGCTGAAAAGCCAAAACATTTGTGAGACCTGAAGAGTTTTTCTTAAAAATAGCAGACAGTTTAACTGTTCAGGACAAACAAGGGACTCAAGAACAAACTAAAAAAAAAAAAAAAAACAGCTGTGAATCATTCAGGTAATAACATAGTGTTAAGAATCAAGTGTATGTAAACTTTTGAATTGGGTCATTTTTATAAATTCAACTATTATTTTCTCTTGCGGACGATTATGTAAACGTCTTTTATGTGAAATATCTTATTCGGGTCAGAACTAAATAAAAAATAACATGCATGATCCCTCTTAATTTGCACATTTTAATTCACTGAGTATTAATAATCTTTGATTGTGCTTTAAAGTACACTTATTTTGATGTGATTTAACTACACTGTAAAAAAATTCCTTAAATTTTATGGTAAAAAAAAAAACAGCAGCTGTGGTTGCAGGAATTTTACCGTAAAAAAAGCGGTAGCAATGTTTTTGGTTTTACGATTTTAACTTAGATTTTACATTTAAATACTGTAATTTCACTAACTGAAATAATGTTAATATACCAACTTATTGAAGTACTGAAATGTGTTTTGTACCTTTGTAATACACTAATAACCACCAAAAGCAGGTGGTGATAAGAAAGTCACAAGGCCCAAAGCCCATCACAAGCAGCTTTCAAATAATAACATATATAGAAGGTGCACAGTGTCATTCACACAAACACTAAACACCATAACGCACATGAAACTGAAATAATGCAATAAACATTCATTTACCAACATTAGATGTAACATACAACCCTAATGTGCAAAACTGATAAGAAAAAACTAAGAAGCAACATAGTCAGTTTACGGTTATTCACCGTAAACGATACGTTCTTTTTCCACTTCCAAAAACGGTATACTACCGTAGAATTACATCCAATGTCCAATGCGTTTTTTCACTATATATAGTAGAGGAACTTACCGATAAACCTTTAACAGTTTTTTACTGTAGCATTTTTACAGTCTTTTACCGTTAAATTCACGCTCTTTTTTTTACAGTGTAACGTAAAAAACTTCAATGCATTGTGTCAATATTCAATATTACATATGAAATATTAACATTAAAGTCAATATATTTAAAACGTACAAAATGACAACGTAATTATTACTCTCATGTTGTTCCAAACCCGTAAGACCTTTGTTCAACTTCGCAACAAAAAAAAAGATATTTTTGATGAAATCCGAGAGCTTTCTGACCCTGCATAGACAGCAATGCAACTGACACGTTCAAGACCCAGAAAGTTAGTAAGGACATTTTTTAAATAGTCCATGTGACATCAGTGATTCAACCTTAATTTTATGAAGATACAAGAATACTTTTTGTGTGCAAAAACATGCAAGTTGTGCTGTCTATGCAGGGTCAGAAAGCTCTTGGATTTCTTTAAAAATATCTTAAATTGTGTTCTGAAGATGAACAAAAGTCTTGCGGGTTTGGAACGACATGAGGGTGAGTAATTAATGACACAATTTTCATTTTTGGGTGAACTATCCCTTTAAGTTCAACTAAAAGTGTATTTTTTTCATAGGCGTCTATTTTAGAGGGGTCATCGGATGCAAAGTTCACTTTTTCATGTTGTTTGAACATTAATGTGTGTTGGCAGTGTATGTACAAATCTACCCTATAATGATAAAAATCCATGCAGTGGTTTTTAATGAATCTGTAAAAATAATATCCCCTTTTTCACACAGACAGGGGCCGCTCCCATAATAGTTGATTGACATGAGCGTCTTACCTCAGATCAGCTGTAACAGTCTGACCTCCATTGTTTTGATGCCGGAGCAGGGATGTAAGTTAGACAAGAATATCTCTGATTGAGCGATTGAGGTGTTGTGTTGCTGGATGTAATAATGAACATAGTGGTCGTCATTTACTCCCGACATTTGAGATGCAGTAGATTACGTTTGTTTGTGAAGGGAATGCGCCTCCCGATCTATATATATCCGTCTATGTTCGCGCAAATCATTCGTGATCCAGCTTCACTTACAGCAGAAGTGAGTATAAGGGTTTTTTTATGAATCTCCACAATCACCTTTCCTAATAACATGCTAGATAGCAAGTTTCGCGGCTAAATGCGTTAAATGCAGCTAAAGTAAACAGGCTTGTCACTCCACAGAGAGAAGAGAGGGGCGGGGCGAGCAGAGCTCATTTGCATTTAAAGTAACAATCCCTTAGAATGGGATGATTTTTGCAGAGCTGATTTTGGCAAGGTAAAAAGGGTGTTGTTTTACACAACCATTGAGAATTTTTAATCAAAGTATATTATAGACTTTTCATTAAGACCCTAAAGAATCATATCAACTTGGGAAAATGGGCATCCGATGACCCCTTTAAAGCAGAAATTCAATTCCACAAATTCTTTATTTCCTCAACATCCTTGTTATGCACCATGCAACTGACCCAGGTTGTCAGTGTTTGTTAGCTTCAGCCATTAGCCTCACCAAAGCTAATCGGTTATACTGCGCCGATAGCAGAATCCAGGTCACATACTTCCAGAACTGTCTGTGTTAGCCAAGAAACAATTGAGATAAATGAGAACGCTTACAGATAGTACCCTAATCCTTAGTTAACTTTAAACAGCTGAGCTAAAACGTTAACACTATTCATTTGAGTAAGATTTAGTAATGGAATATGAAATATTTGATGTCTTATTTGGAAAACTATGACAGATAAGCATATCAGCTTTTGGCAATGTACTTTTTTAAAGCTGACCTAGCAAGACAAACACACTTCTCATGTATTGTAGTATTGATCAAAGGTGAAATTAAAGAGAGTTGCTGTTTATAATGCATAGCAACAACTGTTTTCTTGTTCAGAGTCAACAGATGTGCAAACGTGCATCATAAGTTTATCCACTGACGTAGAGTTGGCGCTCAAAAAAAGGCATCCCCTTGTCTCTTTTTCCCCTCAGAGATTAATATATTGTCTGGAAGCAGCTACTAAGGGACTATCTGGGATCCCTCGTGTTCTTTCCCTTCCAGTCCATGTTGGATCATGAAAAAGAGCTCAAATAAATGAGACAAAACTTTCACTCATAGTGCAATCAGCCATGCAAGGTGACCTGGAATCTTACTCTGGCTCCTCGGGTCGCCTCCAGAAGATTTACGATGGGAAAGACAGATCGGCATTAGTAAGTGCAACTCCAGCCATGAAGGAGATCCTGTGTAAACCAAAGCAGCTGTGTTGCCGGTGGTGAGGTGCATGCTGCACGGCATCTGGAAACTTGTACGGGCATCGTGAATTAATGAAGGTCCTTGCGGCGGTTCTTGAGAGAGTGTCCTGACTGAACCTCTGTCCGTGCAAGATGATGTTTAGATATTGTGGTTACAGAGTTCAGACAGAGACAGAAGACCATGGGAGATGATAAGTGTGTGTGTGGCAGGTGGGGACCAAATGTCTCCTAATGATTATAAAACATCAAATCACCTACATTGTGGGACCATCCAATAGTCAGTTTAAATGTCTCAATTAATCCTTCCCCAACCAAAAAAAGAATTTTTTTTTTTCCGAGTTTATGTGGCCTGATTGAGTCCAGAATGTCCCGATCAAAAACACAGATGAAGAAGGTCCAGAAATGGGCAATCTCATATGTAAGCTGATGTAAAAACTGCCTACACTCTTAAAAAAAAAATAAAGGTGCTTTAAAAGGTTCTTCACAGCGATGCCATAGAAGAACCATTTGTGGTTCCACAAAGAACCATTCAGTCAAAGGTTCTGTAAAGAACCATCTCTCTTTCCTTTTTATAATCTGAAGAACGTTCTTTTGCCACAAAGAACCTTTTGTGAAACAGAGGTTCTTCATGGAACCATTTAGACAAAAAGAACATTTATTTTTAAGAGTGTAATATCTCTGTGTCACATGATCCTTCAGAAATCATTCTAATATGCTGATTTATTATTAGAATTATTAATGTTGTGCTGCCAAATTTTTTTTGGAACCTGTGATTCTTTTTTTTTTCAGGATTCATTGATTAATAAGAACAGCATTTATTCAAAATAGAAACCTTTACTAACAATGTAAATCTATGCTATCACTTTTTATGAATTTAACACATCCTTGTTGAATAGAAGTATTAATTTCTTTCAAAAAACGAAAGAATAAAAATGTACTGAACCCAAACTTTTGAACAGTAGTGTATGTTGTTAGAAAAGATCTATTATGAATAAATGCTGTTCTTTTTAACTTTTTATTCATCAGAGAATAAAAAACATTTAAAACAAAAAGATTTAAAAAAAAAATAATAATTTTCCCAGTCATGCTTATTTCTTAATTATAATGATGTTATTTAGTGTTAGATGCTTTTTAATTATATATGTCGTCCAAATGTTTGGGGTTGCTTAGATTTTTTATTGTTTTTGAAAGTATCATTTGATCACCTGCTGCATTTATTTGATCAAAAATCATTGTCAATGCTGAAAACATTATTATCACGTTTTTATTTTTCAGGATTCTTTGATGAACAGATTCTTTGATGAACAAAAGAACAGCATTTATTTGAAATAGAAATCTTTTCTACCATTATAAATGTTTTTACTGTCACTTTTGATCAATTTAATGCATCCTTGCTAAATAAAAGTATTAATTTATCATTATTATTTTTTTAAATCTTACCAATTCCAAACTTACATTATGTGTGTGTGTGTGTGTGTGTGTGTGTACTGTATATATAAAACAATTATACGGAGATGCATGTGAGAATGAATTTGTGCCCTAAATAAAACTTTAATAAACCAATATAAGATTTTGTTGGCATAATTTTAAGATAAATTGCTGATGTTTCACATAATATAACTGACAGTTATATGCGTTATATGTGAATATAATTAATAACCAGTGTTGGGGAGTAACTAATTACATGTAACAGAATTACGTAATTTAATTACAAAATAAATGTAATTGTAATTAAAGTTACTGAGAAAAAATGTGTAATTAAATTACAGTTACTTTTGAAAAATGCCAGTGATTACAAAGGGGATTACATCTGAATTTCTTCACACACCCACCCCCACTTACAGATTTAATTGACTTCTTTTAAATTGTATTGACTGCTCTAAAATGAGACACCAATGTTTCAGGAGTTTAGGACACAGAATAGGACACATGCTTATTCAATAACGGTTTTATTTCCTATTTGGGTTCATGCATATACTTTATATTTTAAGATAGTTTTTTCCAAGGCATTGTTAGATGTTAGTGTTTTCTGTCATAACTATGCAAACATTTGATTTCAAACCCAGTATCATAGCTATTAAACTATTTCTTGTTATGATGTTATTTATGTTATGATCTTGTTATGACATATAGCGCAACTGCGCTCACGGTGACCCGAGTTCAATTCCCGTCTCGAGGTCCTTTGCCAATCCAGCTCCCCTCTCTGCTCCCAGCTCTTTCCTGTCATCTCTCTACTGTCCTATCACAATAAAAGGCATAAAAAACCCAAAAATATAAGTACAAAAAAAAAATAAAAGTCTGAATTTGTGGTGGCTGTGCTTTAAATTAAATTATTACACAGCTCAGACTCATTCGGGGCAACTTAAGTCAGTGCTATATGCTTGATAATTTTTCTTGGCGGAAGCTTTGCGTTTGGTTAGCTAATAAAATATTAAAGCTTAATTCAATATTATGTGGACAGTTTCTTAATTTTGTCATCCTGGTATCGTGGACTCACTCTATTGTTTCATACAAACGCAGCTGCTGCCTTATTTTTATTTATTTATTTTTTTTTTGTTGTACACTGTAATGGATTATAAGATAACTAACAAACTAGTACTACTACTTAATTATTTATGTGGTGAAATGTTGTGCAAGTAAACTGGTATGACTGCACTGTATCCCTAAAATGTCTAGTTTGAACTTGCCGTTTGCTAGCAACTGATTTCTTTGCATTCAAATATTTCAACTAAGATCAATGTATTGTGTATAATAATTTTGCCACGAAACATCTAAATAATCTATCAAGCATAGATGTGTAATAAGTGAGATAATGTACATTCAGCCAGTTGTTATCGCAAAATAAAGATGTATGTTATCTCTTACTTATTATAATCTTAATTCAAGGGATGAAGGATTTTGAAGGTCTGACAGTAATCAGCGTTGAGTGCTACTGTACGGTTAACTCTGCCTGGTTTAAATGTTTCTGATATTTTCAATTAACAGTTGAAAATATCAGAAATTTAGAAAAGTAATCAAGAAGTAATTAAAAGTAATAAGTTACATTACTTTAATAAAGTAATTGAAAAGTTACACTACTCATTACATTTTAAATCAAGTAACTTGTAATCTGTAACCTGTTACATTTCCAAAGCAACCTTCCCAACACTGGTAATAACATTTAACGATAAGGTTCCATTTGTTAACAATAGTTAACTATATTTGTTAGCATTGTTGTTGTTTTTTTTATAAGGTTTCCATATGAGTTACAACACAAAAGAAGATATTTTGAGAAATGTTGGAAACCAAACAGTTGACAGTAGCCATTTACTTTTATAATACGGAAAAAAAAAAAAAAAAATGAGTGGGTGAAGTATGGAAGCCTATTTCCGTCAATGAATAAAAAATAAAAATGTCATTGCCACTTTTTCTCTCTTAATTCTGACTTTTTTTCTAACAATTGCATGATACAAACTTGCGGTTCTGACTTTTGTTTCTCAGAATTGCATGATATAAACTCACAATTCCAAGAAATCTTCTGAAAGTCAGAAAAAAGCACTCACAATTGTGAGTTTATCTCGCAATTCTGACTTTCTAACTCACAATTGCAAGTTTATATCACACAGTTCTGAGGAAAAAAGTCAGAAATGTGACATGGAAACTCGCATTTGAGAAGAAAAAAAAATCAGAGTTACATTTTTATTATTTTTTTACCTCCTACAGGTTTGGAACAACTTGAGGGTGACTAAATGCTGATTTCTGTGTGAACTGCTGCTACTAAACTGCTGCAGAAAGTGCAAACAAACCACCTTCAGCAGCTTATGTAGCAATTACAGTGTCAATGTCACTATAACAGAATTAAAGCTATTAAAAACCAAAACACTGAATTGCACCTCAGATGTAATTGATAATGCGCCGTGCGAGCTCAAAGTAAAGCGAAAGGTGCAGAAACGCAGTGGGTGGTTGAAGTGGAAAGACTGTTGCGGCTGCAGAGGCCAGTGAGAGAGGCCCTGTCAGAGTTTCAGTGTCACACGCAACAATAGCAGGTATTAGATAACATAAAGGCTGCCGAAAACACATGTGCCACTCTCACTTTCTTTTCCTGTGAATATTGTTAAACTAGAATTATGTCATGCCAAGACTTGTCTTTGATACGAAAAACTCATCTGACAGACATTCTGTGGGATACCTCAAGTGTGAGTTACTTTAACATGTTTGTTACATTCGTGTACTGGTTTGGGTAAGAAATTGTTTACATTAAAAATATGTGACTATAGTTTTCCATCATAAAAAGAGACTGTATATGCTTACACTGCATATCAGTTTGATAGATTTCTGCAAATATGCAGCTATTAATAAACTCTTAGGGTTTTTTACATGACCAAAGCATTTGTATTATTTTATACTGTGTTTAGTTCATAGCTCTGGTTGAGTTTTCATCATTAAAGTTTCATCAGGCTAAAGTGCGATTGTCTTAAATGTCAGCAGAAACGCTTAAAAAGAATATTATCACAAGGAAAGCAAACTGCTGTCGCTGCTCAGTGTTTTTGATCGGAGTTTGGAGTCTATGATTTTCATGTAAATAGAGTAAGTGCGCCATCTTGTGGTCAAACGTATGTATGCAGTCTCTAAATGTCAAATGACAGCTCAATCTCAGGTGCTATGTTACACCCAACAATTATAAATAATAATAATAATAATAATAATACAAATGCACTTTTACAAAAAGAAAAAGAAGCCCTTTTTTGCTCATGATTTTGATGACTATTAAGCACATTTCCACATATTTCAATAACCATCAAGGAAAACTATTTAAAAATAAAATAAAAATATAAAAAATAAAATATAATTACATTTAATGTAAAAATAATAATAATAAAATAAAATATAGAATAAAAAGTATATAATATAAATATAAAATATAATAAGAAATTCAATTAAATAATAAAAAAACGAAAAAATAAAATAATAAAGTTTAAAATAAAGTATCAAATAAAATGAAATATAATAAATAATAAATATAAATATAGAAACCTAAATTAGAGATTAAAGTTTCTAAATGTCAAATGACAGCTCAATCTCAGGTGTTATTATACCCAACAATTATAAAAAATAAAAAAAAATAAAAAATGAAGACCTTTTTTGCTCATAATCTTAATGACAATTAAGCACAATTTGCCAAATTCCAATAACCATCAAGCAAAACTATTTAAAAATAAAAAAAATAAAAAATAAAATATAATTAAGGTAAATTTAATGTAAAATAATAATTATAAAAAATAATAATAAAATATAAAATAAAACAAAATAATACAATAAAATAAAAAAATAATGAAATTAAAATATATATCAAATCTAAAATACAATAAGTTAAATTAAAAAAAATAATAATAATAAAAAACTAAATAAAATAAAATATAAAATTTAAAATAACATAAATAAATAATTTTATTAAAAATGCAATTTTATAAACAGAACAAGAAAATGAAGATGAAATGAATTTTTTGCTCATAATTTATCACAATTAAGCACATTTCCCCAAATTCCAAAAACCATAAAGCAAAATTTAAAAAAAAAATAAAATAAAATATAAAAAATAAAATTAAATTCAAATGTAAAAAATAATAAGAAGAAAATAAAATATAAAACAAAATACAATAATAAAATAAAATATAAAATAAAAAAATAATAAAAGAATTAAAAATTATATCAAATGTAAAATATGAAATATAAAATATACTAAAAAAATAAGTTAATAAAGAAATAAATTACATTAAATAATAAAAAATAAAATATACAATTTAAAATTAAAATAACAAATAAAATACAATAATAAAAAATAAAGATTAAATAGAAATATAGATTCAATTAAAAAATGATTCAATTCAATTCAATTAATATTAAAAAATATTGTTAATATGAGAAACTGTTTTCAAACACTTCATGTACTTTACCCACAGATGATTTATATTAATAAAGTAAATATTTTCAGTATTTGTGGGTGCCCAGCAGGCATCAGACATCAGTATAAGTCAGGTTGACGTTGGACCCCAGTGTCGGACAGATGTTGCATTTTGGTTGAGAATGAAAATTGGGCTGACGTCAGTATTCGACGCCAATTTGACATTGGTTTAATGTTGGATTTTAGTTACACAACCTAAAAACAACAAAATATCAACATCAGCTTTTTTGGTCACCCAAAGCTGCAACCGATATTTATCCAAATATCAATGTCTTATGACGTTGTGTGCCTGCTGGGTGAACTGTCCTTGTAAAGGACAGAAGTGTTTGTTCATTAAAAACAGTCCAGTCAGATTTGTCTTGAAATATCTGTTGTTCTGACTCCAAATATAAAGGTCTTCACTATCAAGCATGCCAGCCTCCAAATGAGAGTTCACTGGTAATACAGGACAGATTATGTTACTGAAATGTTTAATTAAGTTTAGCTTCCATTACCAAAATGTTAGGAAATAAAAACTGCTGCTGTGATAAATTAGGTTTGAAACTAATGCTGAAGGGATCAGCAGCAGACAGTCATTGGACCCCTGAGGGCCACCCATGAGAAATGTCCTCTACCAAAAGGATGGTACAAAACACACACACATACACACACACACGGCGGCACATCATGATGTGATTATCTTATTTCCAGTCTCTAGAGGTTAACAGCACATCTGCTCATGTCGTTCTGTTGTTCCAGATAAGACAAGTGCCTCCTTATAGACACATGCAATCGTTCCTCTTCAGAGTCTACTGAGAGTCAACACAAAACATATATTAATATTCTGGCTTCAAATTCACTTCGCATACATTAGCGCACAGAGATTATGCAATCCATCAGCGACACCTCACAGACTCCCATTTCCTCCCATGACCCCCATTTACGCTCATTATGATGTATTCTAGGCTCTTCTGTTACAGAAATAAAGGCAGAGCTCTTAATGGCTAATTGTCTGTTCTTCTGTGAATCTCAACGGACGGAGCTCAACTGTTGCCCTCCGTCTTCCCTCTCTCTCTCTCATTGCGGTTGCCAGGATACAGCCTCATCATACTCTGGGATGAACGCTCTCAAAGGAAGTAAGTCGACTTCTGTGGGACACACACCAACTGTGGTGAATTAATGGCGGGAGTGGGCAATGTTAATGTTTGTACTATTTAGGATGACAATCAGATGCCACACTGAACTCTGGATTACTGGGATGGGGGTTAAAATGTCACACACACATATGTGTTGTGGCAGTTTATTTAGCAGGGCTGTGAACATGTAAGGAAAACATTTTAATAATCTAAAAAACCTTTCTCCACTATAAAGAATGTTTTGCACATTTGCACATTTAAACTTCCAGGTTTCATGGAAGTTAAAGGTTCTTTATGGAACCACTGATGCAAAAAAAAAAAAACTTTACAGAGGATTTGCACTTACATCACAGTTTGGTCAGTTACCGGGATGCGCTGACGTTTTGGCAATACTCGGATGTAAACAACAGCAGGAATTGCACGGTTAATGTATTACTAGGGATGTGACGAGATCTCGCGAGATCCGATGTGTCTCGTCAGACCAGTCGGATCTTGCGAGATCTTGTGTAGATATCCTCGCAAATCATTTTGCAGTCTTTACATTAGAGCTGCACGATCCTTAAAGGGGTCATCGGATGCCCATTTTCCACAAGTTGATATGATTCTTTAGGGTCTTAATGAAAAGTCTCTAATATACTTTGATTAAAAATTCTCAATGGTTTTGTAAAACAACACCCTTTTTACCTTGTCAAAATCAGCTCTGCAAAAATCATCCCATTCTGGTCGAGGTTGCTTTAAATGTTAATGAGCTCTGCTCGCCCCGCCCCTCTCTTCTGTCTGTGGAGTGACGGGCCTGTTTACTTTAGCCGTATTTAGCCGCTAAACTTGCTAACTAGCACATTATTAGGAAAGGCGATTGCAAACCTTATACTCACTTCTGCTGTAGGTGAAGCTGGATCATGAATGATTCGCGTGAACATAGATGGATATATGTAGATCGGGAGGCACATTCCCTTCACAAACAAATGTAATCCACTGCATCTTCAGCGGCTCAGATGTCGGGAGTAAATGACGACCACTATGTTCATTATTGCATCCAGCAACACAACACCTCAATCGCTCAATTCTTGTCTAACTTACATCCCTGTTCCGGCATCAAAACATGGAGGTCGGACTGTTACAACTAATCTGAGGTAAAATGCTCATGTCAATCAACTATCGTGGGAGCGGCCTCTGTTGGTGTGACGCCACAACGTCAGGCATCTGAGAATGGCTCGATTTAAAAAAGGGAATATTACTTTTACAGATTAATTACAAACCACTGCATGGATTTGTATCATTATAGGGTAGATTTGTACATACACTGCCAACACACATTGTTGTTCAAACAACATGTAAAAGTGAACTTAGCATTCGATGACTCGTTTAAAATATTGAAATCTCGATTCAAACACCCTTGTGATCTTATTCCTGAATGACAATGATTTAGCTATGTCTGTTAGGACTGTTTCACATCGCGATTGTCAGTGGAGCGTGAGAAACCCGTCCCTATTTGTCGTACACTCCGAGTTGTGTCGAGTAGTGTACGACACTAGGGGTCGCTCTTGGGAGCCCAAACACCTCTGACAGGTGTCTTCAGTGCTTGGGACGTGAGTATGCTGAGGCAGCGTTCGCTGAGGGAGGTTGTCAAATCTGTGAGGACTTACCCTTGAGCACGCTTCGCTTGAGAGCCGCGTTCTTTTCAAAGAAGCCGCGGCTCACTTCAAGTGCTTCCCGCTCCGGTTCTTCTACTTCCGGGTACGAGGTTGCTGCGATGTGCATTGAAGAAGAGCGACAGGAGCTGAGCGTAGCTTTGCCGGGCACGTCCTCGCAAACCATTCAACCTGTGGGTTCACCGATGGAGTCTCCGGACAATTTTGAAAGCTCGTCTCAGTACGGGCTGGATCTTTTGTTCGGGACTCCTGCTGAGGAAAAGGCGGAGTCCGTAGCATCGGAGAGAGAGCCGTCAGAGGCTGACGTCGCGGCTGAATCCGCTGCTCCGGCGGCTGAATCACAGTCTGTGGCTGATGCTGAAATGGCCGCCGCACTACAACGGGCAGCCAGGGAGATTGGGGTTGTGTGGGTTCTCCCGCCCAGCCCCGAGCCCTCTAGGCTGGATGACTGGTTCCTGGGCAAGGGACGTGACTCCAGGCCACGCTCCGCCCCGGTCCCGTTTTTCCCGGAAGTGCATGAGGAGTTGACAAAATCGTGGAAGGCCCCTCTGTCGGCCCGTTCTCGGTGCGCCAGCTCCCCATCCCTCACCACCCTCGATGGCGGTCCGGCGAGGGGGTACACGGAGGTTCCCCAGGTGGAGAGAGCGTTTGCGATGCACTTGTGCCCGCAAAACGCCGACTCCTGGAGGAGCCGCCCGAGACTCCCGTCCAGGGCCTGTAAGTTTTCGTCTACGCTTGTAGCGAAGGCTTACGCGGCCTCTGGGCAAGCTGCGTCTGCCCTGCACGCCATGGCTATTCTGCAGGTCTACCAGGCCAAGGTTCTCAAAGATCTGCATGAGGGAGTTCCCGACCCAGAGTTCTCAGCAGTTCTCCAAGGTTAAGCAGCAGACGGAGGCCAGCAAACACATCCTGCCCCGGCGTGCAGCGGGCACCAGCCCAGCTCCACCGAGGCAGCAACCTTCGCCTGCTCCCCGCCGAGGAAGACCCCGCAGCAACCCGGCAGCAACACCGCGGTTCTGCGTGCGGAAATCGCAGTTCTTCTGGCGAAGGATGCGATAGAAACTCTCCCCTCAGCTGAAATGAAGAAAGGGTTTTACAGCCCCTACTTCATTGTACCCAAGAAAGGTGGTGGGCTCAGACCAATCTTAGACCTGAGGGCTTTGAATCGGGCCCTACTCAAGCGCCTGTTCAAAATGTTAACCCTTAAACGCATTATCACGTGCATCAGGCCTCAAGATTGGTTTGTGGCGATAGACCTGAAGGACGCGTACTTCCATGTCTCGATCCTTCCAAGGCACAGGCCGTTCCTACGGTTCGCCTTCAAGGGACAGGTTTATCAGTACAAAGTTCTTCCCTTCGGCCTCTCCCTGTCGCCCCGCGTCTTTACGAAGGTCACTCATGGGATTTGGTTTGCGCTCACAGGGACGTGGTTCTCAACCACCTGGCTCAGTTGGGACTTCGGGTCAACTGGAAAAAGAGCAAACTCTCCCCGGTACAGAGGATCTCTTTTCTCGGTATAGAACTGGACTCGGTCAGTATGAATGCACGCCTCTCCCCAGAGCGCGCACAGTCAGTACTGAGGTGTGTGGCAACACTCAGATGCGGTTCTACGGTCCCCCTAAAACAGGTTCAGAGGCTCCTGGGGCACATGGCGTCCTCAGCCACGGTCACGCCGCTGGGTTTGATGCACGAGACCGCTACAACACTGGCTTCATACCCGAGTCCCGAGATGGGCATGGCACCGGGGCACGTTTCGTGTGAACATCACACCTTCGTGTCGCAAAACACTCAGCCCTTGGACAGACATGGTGTTTCTGCGGTCAGGAGTACCCTTGGAACAAGTGTCCAGACGCATCATTGTCACCACGGATGCTTCCAAGACAGGCTGGGGTGCCGTGTGCAACGGGCAGGCAGCTTCCGGGGTCTGGACAGGCCCCCGACTGCTCTGGCACATCAATTGCCTAGAGTTGCTGGCAGTGCTTCTAGCCCTGAGGAGGTTTCGACCTTTGATCCAGGGCAAGCATGTGTTGGTCCGATCAGACAACACAGCGACTGTGGCCTACATCAACCACCAGAGCGGTGTACGCTCCTTTTGCATGTCACAACTAGCCCGCCATCTCCTGCTGTGGAGCCAACACAGACTCAGGTCTCTACGTGCCACTCACATTCCGGGCGAAGTCAATCGTATGGCCGACTCTCTGTCACGACAGCTTTCGCTCGGAGGCGAGTGGAGGCTCCACCCTCACTCGGTCCAACTAATTTGGGATCGATTCGGCCAGGCACAAGTAGACCTCTTTGCCTCACCAGAATCCACCCACTGCCAGTTATGGTACGGTCTAACCGAG
Organism: Labeo catla; assembly: GCA_012976165.1. Classification (NCBI taxonomy): domain Eukaryota; kingdom Metazoa; phylum Chordata; class Actinopteri; order Cypriniformes; family Cyprinidae; genus Labeo; species Labeo catla. The sequence goes on from VONZ01000070.1 coordinate 82,583, forward strand.
GCCCCCCTCGGCATAGACGCACTGGCACACAGTTGGCCGAGGGACCGGTTCAAGTATGCATTTCCCCCAGTGAGCCTCATTGCACAAACTCTGTGCAAGGTCAGGGAAGACAAGGAACAGATTCTCTTGGTGGCCCCTTTCTGGCCCAACAGAACCTGGTTCCCAGACCTGGTGCTCCTGGCATCAGCTCCTCCCTGGCGCATTCCTCTGAGGAAGGGCCTCCTCTCTCAGGGGAAGGGCACAATCTGGCACCCACGCCCAGACCTTTGGAACCTCCACCTATGGTCCCTGGACGCGACCAGGAGGATTTCAGAGACCTTCCACCATCAGTGGTGAACACCCTCTTGCAGGCAAGAGCTCCCTCTACCAGGTGGCTGTATGACCTCAAGTGGCGCATTTTTGTGAACTGGTGTTCTTCCCGAGAGAAGGACCCACGGAGGTGTGGCATCGAGTCTGTGTTATCCTTCCTCCAAGAGGGCCTGGACAGGCACCTATCTGCCTCAACACTCAAGGTTCATGTGGCAGCTATATCAGCTAATCATGACTTGGTGGGTGACAGATCGGTGGGGAAACACGATTTGATAATCAGGTTTCTAAGAGGAGCCCGGAGACTAAACCCTCCTCGGCCAAACCTTATCCCCTCTTGGGATCTTGCTGTGGTGCTCCAGGGCCTACAGCAAGATCCGTTTGAGCCCCTTCAGTCAGTTAAACTTGATGCCCTCTCATTAAAGACGGCTCTCCTGACTGCGCTCACTTCGGTCAAAGGAGTGGGAGACCTCCAAGCCCTCTCCACTAACAGTTCGTGCCTAGAATTTGGACCGGCAAATTCTCACGTTGTCTTGAGACCCCGGCCTGGATATGTGCCAAGGTCCCCACCACTCCCTTCAGAGATCAGGTGGTGACCTTGCAAGCCATTTCTTCTCAGGAAGATGACCCCAACCTGACCTTGTTATGCCCAGTCTGTGCCCTGCGCGTTTACATAGAACGAACTCAGCCCTTCAGACGTTCAGAACAGCTCTTCGTCTGCTATGGAGGACAGCAGAAGGGGAAAGCTGTCTCCAAGCAAAGGATTTCCCACTGGCTAGTGGATGCAATCCGTATGGCTTACCAGGCCAGAGGTTTACCCTGCCCACTGGGAGTGAAAGCTCACTCAACCAGGGGCGTCGCTGCCTCGGCAGCTCTTGCAAATGGGGCCTCATTAGCAGACATCTGTAGAGCTGCAGGTTGGGCTACACCTAACGCTTTTGCCAGATTTTATCATTTGCGCATGGAACCAGTGTCGGCTAGAGTCTTGAATGCAAGTTCTTGACTCAGCACACTGGCCGGTGTAGGGCTTGCCTAGAAAGCGCTTCCCCTAATGGTGATTAGGCTTCTGAGTTTCAGTAGGTTTCCTGACGTGAACCCTGGACACCATTTCCATCAAATGGCACTCCTGACGTAGCGGAGTTTGACGGAGGAACTCGCTGCGAAATCTCAACACAAGGTATGGTTACTTTTCTAACTCTTGGTTGGATTTGTGCCCCGTATGTAGTGGCTCCTTATGTGGCCCCATATGTGTATTTCCACCTATAACTCTTTGTGGTGCGGTGCTTCCCCTGAAGACAGGTTGTCTCTAGGATCTGAGTTAGGTTGTCTCCCCGAGCGTGAGACCCACCTCAGGTCCCATATCTAATATTTTCACTCTATACCCCCCCTCTGGGCAGGTTGTGATCTCCGTAGTGCCTTTTTCTAAGGAAACAGGCACTTTCCCAACGTTCTCAAGCTACTCAGCCGCTCCACTGCACTGACCACTCGTGACGCGGCCAGACTTGTGGCGATTTTATATAGGAACCCCTAGTGTCGTACACTACTCGACACAACTCGGAGTGTACGACAGATAGGGAACGTCTCGGTTACGTATGGTAACCGAGACGTTCCCTGATGGAGGGAACGGAGACGTTGTGTCATCCGTGCCACAACTCTGGTCCGCCTCTGAGTGAGTTGAGACACTCGGCTCCTCAGATCAGAACGAGTGAGCAGATGCACATGCTGCCCTATTTATACCCGGATGTCCGGGGTGTGGCCAGCTATGCAAATTCTGAACACCCAATTTCATTGGCCTGTTTCAAAACTGTCAGAGGTGTTTGGGCTCCCAAGAGCGACCCCTAGAGTCGTACACTACTCGACACAATGTCTCCGTTCCCTCCATCAGGGAACGAGGGTTACCATACGTAACCGAGACGTTTTGTCGCTGCCCATGTTAATGAATCAGAGGGTCGGGGTAAATGTGAATGCAGAAAAAGCAACACAAACAGTGTTTTCAACCACATTATAATCATTATTTCTGTGTTACAGACATTTAAATAACAGAAGTACTGGGATAAAAGTTTATAGTTTGGGTATAAACACTTATTGTCTACAGTAGCGATCAAAACTAAAGTATCTTAACACTTGTATGTACAGTAACGCTTATCCTCTTCCGCCAGGAGTTGGCGACAACTGCCCGTTTAAAAAAAGTATGTCATTGAATCATTCATTCAGGAGATTTCAATACTCAAGTCTTAATAAAGTGAGACAACTGACTCATTCGTTGAATGTTTTTTGTTTGTTTGTTTGTTTGTTTTTGTTTTTTTTTTGTTTAAATAAATATGTTTTTAAAAGACTTAAGAAATTAACATTTTGTCAGAACCACTAGCAAATTACATTATTTTGTTTAGTTTTCTAATCTTTTTTTCTCCAGAATCGTGAGAGAATCATGGTCTCCAGTTTATTAAAAACAACTGGGATTCTCAATTTATCCAGAATCGTGAAGCTCTCGTTTAAATGTTGTTTAATTATTACTGCATATAATTCATTAAAATGTAAGTTTAATTTAATTAAATTCAAAATGCACCTACATTTTTTTTTAATTTTGGCTTTTTCAGTTGAATAAAAGACTATTTTCCTTATATATTTCGTCATTGAGGATTTCTTAAGAAAAGTTTAAAAATCTCATCTCATCTGGTTCTCGTGAACCCAGTGTCTCGTCACACCCCTATATGACCGCACTTTAAGCCTCCGTTACTAGAAACTTACTAGACTTAGAGAAAAAAAATCAAGATAAAACTAAGACTTAAGCTGTTTCTGATGTTATTTATGTAACAAGAAGCCAGCACCTTTCTGTGATACTGTGTCTATAAAACAGTTAAATAAACAGTAAGTTAATATTGAGTGACTTACATTTTAAATAATTTAGGCAGTACGTTCTCTTCGCGTCGATGAAAATAGTTCCACAGCATAAAGGCCGCAACGCCCAGCAGCAAACGGTAGTGGTGAATTGTTCTTGAATGATTCAGTGTTTTTAAACAAATCGTTGAGCAAATGATTCATTGATTCATTCATAAAGTCAGTCAGTCGTTACAGAATGAATCAGGTTTTTTGGGTAAATAATTCAAATGACTTACAGTCAGTCGCCCCCTTCTGGTTAAACGACGTAACGTTCAGAAAGTATCACTGAGCTGCCCCATACCTATATAAAACGGTCTCTGCTTTTTTCAATAAACAACATATATTACAACAATGTAAAAATAGTTAATATTAAATATAAAAAAAGAATAAAAACAACTAAAAGGCATATGGTGAGATAAAAGCCAACAAAATCTAAGGGTTATAGGCCAATAATATAAACTGCAACATGACAAAGAAACATAATACAAAAGTATTCACCCATATACAAACACTGATACACAAGGAAAGCATCCACTGTTATTTTCCTTTGAATATTTCTATATAATATTTAAGAAATCGTAGGGTTTTTGTCTTTATAAGGTAAATGGATTTCAGAAGTGAATTTATTTCATTTTAAGAAGACGATAAGATAGGTTAGGCTACTATTTGAAAACTTCTGTTTATGAATAAAAAGGCTACCATGTAGAATATAAAAAATGACAATATACTCCAGGGAGTTATTTTTAGTATAATAATAATAATAATAATAATAATAATACAACTTTTAAACTAAAATATTGTGTAATATTGGCAAATTCAAAAATGTGACCCTGGATCACAAAACCAGTCATGAGGGTATATTTTTTCAATATATCTAAAAGATTAATAAATAGGCTTTCCATTGATGTATGGTTTGTTATGATAGGATAATATTTGGTACAAATACAACTATTTGAATTTGGAATCTGAAACCTTTAAAATTGTCAAAATGAAGTTCTTAGCAATGCATATTGCTAATGAAAAGTTAAGTTCTGATATATTTACAGTAGGAAATTTACAAAATATCTTCATGGAACATGATCTTTACTTAATATCCTAAAGATTTTTGGCATAAAAGAAAAATCGATAATTTTGACCCATACAATGTATTTTTGGCTATTGCTACAAATATACCCGTGCTACTTAAGACTGGTTTTGTGGTCCAGGGTCACATATATGAGAGCCTAGGTCAGTATGCAGTCTTTGTTCTTGACCTATACAGTGCATACCTCTGTATAGACTGTAAGTCTGTCCCTCACCGCCTTGTTTTTATCTGCAATTCAATATGGAGTCTATCCTGACTGGGCCTACAGTATATTCAAAAATATGTGCTGTTTTAAATGTTTTAAACTGAGACATCTGAGTTTTGAATGACAAATTACAGTTGCTCTGTTATTGGATTAGGAGACTGCTGGCTAGTTTGGAAATGAAGGTAAATTAACCAAGACACTGTGCAGACCTGGCCACTTTGATCAAAAATAGCATGGACATGTGTCTCAGAGGGGTCACATACACACAGTAATCTAATAAGAGATATAATTGAATAAACTCTGAAGTATCCTCCATTAATCTGTAACTGGAAACAGTAAACACAATTTCACCCACCTTCTCTGTCAAGGCAGAAAAATACAGATGGCTAACGTGAACAAAAATTCAGATATTAATTGCATTCTGTACTACATGACTATATGAAGAATAATTGAGCCTAGTTATGACACCCTTTAGCTTACCAGTGAGATTTACAGAAGGTTTAATAAGTTACCATGCAGTTCAAGGTCTGTGAGTGTAAATACACTGGCTTATGCTTTTATTTTCCATTTCAAATCATTTTCATTTTGTGCAGTCAAAAGTAACTAAGATAAAAAGCAATGCTGATAACAATCATAAAGACATTTTTTTTTTTTTTGTGCAATGACAGGTTTTGCAATGGTGGCAGCACAGTGGTAATACTGCACAACCCAACAGGCTTTTCTTCTGCTTGACAAAATGTGCTACCCATGTTTAATTTCAAACACGACAGTTTAAACTATAGCAGGTCAGATTTCCAGAACAACTGTTGTATTAATCAATAATCTTAATAATCTTTAAAGCCGACTATGACGTCAGGCTAAATTACTGTAAGTGTACATACACACTGAGATGCAGCACTTCCTAAAAACACTACAATTGCTACAGCTGACAGGATGTGACTGGAGTTTAAGAAATGCTTTGCAAAATAGCTCTGAACTCTTCTTTTGCACAGTAAACCGGATGTGCATGCTGCTTTTTTTTGTTACAGATTAATAGGGCTGCTAGCCAATAATTAAAAAAAAAAACAGAATAAAATTAATTGTAGAATATGCATACTGTATAATTAAAGTCAAAAGTTTACATACACCTTGCAGAATCTGCAAAATGTTAATCATTTTACCAAAATAAGATGGATCATACAAAATGCATGTAATTTTTTATATAGTACTGAACTGATAAGATAGTTCCCATAAAATTTGTTTACACAGAGAAAATAATAGCTGAATTTATAAAAATGACACTGTTCAAAAGTTTACATATGCTTGATTCTCATAACTGTGTTGTTACTTTTTTAAGTAATAGTTGTTCATGAGTCCATTGTTTATCCTGAACAGTTAAACTGCCTGCTGTTCTTCAGAAAATATTTTAAGTTCCCAAATATTCTTTGTTTTTTCAGCATTTTTGTGTATTTGAACCCTTTCCAACAACTGAGGGACTCATATGCAACCATTACAGAAGGTTCAAACGCTCACTGATGTTCTAGAAGGAAACACAATGCATTGCGAACCAGGGGTGAAAACTTTTTGAATTTAAAGATCAGGGTAAATTTAACTTATTTTGTCTTCTGGAAAACACATAAACATCTTCTGAAGCTTTTGAAGGGCAGTACTAAATTAAAAAAATAGGATATTTAGGCAAAATAAGAAAAAATGTACACATTTTCATTCTGTTCAAAAGTTTTCACCCCCTTGGCTCTTAATGCATTGTGTTTCCTTCTGGAGCATCATGAGCGTTTGAACCTTCTGTAACAGTTGCATATGAGTCCCTCAGTTGTCCTCAGTGTGAAAAGATGGATCTCAAAATCATACAGTCACTGCTGGAAAGGGTTTAAATACACAAAAATGCTAAAAAGCCAAAGGATCTGTGGGACCTGATGGACTTTTCTAAAGAGCAACGGGCAGCTGGCAACTGTGCAAGACAAACAAGAGACTCATGAATAACTATCATTAAAAAAACAAAAAAAAAAACAGCTGTGGATCATTCAGGTAACAAAACAGTATTAAGAATCAAGCATATGTAAACTTTTGAACAGGGTCTTTTATATATATATATATATATATATATAAATTAGACTTATTTTCTCTTGTGGGCTATATGTAAACATCTTTTATATGAAATATCTTATTCAGGTCAGTACTAATTAAAAAATATAACATACATTTTGTATGATCTCTCTTATTTTGTTAAAATAATTAACATTTTGCAGAATCTGCAAGGTGTATGTAAACTTTTGACTTCAACTGTATATATAAGCTCAGTTAACAGCTTCTATGGGATAATGTTGATTGCCAAAAATATTTTCCTTGTCCCTTATTTTCGTTAAAAATAGCAAAAATCCAGATCGTAGTGAGGAAAGTACAATAAGCAGTTTTTAAGGAAGAAAAAAATTATACTGTTTCATTATACTATTTTTCATATTCATTTTAATTGTAAAATTATATTAAGTAGTGAAAATGTTTATTGTGAAATGTTTCTAAATGTTTATTTGCTAGTTCTCCATGAAACAAAAAAGCCTTTAAATATTTTCTCTGTTTTGGCTGGGATCGCACGGTCCCATGAAAGAAGCCACTGTGCGGTGCACTGATGGATCATTGCCCATCCCGAACCCCCCTCGAGTCACCCCTGACACATTATTCAGTGGGGCGGGATAGAGAAACTGAAGAAATCACCCGCTGCTACTAGTACAGATGTTGACAGAGACCGCGCAGTGCAACAGCATCTCCGCTTTTACACCGTAAGCCGGACTGTTTTTCAAAGAGGACCCCGTCACATTACAGACTGCTTCCACCATGGGGAAAGTTGAAGGCGGGATGAAATGTGTGAAATATCTGCTCTTCTTGTTCAACTTTATATTCTGGGTAAGTAATGCATTAGTGTAGGTTCCTGTTGTATGTACATGCCATCATGTGTAGCATTCTAGTATATTGTGCAGTGTGGATTCAGTTTCGCTTGCACTTTGCAAGTCATATATCGTTTTGTGTACTGGTGTGTTTACGCACTTTATGCAGGAATTTAAAGCTTCGGAGGCAGGCTGAGAGTCACTGCTCGTACGAGTCAAATCAGATTTTCCACTGGGGAAAATCCGCCCCTTTTTCCTTCAGCGTGTGTTTGTTTGGAGGGCAGCAGCCCCACAATAATCGCTGGCGCACTATGCAGTACTGTGTGTTTTTGATTCACCCCACTGACTGAATCTTTTGAATTCGTTCACTGAGAAGGTTTATTCAAATTCGTTCATTGATTAGTTCAGTAACCCCTTCTGTAGTGTCGTTACGCCTGTAGGTGGAGCAGTGAACCTTGTTTATTATGAATGAAGCATTGAATGATTCACTTTTGCCGAAATGATTCTTGTTATCCGTTAATAGTGCTCAGTCGGTCTGCAGGTTCACAGAGATTCGATTCGAACGAATTGAGTTCTTTCATGTGAGAAATGAATCAATGCGTTTATGAATGATGCCTGATTCATTCAGTTCACCAGGGTTTAATGAATTATTTATTAAATGTAAACAATTAAATTAATTATGTATTAAAAGTTCATTGACAAGTTTAAAGTCTCATTTCATTAATGAGTCGCATATCTTGTTCAGACGAACGAACTCGTTCAGGTGGATGCGTTCGTTAGGCATAACCAATAAAATTCTCATGTAAAGACTCAACGTAAAATTATATGGAGAACCAGGAATAGTCTTTGATCAAATGCCTGCGATTGATTGATTTAAAACACAGATTCATTCATGAATCAAACAGCACTAGTTCTCCTTATATGGGCATTAACTATGCCACAGGATCCGCATTTTAATTAAGGACTGGCTATTTTTTATTTAGCTGACACTTTACTATAAACTTTCTGAACAGCCAGTAGTCTATTCTGATTTTTCTCAGAGGAACATGACAGTTCATGGTCGAACTTTCCTTTATTTATTTATTTATTTATTTATTTAGAGTGAATGTACAACCATTTTTTATTAACTCTTGAATTTAAAAATGCATAAAATAAATTCCTAATCATAAGATTATACTATTTACTCTTAAAATGGCATTTTATTCAAGCCTTTCTTGCCATGGTTCCTGCAGTTATGGTAAACATGCAATAGTAATTCCATGCAGGAAAATCAATAAAAGTAAAAAAACATCTTTAAAAAGCATCAGCGTATTTTTATTGTAAATATAAATTTGTATAAGATCAACTATCTATTAAATATACACTACCAGTCAAAAGTTTTAAAACAGTAAGATGTTTAATGATTTTTTTTTAAAGAAGTCTCTTCTGTTCACTAAGCCTGCATTTATTTGATCCAGATTACAGCAAAAACTGTAAAATTTTGAAATATGTGTACTATTTTAAAATAACTGCTTTCTATTTGAATATATTTTAAATTTTAATTTATTCCCTGTGATTTCAAAGCTGAACTTTTAGCAACATTACTTTAGTCACATTATCCCTCAGAAATCATTCTAATATTCTGATTTGCTGCTCAAAAAAAAAACATAATTTCTTTTAAAATATATTTTTGAATTTTTGAAAGCTTTTAGTTGGTATAGTGTATAATGTTACAAAAGCTTTTTATTTCAGATAAATGCTGATCTTTGGATCTTTCTATTCATCAAAGAATCCTGAAAAAATATTCTCATCTGTTTTAAATATTGATAATAATAATAATAATAATAATAATAAATGTTTCCTGAACAGCAAATCAGCATATTAGAATGATTTCTGAAGGATCACGTGACACTGAAGACTGGTGTAATGATGCTGAAAATTCAGCTTTGGTCACAGCGATAAATTACATTTTACAATATATTCAAATAGAAAGCAGTTATTGTAAATAGTAAAAATATTTCACAATATTACTGGATCAAATAAATGCAGACTTGTTGAGCAGAAGAAAATTCTTTAAAAATCATTAAAAATTTTACTAAATTTTTACATACTTTTGACTGGTACACACAAAAAAATACTGGTTTAAAATTTTACCTTTTGGTGTACAAAAGCTTGCTGCTGGAGCAGTACCCTTAAAAGGACATCTTTGTGTATTTTGTACCCCTAAAAGGTACATACCTAAGTAGTAATACGTACCATTGAAGTACTAATATGTACCTTTTAAGGGTAAAAAAGGTAGAAAGATGTCCTTTTAAGGGTACTGCTCCAGCGACAAGCTGTTGTACCCCAAAAGGTACAATTTTAAACCGCTATTTTTTTGTAGTGTATAAATAAATGATAATACATACAAAACCTTATCCAGAAATCATGAACAACCAGCAAAGTCATGGAAGTTTATTGGTCAAAATGGTTTAAGAAGTCTGCCTTTGGGTGTAGCATACTGATTTGTCATTAAGTTTGGCACATTAATTCATGTAAGTGTGGTTTGCATCTAAGCATTGCACAGAAACGCCTAAATTCCTATTAAACCAGTCTGAACTTTAGGAACATTTTCTGTTTCCACAATAACAGAAGTCTCATAAAGATTTATTAGTATTTTATATTACATTACCATATCTTCTGCCTTTTTTTCCACATTTTCAGCCATTTTGGCATCAGGTTTTGCCAAAGTGCCAATCAAGTGACTTTTATCTGGGCCATCAGTTTGTCACACAAAAACATATGCATACTTAGCCATCTAAATGAGGACAAACTATTACATGCAATGTTTCTATAGAAAGCTAAATGTCTCCAAAGGCAGGTTGTGTCACAAATAGCTACTGGTAACTACCGGGGGCAAAAATGTCATACTGAGAAACATATACTCATGTGTTCATTGTAATAAAAATATATGCTTAGAATGCATGGATGACAGTTGCAGTTGCATTTTTTTGTTTTACCATAAGTTAAGACGTTTAGCCAAAAAAACAATATATATATATATATATATATATATATATAAAACATTATTTTTATGAAACAAGCAACATAATGAGATCATTTGACAACACTGCATAATACCGAAGTCCCTTTAAGGCAAGTCGTTTCACTCTGCGGCCATCTTTGAAACGCCTCTCGGCATGCAAATGCAGCTCCTATCTCTTTGAATGGGGAAACATTAAATCAAAACTGTTCACCAAGCTTACTATTTAATTTCATATTTGAAATCACCAATGAAATCTGACAAGAACGGCCTCATAAATATTGTTCCTTATGCTTCAATAGTGTTACAAAAGCTTATTTTTTCAGGCTAGATCGTTTTCACTGGTGCATAGCGAGTGAAGCGGAGCGAGCGTTTTCCATTCATTCCTATGGAAGTTGAGTCTAAACACTCACGGGGTGCATTATGGGATTGAAAGCGGCGCGGAGAAAGCATTGAAAGCGGCTAAGAGCGTCAAAAAGGTTGGGCATTCCTCAACTCTATGTAGGCAAGACATGATTTTGACGTATGTTCCTGAGTGTTTGCGGAACTGGTGGATTACTGAGCAGAAATCACGCATCATTAAATATAAATGCACTTTGCATGCTTTCATTTCCGTTATAGTGCGTTTCCACTGGCACATAGCGAGCAGAGCGGGCGTTTTCAATTCATTCCTATGGAAGTTGAGCTTAAACGCTCTTGAGGTGCATTATGGGACAGAGAAAGCATTGAGAGCGTCAAAAAGGTTGGGCATTCCTCAACTTTATGCAAATGATGAGCAAAAAATGCAGGGGGCGACCAATTGCTGGGAAACGTAGGCAAGGCAAGGTTTTGACGTATGTTTCCAAGTGTTTGTGGAACTGGTGGATTACCGAGCTGAAATCACATAACACTGAATAAGTCATGCAAAAGTAAATGCACTTTGCATGCTTTCATTATATGCTATGGCGCCAATAAAGTGTTTAGTTTGCGAACCGCCATTAAAAGAAGAAGATGAAATGCAAACAGGGTGTAAACATTGCTTTCAGAGGCGTGCTCTGCCCTTAAATTTAGACGCCCCAAAGCAGTGGTGTTGTAGCGTGTTGACGCTGTAGTGGAATAGTGGAATGCTTTTCCACTTTTCGTGTGAACTTTAGGGCAGAGCACGCCTCTGTTTACACCCTGTTTGCATTTCATCTTCTTCTTTTACCGGTGGTTCGCAAACTAAACACTAGCATATAATGAAAGCATGCAAAGTGCATTTACTTTTGCATGACTTTTTCAATTATATGTTATTTCAGCTCAGTAATCCACCAGTTCCGCAAACACTTCCAAAGCATACGTCAAAAGCCCGTTCACACTACAAGCGACAGGCAGCAACAAAGTGACACGATCCCATTCATTTCAATGGAAGTTGGCGATTTCCGGCGACAAGAGCGACATCGAGCTACAGCGACCGTTGGCGACCGGATGGAGCGTGTCCTGTGACGCAACAAAGTTCAGAATCCCTCAACTTTATGCAAATGAAGAGCGACTTTCGGGAGCGACAGCCAATAGGAAAGAAGGCGGTTAAGAAGCTTATGTGATCATTCTCCTCTCAGCCACAGATAAACATACTCAATGGAAAAAAGTAGGCTCTGCTTCTCATTCGTTTTTGTTTGTATGTACAGATTTAATTTATATTTATATTATATGTAGTCTTTTGCCTCCAAAATGTTTGTATTTAGCAGCAAGAAACCTGATTCGCTGTCAAGGCAACCAGTAGTGAGAACGCCCACTAGCAACCTCGTCACCAGCCACTGGCGGCAGAGGTCGCTGCTAGTGTAAACGCAGCTAAAATCTACTTTTCGCAGCGATTGGTTGACGCCCAGCGTTTTGCGCTTGGGACTTGCATAAAGTTAAGGAATGCCCCGCCTTTTTGCTGATCTCAGCCGCTCTCCATGCTTTCTCCGCACCGCGTTCAATCCCAGAATGCAACACCGTGAGCGTTTACACTCAACTTCCATAGGAATAAATGGAAAACGCTTGCTCCGCTTGCTTTGTGCCAGTGGAAACGCACCGTTACTGTTTCTATAGCAACCGGAACTGCTAACGGCAGTTGCAATGATGCGCTGACTTTACTAATCAACGACTGGCTCTTTCATTAAGAAGGCGGGGCTTTGTGGCCATAATGAGCGATGCATTTTTCCCCATTCAAAACTATAGGAGTGACACGTCTTGGGTATTCTATAGTCTTTGATAATACAAACTGTAGTTTCACATAAAACAGTATGCAATTCGAAATGAATAAAGACTACAGGAGTATTGGATGTTTAATATGTTACTTACAAAATTATTTGTGTAATTTAGCAATTTCTGGGTGAAAACTGCAATCATAAGCCATCATTTTCATGGTTTTTTTTGTTTTGTCATTTCATTTGAAACGTTTATCATCTGAGTTTATCCAAACACTTATACCAAACGTGCATACCTTAGTCAAAGGAAGCTCCTGTGTTATTCAGTGTAACTTCTTCCACTTCCACACCTGCAATGTGCATCAGTGTTGGGGATGTTTGGAAGGAGACTTCATGAAACAAATGGCCATATGCAACTTCCAAACCCTGCTGCTTTTGTGAGGCTTTGGTGGCACTGCAAGTCAGTAGTTTTAGGCCATCCAGATGAGCTTCATTTCCATTCATATTACATACAGTATCCCTTTAAAATATCCCAGCAGTGAGCTATTCTGAAGCAGTGACCAGGCATTTGTCTTTTAACGTAAAACAGGGAATTTGGGTAAACAGAATTGAAGAATAGAAGTATGAGAGTGTCAAGCCTGATTAAGAGGCCGACAGGGAAATCGGATAGAAAAGGGTTAGTGATTGTGTGAGAGAGAGAGAGATAAAGAGAGGCAGTTGGCTGATCCTGACCTAGTTAACCAGTGGGAATGACACAAAATGCACAATTTCTTGGTCAACAACTTCTCATTTTAATAGTAATGGTAGATATTTGTACATCACATGATGTTAGAAGTGTTAAATATGTTATTCCCTTCAATAGAAACATTAGAAGTGCTAATGTTTTTGGGAAAATCTTGGATGATCGGTCTTGGTTTAACAACCTCTGTTTCTCTTTAAAATGTAGCTGGAATGTTCTTACCAATAAATGAAAATGTGAGTATTTAACCAGAGGAATCTCTGCATGGGAGCTCTGCTTAGCTCAGTTTGACACAAAAACCTAAATAGTCTCTGAACAGTCACAGGAACAGTTTTGTTTTCAGTGTAAACCTCTCCCTCACAACCTGGCAGCTCAGCCATGGAAAATGGGCACAGTTAGGACTAGACTGAATTGGACAGAGGGAGGAAATTGTACAGGATAATGATCTCTGACCTGTTTAGGGCAACATTAATCTCGCAGATATTACCATTCATTTTGTCTAACTTTTTTGTCTAAATTGTCTAATTTAGCATGAATTTGTTTACACAAGCTTGTTCTCTAATCATGAGGTTTATGAATTTTCCAGTAAATATCCAGTGATTATCATCATCATTATTTAAAGAATGTTTTAATATCGACACTATCTGTGACACATATAATATACACACATAATATATTATTTCACAAAATAATATACACTCATCCTTCAGTCAAGAATGATTAAATGCTTGAAGTCTTTTCTGCTCAACAAGGCTGCGGTTAGTTGATAAAAAATATAGAAAAAAAAAACTGTAATATTGTGAAATATTATTGCAATTTAAAAAGTGTTTTCTTCTATTTAATATACTTTAAAATAGAATTTATTCCCATGATGCAAAGCTGAATTTTTAGTCTTCAGTGTCACATGATCCTTCAGAAATCTTTCTAATATGCTGATTTATTAGCAATGTTGGAAACAGCTGTGCTGCTTAGTATTTTTGTCTTTTTAATTTTTCTTTATTTATTTTTGGAACCTGTGATACTTTTTTTCAGGATTCTTTGATGAATAAAACGTTAAAAAAGAGTATTTATTTAAAATATAAATCTAAATAAGAATATTTCTATTTTGAATAAAAGTTTTTTTTTGTCAGTTGGATACGAAAAGAAATGAGTTTTAATTATTTTAGCTTCTGTAGTAAAACTATATTTTTAAATGACATTTTATTTTATTTTTATTTTTATTTATTTATTTTTTTAAACCTTTATCAGGATTCTTTGATAAATAAAACGTTAAAAAGAAGTTCATTTATTTAAAATATAAATCTTTTGTAAAAAATAAATACTGCCGTTCAACGTTTGTGGTCAGTAAATTTTTTCTTTCTTTTTTGAAAAAAATTATATTTTTATTCAGCAAGTGTTAAATTGATAAAAGTGATAGTAAAGATTATATTGTTACAAAAGATTTCAATTTGCTGTTCTTTTTGCCAATAGGACAAGAAAATAAACAAGTTTTAATTATTTTAGCTTCTGTGGTAACCCTATATTTTTAAATGACATTTTACTGGAAAAAAAAATATTTTTATTTTTATCTATTTATTTTTCGTAACCTGTGATACTTTTTTCAGGATTCTTTGATAAATATAAAACGTAAAAAACTTTTTTTAAAATATAAATCTTAAATACTAGCGTTCAAAGTTTGTGGTCAGTCATTTTTTTCTTTCTTTCTTTCTTTGAAAGAAATTAATACTTTTATTCAGCAAGTGTTAAATTGATAAAAAGATTGGGATAAGATAATTAACAAGTTTTAATTATTTTAGCTTCTGCAGTAAACCTATATTTTTAAATTACATTTTATTGGAAACAAAATTTATTTTTATTTATTTATTTATTTATTTTTTGGAACCTGTGATATTTTTATTTAGGATTCTAAAAGAAGAGCATTTATTTAAAATAGAAATCTTTTTTAATTTTTACATTTTACTGAAAACAGTTTTTATTTTATTTTATTTTATTTTATTTTATTTTATTTATCCCTGTGTATGCCATACTCATAAATCCAAACAGAGTGTGTCTTATCTTGGATGATCTATTCTTCTGAGAGTGAATCATACTCCCATGATGTGTGTTAAATCAGAGAGCCTCATTATTTATTAATAATGCTGTCAGATTGTACATCTGTACTGTCAGGGGCACAGCAGAGAAGAAATAAAAGACTGAGGTCTCTAAAGGCAAATGAAATGGCATGCAAACTCTGACGCCCTTGACTGACAGGAATAGTGTGGTTACTGAACCTAAAGATAAAAAGGAAACAGAGTGTATTATTTTTGGCTCTAGTGCTTCCATGCTATTTTTGGTGACCAGTTAGCTCCTTTATTTTACTATTTATTTCCTTTTTTTGCTATAACTAATTTGCTATAACTAAATAGTGTTAAAATCATGCCAGAGTCAGTGTGTCAAGATGTTCAAACAAAGCCACTGGAGGTAAACATACACTGCATATGGAGATTGGGTTAAAGAAAGCATTTTAACATAAGAAAGGACAATTGTTGCTATAGTTGTAGAGCACTATGGACCACCTTTGCAGTTTTAGCATGTGCTTTATAAATTAAACTGGGCTGGATTCACGTATGATTTATGTTTCTTAATCACCAGCTGGTCTACTGACCATACAGGCTTGATCTGAACAAGAACGACACATGAGCAGAGGACGAGGCTCATGAGTTATGATAATTCTCCGGTAATTGATGCTAATAGGACAGGAGTGGAATTGTGGTAAACACCATTAGGCGTTTGAATGACTTCATGTCTGTAGGGATATTTGTGTGTGTGTGCGTGTGTGTGTGTGTGTGTGTGTGTTATGTGCACTTAGTGTGTTCCTTTCTTTGGGCGTTGCATGTGCCGTAGATGGGTGTTTCTCCAAGTGCAGGCACTTCATGTACTAGATTTGATCTTTTCTTTTCTTTTTTTGTCATATAAAGGACTCATTACAGCTGTCTTGGTAATTTTTAAACATCCCTTCATGATGCATTTGTGCTAGTTTTGAAATATCCTTTATAGTTTTTATTGGCCGAGATTTTCAATTGTAAACTATAAAAATGTCAATTCCATTTAAAAAAATGTAAAAATAAAAAACCTTATGAAAAGGAAGTGTGCTTAATTGTTTTGAATGTGCTGTAGTGTATTTAAAATAAAATTGTATTTGCAGATAATATTAATGAAATAATAGGCTGCTTGTTTCTTAACATTTTTAACACTTATAATTTGTCAAATCAAAAGTATTCAAATCTATTTTAAATCTTCATGTTTTAATAATCTGTCATATTTCATTGTTTTGACTAACATACTAAAGCACATGCAATATACTTGATTATAATTTTGTAAACTGTAGTATGTTGTTTGTTATTACATTAACAAGTTTTAATGCATTCATAAATTTTAAATGTACTGAATTGCAACTTCATCATTACAAAGGTGCAATTACAAGTATATTTAAATACATGACATACGAGTTTTAATAGAAATGATGATAATATTTTACTTAAAGCACTTTACTATAATGCATTATAAAAGTAGTTTTAATACATTATGCCTAGTAATGCCTTGTACAATCTCATGAACAACCACATAACATTTATCAATTCATTGTTACACTATGCATTTTACATTTGGTTATAATTATTTACAACAAGACATAATGTATTACAAGACACATTATTAAAATTACAATGCATTCTGCCCTTTAATAACCCTTTATAATGCATTATACACAAAGGCTTTAAGTAAAGTGTGATGAAAGTGGGGCTGAATGCGAAGTGAAGGAAAATGAGTTGTAAACTGGACATGGAGAGGTTTTACTGAATCAGACTTCAGCCTGTGCTAATGTAAAATCAGGGCTTGACATTAACGCTTCGGGACAAGTGGATTTTGTGAAGAGGCAAGTGAAGGACAATTTTACTTGCCCGACCGGACAAGCAACCTGATTAAAACATCATTAACAAACAATAACTAGGGCAGCACCAAATCTTTGGTGAGAAGATTTTGGTTTTATTACTTTCAGTAAACGGTGACTGATAACGGAAGGACAGATCAAAGCTGCGTCAGCTGAGGCTCGTGCAGCCTATCTGACTCAAGGAAAAATCACAACTAATAGACTGTGAAAAACATGGACGTAGTGTCCGTGACGTCACTCGTAGGTTTCTGAAGAGCATTTTTGAAGCCTAAAGTGGGCAGGGCCGACCGCCACCATCTTGGTCACTCCTGGATAATCGAAAATGGGCAAAAAGGCAGGACGTGGGTGAAGCTGATGTGCCTAGTTGCTGAAACGCCCTCCTAATTCGACAGTAGTGACAGCAGTGCTGCTGTGAGAAAAGCCCAGGAGAAACCAAGGCATAATACAGTACATCAGTAGGGATGGGCGATATGGGCTTAAAAATTGATCAGGATAATTTCTGGTATTTATTGTGATACCGATATCAATGATGATAATTGAGGGAAATCCTGTTTCTTTAGAGAAATAGGGTGTTGTGAGCATTACAGAGTACACACGTGATGTAATGACTGTTTAATTCACTGGAATGTTAATTAAATTGTTTGTACTTTCTGTACTGGAAGCTCCTAAAATCCTTGTGTGTGAAACACACTTGGTAATAAAGCCCTTTCTGATTCGGAAGCCGGAGGGCGCCTTTGCGCAGAAAATCCACATATGCTTTATAGCAGAAGTAATAGTACTGATGACGCTCCAGGAATCTCTAATCCAGTTATCGCTTTAGCTGAGTAAAATGCGGATAGAGGAATTTTAACTGAGGACACTTGAAGAAAATAAACATACGATAGTAAGTATATGTATAATGCAATGCTAATCGACATAGCCTTGTAATGCTATAAAATAGTTCGATTTCAGCCTAATTTTGTGATATGAAACCACAGCTGAGCACAAAATGTTATTTCAAATACTTGACCATGTTTTGAAGTTAATTTGGAGAAAAAGCATGCCAATAAATGGTTTGTAACAGGCTCAAACACATGCAAAACTGCATCGCGCACTTGCTACTAGTACAGTTAATGTTATTCAAGGCTCAGACTGATTTTTGTCGCTCTGCAGTTTTGACCAAACCAGTTTCAGATTGTAGCTCCTCATTTAACGATACACTAGTTTCACGTCTGGCTTCAGCATGTCACTCCGCACTGTCATACACAGAAATATGTCAACAACTAGACTTTATCGTTATTATCGCGGGAAGACTAATTCTTATCGTGGGGAAAGTTTTTACCGGTATATCGCAAACGATAAGATATCGCCCATCCCTTTACATCAGTTTCCTCTCTTTGACTTTGTTATCGCTCAAATTGAGTTACGGTGCTTTAGCCGTTCATCAATATTACTGTGCTGCCCTGGAGTTATACGCTATGCTGCCTTTGTTCTACTGTCCATTAAAGTCTGCCGTGTTTAAATTATGGTGTAGCCTAACTTTTTGATTTTCATACATCGGTCGGCACTTCATTAGACAAACAAATGAGATAGATCGCGATCTAACAAACTGCTCCATAAATCACTGTAAGCAAGCAACGATTAGATAACTTGGCAACAATAATTAATCGTAAATAATCTTTAAAGTTTCTTTTTATAGTGCAGATTATTCACTCAGTGCCAGCTGTCAGTCTGGGGCTGCCTATACTTCTACACGTGTGAGGACTCAAATGCCGTGTCAGCGTAGCATGTATTACACATAAAATCAGTAACAGTTCACAATTAAATCCGATTTCTACCTTTTCTTGTAACTCGATAAAATCCACGGCAATGAACGTCATCGGAGATGTTTAATTCACAACCATTCTGAGCATTATTTCTACTTGCTGACGTTTATCAATCGTTATTATAGATTAGGCTATTTTCATTTAATTCAACGTAAAACAATATGCTATGTATGTCTTGCATCCTTTAATGTTAGCGAACATTGCAAATAAATTGGCTGCAAAACGGTATCCACTCACATTTAACTTTTAGTCCAGTTGTTACGGTAAGAAAAATAAAATTAAATCACATTATAGCCTATGAGATAACGAATGCTCACTAGATTTTATACAGATGTTACTATAATGATTCTGTAAATGGTGATCAGCACCCAAATATTGTATATAATGTAGTAGTTATCGCCTTTTACCTTCGCGTGACATCTCACTTTTTGCAGACAATGCAAAGGAGTACAATAACTTCAAAACAGCGGCAAAAATCAAGTTTAAGATCATTTTCATTAAAACATCTAATTGCCAGATTTCCAGTGTCCTACCTATAATTATTTTTTCTGGAAAAATAAAAATCTTTAAAGCCATTTTTCTCAGTTTCACACTCCAACGAGTCTTTTGCCTTGTAGGGCAAAGCGGTAATCCACCTGTCACTCAAGTGGCCACGCCCTTAATTATGCAGAACTTTAAGGATTAATATAAAATAAACGGACGAGTTAAAAAAAAAAAAATCACCCCCTTCACGGTTGTCATGAAGGGCAAAATTACCTATATAGACCAAAACACTTTTTGTACCAGGGTGTAAACAAATGTTTTTCTGCTGTAAAGTTGGGCATTTTAACATGGGACTTTTGTCGCTGCATGTCGTCAGGGGCTGGCGATGAGGCAAAAGACTAAATATAATATAAATATATAAATTAAATCCGTACATACAAACAAAAACGAATGAAAAGCAGAGCCTGCTTTTTTCCATTGCGTATGTTTATCTATAAGAGAACGATCACATGCACCAGCACCAGCACGACTGCAAATGTGACATTGATTTTATACAACAGTAGTTCAATAAACAAGTAGTTAATATTAACTGACTTACATTTTAGACACATTATTGACCATTTTTGCTAAATTGTTCAAAGCAAAGCCACATATAGCAGTGACTATTCTTCAGAATGGATTACATTTATGCCAAAAAAAGGCTTTTTTGCCCCACACAAGTAACCTTTTTACAAGCACATGTCAAGGCTTAATGTCGAGCCCTGAAAATACACAAAGAAGGAACAGCAGGTGGTCGGGGAGAGTGTAGTGTGTGTTTGTGTGTGTGTGTTTGTGTGGGGAGAGTGTGTGTCCCACCACACCCCTAATCATCAGACAATAGAACACTCTCCTTTTCCTCCCACACACTCCCTCAATACTAGAATCATTATAGCATGTGTCATAATAACAATGGTACCATATGGTCAATTTACAGAATTGGAAAATGATCATTGTTACCCTAGATATTTCTTACTGAGCAGACTTTTACCAATCATTTTAGTTATGTAATATCAAGTTGTAGTCAGGTTGATCAAGTCATATTTAATAATACTTTTTAATAAAAACAGTGTCACCAAGTAATAATTATTTATTTATGCTTCTCTTACTTCAAGACAATTCTTAACTATTTCTTTTCCAACAAACAAACAAATGGTACTATTTTATTTTATTATTTTATTTTTAAAAATATCATTAAGGGGAGACACTGCAGGCAAAAACAGTTTTCATGCACATGAAAGTGTTTTTTCAGACTAGTGGAAAGAAAACATCCAAAAGACACTGGTAAGTGTTTATTTTATAGCACTTTATCTATTTGTGTCAATAGATTTCAATTACACTACATATTTTTAAAGGCCATTTTCCCAAAATGAGATTTTTCTTCTACACTGAGCCATAAATCTCCATTTCAGTAGCACCTACACACACCAGACTTTACATTTTTATTCCTGTCTATATCCCGAAGGTTTTTACAGTTTTGTTTATATATAATTTGCTGAATTATATACATTTTACTAACATTTTAGTCCCCCAGAAATTGTGAAAAATAGTCTTTAGAGTTTTTTTCTGAATTATCAAGTGACAAAATGACATACCCCAAATTCCCTCTGTAAAAACAAGAAATAAATATAATAAAACAAGAATTTTGAAACTGACTTCATCCAGTGTTTAGTTGTTTGTACATGAAATGTATGCAAATTAGGGCATATTTCATTAAATAATGCCTCGTTTGCATATTTAACTACCTTACATTTTAGAAAACTTGTAATACAAAAAATGTTTGCAATTATCAATGTAATCAATCAACTGGGTAATTAAGGTGATAACTATTAGTTAATTTTTTTACACTATTCACCTGCAGTGTCTCGCCTTGGTCAATCGCACTCTTGGACATAAAGGTCCCAAAAGGTGTTTTTTGTAGTGTTGCCATAAGATCCATTTTTTGGAGATGGACTGTTTAATCGATATTTCTCAAAAGAACCACATTTTTCTTTGTGAAGCATGTTTTCATAATCTAAAGAGCATTTTCCCCACTATAAAGAGTCTTTTGTCCAGCTGGAACATTGGATGTTAAATGTTCTTCAAGGAGCCATCAGTGCCAATAAAGCCCCTTCATTTGGTTGTAGGCTAACACTCTTACCAGTGTAGTATGTGGTTTAGTGCACTACATGAGCGCTGTTGAGATGGAAACTTCCCTAAGTGGACTGGATTCTGTTTTCCACCAGGAGATCTAATCAGCTTTTCCTGGGTTTGGGTTCACCGATTCTTTCATTCTTTTTTTCCTGTCTTTCTGTTTTTCTTGTTTCATAACAACTCTGAACAACTTTGAAAAGTTCCTTCGTCTTTTCCAACATTATAATTGGTGTTTTGGTGCTTGCTGTAAGTTCTTCATTAGGGAATGTAGACGTATGAGCTCATGATCTCAGTTTATATTGTGTTCAGATGGTCACTTGGAACGTGAAACATCAAAGCTGTGTCTGCTAGTTTAATCACGGCCTGTTTCTTCTTTGCTACAAATGAAAACTATTTGTTGCTGAAATTATGGAAATGACATAAAATGTGCTCAGAAAGGACACTATAAAAACTCCCAATAAACTTGGAAGAAGCCAATATGTTTTCCATATACTGAATGTAAAATAACAAGGGAAAGCCAAAAGCGACCCAACAGGGAGTTTAGAAGAGTGGAAACTGATCTAAGCTGACTCACATTAGTATTCTGGCATAAAAAAAAAACATTTGCTCATTTAAAATGTTTTTTTTTTTTCTTTTTCCCCAGTTTTTAATTGTATTTTTTGTATTCTTTTATTTATTATTCGTATTATTCATGCATTATTATGGTGTTTAAATTTAAATTTTTGATAATTTTTAATAATTATTCCTAATTACTGTATTTATTATTATTATTATTTTTTTTTTTTTGGATCATTTAAAGCTGCATTTAAACTGCATTTTAGAAGTTCAAACTCGGGGCACCATATCAGTCCATTATATGGAGAAAAATCCTGAAATGTTTTCCTCAAAAAACATAATTTCTTTACGACTGAAGAAAGAAAGACATGAACATCTTGGATGACAAGGGGTTGAGTACATTATATGTGAATCTTTATTTTAAAAGTGGACTTCTCCTTTAATTAGACCTTGCAGTGCAATGTAACAACAATCGTCAGGCCGTTGGCGCCCCCTGCAGACCTTTGTTATAATGCGTAATGTACTACATTGTTTATAATAATACATCATGTATTGCAACAGTTTTGTGCAATAAAACCATACCATTTCTTGCTTTTAAATAATTAATTTGAACTAATTATTATAGCCTCATTGCTATAAATGTATTTGAAGTTATTTTAAAGGCTATTGTTCACTTACATCTATTTTCATTATCACAAAAAATGTATTATACTTATATAGAGCCCTATGAAATTTTTGTTTGTTTGTTTTCTGGGTTCCATTTTAATGGTTCCATTTAATTTTAATAATCAAAAGCAGCTCCAATCAATTGATTTTATGAAAGATAAAATGTTCTTAAGTAAAATTGTTGACGTTTTGTGGGAAAATCATTTAGATCGTTTAGATTAATCAGAATTAGTTGATAGATTAATCGATATAAAAAAGTCGTTAGTGGCAGCCCTAATACATTTATATTAGAATGAATAGATTTTTCAATCACACGCGCAGACACACTCGCTCATTGTCTTGTATGGAGGAGTGTGTAGCAGACAGACAGTTGGTCTTTTGTCCCAGAGATAAACCCTGATGCCCGGAGGAGATCTGTGAAGGGGGAGGGGAGGGAGACACAGGGTGGGGCGTCAGGGCGCTGATGTCAGGCCGGATGATGTTACACTAGTGTGTATTTGAGGGGTTAGCTGTCCCGCGGGGGGTTGTGTTGTATGACAGCTGTAGGAGACAGGAGAGGCTGAGCAAAGTGCCGCTCGTCTTGCATCATCCTTGTGGATTTCTTTTCAAACATATACGTAATATGATTTTACATGGCTTAGATGGCCTTTGCCCTTCAGACCTGAGAAATCCCAAAGGTGTTGATTTTACACAAAAGCCCATTTGAACGTTTTACCCTCTCCGAATTGGAAAAACTGCACCCGGTGGTGGCAGGAGTCCAGGAGTGTAAAACTGTGAAGGGCATTTTAAATCGAATCAAACTGTACTCAAATGGACGGGCTTTTGAATGAGCTTTGACAGACGAGTGTCTGCTTTCATTGTCAGCAGTAATTAGACTTCATTTAATAGTTACGGTTGCTGAATTCTACCGCCTGCTTTTCCTTTCATGGTTTGGCCTTCAGCCTTCATTTCTTAGATTTAAGACTGAAAGGATCCTGCCAGAGTGGAAAATATCTGTGCCACCTCTCCATAAAAAATAAAGACAAAGCGCACAGAGTTTTTCTGGCCTTAGATAACGGTCTGACGGTGTTTTCTTATTCATTTTTGTCTGATGAATTCATCTTGAGGAACTGAACTTGAGCTGATGTCATTTAGCACTCATCGACTTGTAATGTGTTGTTTAGTAATTTATCTGGTAATGATACTTTACAGATGTTTTCTTTGTGTCCTTTGGATCTGAAACCACTTCCTCTAAAGATCTTTCGCTGTTGTTTTTGCAGTTGATGGGCTCGCTGGTTCTGGCTGTGGGCCTCTGGCTGAGGCTAGATCCAAATACTATGTCTCTTTTAGGAAATGGAGGACCTGATACCTTTTTTATCGGTAAGCAATTAGTTAATAACATTTCATGATTATGAATGATTTTCATGTCTCATTTTTGCAGCGTTACAGTGGGCAGTGTCCAGTTCTTCAAAACTGTGAAAATACTGATTTAGTTCTGTCTCTTGGCTTATTTAAATATACAGTGGAGCCCAAGAAGTATCTGAGACTACAATGAAATTATGTGACTGAAAACGTAGAGTAAGAAAATGTAAAAAATAAAGTTTTGAGTTTTGAAACATTGACACAAAATTAATAGAAATATAATATATATTAAATATGAATTAGTAGATTTAAAATAACATGAAATGTAATATTTAACATTTGATATTATAATTACTTTATTATTAATTATTATAATTGATATATGAAATTAAAAAGAAAGTGTAAATAAGATGCTAATAATATATTAGAAGAAAAACATGCAATATTACAGATTAGATTTTTTTTCTGTCTATTATATTTTCTATTTTTTAACTTAAGCATTATTATTATTATTATTTTAAAAAATGTGTTTAATATTACAAAAACCTTGAAAAAATTGAATTTAATAATATATATATATATATATATATATAGTAAAATTTAAATTTAAATATAATTATAATTTAAATTATAACTAAAATAATAATTTGTGGTTTTAATATATATATATATATATATATATATATATAATTAAAATGTAATAAAATTTTATTGAATTAATTTAATTATAATTATAATTAAATTATATATATATATATATAATGAGTAAATGAATGAATGAATAATAATTTATTTTCATTATTTAAAATATTCAGATATTATTATTATTATATTATTATAAATACCAGTCGTAAGTTGCACACGTATATTTGTATCAGTAGCCAAAAATACATTGTATGGGTCAAAATTATCGATTTTTCTTTTTTAAGAATATTAAGATCATGTTCCATTAAGATATTTTGTAAATTTCCTGCTGTAAATATATGAAAACTTAATTTTTGATTAGTAATATGCATTGCTAAGAACTTTGGCAACTTTAAAGGCGATTTTCTCAATATTTAGATTTTTTGCACCCTCAGATTCCAGATTTTCAAATAGTTGTATCTCAGCCATCCTAACAAACCATACATCAATGGAAAGCTTATTTATTCAGCTTTCAGATGATGTATAAATCTCAATTTTAAAAAAAAATTGACCCTTTTGTGGTCCAGGGTCACACACATTAAAGAATAAAAAAGAAAGTATTTATTGATTCTGCAAAATATGTATTAAATTTAAAAATACAGTCTTAATCTAAATAATTATTTAGTGCTTTCAGAGTTTTGTAGTTTTTCTGTTGCCCTTAAAGCAGAAATAAAGGAGTGTCAGACAGACCTAGTGTTTACTGGTACTGGATGGAAACATCTGAGGCCACTCAGGGTGGCAAAGTTTCCACGGCCTTCTGCCCAGACCTTGTGAGAGGCAGCGAGTTCTTTTACATTTCAGAGGCTGAAAACAGGAAGTGACATTTCAAAGTGACATTGGTACATATATAGAGGAAACCGCAAGACTTCAGGTTTGCTGTAGCAACAGTTCAACCTGGGAGGAGAGAGAGAGATCCAGACAGGTCATGCAGTGCTATATCTGGGTGCAGAGGAGAACAGCACTTCATGCTGTCAGGAAATATTCTTATCCTCACACAGCCTCCTCAAGCTTGTTTTAGTCACTGACATCACCCTCATTTGTGGGTTTTAGTACTTAAAGCTGTGAAGAGAAGCCAGTGTGAACGAGTATAACTCAAAGCCTCAGCAATATCCCAGTCACAGTGTCACATATTCATTTCTCATCAGTTGCCATCTTCCCCATTTCAGTTTGCAACCCACTTTCACATTTGCATCACACAGTCATGTTTTCCATAGTTAGATACAAGCCCAAATATATTTATATTTTATAAAGAGTAACTGAAACTACTCAGTTTTTTGTTAGAATTTCTCACCCTTATAGTAACGTAGTTTCACTATATATTATATAGTGGATATATATATATTTAAAAAAATAAATACAAATATTCATAAATTCTAATTTTGAGGGGGGAAAAGAATGATAAGTATCAGAATTGTAAGTTTATATCTTTTAATTCAGAATTCTGACTTTATTTCTCAGAATCATGAGTTTATGTCTCACAATTCTGACTTCATAACTCGAAATTGTGAGTTTATATCTCACAATTCTGAGAAAAAGTCAGAATTGTAAGTTTATATCTCAAAATTCTAAAAAAAAAGATCAGAATTGCAACTTTGTATCTCAAAATTCAGAGAAAAAAGTCAGAATTGTAAGTTTATATCTCACAATTCTAAGAAAAAAGTCAGAATTGCAAATTTGTGTCTAAAAATTCTGAAAAAAAAACCCCTCAGAATTGCAAGTTTGTATGTCACAATTCTGAGAAAAATAATCAGAATTGCAAGTTTATTTCTCACAATTCCAAGAAAAAAAAGTCAGAATTCTAAGTTTATATCTCAAAAGTCTGAGGAAATAGTCAGAATTGAAAGTTTATTTCTCAAAATTCTGAAAAAAAAGTTAGAATTGCAACATTGTTTCTCAAAATTATTAGGAAAAGTCAGAATTGCAAGTTTGTATCTAAAAATTCTGTGAAAAAAAGTCAGAGTTACAGGTTTCTATCAAAAAAGACTGAGGAAAAAAGTCAGAATTACAAGTTTGTATCTCACAATTCTAAGAAAAAAGTCAATATTGCAAGTTTGTATCTCAAAATTCTGAGGGGAAAAACTTCAGAATTGCAAGTTTGTGTCACAAAAAAAATTCAAAATTGCAAAATGTAAACTCGCAATTGTGAAAAAAAAAATCTGAATTGTGAGATAAAAAGTCTTTAAGTCTTTAACTAACCCTTTAACTTAGAATTTTTTTGTATTATTTTATTTTATTTTTATTATTACTATTATTATTTTAATATTAGTGCAATATGCAATGGCCCTTGTCAACATAATGTAATATCTAAATATATACATTTTTAAAATATATAATAATCATTTGCTTACTATTACTATTATTATTATTATTATTATTATTATTATTAATATTGTCTGAATTTTTGAGTAATTTTAAATGGCTGTGAATTAAGAAAGATGCTTTTTGCTTCCTGAATAGTGTAGTTGCAGTATCTAGCCAGCTAAGCATCTGACAGTGCTGACACTGAGCAGTTCAGGCTTTTTAGTCCTCTCCATCTACACACACACAAACACATTTTACTTGACTTTAAATTACAGTCAGCAATGACAAAGGATTGTCTTCACCACAGCTACTGTGGCAACAGAGTAAATATTATCAGCGTGTGACAAGATTGTTTTTAGTCAAGAGGGAAGATAAAGGTTGTGTTCACTCTCACTGTCAAACTTTGTTTTCGTTCATCTTAGTTTTACTCCTTTGTTTCCCAAATGCTTGAGATAATGGTGAGAGTCTTTTCAGCACAAGTAACATTCTCAGCCCAGAGGAAGTATGTTCTAGGAAAATGAAATGAAATGGTGTTTGCTTGTATATTTAGTGGTGTTTGCAAAGACAAGTATCACCATTGCTCAATTTGACCTAAAACGTCTCAGGTTATGTATGTAACCCCGGTTCCCTGAGGGAATGAGACTCCGCGTCGAAACGCTATGGGAACGCCTTCAGTGTGACCATGCTCTGAATCACGTGTGTAATCAGACCAATGGAAGAGCAAGACGTCATAGGCGGGTGACGTCACTGACCAGGAAGCATAAAAGCACGTGCACCAGAACGAGCGTCAGCTTCCAAGGAGAGAAGCAGCGCTCGCAGGGACGCAGGAGGATGGCCACGAGACGCGGCATCTCGTTCCCTCGGGGAACCGGGGTTACATACGTAACCTGAGACGTTCTCCTTCAGGAACTCGAGCCGCGTCGAAACGCTATGGGAACGAGATGCCCACGCCGCCAGACCCCAGTCCCTGCCTAGAATGTGCTAGGGCGAAGGACAGAGGAACCAGGAGAGACTCGCAAGTCGAGGTCATAAAACCTTACAAAAGTAAGGGGCGTGGACCATCCCGCAGCGTTACAAATATCTTGCATGGAGACTCCAGCAAGAAAGGCCTTGGAGGCAGCCATGCTCCGGGTAGAATGAGCTTTGATCCCTAAAGGAGGAGGGAGGTCAGAGGACTCATAAGCTGAACAAATAGCGTCCACTATCCAGCGGCAAATTCCAGAAAGGAAGGGGCCACAGAGAGGGCCTGTAGGTCCCCAACTCTTTTAGGGAGGAAAGGGCAAGAAGAAGGACAGTTTTAATAGAAAGAAATCTGTCAGAAATTTCCTCAACAGGCTTGAAAGGAGGCCTACAGAGAGCCTCTAACACCACAGACAGGTCCCAAGTAGGGACTCGAGGTCGTACCGGGGGCCTCAGCCTCAGTGCACCGCGGAGGAAACGTGTAACAAGGGGGTTCTTACCCACTGAAAGACCACCAAGAGGGGCGTGGTAGGCCGCAATGGCTTCCACGTAAACCTTCAAGGTGGAGTGGGTTAACCCTGCGGATAGCCGATCCTGCAGGAACTCCAGCACTGAGCCAACTGGGCAGTTAACTGGGTCTTGCTGGTGGCGTCCGCACCAAGAAGTGAAAAGCTTCCACTTCAAGGCGTACAGTTTCCTCGTAGAGGGAGCTCTAGATTGGAGGATGGTCTCAACAACCTCAGAGGCCACACCCAAAGCTTCCACAGCTCCGGCCGGGGGTGAAGAATGGAACCCCCCTGCCTGTGAGAGGAGATCTCTCCTGACAGGAATCTCCCAGGGAGAGCCGTCGAGGAGAGAAATCAGGTCCGAGAACCACACTCGGCCCGGCCAGAACGGGGCTACTAGAAGGAGGGACACCCCGTCCCGGCGCACTCTCTCTAGAACTCCCGGAAGCAGAGCAATCGGGGGGAAAGGCGTACAGACGAAGCCTCGGCCACGTCTGTACCATAGCATCCAGCCCCAGGGGAGTTGGATGAACTAGAGAGTACCAGAGGGGACATTGCGTGTTCTCCCTCGTGGCAAAAAGATCCACTTGGGCTGGACCAAACACTCTCCATATCTGCTTCACCACCTCGGGGTAAAGCATCCATTCCCCGGGCCTCGGCCCCTGCCTCGACAGGATGTCTGCTCCCAAGTTGAGATGCCCAGGTACATAAACTGCTCTCAGCGAGAGGAGTTTGCCCTGGGACCACACAAGGATCTGGTGCGCCAGCTTGTACAAGGGGCGCGAACGCAGACTTCCCTGGTGGTTGATGTAAGAGACTACCGCTGTGTTGTCGGTGCGGACCAACACATGGCGGTCTCTCAGGTCTGGGAGGAAGTGTTTCAGAGCTAGAAACACGGCCAGCATCTCCAGGCAATTTATGTGCCACGTGAGTTGGTGACCGCTCCACAGACCGCGGGCAGGGTGGCCGTTCATGACCGCTCCCCAACCGGTGAAAGATGCGTCCGTCGCTAGCATTACGCAGCGACAAGGAGCTCCCAGCACCGGGGCCTGAGACCAGAACCAGGGTTTCCTCCACATGTCTAAGGCACATAGGCATCGCCGCATCACCTTGATCATGCGGAGCGAGTTTCCCCTCGGGGAGAACCCCCTGGTCTTGAGCCACCACTGTAGGGGTCTCATGTACAGCAGGCCAAAAGGTATCACGTTGGACGCAGCTGCCATGAGACCCAGCAGTCGTTGAAACTGCTTGACAGTGAGTGACCGGCCCTCTTTCACTCTCGCGACTGCAGTGAGGATCGACTCGATCCGAGCAGGAGACAAACGTGCCTGCATCGTGGTCGAATCCAACACCACGCCTAGATAAGTGGTCCTCTGTAATGGAGAAAGCACACTTTTCTTGGCGTTCAGTCTCAACCCCAGCTCTTTCATGTAAGCGAGCACAACATCTCGATGCTGAATCGCCACTTGCTCTGACTGGGCCAGGATCAGCCAGTCGTCGATGTAATTGAGTATGCGGATGCCCTGGAGTCGCAAAGGAGCCAGAGCTGCATCCACACACTTCGTAAATGTGGGGGGGAGAGTGCTAAGCCGAACGGAAGAACCCGATATTGGTAAGCTTCGCCCCTGAAAGCAAACCTCAGGAACTTCCTGTGATGGGGAAGGATGGAGACGTGGAAGTATGCGTCTTTTAGATCTATCGTGACAAACCAGTCCTCGGACCTGATCTAAGACACGATTTGTTTGATGGTGAGCATCTTGAACTTCAGTCGCATGACTGAGCGGTTCAGCAGACACAGATCTAAAATGGGACGCAGGCCCCCATCCTTCTTTGGAACAATGAAATACCGGCTGTAGAACCCGGACTCTCTGTCGTGAGGAGGGACCACCTCGATGGCCTCCTTCCTCAGGAGAGTAGCTACTTCCTGTCGCATTACCAGACCCTGCTCGGGGCCCACCAGCGTGGGAGAGACCCCGTTGAACGGCGGAGGCAGAGCACCGAACTGAATGCGATAGCCTCGCTCTACAGTGTGCAGGACCCAAGCAGACACATTGGGCAGTAGTTTCCACGCTGCCAAATGATCTACTAAGGGAACCAGTCTCTCGAGACTGGCCTCTGGTGTTGTGTGGGCCGCTAGAACGGTGTCCTGTAACGGTTCCCCGGCTGGTAGCACCTGAACTAGTGGCCCCAGAGACCCCCGCAGGAGTGGCGAGCTCCCCAGCTCCGCTACGTCGCCGGGCGGAAAGGACTGGGGTGAATGCTCGCTGGAGACTGCTGCGCCCTGAAGCACCGGCAGGGTTGGCAGAACAGTCTCCCGAGGGCACAGGGAAGAGACAGACACCGAATAATGCGGTGCGCCCCACCTCTCCTCTGCCCTCGGCCCATCAGGACCGCTTCGTCGAGGACTTCTTCGACTGAAGCACGACCCTCAGGTCGGGCTTAGCCTGGGAAGTCCTCGACCTAGAGCGTTTGGCCACTCACTCTCGCTGGGGAGGAGTGCGAGTGGCCACGCTCTGTTTCTGTGTTTCCCTGTGAGAGGAGCTGGTAGACGGCCGGGGCTGCTCCCACCCAGCAGCCCTGTGAGCTGGAAGGCGGCGAGGGAGGAACCGCTGGAACGCCGCCGCTTGCCTACGAGCCTCCTGGTATCGGTCGACGACGGAATTGACGGCGTCGCCGAACAGACCAGAAGGCGAAAGCGGGGCGTCCAGAAGGAAGACCCTGTCCTTCTCTTTCATATCGGACAGGGTCAACCAGAGATGTCTCTCCACAGCCACAGGGGCTGCCATAGACCACCCAATAGCACGGGCGGTCTCCTTGGTGGCACGGAGAGACAAATCAGCGGTCCTCCTGAGCTCAGAGATATCACTATCTTTGATCTCTTCGCCTTCATCCAGCTCTTTGAGCAGGTCAGCCTGGTACGCCTGTAACACCGACATGGTGTGCAGACACGCACCAGCCTGACCCGCAGCCGTATACTCCTTGCCCACCAACGCTGAGGTGACTCGCAGCAGCTTGGAGGGCAAGACCGGAGCCTTCAGAGACAATGCTGACTCGGGGGACAGATAGCTCGCAAGCGTCTGTTCCACCTGGGTCATCGCTCTATACCCACGCTCATCCAGCCCCGCCACGTAACCGTAGTTAAAGGAAGCGGGGATGAACAAGTGGGACGAGAAGGGCGAATTCCACGATCTCGACACCTCGGTGTCCCGGCGGACAGGCAGTGGATCTGGTGGGTGAGGCAGGAGATAGGGGGTCACCCGTCTCCATACCCTCCACCAGATCCAGTTGCGAACACCACGAGTGCAGTCGCCGCTCCGCCTCGGCGGAAGCGGGACCAGACCTGCGGGGAACGCTGGTGAAGGCTCCCTCCTCAAAGAGAGCCTTCCGGGAGCGGAGCGTACGCAGAGGGAGACGCTCGCAGTGCGGGCAGTCGGCCCCCTCGAGAGCCGACGCTGCGTGCTCCGTTCCCAAGCAAGCCACGCATACAGCGTGTGTATCCCCGCTCATGATGTAACGAGAGCAGGGAGGAACACACACTCTAAAACCTGGCTTGCTAACATGCTTGGTCTTTTCTGATTTCTTTCCAGACATTGTACTCAAAATAAAAGTGGTGCAAACTAGCAACCAAAAGAGCACAACAAGACAAACACACAGAGCGCTGCTGAAAGATAGAAGCTGACGCTCGTTCTGGCGCACGTGCTTTTATGCTTCCTGGTCAGTGACGTCACCCACCTATGACGTCTCGCTCTTCCATTGGTCTGATTACACACGTGATTCAGAGCGCGGTCACGCTGAAGGCGTTCCCATAGCGTTTCGACACGGCGTCTCGTTCCTGAAGGGGAACCTAAGCATTGTTAGTATTAAAGAGAGGAATGACACCTCGAATCATGTGACGTGTTGAAAGCTGTGCTTTCGCTTTTATAAGAGTTTCTAGTGTTTAATGAAACAGTTGGTACTTTCCTGGGTTTGTCACTTCACTCATGTGTAGGGATAGGGATTTTATTAACTCTTCTTGCCAGTTATATAGGTGGCAAAAGTTTTTATGTGTGAGTCATTGAATTAGCCACTTAATTAGTTTAAATACACATGCCTCAGATTCGATCGTGACCCGAGTATTTCACGTTTTTTGATAAACCTACTTTTGTGAACTAGTCCTAGATTTTTCACCCGATCAGAACCAAACCAGTAGGGAAAGATTCTCTGGAGAGCGAATATCAATAATTATCGAAAAAAGTTCTTTGGCTGGGGTTCTTTGCCTCTAGAACCACTGCTGTCAATCAAACCGTTTGTTAAATTATTGAGAAAATGTAAAAAACCTACTTTTGCAAACTAGTCCTAGGTTTGGAAACACTGCAGTACAATTCTCTGGACTCTCTAGGCTAATAATTACCAAAAAATGTTGAAATGTAGCCTTTGGGAAGCTATAACAGGGTCGTTTAGAAAAGGGGCCTGTCCTATTTTACCCAAAATCCTATAAAGCCTAAGGGAAAACTCAAAACTTCACAAAACCTGCTGAGCACATGAGACAGGTGATTCTAAACAAGCATGCAAAGTTTTAAGGAGATCACAGCTTGCGCTATAACAGTCATAAACATTAAAAAAGCATAATATTTATATGGTAAATTACCTGGTTTTGCCAAAAATGCTTTTTTAAATCATTGATTAAGGTGGTTACAGGCTTGCTAAATAATGTCTTTTTCCATATGTGCTTAAATGCCTTAAAGCACTTGAACCCTGGTAATTGCTGCTTGCAGCTATATTTTATTATTATTTTCTTCAGCAAGGACACATTCAATTGAACAAACATGACAGTAACACCATTTAACATGAAATATGAAGCAGCACACCTGTTTTCAACAATGATAATAATCAGAAATGTTTTATATTATAATGATTTCTGAAGGATCGTGTGACACTGAATACTGGAGTAATGATGCTGAAAATTCAGCTTTGCATCACAGCAATAAATTACATTTTAACATGTATTCACATACAAAACAGTTATTTTAAATTGTAATAATATTTCTGATTTTAAAATATTAAAATAAATCAGTAAAAAGTAAAAATCAGTAAAAAATATTACTGATTTTACTGTATTTTTGATCAAATAAATACAGCCTTGATAAGCAGAAGAGGTCAAAAAAACAACCTCTTTTTATAACTTTTAATACCCTGGCCTGAATGATGAAATGTGATATACTACAAGGTGACATTGCAAGCTGTGTAATAATTACTCATCATCTGCCTTCTTTTATCCTGTTTAATGATGTAGCAAGATAAAGGGTCGCAATATCCCCTGCAGTCTCTCTCAGGAGAGTTTCGATCTCATTTCCAGACTTCCCACCTGTCCCAGGTCTCCTGTGACATAATTATACCGGCTCAGGATGAACTCCCCTAAAGAGCTCATGTCTCTAGATTACATTTTGAGACTGGAGTCTGAGGAAGCTGATCCTAGATCAGTGAGAACCAGGAAGCTGGCTCTCCATGCCCTGATGCTGACTGAACCTGTCAGGCATTATATTTGCGGCTTTGCTCTGTTGCGGAGGCAGATGGGAATTCACGCACCCCACTCTCTCTTTCTGTTTTGCTCTAATGAGGATAATAAGTTGATGGAAGAGGCAGGAGTGAAAGCTAATGACATCATCTTGAAGTGTTGTGCGCACTCACGCTGTGCTCAAACCCATCATCAGACTTACGTAATGCTTGTGCTTCCCTCTGCTGGTGACTCAGTTACATTGCATCCTGCTGAAACTACAGCAGTGTTGTGCCAAAAAGGGTCTAGTACCAGGAGAAAATAATTTTTTTAACGTTCCATTTCTCATCAATAGCAGTTGCTTGGCTGGAGCAGGACTGCTCGGAAATACATGACTATATTGCATGTTTTATCATATTTTAATTAATGTAGCAAAATCCCTCAGAACTTAAAGCATAAAATGTCTCTGTGTTCTGGTGTCTTGCGCAGGGGTCTATATCCTCATCGCAGCTGGGGCTCTGGTGATGCTGGTGGGCTTCTTCGGCTGCTGTGGTGCTGTGAGGGAGTCTCAGTGCCTTCTGGGATTGGTAAGTGAGATATACTTCTAATTTTGAGTTAACAAAACAATATTGTTCACTGATAGTAAACTTGTTGTTTTGCTTAAAACATTCTGACTTGAGAATAGAAAAAAATGAATATTTCTTTATTTAATCAAATACTGGGTGAAATATAAAGTCGACATAATCCAGGTGCTGTGTCTCTTTTTCATGGCAGTTTTTCGCCTGTCTTCTGATCATCTTTGGAGCAGAAGTTGCTGCAGGAGTGTTTGGGTTCCTCAACAAAAATGAGGTAATACTAAACGTGTTATGTTGATTCAGAGTTCATTTGAAATCAAATCAGTCTGACTTTTACAACATAAGTTTTTATTTATTTGTCTTTTAAGATCATTAACGAAATAAAAGATTTCTACAAAAAATCAGCAGAAACCGAAGGCAATAATACAGTCGTCGAGTCCTACCATGCCGTTGTGAGTTTACACTTTTTACCTATTTTTTTGCATCTCACTATTTATTTAAACAGGAACAGTAAATATAAAGTAGAAAATATGCACAAAACCAACTGCGTAATAGTGATTACTAATATTTACTGAATTAGAAAAGAATTTACTTACTTATTTAGAAAAGTCATATGCTTATTTGGTGTTTTCACTGCAAACAAACAAAAAAAAAAAAATCTTAAAATTCCTAAAACAAGATGCATTTACTAGATAAGCAAAATGAACATATTTAGCATTGTTTCCTGGGGAAAAAAAGAAAAGTGAATTTTGCTTAATGCAAGTAAAATTATCTCCTAGTGGGGTAAGAAAAATACTTCTAAAACAATGTTAGTTTTCTTACCCCACTGGCAGATCAACAGAAAACAAGACTAAATAGCTTACTTTATTTTGCTTATCTAGTAAATGCATCTTGATTTAATAATTTTTAGATTTAGAAGCAACACAAAAACATTAAGATACACTTTTTTTTTGCAGTGTTATAGTGTATTATTTTAGTGTTATTTATAAACTGTTATAAAAAAATTTCAACATTTTGAATGTTCATTTAATATAACTTGTTATATGATTTTGTCATTTTTAAATTTTTCTATTTTGCTTTATTATTTTTTTTTCCATTTAAGTTTTAGTAATTTTAGTACTTAAAGGATTAGTTCACTTCCAGAATAAAAATGTCCTTATAATTTATTCAGCCCTATGTCATTCAAGATGTTCATGTCTTTCTTTTCTTCAGCCAAAAAGAATTTATGGTTTTGGAGGAAAACATTCCAGGATTTTTCTCCATATATTGGACTTCAGTGGCAGGCAATGGATTGAAGGTCCAAATTGCAGTTTCAATGCAGCTTCAAAGAGGTCTACAGCTGAGAAATAAGAGTCTTTTCTAGCAAAAGGATCTGACATTTAAAAAAATAAAAATAAATATATACACTTTTTTAACCACATATGCTCATCTAGCACTAGCTCGCTCTCACGCATTACATAATCATGCACACATGACGATAAGTGTCAGCAGTGCGGTGTAGATGAATGTAAACAGTCTTTAATTAATCCACACAGAGGGTAATACAAGGCAGGCAGGCAGGAGACACACATATAACATCAACATTCAACTTTAACACTGGACCAAGACTAACAGAACAGACTGGACTAAAATAGGGAGGAAAATAATTAATGGAACTCAGGTGAACAGAATGACACAATCAGACACGAGGAAAAACTAGGTCATGGGCACACGAGGGAGAAAACACAACAAACAGTCCTGGGGTGTGAAAATAAGACCCTTATTCTTTGGCTGAGTCTTTGAAGCTGCATTGGAACTACAATTTAAACCTTCAGCCCATTGAAGTACACTATATGGAATGTTTTCCTCAAATTTCTGTTCCAGTGAAGAAAGAAAAATCTTGGACTGCTACTTTTAATAGTTTTAGTTATCAGTCACAACACTGATATAAATAAAAATTATGTTTATATATATTTGTCTAACCTTGTTATAATTTGTAACACTTCACATCTGCAGTTAAACTGCTGTGGATCCACCAGTTTGTGTCCAGATGCCAGAACAAACCAGGTGAGAGTGAATGAAGCACAGATAAGGACCACTGCATTTATGCAATTAGTACAACACTGGTATTCTTGGAACTTGTAGAATTTTATAATGCTTCAGTTTTGTGACGTCTGTTTGACATGCATTTAAACTGAATTGTTTTGGAAGAAGTGCTATTGAGATGCATATCAATATATCAATCAGTCAGTTATCAACCTCATTGTCTCTCTTCAGACATGTCATGCGGCCATTGAAGAGTTTTTTAACAGTAAGCTCTTCATCGTGGGTTATGTGGGAATTGGAATCGCAGGAGTCATGGTAAATGCCATTATGTCATTAAATGTAGTTGATTTAGCCAATTTTTTTTTTGTTTGTAACATTATAAATGTCTTGCTGAATAAAAATCTTAATTTCTTTAAAAAAGAATCTTACTGACCCCAAACGGTGGTGTGTAACATCTTCTCTTTTTTTTTTACAGATTATTGGCATGATCTTCAGTATGGTCCTATGCTGTGCAATCCGCAACAGCAGGGAGGTGATCTAAAACTGTCTTCCCCACCTGGACGTGACCTTTCACCTTTGACACTTAACCTTTGCTGGACTTGCATATACACCAATAACATTCCAACCAAGTTCAAGATGTTCTTCCGCCACTCAGGAGCCAAAAACAAACTCCACTTTCATAATCCTGTACACTTCAACCAACCGATGGTTAGTCCAGCCTAGTTGTCTAAACTCTGTCAAATTGCTGGATAGTCTTTATTTAATGCCTGCTGGTTGGGTGCAGAGCTGGATCTTCCAAATGTGACAAAAACAAGACGCCTTTCTATGATTTCTTAAAATCGTATTAATATAATTTAGCTTTTTGACTTCCGTTTTAGCGCACACACCGAGCAGCTCTTTCTGCAAGAGTTTGCAGATTTATGTATTGATGCTATTCTAGGCTGTTGCTGCGTGGCTTGCATGTCAGATAAAAATATTGTGTAATGTGATGCCAGGGGTTCTGTGGCAAGCCCACGTCCACTGGAAACGGTGATAAGAAGACCCACAGATGCCTTTCACTTTACGTTTGTACACAAACGAAGTAGTCTTCTATGTCACCAACTCATTCTGAACGAAAATAAACACTTACCGAAGAATTGGAACGTGTACACAAAACTCTTCAGAAGAACCCTCTTACAGGGACAGTTCACCCCAAAGTTACAATTTTGTGATCATTTACTCACCCTCATGTTGTTCCAAACCTGATTGAGTTTCTTTGAACACAAAAGAAGATATTTTGAAGAATGTTGGTAACCAAACAGTTGACGGTAGCCATTATGAAGAAAAATACTATAGAAGTCAATGGGTATCGTCAACTGTTTGGTTAGCAACATTCTTCAAAATATCTTCTTTCGTTGTTCCACAGCTGAAAGAACACCATACAGGTTTGGAAGAACTTGAGGGTGAGTAAATGATGATTTTTAGGGGAACAGTTTCTCTGAAGTCTCTGAATTTCTCCATGTCCTTTCCAATTCAGGAAAGGCACACTAACACATATTCCCAGCTCTGCTTTCTTGCGTTCGAACTCATGCTAACACCGATGATCGGGTTTCTGTTATGCAATAGCCGGGCTCATCTGAAGCCCCCACTGATAACGGTACACCCCGCTATTCTCTGGCACGATGGAGCCAAATCTTCTCATTCTCAAGGTGGATCTTTTGGTGTAGTGTTGCTTGGTTATTTTACACATGTAGCTAAGTAAAGGCTTGAGGCTGAAGATCCACTGAGGCTCCCTTGTGCCTGCCATCGTTTATTAGTCCATCCGCACTGTGAAAACGAAATGGATCAGACATGATGAAAAGCATTTGATTCATTTGCTTGATTGATTCAACAAGTGAGGGTGGTCCAAGCAGCATCCTTAAGTGGAGTTATTAAAAGAAGAGTTGTTATTTTTATTATTTTAGCATGCATTTATATAATTGGGAGGCCGACCATGCAAATTTCTTTGTACAAGGTCACACATTGACTTATTTAATTAGTATGTTTCTTTTTTTTAGTAGTTTAGTAGTTTTGTGATTTTATTGAATCAGACAGTGAAAGTGAGACAGTAACGAGAGAAGGAAACTGGATCAGGAAAGGAACTCAGGTCACTCGAGGCGCATCTGCACCATATGTCGTATTTTAAGGTTTTTAATTAGATTTTGTTTTCCAGATTTTCAATGAGGTCTCATGCTTTTGAACCCCACGTTTTAGCCTAAAACTTTGATGTTAGACAAAAATTTTGCCAACTGTCCTTTAACTTCAGATTCAGGAGTGAAGTATCTCTGTTATAATGAATCAAACTTGCCACATTACTGAACTGAAACTGGCTCAGTTATAATGAACTTACAGTCTCATATGGTCACATTAGCAATTTTTCTGCAAAATTTCACAGACACAAAATGATCCATTGTCAATACTGTAGCAATGCATAAAGCGCAACTCACACAAAAGTGACTTTCAAACCAAGCAGTTTTCTGTTGGTTAGTCTGACCAACTTTAACATGAGCGAAATCTATGTGGGGAACTTATTCAAACATGGAGATTCCTATTGAAATGTTTGGATTTTGCCTGTGAAATTTCGCTGAGCAACAGTAAATGTGAGTG
This sequence comes from Labeo catla, assembly GCA_012976165.1. Lineage (NCBI taxonomy): Eukaryota > Metazoa > Chordata > Actinopteri > Cypriniformes > Cyprinidae > Labeo > Labeo catla. The sequence continues at coordinate 121,923 of VONZ01000070.1, forward strand.
TATCTTCAGTCTTAAATTCTGTGTACATATCTGTGAGAGTTTGATAAGTTGTCATAGTTGTAGCGATCATGAACATCTGTATTGTGCGGGTGATGTGTATAGAGGCAGTTTTGGCCAGTGTACAGCAATTTTGTTTCATATTTTGCATTTGAATATTAAGGTGCCTTTTTACTTATCTGAAAAGACAACCTGGTATTTGGTTGAACGTTTTTAATGAAAGGATTGGAAAAGGGACAAAATGTCTTTTTTTGTTATTTTGTTATTTATAATGGGACAGCCGTTGGTTGGTCAGATATATTTCTGCTGGTGCGTCACTGCTGAAGTTCCTCTAGTTGAAGTGGCATTAGAGTAGCGATTAGGATACGTCATAGTCGATGCTAACAGAGAGTAACACATGAAACAAGTGTTCCGTTCACATTCAATGTTGATGTAGATCTGTCCTCATACCCAAACGCAACCCGGTTGCGGTTGTTCAGACTGTAAAATAACTAGTGTGGAGCATGTTAGTGTGGCTTTCAGGTAGAGGCTCTGTTGTAATCTATTTTTAGTGTGCTATGTCAAGGGTTTTTTTTACTGTAAACATAACACTGCAGTCTTTGGATGTTAGTGTTCATAATGTGTGTGTTTAATTTATTTTCTGGAGAACAAGTTCAAAACAGCATTCAAGTTTCTCAGGAACATTGCAGCACGAGAACAAATAAACTTGTTTGAAGTTTCCAATTCTTGTGGTTTTCAGATTTTCATGTGACCAGCATAGAACATGCTAAAAGGACTGTCTATTAAAATAAACATTTTTATGAGTGGCCTGGATTTTTTTGAGCAGACTGACTAGGATATTCCACAGGACCTTAGTTGGCCCACTCATCACATGACATCAATACTGGTTGCCTTTTTAACTGATTGCAGCGGAAGGCTCTGGAAGTGAAATGTTAGTAGCATAATCGAATGCATGTTGTATCACATGACATTAGATTGAGTCTTATATCGTGTGTGTGTGTGTGTGTGAATACCCACACAGTATGAAATTGGCAACAGCTTGGCAGTAGGGGTAAAGTAAAGCTTCTGCTACCTAATTCATTCTAAATATAGATCATGCAGTTTTGTCACGTTATTTAGGCCCACCATCTACAGTTTGCCAGCACCTAAGTAAAACTTTTAATTAGATAAGAATTAAAAACTGTAGTTGTTTTAAAACAAAACAGTTTTTTTTTATTATTAAATTGATTGGAAAATTTCACATTTTAAAATAAAAAAAAATGTTTTCCCTAAACCTTCTAGAAAAGCTCAGAAATGCATTTATTTCTAAAAATGTTGTTACCACTTGTATTCCTTGCTACACAAGCACAGAGTCAAACAGTAATCCAACCTACATTTGCAACTATTAATATCGAGCAGGAATTACCGTATACCTTTAAATACAGACGTTAGAAAATAAACCAATTTTTATTACAAATTGCATTGTAACTACACTGAATCTCATTTTTATTTAATTTAACATGTACATTACAGTCACGTTGGCCACATCTTTGCTTTACAGCAGGACTTCGTTTGTGTTTCTGGCATGAAATGCACGTCAGCTGCAAGTGCTATGCTATGCAAGAAGCACTAGGGCAGAATCAGGCTAAAGTTTCACCTGCAGTGCACAGTGTGCACTTTTTTTTACCAACACAGATGTGTTCTTAGTTAACAGTCACCAAGCAGTTTAGATGGCTGTATATTAGTTGAGCTTTCTTTACTGCATCTCATGTGTTGTGTACTACATCTCAATATGTACTGCATATTTGAACTGGTAACTTAGCATTAAAGGACACACAATATACTTTTCTACTTTTTATGGGCTATTTTAGGCTAAAATAATCAAATGTTAAGCTTAGATACAGATACACTCTAAAATTACGGTTCGTTTACAGGCTTAAGTAAAACTACAGTTTGAACTTCACAATTAATGATTTTTGTGTGTATTTTTCAAATTTAGCGTAGAGTTAGTTTTGTTGGAGATTTAGGTTTTGTGTGTTTGTGTGTGTATGTCTTTCACATCTCTTTACACCACCTTACTTACAAAGCAGATCAGTCGTGTTTACATACTTCATACGCCTACTCATCTTAAAAATGGTTTGTTAATGTATTGTGTTCAATGTGTTCCTATTTTAAATCATAGCCAAATTTATTGGCAGTGTTAGTAGAGAATAGCTTCTCCATTTTATCCATCCAACTTCATAATTTTGTGGCGATTCCACATAAAGAAAAACCACTGAGAACTTTTTGTTTTGAAATGTATTTGCATGTACTAACAACAAAGTTAGGAACATTGTGGAATTAACAAGAACAAAACACACATAGATTTTAGTCACGGTCATTCTGTCAAACCACTGTTTGCATAGTTTTGTTCCATATTTCTTTTGATTAGTACATTTCAAAGTGTGAACCACACTCAAGTCCCAGTTTCTGGAATGGTTCAAGATGTCTGCCCAGTCTCTAAAGTGACAATTTAACAAAATGAGGTTGAACAGAATGTCTTCTAATTCTATAAATGTAAAATCTCACTTCAGCAGGAATCAAACATCCTGTCTCTGGGTGTCTCATGTATATTGTATAACAATGTCCTCATAGGTATGTCTCCATGCAAATGTCCACATTAATCAGCAGTGCCCTCGTAATACTGTGCATATACAAAACATCACAATAAAGGTAGGACAGAACTGTTAATGAAGGACATATGTTTAAAAAAAAGATATCACATGATTTTCTGGCCCTTTGAGTGCATGAGTCATGGCCGTATGTTTTCAAATCAACCCTCATTGAGGGTAAATCTGACCTCTCTGACCATACATTTCCAAAAGAAAAAGAAACAATCATGTGCCATGATACAGCTTCCTGAATAAGCCAGTTGAATATGCTATAGGTAGCATGTAAAGACATGAATTTCTCCGGTCTTCTCCAGCAACAACACACTCTAATAACTATACAACACATAGTAATTTGTGTGAGACGGCAAAATCGTACATGCACAGAAAAAAAGGTGCAAAATCTGTCAATGGGGCGGTACACTTTACACTTAACCCCTAAGGAGTTCATGTTAGTACATATTTGTACTTACATGGTGCATAAGAGTACCATTTGAAAGGGTACCACCTCAGTCACAACTTTTCTACCATTTAGGTTTGGTAGGCTAAGTTTGGTTTGTATTTTTTGTATGGCCCAGATTTGGACGATTTTGCCATCGCATGCACATTTGTACAAACTGTCAAGAGACCAGGTTGGTTTGTTCTCAGATATTTAGTCGCATCATAGCTGCCTTGGTCTTTCAAGTTTAATTCTCGTGGTTTCATAGTTTAGACAGAGTAAAGGTTGAATGGGGTTTGTCCTAAGAGAAACTCCCCAACACCGATGAAATAAACCACTTGAGCAATTCCAAAGAGCGGAGCAATGACCAACGCCCTGCATCCGGCACCCTTCAGAAAAGCAGCTGGCCCTTCTTTGCGCATTATCTTTCTGTAGGAACAAAGAGTGGGATCATCGTTAATACAACAGGAGAGGAAAAGTGCATTACTGATTTTCTTTCCCAGAATGTTCATTAGCCAGGTTACTGGTTGCTTTACCTGACGCAGTCTGCCACGCCATTGTAGGTGTCTTCGTTTGCACTTTTATTCAGTGACTGCAGCCGGGTTTTCACCACTGGATAGGGATTGGATCAACCTTTCAAGTCTTTGCACATACACTAACATCTACTCAAAAAGGTGTTCTTAGACAAACTTGAAGACTCACCATCACAAGGACTGACTGCCACAGCCGCTGTACATCCAGCTACACAGCCTGAAATGAAAGACCAGTAAAACGGCACATTGTCGTCCTCAGATGTCTTGCCCAGCTTGTTGATGTGGGCAAACAGCGGAAAGTAAACCACAGAGAATGGGATGTCCCTGTAAGAAGAAGACCAAAGGTTTGTTTTACTCGTCTTGAGAAATAACTTGCCCAAGTCCTTTGTCGAATGTTCCTGGCAAACAAATCCAGCCCTAACTCTCACCTACCCCTAAAATCTGATAGGAATGATAGGCTGCTAAGAAAGTCATTCAAGGCTCTAACTCTGTCATAACCTCACTCAAAAATTGGATTTTTCAATAACAATATTTTCCCAGGACCAACAAGGTCCTGGGAAAATATTGGCAGGTGTGTTGAGGCAATCTGGCAGGTGTGTTGAGGCAAGTTGGAGCAAAACACTGCAGGACACAAGCCCTCTAAGACTGAGTGTGGTCACCCCTGCTTTAATGTAAATGTTAGGGCACGGGTTCTCAACTTTGACCCTTAAGGTCCACTTTCCTGCAGAGTTTAGCTCCAACCCTAATCAGTTAGACCTGAACAAGCTAATCAATGTCTTCAGGATCAATAAAAAGTTACTAGCAGACTAGTTTTTTCAAGGTAAGAGGAAAACTTTGCAGGAAAGTGGATCTTGAGGGCCAGAGTTGAGAACCCCTGTGATAGGACAATCCAATCCTGCTCCTAGAGGGCCACCGTCCGAGTTTAGTTCTGGCCATAATTAAACACACTTGAACCAGGTCTTCAGGATCTTCCAGACTGATGTTTTAGAGCTAAACTCTGTAAGAAAGTGGCCCTCCAGGAGCAGGATTGGACACTTCTGCACACATGCTTTACACCAATATCTTCTTGTGGCATTTAGATTAGTGGTACTGTGGTATGGTTTATTTAGGCCTGTGGTACTTGAACCACAGTTCAAGCAGGAGGATTGAATTTGGAATTGATTGTCCTATCACAGGGGTTCTCAACTCTGGCCCTCAAGATCCATATTTGCAGAGTTTAGCTCTAACCTTGATCAAACTGGTCTGCTAGTAACTTTCTAGTGATCCTGAAGACCTTGATAAGCTTGTTCAGGTGTGATTGGTTATGGTTGGAGCTAAACTCTGCAGGAAAGTAGACCTTAAGGGCCAGAGTTGAGAACTTCTGCCCTAACATGTAAATTAAAGCAGGGGTGCCCAAACTTGGTCCTGGAGGGCTGGAGTCCTGCAGAGTTTTGCTCCAACTTGCCTCACGCCTGCCAGGAAGTTTTTAGTATGCCTAGTAAGAGCTTGAATAGCTGGCTCAGGAGTGTCTAATAGGGGTTGGAGCTAAACTCTGCAGGACACCAGCCCTCCGGGACCGAGTTTGGGCACCACTGCATTAAAGGATAGTGTCGTACCTCATGAGGGTTGCTCCTAGTCCTTTGTAAAGTCCTTGGATGCCCTTTGTGCGAAGCAGTTCCTGGGTAATCTGAATGGCTGACACTTTCCGAATTGAAGACACTGGACCCACACTGTACGAACAGTTGAGGACTGGACTGGCTGTCCCAAGTTTCACAGTCTGGAGCATGGGTAACTTCCTCTGCTGGGCCACTGAATGTAAAAGATGGCACAGCCTATTAAGTAACTTCCTGCACATAGACAACCTTACAACAGGGGTGTCCAAACTCGGTTCTGGAGGTCCACTGTCCTGCAAGACCTTGATTAGCTGGTTTAGATGTGTTTATTTGGGGTTGGAGCTAAACTCTGCAGGACACTGGTCCTCCAGGACCAAGTTTGAACACTCCTTCCTTACAAGTCTGCTAAACCAGTGGTTCTCAACTCTGCCCTGTGGATCCACCACTTTGTACATTTAGCATGTCTCTGTTATCTGACACAATTCATGGAGCTCTCTTCTAATGAGCTGATGATCTAAATCAGGTGCGTTAAATAAGGAAGACATGCAAAATTTGCAGAGCAGTTGGTAGCAAGTACTAGAGTTGAGAGCCACTGGCTTAATCATACAAAGTTTGTTCGGGAGCTTTCAACAAGTTTTAGATACAAGAAAGACATCAAGTACAGGAGGAAATATTCACTGATTTGATGATTGATTGCATCATGAATATTGAATATACTGAAAATTGTAGATCCGGGATGGGAAACTTCGGCCGTGGAGGGCCACTGTCCTGAAGAGTTCATATCCAACCCTAATCAAACACACCTGCCTGTAGCTTTATAGTGATCTTGAAGATTCTGATTAGCTTGTTCAGGTGTGTTTGATTAGGGTTGGAGCTAAACTCTGCAGGACAGTGGCTCTCAAGGACCAAAGTTGTCCAACCCTGTTGTAGATTAATCATGAAAGAAGGTGAACCTGGGTCAGTGTTTATGCCTCACCAAGTCGTCCTGCATCCTGAAGCTGGATCTTAAGCATTTCCATTGGTGTTGTGACAATAACCTGACACATTCCTGCACCGCACCCAGCCAGCATTTCCTGAAAAACGGTCAGCTTGAGTCTGAAACACAAGTGAGTATCATTCAACCCTTTCGTTTAATTATTATTTGGTATTGTACAATTTCCTGTAGGAAGTGGAGGGAACATACTCTCCCCTACTGAGCCGCTGACGGAAGAAATCATTGGCGGCCAGTTTGATGGCCTTCTCAGGAGTCACCAGTGTCAGGTTGACTGCTGCACCTGTAGGGAAAAAAACTTATCAGTTGATCTCTGAAAACTACAAAGTTATTTCAATTTTGTTAAGTTCAAAGTTTTGGGGGGAAATTCCTACTTTGGATCCTCTTATTATTCCTGACACTGAATCAATATAATTTTTAAGATTTGTTTGCAAATGTAAAACTTTGCACACCATATCAAATATCTAAAAGTAAGTCACAGGAGCCAACACCCATTTTAGTTAAGATGCTTTGGATCAGCGCCTCTCGCAAGTATGTAAATAGTGTAAAGTGCTGACACGCAAGTTAAATGTTACATCATGAAGATGTCCTTAGGTGCTTTAGATTTTAGAAAATTATGAAGGTCAAAGTCAGTTCCATACAATTTCTAAAACTACTTACCTCTGTACATTCCAAAGTATCCCTCAGATCGAACAGTCTTAATCAGACAGTCCATCCTAATCAAAAAAATAATATGTTATTGTTGGCTACTGAGCCAAATCACTATTGTACAACTGTAAAATAAATACAGAATAAGCCGCACCCTTCTCACTAATCCATAGAGTTCTAAGAAAGAAAAACGAGTTTTCAGGCCTCCATGACAGGTAATTATCTCACTCCCAGTATCTGTCTTTCTAAGTAAATACTGTCTTGTTTGTGGTTCAAGTGAACTTGCAAGTGTTTAGTGTAGGGTTTAAAGTGAGTTTTTTTCTGCATTGAAAAGGAGTGAAATTAAAATAAAGTAAATGTTACAAACGTGAAATGCAAACATACATATTTTTGTAGACCTGCTGGCTTCCTCTTTGGTTTTGGAGTCTTGTCTTGGCAAGATCTATAGGAAACACACAGGTAACACCCACCAGTCCAGCAACTCCGCCATTGATAAGTTTAGCAGGGAGGCTTGCGAGAAACATAAGAGAGCAAATGAATGAATCATAGTCATTGTATTCCTAACACATTCATTCATTCCTAACCCATTACTCCTTTATACAACTTCAAGGCACTGCTTTGAAAGTACAGAGCAACAACATGTCAAAAGAATCAAGGCAATATCATGTAAATGCAATACTTCCCTGTTAGTACTACACTCCCATTGTGTATAAGAGTTAAACTAGCTAAATACAATAATACTGCAGCATCAAAAGTGTTGTTATTGATTACAACACACAGCAAACAGTGGTTCTGTTTCAATACCTGATTGGTTGTTGAGCCATGGTGAGAGGTTTGTGGTTTGGTCTGAGGACTGAGGTAGACAGAGGAGCAGTCACTGTGCAAAGCAGCAGAGAGGGGTTATATACTGTAACCCCTCCCAGGAGCCTCAGGCAGCAACGCTGTTCACTCCCTCACTGTGTGTCGCCGCTGTGACTGACTGCACGGCCAATCAGAGGAGCAGGATCTTCTTACAGTAAGCATGCAAAGAGACACTTACACTACCGCACACACATTTGCATGTTTAGGGATTTTAGATGAGTACATTTAAGTGCACTGGTATGTCTTTGGGGAAAAAAGAAGACATTTTTAATGTGTTATAATCTAGTTTTTAAAAAATTTTCTTACCTGAATGATTCTACATTTTTTTCTTCATGAGATTTTCTTAGAAAAGAATTTTTAGATTTTTTTTTTTTTGGTAATATCTACCTTACTGTCACAAAAACTTTCATAGTACACATTTGTAATCTTTACTAAACAGTACGTGAGAAGTGTAAAATACATATTTATGTTGCTTTTATCAACTACAGTATTTTATATATCTCAGCTTTTATTTTTAACACATGATATTTATTGTGGTAGTATTTGTTCTAAATCTTCAACTTCCATTTATGTGATTTACCAAAAAATATTGACACTATATATATATATATATATATATATACATACATACATACACACACTTTATTTTAAGGACCAAAACTCACTACCAACTTTATTATAGCATGCATATTACTACTATATTTGCTGTTTATTAGTACTTAAGCATATAATAATGCCTTATTTTGTATGACCATATTCTAGATCCCTTAATCCACCCCATACCTAAACTTAACAACTACCTTACTTACTATTAATAAGCAAATTAAGGGTTTATTGAAACACAGTTAATAGCTAGTTAATAGTGAGAACTGGACCTTAAAATAAAGTTTGAACAAAAAAGAAAAAAAAAGTGGTAAAACTGTAAAAAGGAACAGTGAACATTAATATTTGACCCATAAACGTGCACATCTTTATTAACTGTAATAAAATAGGTAACATTTTACAATGAGGTGTCATTTGTTAACATTAGTTAATGTATTAATGAACATGAAAGAACAATACAATTATTACAGATTATTTATCTTTGTTAATGTTAGTTAATAAAAATACTGTCTTTCATTGTTAGTGCATTAACTAATATTAACAAACAACTTGTGATTTTATTAATGCATTAATAAATGCTGAAATTAATATTAACTAAGATTAATAAATGCTGGAGAAGTATTGTTCATTCTTAGTTATCAGCTAATGTAGTTAACTAATGAACCTTACTGTAAAGTGTTACCATAAATATAAATAGTACTGATCTAAATAGAAGGTTACTAATCTTGGCTAGCATTGAAATATTGTGTATTGATTCTGTCCAAGAATCAAATATCATTGTGCCCTTGACTGAAACACTTCAACCAGTTTCTCAGTATCTCACTTAACTTAATTATAGATACACCTGTAATAAATACTCACTGTTGTCACTAGAGATGAAAACAATAAAAACGTAAACCATAGATTTTGACTTTCCATGGTAAACTGCATTTTAATATACAAATTAAATGTATACAATTTTTATTTGTAAAATATACCCAGCTGTTATTATTTAAAGTTGTTTCAATGTTTCTAAATGTTAACTGAAATAACATTTATTTTACTCTAACCAAATTATGCTATTAGTTAAATGTTATTATACACTTTTCTGATTAAGTAAAATTAAAAATCATATGGCAAGCTGGACAAATAAAGTACAATAAATGACACGTTAAACTGTATGCAACTTCCTAACATTTTTTTAATCAGTTTTTGTTTTTAATTCTTGATTTTTGTTAAATGGCAAATGTGGTTTTGCACAAAATGGCTGTTGTTTGTTTTACTATACACCATGTTCGCTCCACACTTTCTTTTAATTCATCAAAAACCTCTAATGTGGCACAACGATAGCTGTGAATTTAGATAACACTGATATGACCCGAATAAGAAATCTCTTTCCCCGTCACAAACTGCAGAAGTCCACATAAACAAAAATAGAGACAGTTGTGTTTATACCCTTTTTGTTTTCACTCGGAAACTGCAATACTATGTTTGCTGACTGTAAATAAATTGGAGAATTTATTATCTATTCTGCTTTTTAGCTGTAGCCTAATGAATCCAAAATACACTGTAAAAACAGATTGTGATAGCTATGAATTAGAACTGATTTCGTTTCACAAAGCAAAAACACAAATCACAAATTTGCATGCAATTTTTATAATATGGCAAAATCACACCAAATTTGATCATTAATGTTTATTTTTTTAGTTTTCACAACATTAATTATATACTTTGTTGATTTCATATTAAAATGTGTAATTGATCATCATCAATCAATAACAGTTTAAAAATACACTTTTGCCGAATTGTCCTTCAATTTTTTTTTTCTTCTGACACACATGCAAATATAGTGGTTTCCAAACACTTTACAATAAGGTTCATTAGTTAACATTAACATGAACTAAGAAGTTAGTAAACACGTGAGATAGTAAATACATTAACTAATGTTAACAAATGTGACACCCTATTGTAAAGTGTGTAAATATGTAAATATATGTACTGTAAATATATTCTGCAGGCCTCTCTGGTGCAACCTGTTCTCTCTCTCATACATTAAAGATCAAGGTCAAGGTATGAATGTTTTATTGTTTTTGTATAGATTTGTATTTGTTATTTTTAGTGTGTGTGTGTGTGTGTGTGTGTGTGTGTATATATATATATATAAATATATGGTGCTTTGGTATTGGTGTTTGCCTTTGCTTGTTCAAAAAAAAAAGTAGTGAATGATATTGTGAGTTACAGTAAATGAGTCTTGAGTGATGAATGCAGATATTTATAGTAAAAAAGATACAGACAGCAGAACCAGAACAAAGACGGTCTCGTTCGTCAAGACATTATAGCTGAATTTTGTATATGTGTGTATATATTATATATACAACATTGTTACAAAACCAACCATATCTTTCTATACTATTTCTATACACTTTCTAATAAAACATGTTTTATTGTTACCAAATGTTACCAAAACATTAGGATGGAAAAACAGGTAAACAGAAGGAAATCTTATATGAGTAGGGCAGGCCCTCGGCGACTGATTTCAGACGGCACGCAGGTGCTCGGAGCATTTGCTGGGAGTGTGATTTGGCTTGTAGACGCACTCGTTCTTGGTCGTGTTGCATTTTGTGCAGCGGCAGCGTCGTGCCACCGGATAAAAAAACAGCGGGTCAATGTGGACGGGACAGCCGGGCATCTTAGCAGAATGATAGACCAGAGAACGATGCATGCATCCTTTCTGAATCAGGAAACGCTTGCCCACAAATCCTCTCACGTTTGTATCCTGTCAAGTAATATATATAAATACTGAATTTAATATGCTATACTAATTTATTTATATCTGCAATATATTTAATACAATATGCAACAAACCCTTATTACATAATTATTCCTTTTACTAATTATACAGTATGCTTTCCTCAATTTCTCTGAAATAAATCACAAATTGTGCTAAGAAAAAAATCCAGGTCACACTTGGTTTGGAGACCAATTCTCACTATTAACTAACAATTAACTATGTCTTTCACTTTAATAATCTCCTAATTTTCTGATAATAGTTAGTAAAGTTAAGTAAAGGGTTGGATTAAGGAATCTAAAATATGATCATGCAGAATGAGGCATTAATACGTTTTTTTTTATAAGTACTAATAAACAGCTATTGTATCAGAAATATGAAGGATAATAAGCAGCTAGTTAACAGTGAGAATTGGTTCCTAAACTAAAGTGTTTTCAAAATCAAAGACAATAAAAACAGTTAATCAAATGCTATATTGCATATTTCCATATAGTCTCTTTAGCCTCGACTTGACCAAATGTTTAACCTGAAATGTTTTTTTTTGTTTGTTTGTATGTAAAAATAAATACATAAATAAATTATAATATAAATTCTCATCTAAAATGAAATTTTTTTTTTCAGTCTCCTATATTTAGGTTCAGTAATATCACTCTAAGGTCAATGTATAGGTCATTTACTATGCAATTAAAGTGAACATAAATATAGGAGCCTGATAAAAATGCTCATTTTACATGAAAATGTCAGATGGCACTTGGAGGCTTTTGCATCTTTAAATACACACACACACACACACACACACACATATATATATATATATATATATATATTTAATGTGACATTATTATTTGATTTCACGTCATCTTCTGATATTTTGAGAGATAGTTGCTCTTATTATCACACTTTCATATATATGCTGTATGTTATGATGCCAAAATAAGACTGTTATGAATACTATGCTCTCATTTTGTTATTTTTATGATTCACTGATTCACATTCTCCCTCATATGTCTTTTTCTTTTTCTTTCACCCACACACACACACACACACACACACACAATATATAATTTAAAATAAGATACTGGTTATTTTTATGACTAAATATACCATTATGTAACGCTTAATAACGTTCCATTAGTTAATGTTAGTTAATGTGTTAACTAACATGAATAAACAACTACCAATACATTTATTACAGTATTTAGTAATCTTTGTTAATGTTAGTTCATAAAAATACAGTCGTTCATTTTTAGTTCATGTTAGTTCAAAGTGCATTAACTAATGTTAACAAACACAAATTTTAATAATGCATTAGTAAATGCTGAAATTAACATTAACTAAAATTAATAAATGCTGTAGAAGTATTGTTCATTTTTAGTTTGCTGACTAAAGTAGCTAACTAATGTTAACTAATAAACCTTATTGTAAAGTGTTACTAAATATGCTCTAAATATTTGAATGATTTCTGAATATTTCAAAACCAGATCCACTGTCAATAATGCTTCACACAAAATAAAACACAGTTATCTATGCTTATCTCTGCTATTGAACTTGTCAGCTGTCCAAATTATTTTACACATTATTACATCTAAGAAACCTGTCGGGTTCTTACCTGTGTGAAGCACATTCCGCTGCACATGGTGGTGTTGACGGCCATGCAGTGCCCGCACTCGTGTCTCTCCACGTACAGCGTGTAGTTCTTCAGAGAGCAGGCCAGGAGAACATCTCCTCCCATCACAAACAGCAGACTGTAAAACAACATCCTCATCTTCATCCAGCACCTCTCCAAGCTCCAAAACCAGCTCAAAATCGTCCTCCGCTGTGGATCTGGCTGATGTTCTGATCAATGCTGTTGAGAAACCTTCATATAAGAAGTCAGATTTTGATTAGGTCAGAGTTCCTCGTGTGCTTTTAGACTCACACTAATCCCAAATGATCTGCGTGCCTCTTATCTTGCGGTGCAGGGAGGGAGGGTCTTCAGACTGATCCTCCACACTGGAAATCAACGTGACACCGGACCGAATGGCCACGCACAGCCCCGTTACTACAGCTTTTAAATCTAATGTTCACTGGAATTGTTAATTATGCATCGCTATTTATAATTTTAAACAAAAGCTTGACATTAAAAAACATGGAAAATATTTTATTTTATTACCAAAAGTGATTTAGCATTTAAGAATAATTATATTTTAACTATTTGATTACATATTGGAAATAATTATAGCAAATTTCACATCATAAACTCTCTTTATATATAATTCCTAACATGAACATACAAACTTCATTGCAGTCTTTCTACGTCAGTTATGAATGACTGAAAATATACTATAAAAATATATACAATTTGCATTTTCTATATAAAATCAGTTAAACATCAATATATTCCATGTGTTATTTCATATATTGTTTTTCTGCATGTCTATGGCTATAATTATAATCATGAAGCATTTATTGAGAAACATATAATGTAGAATAATAAAGTCGTAGTTTTTATATACCAAAAAATATATCAAATTAATGTATTTATTTATTATTTATATTATAGGGAAATGTGTACAAACGTGTCATATTGTAACCGAGCTAAACAAACTGATTTCATTCTATTACTTTAAGTCAAAATATGACTGTATTAGCCTGACTACTTTATTATACACTGACAAATATTTTTAACATTCAAATCTGGTGGTAATAGCTTTTTTTGCAAACATCTGCATGTTTTACATGTGTATGCTAGCTTCCAATGCTGACTGTTTTCTTTCTCTGTCAAACTGATCCGTTTTCGGCTAGTTTTGATTCATTATGACAGTCTTGTTCTTGTTGCATTTCTTGCCATGTCCCAGTTCTGTCGGGTAAAAGGGGCTGTGTGTGTTTCACGTGTTTCGTTGTTCACCTGGACAATGTTTTGCGTGTCTAATCCCCGCTAATGCTTCCCCCTCGGCCGCTGGGACATGTGCTGCCACAGCATGTTTCCAAACCTCAGCTATAGCAACCGTAGCAAACCTCACACACACTAAAACATAGAGAGAAATCTTAAAATGTTGTATTAAAAAGTGTTTATGTAAATATATTCTTAACAGAACAAAACCTAAAAATGTACTTCAACAAACTGGGTTTATATAGAACAAAAAAAATGTCATTTGTTTAGTTATTTACATGATAGAATAAACATGACTACGTTAGCTTACATATAAGAAAATAGTTCAAGGATTAGCTCACTTCCAGAATAAAAACTTTATGATAATGTACTCACCCACATGCCATCCAAGATGTTCATGTCTTTATTTCTTCAGTAAAAATGATTTTTTTCCTTCATATCCACCTTATCTTTACCGTAAGAGTGGTCGCGTCCGTTTGTAGATATTATGGCCTCTTTTCCGGTCTCTGCATCCAGCTGCTTTTAGCTGTACATTTAACAGCCCATTTTGCTGCTTCACATTGCAACTGGGTGTGTCTTTCCGTGTTATTTTATCTTAATTATGAACACACTGGTTTGTAGTGCAAGCCGTTTTACCGTTTACTGCACGTTGCTATTCTTCTCGTCATTTCTCTATAGCGACTAACGAACTGGAAGTTTGACCCATAGGCTTACTTCCTCTTCGAAAAATAAGGTGGATAGTGGACTTCAACGATCCCAGCCGAGGATCAAACGTCTTATCAGCGTCACGATTGGTCATTGCCAGTCTTTTTCCTGAAATAAATAAATAAATAATTATATACTACAGATATTTTTGAAGTTGCAGGAGAAAATGAGATGGAGTTTCTTTTCGGCTGAAGAAAGAAAGACACTAACATCTTAGATGACATGGGGGTGAGTAAATTATCAAGATATCTTTATTCTGGAAGTGAACTTTTAAACAGTAAAATAGTTACTTAATGCAATGACTGTACATTATCACTTTTTGCAGTATTTTTGAATGTACATTAATGAACTAAAGATCTGTTAACTATTAAAAAATAATTATACTGTTTGTTAATGTTAATAATTGACGTTTTTATATATTATTCTATTATAAAGTCTTAAATATGCGTTTAAGATGATTGAAAATATAGCTAAATGTCCATAAAGAAAATCCTCACTGACCTAATGAACTCTGGTTCTCCTGTCATTAGATCTGTATATGTTTTCATTGCATAATTCATCATGACACCTGAATGAAAACTTAATCGGTCAGCCGATCAGACTGATAAAACCGGAATTAATCATTTTATGCTTGTGATATACATCTAACAACTATGGGTCAGGTACAGGTTGTACACATTGTTCTTTTTATACTATCAAATATATGTTAATAGCTCAAGAAATCTACAAAAATAAATGCAGAGGTTAATATGTTGTGACATTATTTTTTGTAGCTTAGATTTAATATTTTACTAGAAAAACTGTCTGCTTTTAAAAGTGATTCTATTTGGTTTAAAAAAAAAATATATATAGTTTTTTTTTTTTTAAACCAGCAAAATAAATCAAAAGAAAGGTTAAATAAATTGCACAAGAAAGTGAAATAAAAATGTATTTGTTCTTTATGTAAATATAAAGGGTTTACATTTCTGGTTTTAATTAAGTCAGAGAAAAATTGTACAATTTACACATAGCGACTAAAAACAACCAGGGATTAAAATCAGAATATAAATATGAAAGGCCTAATACTACCATTTTATCCATTTACATTACAGCTATCTATGAATTAGTTTTAATAAACATATTCAAACCTCACTGCAAAGAAACCTTCAAATCTATATATTAAATAAGACAAAGCCATACAGCAGGTCTTCAGTTCAATTGTTCAGGTCAACTGAGCAATAAAATATGACAACAGACCGAAGGAGAAGAGTCTCAGCGTGGGGTCAGGCATGTGTTTGAGCACAGCATCGACTCCAGGTGACTGTAACTGAATCAGTCTATGTTTAGTGCACTGTCAGTCTCAACAATCACAGTGTCAGGGTTAGCAGAGTTTATATAATTAGGATGTTATTTGAGCCCTTTATAACTGAAAGATTCTCAGAGGATGCCAGGAGGACAATGTATGGTTGTGCAATCAGTTACATTCACAGTATCCAGCCAACAAGTCGACCTGGTCACGTTGAACTAGAGACATGGAAGTTAACGCTAGAGGGCAACGTGATACTTGCTGGTCGCTCCAGGAAAAACTAGGTCGTAAGGATACATGACCCATCCCTATTTTTTATGGTGTCTCCTCTTCAGCCATATCTTCCGAGGGTCAGCAGAGAGCGGTCAGCCAGCAGAGTGCATTTCAGCCGAGGTCAGAGGTCAAAGGAGAATGTGCAGATTTATTTCACATTTATATCTGACTATATATGATACACACAGACACACACAAATAGGAGACCAAAGGTTTGGAATACAGAAGATTAATAAGGAAGAAACGCTGCATTTATTTGATCAAAAAATACAGTAAAAAATATATATATTTTTACCATTTAACTGAACTATTTTCTATTTCAATTTATTTTAAAATGTAATTTATTTCTTTTATGTAAAAATGAATTTTCAGGATCATGACTCCAGTCTTCAGTGTCACATGATCCTTCAGAAATCATTCTAATATGCTGATTTATTATTAGAATTATTTATGTTGGCAGCAGTTGTGCTGCCAAATATTTTTTTGGAACCTGTGATACCTTTTTCAGGATTCCTTGATGAATAAAAAAAGAAACAAGAACAGCATTTATTCAAAATAGAAATCTTTTCTAACAATATAACTCTTTGCTACAATTTTCTATCAATTTAACACATCCATGCTGAATGAAAGTATTAATTTCTTTAAATTTCCTGACCCCAAACTTTTGAACAGTAGCGTAGAAAAGATTTCTATTTTAAATAAATGCTGTTCTTTTTAACTTTATATTCATCAAAAGTTTCAAAAAATAGTAATCAGCACAACTGTTTCCAGCACTGATAATAAAGAATGATTTCTGAAGAATCATGTGACACTAAATAAAGGAGTAATGATGCTAAAAATTCAGCTTTGATCACATGAATAAATTAGATTTGAATGTATACTAAAATAGAAAAATGTTATTTTACATCATAATAATATTTCACAATATTTTTGTTTTCTATTTTTGATCAGATAAACAGCTTTGATGAGCATAAGAAACTTTAAAACATTAATGATGTAACATGATGTAAAATAAGAAAGATTTCAGATTTTGCAATATGTGTTACTTTTCATTCGAATTGTTATTCTGGCTTTATATTTTCTAAAGCAAACCATTTATACAACTTAAAGGGGTGCTATTATGCTTTTTCACTTTTTGAACTTTAATCAGTGTGTGGTGTGTATCTTTGGGCATAAAAAAGATCTACGAAGTTACAAATCTCCAAAAGGAGATACTTGGTTTTTAAAAAAATCCCTTTTCAAGAACTACAACGAACAGCTCCTTTGGACTACAGCGTTTGTTTTACGCATGCAATGATGTCACAATGCGGTCCATTAGAATATCATTAAATCAAATCCCGCCCACGGAAATTCAAATTGTTGGGGGCAGGGTAGGGACAAGGTAGGGGATTAGCCTAACTTTAGCGATGCAGCGCGGAGAACCGCTTTAATGAGCCGCACCATGGCGGGTATAAACACAAGCATTAGAGCAGTAACGCACCACAGACATGTGCAGTACAGGGGGTCAAAACACATGCCGAAGCCGTGATCTACTCCGGTTGCTGCGTCGGAGCCATAACGCGCCGCAGACGTGTGCAGTGTGTGGTAAGAGATTTATTCATCATACAGTGTAGATAGCTTTACTTATAACACATGTGTTTTTAAAATGCATAAACTTGCACTAAAATAGACTAGGCTGATCAGTGGTGATGTTTTATGATAATGTTAGGCTGCTTTTAGCTTTATGCTGGAGCTGGTTTCGGGCATTGAACTAAGTATTTAAATAATTAAACACATTAGCACGATAAGATCATGTATTGGCGATCTCACAGGCTGACGACAGGACCCATCACTACTGTAGTGTATTATTTACTCACCCTCCATGCATCCTACACTGTAAAAAATAAAAAACACAATTTGTTGAATCAGCTTAAAATAATTTGTTACCCTGCTGCCTTAAAATTTTAAGTTCAGTCAACTAAAATAAGTTTAGTCAACTTGAAATGTTAAGTTGTACTAAGTAACAACTTAGATATTTGTGTTTGCTAAACTTAACAGATGGGTAAGTAACCCAGCTGCCTTAAAATGTTAAGTTGATTCAACTCAAATATCTAAGTTGTCACTTTGTATAATTTAACATTTCAAGTTGAATAAACTTTTTTTGAGTTGACTGAACTTAAAATTTTAAGGCAGCCAGGTTACAAATTATTTTAAGTTGACTCAACAAATTGTTTTTTACAGCGTAGGTGTATATGACTTCCTTCTTTCCGACGAATGCAATCGGAGTTATATTAAAATTTATCCTGGCACTCCCAAGCTTTAGAATGGCGTTTTTGTAAGAAAAATATCCATTTAAAGCGTAAGAATCACTTAATCTAGCTTGCGCTAACAGTTGTACACGAAACTTGCTACTTTGACAAGGTGTGTGGCAGTACTGAAACACCATCTAAGCTGTTTGCCAATCGCAACGCAGTGGGACAGCTAACCAATCACAACACATTTCATTTTTTGGAAGGCGGGCCTTCATTAAACCCAGAACTAATCGAGCCATTTGTGCCAGGCTGGGAAAAATTGTATTGTAATAATGTAAATTATGTTAAAAAATAATGTGTTTTTCAAACCACCAAGCATGAAAGCATGTTCTAGTATACACCCCTTTAAGTTCTGCAAATGCAAAACAGAAGCATTTTCACTAGTGGTTTCAGATATATATAGTACATACAGTGATAAATATGTCATAAAGCCAAACCAATTCAGTTAGCAGCATGTCATTATCTCAAATTACACCCATAACGCAATGTGGAGTACCATCCTGAAGTGATTTATTTTGCAGTAATGACGATCAGACTGCAAATGATCCTGCTTATTACACTGCCACTAAACAATAAGCACAGAAATGGACATAAAATATTGATTTGAGTTGAAAGTATCTGAATATGTGAGAAAAAAAAGATAATAGAGTGCATATGAAACATGAAACTAATTCATGGCTGTCACAGACAATAATTGAGTATACAGTTTGGCAAAATAATGGCAAAAGACATTAAAATGCAAAACAAAACGTGACAAAAAAAAATCAAACTGACAGAGAACACAAAGCCATAATCACAGAGTGAAAATATCAGTTTGTGATGCTGAGCTGAACTATAGCATGTACAGATATTTACTGTCCATCCCTGAAAGAGAGAACACAGCGGTCAACAAGTGTTAATACCACGTGTATGAAGTTGGGTTAGACAAAGCACACATCCTGATATGATTGTCAAAAACATAGTAATACAATACAACATGACTCTTTGGTATAAAATGGTATAAAATATCATTTTCCCCAAATACTGAACAAACTTAAGTTAATTTAAATGAAATAAATCATAGTGGATTTGTTTTGAAAATCTAAAACAGTAGAACGTTTTGTGTGAGGTGTATGGTTAGTGTAAGGTGATAGAAAATACAGTTTGTACAGTAAAAAAAAAACTGTGTGTGTGTTGAATGTAAACTAGTAACAGCACTTTTCCCCTCATTGGTGCTTGGAGTGATAGAACTAGGGAATTGTATTTTAAAGTCATTACCCCTAGGGGGCGGAATGATCTTTACAAACCATCCCCTGTTTTTAAAAGGCTTGTAAATCGAAATATTTTGACTGTAAAATGCTCTTTAACTCTTGGCAACCTCTTTTACCACTTAACTACGCAACCTCCAGGCCATGTCTTTCAGATGAAACTGCATGTTTAGCTCATTGATTTATCTCCCTGGTCAAAGGATTTTATAACAAAATTATAACCTCATACTTTTAGGAGGTCAAATTAGGGTTATTATCATTAACTAAAAGTACTAAAATAAAAACTAAATAAGCTAAAACTAAATCGTAATAAAATTATACAGACCTGATTAATAAAATAATAATACAATTGACAAAAACACCCAACAAAATTACCAAACCTTTACCTAAAATTGAAATGAAAACAGAAAATAAAAATAAATACAATTAATTCAAAATATTAACAAAAACTTGATGAATTCTTGAACTGAATTCTTCAGTGTACCTGATTTTTTAACCCTTACTACACTAATCATGTTTATATGAAATTTGATATGTATCATCTTGAGAAACCTTACAAAAAGTTACCAACTTTTTTACTTGTTTTAAGTAAAAGTAACCTAAGTTGAAAGTTTATTTTAAGTTAAAATTTTGTTAAAACATATTTTATTAGTATTATTAATGTTTTTTTTATAATGGGAACAGAAAAATAAATGTAGTTTCCTTAAGAAAATATATTATCCCTAAGTAAATTTATCTTGTTTTAAGAATATTTATAAAATAATTTTATGCAGTGTAACAACAACATTCCCTCACGTTTGTACCCTCACATACAGATGACCAAACGTGTGTGTGTTTTTTTTTTTAAAGATTCAAGCCTTTGTAAGTCATGATAAGGAATTCCCACCGTAAATATTTCATGTGGTTTGTTCAGCTTTAACAGTCCAGACCTGGATCTTGCGTACGACAAGCCAAGTGGGATGGGCTGCAGTGACTTGAATTCGTAAACATGCCACAGTTGCCGGCACAAGTTTCTGGACTGCTGGTTCGTTAAACTGGCCCTGCTGAATAGTACCCAGCTTGTCAAATCCGGAGCACTCCACTTCCGACTCCTTTTTCACCAGCGTTTTTCCAAGCTCTACATCCGCATAGACCAGCTCATCTTTTCCATCCAATCCTGTTTGTATTTGGACTCGGGAGATGAGAACAGGTGTATGAAAGACCACTAAAATATAGTTTTCTGGGCCAATAGGGGATACACCCCAGAAATACTCTGAGCCTTGATTGTAAGCTTTGTCAACTGTATTGGTCTGATAAACTTCAATATTCGTGCTAATGTCTGCTGGAGGGTTATCTGCAATTTCTTCAGCAAAGTCGTCATCCTTTAGCCGATTGAACGTCCCCTGAAACGAAGAGTAAGTACCCATGTGCTGAAACAGAGATGGGTGGAAACGAATGACTTTGTCCTGCATCAGCAATCTGTGAAAATGCGACAGCAGGAAGTCGCAGGGCATCTCTTGGTAGAAATTATAAAGGAATCGGGCTAGAATGGGCAGATCTCTGGACTGATAGAGTTTTCCGATGTAGCCCAGTTTGGAGAATTCCAATGTGACCCACTTCGAATTGCTCATTGAACGAATGTGCCCACGAATACTGGTGAGAAAGTTCTTCGAACAGCTTACGTCATCCTCCAACATGATATAGTATTGGGAGAGATTACTGCTAAAATGGAGCAAATAGGAGTAGTCCACATTTTGCTTTGAACGGAAGGACACGCGATCAGGAGCGTCGTTGAAGTTCCTCTTCAGTCCTGCGAGGGGAGGATAGTTGTTTTCATTGGCGTGGATAACCAGAAGTTGACCCTTGGAAAGCCGCATGTGGAATTCATCTGTAATCTTCTCTAATGTCTGCTGGATCCAGCTTATGTCAAAGTCAGCAAGAAGGACAACGATGACCATTTGATCCAGCTCTTCCTCTGAGGAGGCAGAGAAGATTGACTGAAGGGTGTCCTGAAGATAAGTGCCCTTTGCCCTCTTCACAGACGAAAGGCCCACCGTCAGGTACTCTGAAAAATAATGAAACCACAAGGATGTGATTTTAAAATTTGTTTTCACTGAGTTCACAAATTCGTATTAAAGGAGAAGTCCACTTCCAGAACAAACATTTACAGATAATGTACTCACCCGTCACCCGCTTGTCATCCAAGATGTTCATGTCTTTCCTTCTTCAGCCAGAAAGAAATTATGTTTTTTGAGGGAAACATTTCAAGTTTTTCTCCATATAATGGACTGCTATGGTGCTCAATTTGAACTTCCAAAATGCAGTTTAAATGCAGCTTCAAACGATCTCAGATGCGGTTGTAAATGATCCCAGCTGAGGAAGAAGGGTCTTATCTAGCGAAATTATTGGTTATTTTCATTTTAAAAAATACAATTTTATATACTTCTTAATCTCAAATGCTCGTCTTGTCTTACTCTGCCTGAGCTCTGTGTATTCTGGTTCAAGACAGTTAGGGTATGTCGAAAAATCATATTTTCAATCATATTTTCTCCCTTCAAAAATCATTTAAAAATCATCGCTACAGAAGTACTGACCCAGTCTTTGTGAACATGCAAAGAAGATAAAACACCCTCAACAAAAAAGGTAAAACAGCGATATAGGACTATTTTGAAGTTGAGGAAGAACATGAGATGGGAGTTTTTTGACATACCCTAACTGTCATGAACTGAAAAAAAAAACAGAGTCCAGGCAGAGTAAGACAAGACGAGCATTTGACATTAAAAAAGTATATACATTTTTTTTTTTTTTTTTTAAATAACCGATCGTTTTGCTAGATAAGACCCTTCTTCCCTGCTGGGATCATTTACAACCACATTTGTGATCGTTTGAAGCCACATTTAAACTGCATTTTGGAAGTTCATACTTGGGGCCCCATAGAAGTCCACTATATGGAGAAAAATGCTGAAATGTTTTCCTCAAAAAACATAATTTCTTTACAACTGAAGAAAGAAAGACATGAACATATTGGATGACAAGGTGGTGAGTACATTATCTGTAAATCTTTGTTCTGGAAGTGGACTTCTCCTTTAAGGATTTTGCTGTATTTTTTTATATAACATACTCAAATCTAAAAGTTTATTCTTGGCAAATAGTTTTGGAAAGATAGATAGATACTCTATCTCTAGAAACAAAAGCAAACAGGAACAACATTAACCAATACATTTAACAACTGACCAGGCAACAAGGAAAACAAAATGACTGTACACACACAGGAGGGTAAAAAGCTTAACAGGATAACGAGACACCGGGGGAGATAATCAAGTAGGAACCAATAAACAAAAAGATTACAAGTGACTGCAAAATCTGACACATGTTCCCTGTCTTCTCTTGTGTTCGACTTTTATATTGAAATTGTGTGCCAGTTTTTAAAATATCACTCCCTTCCCAGGGAGCGGATTTCGGATGCTCCACACCAAACCAAAAAATTCAAAACAAAGGACCAGGAGGTGGTCTGGGGAAGGGACAGAGTGTTGGATCCATGGGAAGAGGGCTAGGGAACCAAGGTAGAGCAGGAGGCCAGGGCGGAGTAGGCAGAGTGGGGAGCCAGTGGAGCTGATCTATCCTTGTTTCCAGCTGTGCCCTTCTCTTCAGCTCTACTAGCTCCGCCATGATCTTCAGCTCAGCCCTGGTCTCCATCTCCACCCAGATTCCCTGCTCTCCCCTAGTCTTCAGCTCCACCAGATCCATCCTGGTGTCCAGTTCCAATGGCTTTGTTCTGGTCTTCAGCTCAGCCCTGGTTTCCAGTTCCACTGGCTCCACCCTGGTTCCCTGGTCCACCCTGGTCTCCAGCTCTGCCCTGACTCCCCATTTTGCCTACTCTGGCCTCCAGCTCCACCTTAGTTCCCAAGCCCTCTTCCCATGGACTTGGCACTCGGTTCCTTATCAGGACTGAGCTGGAGCACCTGGAGACCAGGGTGGAGCAAGGAGCCAGGGCGAAGCCGAATAGCAGTGCAAAGCAGGGAACTAGGGTGGAGCTGAAGACCAGAGTATATCAGCTCCACCCTGGTTCCCTGCTCTGCCTTGGTCTCCAGCTCCATTGGCTCTATTCCCTGGCCCTCTTACCCTGGGACTGATACTGGAGCTGGTGACCACGGTGGAGGGGGGAGTCAGGATGGAGCCAGGTTGGAGCTGAAGACCAGGGCAAAGCAGGGAACCAGGTTAGAGTTGAAAACTTGGGGTGCTTTTCCCAAAAACAACTATGGTCACAAGTTCCGTTGTTACCATAGAGTTCAATATAAGACCATATTGAGCTAGCTTGGTTTTGGGAAAACCAATGGGCTTGAGAGTGCTGTGGCTGCCCACACCAACATCAGCAGTGGATCTGCCACACTGGACGCTAGTCTTGTCTGCCCCAAAACAGGTTCAGTGGCTGAGACAGGTTCCGTGACCAATGGAGCTGTAGATGTATAGCTCCCAACCCTGGGGGAAACTTGAGCAGTTACAATGGGCTCCTTCTACACCGCTCAGCACAATTGCTCACTCCACAAACTTGTTAAATGTCCCTTGAGAACCATCACAGAAAAGTTGTGTGCAAAGTGCAAAGTGCAAGCTCAGAGCAATATAAAATGATCAGATTATTGTCCAGGAAATGAACGTGATAAGCTCATGTAAGAGTCTATGCATATGGTGTATATTAACATAACTTGCATCATACTCATTTTACTAGACTAATTCTGTCATCACTGCTTGCAAAACAAAGTCCCTTTAACCAGTCGATCTTGCCACATGCTCTTGTAAGGTTAGTGCTGTATACAGTAGGAAAACTTGTTCTTTCGTGGCCAAAAAGATTAGGTACCGAGAGTTAATAGAAGATTTTACTATTAAAATGATTTTTAAATTTTAGTCTGCTGTGTGGACAAACAGATCTAGACTAAACTAGATCTAAACAAGATCTAAATATTTCAGTTTATTATACCCCATTATAATTAGCTTTTTAGCTAATTTGCTACAACCACAAGGTGACTACAAAAGCTGACACAGTCCAACACAACAAAAAGTCCAACACAAGGCAACACAGAGAACATGTAACATAAATATAAAGAATGCAAAACTTGATGCATTGACCGAAGACAACTATTTTGCTGGACATCAGATTTAATTGCAATTCCTTTATTGAGCATATGGCATTATCTGTTGCACATAAACAAAACATCTACATCAGGGGCGTCAAACTCAATTCTGGGAAGGCCAAAGCCTTGCAAAGTTTAGCTTCAACTTTAAGTTACTGCCACTGATCCAACTAATCAAGGCCTTCCAGAATCTGAGTTTGACACCACTGATCTACATGCATGTAGATGTTAAGAGAAAACTCACTCTTGGACGGCTGAAAGACTCCTGCCAGAACTTTAATGGAAACATTAAAATGCAGGTAATGGCCCTTAAGGTCTTCCATCCAAGTCTCTCTATCCCAGATCCAGGTCATTGAACCCTGTAGCAAAAAAATAAATAATAATAATTACTCTGCTAAAACCTAAATGTAAATAAAGGAACAGAGTCTGTCACTGGGGCGTTGCCCTTCACAAGGTATTAATATGTACCATTTAAGTGCAAATATGTACACTAGAGGTACTAATATGTACCTTGAAAGGGAACCACTGCAGTGACACTGAGAGTATAGAGAACTACAGACAGCAAGTTCAACATATGTCTGGTTAGTTTCAGCAGTTAGCCCTTGCTTTGATAACCACAACATCATGTGGCTAAATGGCCTATTTTCTTCACTGACGACGATTCCAAAATAGCTGTGTATGTAATATATTTGATCTATTCCATATAATTTCAAAGCAAACAGTGTTTTTGTAAAATGTGTTTTTTTTTCTTCTTTTAAAAAAAAGTGAGGTTTGGTTTTGTTATCGTATTATTTGATTTGTGGCTAAAGTGGCAAGTCTCCATAGTTTGCAAAAACCAATTCACTATTCTCTCTCTAAAACTGTCTTTTAATGTTCAGCATATTAACATTTTCAGTTTTAATTCTATTCTATTGTGAGTGATGCTTTAATCCAAGTTGATGTAGAAACATCATTAACAAAATAACCCAAATGCACAGGAAACTTGACATGCTGTGAACGGAAGTCAACCTGTGGTTTACCATAGTTTGAGACAAACATAGTCAGAGGACACACATGCAACATACAACACTCTGAACAATTTTTCAGATTTTTCAGATTTTTAAAAGAATACTCCACCCCAAAAATGAAAACCCTCTCATTATTCACTCAAACTAATCTCATTCCAAACCTGTTCGACATTCTTTCTTTCTTTTGTGGAACATAAAAGATATTTTTATCCCACACAATGCAATTCAGTTGTAAACACAACTGGTTACCAGCATCTTTTGTGTTCTGCAGATAAAAAAAAGTCAGGTTTGGAGGAAAACACAGATGTGTAAAACTATCCTATTAGATCTCGATATTTATAAAAAAAAAGCAAGCTAATACCTTGAGGTTTCCTGATTCTGCTCTCCGCATGTAGATGAAGACCCTGGTCAAAATGAGAAGACCAGCTGCTAGGAGGATGATTTTTTTCAGATGGCATCTCATCCCACACCTTCTTCTGTTCAGACACACGGACACGCATTTTAATACTGTACCAACAACATTAAACTCCCATAATAAGCTTCACTTGTAACTCCAAATGGTGTTTTTCCAATATGTTTGATTGTCTTTAATAAGTAGCTGCATTGTTCAATTATTCACATGACCCAGTTTGAATAATTAATGGCTGATTATGAACCATTCAGCTCACACATACAACACTGTCATTTAGAGCAGAATAGTGCTTCTCAAACTACTAAGTCACCATCCAGTAGGGCAGAGAAATTGTGACCATGAATATATTTATTATCAATGCATATTGCATATCAGAAAAAGTCAATGATATCCAATTTTGAAATGATTCTAAGAATGCAAGAATTATGTAGCTGTTGGTTCTTTATCATAAAATATCCCCTCTGCAATAATTACTGATGTCTGTTAAAGATCATTTGATCTGGAAAGCATTTCCTGTGTACAAGCATCTGACAGATGTCAGTTTTACATACATTCTAAATCATAAACACTCTAAAAAATCTTCCAGATATAAATGCAGACATTGAATAGACATGATGTATGTGTGCTATCAGGGAGACTGTAATAATCACTTTTTTGTTTTCACTGATTCATTCTTGTTCACTACATTTGCTATTCTAATTTCAAGTTTGAAGTTTGAAAGTTGATTTAATCTACAACTTTAATGCTGTTTTAATAAATGAATGTACTTTATCCATAGTCTTTGTTTTGTAATCTCTGATTTACTTGTGTGGTAGATTAAATAAATACTTGTACAAGCCTGAAAAAGTACTGGTTCTCTAGTTAAGGAATCACTGGAATGTTTAGAAAAGGATTTGTCATTAAGTATTATAACTGCCATGTCTACTGATAAAGCATGCATTTTAAAACAGGCCTTTCTTTAAACCATGAAAGACCATTTCTACATGAACTTTGCCTCCACACTTTTTCCCATCTGCAAGATGTCTGTTAAAGATCATGGGATCTGCAAAGTATCTGCTGTGTACAAAACATCTGACAGGCATCTGTAAGATGTCAGTTTTACATACATTCTAAATCATAAACTTCTTAAAGACGTCTAATAGATGTCTTTTTGACATCTAGTTTGCAGATGAGCAAACACTCCAATAAATACGTCTTCCAGATATAAATGCAGACATCAAATAGACGTCTCTGTGATGTACGTGTGCTGTCAGGGTTTTGCATTATTCCCTCTATTTTTGTTGGATGAAAGCAGACCTGGTTACAGAGACACATCATCTGTTGTAATTTCTGCGAGTAAGCAAATAGTAGAAAATGAAGAGAGTAAACCAGGCAAACTGGTTTTAGTTTGTTACTGAATGTATGTGAGCCTGGAGTTCCTCAAACCAGGTTCATTTGCAATTTAAACAAGTTTGGGCAGTTGTTTTTGCTTATATGACTCTTATCAGGTTTTGCAAGGCATAGGTAAAAGGAACAGTCCTTAACCCTTTATAAGCTAACCAAAAAAACACATATATTAGTTACATGTTGTTATTAGTATCTGTATTATTATATAGAATATATACAATCTCTCATTTTATATGAGGTTAATTATGTCCTATTTTAATCTGCAAATAAAATGAAAATAAAATCTGCAAATAAAATTTGAATTCGGAAATACAAATACGATGTTAAAAAAATATTCGAAATTCAAAACACCCACATTCGCCATTCGAACATTCGAAACGCACTTATTATGCCAAACAAAAGAAAATAAAGATAAAGTCAATATCAAATCAAAAGTATACGGAAAACGAACATGCTGCCAAAGTAAGCAGTGTAGGTTTTAACACACAGTTCGTACACACTGATTAAATCCACTTACCTTTATATCACGGTTAAAGTCAACATTCAAATTGATACTGTATGTGAAGAGAGACAATCGCGCGTCTCTGGAGGAGTTCACAAGTGTTAATTCACTTCCTAGTGTCCTTCAGTCGCTCTTGGTCTTTGATACGGTTTTTATTCCCTTCAGTGAGGTGTGCTGTGCGTTTATCCAGATGATGATGATCCCAGAGCGCTGCTGTCATGAGGAGTGGTGATCGCTTGACTGTCAACCGGGCAAAGGTTGGATGAAACTGGTCAGATAGGTAGCTGAGATTGTGTCATTTCCTTGTCAGTCAGTGTTACGGATTACAACTGGAAAAATTGTCATGAGTTGATAAAAGTCGTTTTAAACGGACTTAGTTTGGCTTCGTTGTAGTAATTTAATTACATCATGGCAAGACATAGGTAAATAACCTAGTAATAATTTTTCTTTAGTACGTATTACATTGTGTTACTAAAGGCTAACTGTAAATTCGTGTTGAAGACATTTACGAGGGTACGTCACCGAAACCACACTGAGAGAGAGAGCGGGTGGGAGAAATTACACTTAATCGTCTTTTTTATTTTTACTTCTGCTTTAGCATACACACACGCATATGTGGGTTACAAGTACTCTACATCGCGTGTAATGGTTAAACTGCGCTTTTTGTTTACGTTGTAACATATTAATGTTAAATATTACATATTACATACACATACTCAGTGAACAGTCAGTTCTTGAACTTAACGTGTTGGAAGTATAAAACATGGGCAAGTAAAAAGATCTGAGTGACTGACAAGTGCCAAATAGTGATGGCTAGATGAGAATTCAGAGCATCTCCAAAATGTCAAGTCTTGCAGAGTGTTTCCAACATGCAGGTGTTAGTAAACTATCAAAAGCTGGCGACAGGGTCATGGATGCCCAGGGCTAATGCACATGGGGAATGAAGACTGGTCCATCTGGTCTGATTACACAGAAGAGTGATTGTAGATCAGACAAACTAAAGAACTAATGCTGGCAACTGACATCCAGGGTTGCCAGGTTTTCACAACAAAACCACCCAAATGCTACTAAAACTCATTTCGGTGGGGGGTCACCTGGTAAAAATCGTCTTCCAGGGTTAAAATATCACGTTATTGGGTTCGCTTAAACCTGCAGCAACAGTGTTAAAGTAGCCCAATTCTGCAGGAAAACCACAGACTTGGCAACACTGCTGACATCAGTGGATAAAGCAGAACTCTACTTCCAGAACAACAATTCACATATAATTTACTCACCCCCTTGTCATCCAAGATGTTCATGTCTTTCTGTCTTCAGTCATAAAGAAATGATGGTTTTTAAGGAAAGCATTTCAGGATTTTTCTGCATATAATGGACTTTTTTGGTGCCCCAAATTTGAACTTCCAAAATGCAGTTTAAATGCAGCTTCAAAGGGCTTTAAACGATCTGAGCCGAGGAAGAAGGGTCTTATCTAGTGAAACGATTGCTCGTTTTTTTCAGAACATAAAAATTTTATACTTTTTAAGCACAAAAGCTCGCGCAGCACAGGCTCTGGGATGCAAGTTCACTATGCTACGTACTATTGAATCACGTCGAAAGGTCACGCGGAACTACAGACCCAGTGTTTACAAAGTGAACATACAAATACTAAGAAAGTGCAAGTAAGTTTGTAAAAGCTGTTTACAAACAAAAAGGTACAATGATGTCCTCCTCTCAAGTTGTACGAGAAAATAAGATGTTTTTCGCCATACTCAGTACACAGACGATGAACTTGCACGTGATTCATAGTAGTGATGGGAAGTTTGGATCATCGGACCTTTGAGTCTCGTTCAGCAAAATGAACGAATCTTTTTTCGAGTCATTTCGTTCATTTTAGCAAAATATGATTGAAATGTTACGTGTTACTTCCCTTACACAAACGTTGGTCACACTACAAACAAGACAAAACTATAATGCTATAAGAAACAAAAAAGATTAATTCATTGTTTATCTGGGTCTTTAGTCTATGATTAGCTCACCTCACCTCTTGTCTGACAAGGCTTCAGGTTTGAGTCATTCGTTCATCACGTGACAGCCCCATAAGATGAACGAACGACTCGAAAAACCCGAAGACTCGAAACAGGTGAACTAATTCCAGTGCAGAACCTAATAGGATGTTGCGCATGCACGACTGAACGAATCACTCCCCGAGACGACTCGTTCTTCCCGAGTCACATTAAAGATCCGTTCAAAATGAAAGAATCGTTCAAGAACAACCCATCACTAATGATTCACATTAAGATTCACATTATATGTGAATCTTTGTTTTGGAAGTGGACTTCTCCCTTAACCTGAATTGTATAAAGCTACGAGAATACTTTTTGTGCGCAAAGAAAACACAACTTTATTCAACAATTTCTTCTTTTATGTGTCAGTCTTCGATGCAGGTTCACAAAAAGTATTTTTGTAGCTTCATAACATTACGGTTGAAACAAAAATGATACCATGTTTTCAATTCAAAATGGTGAAATTTGAAAAAATAGTCAAGTAGTTTGCATCACTGTCGGTCATTTAATATTTATGTTGTAAAACAGTTGTCAAACATAGGTTTGGCTACTTCCTTCTTACCTCACTTTCAAAATTAAAACTGAAGCGTCACACTAGAATTCACTCGGCTTCCATGAACAGTAAAGCCTGGATTCTTTGTTTTGATTGGTCATCTGAGATGAATACAGAGTAAACACTTGAAAAAGACAAATGAATAGAGAACAAACACTTAAAATTAAGTTATATAATTGTTTAATTCTTCACAAAATGGCTATAATACTGCATATTACAAGCATATTCATATTAATGGGGAACACAAAAGGCACCCGTTTTGTATGATGGCCCACATTTTTACTATAAATAATGGTGTTAATAAATAAACTAAAAACAAATGTTACAGTTCAGTAAACATTGCTTTTGTCTGCAAGATGTTGAAAAAGCAAATTATAACCTGAGATATAGATAGAATTATGCAGTTGGGTGCTAGAAAGAAGAAGAATACCTCAAATTTATAATTTGTTTGACTTGTCAAAAGCACACAGTACAGTACAGTTCTGCTGGGAAACTACATGAAATAGCATTTTTATAAACTTCCTCATACCTCCAAAGAGACATGCTTTGGTTTATTTTCTCACATATGCTAAATTTGCATGTGCGTGAGCCAGTCTTTCAGATTTAAACTGGAGGGGTTTTATACTTAGAAAGAAAATCTTCCAGCTTAGATACTGTAATGGACTGTATATTGTCCTTAAAGTAGCTATAGTTCACACTTCTGAATTTCATAAACTATCAACATTAAGAGTCTGCAGCACACTCTTGAGTATCGAAACAAATCCTCTGATGGCATGCTGGTTTACGGGCTGCTGTTTGACAGATACCACCAGGCTTTCATCACTGCCAGGGGCCTGCGGGTCCCCCTGCAACAGTTCGGCGAGGATCAGGGTCCCAGTGCTCCTCGTGTAAATGTAGGCCTTCCACGGCACCGTGTCGCCCGGGGTGAAGGCCAGAGTCTGGATCTTCACCAGCTGTAGGGCAGCCTGTAACGTATCCGGAGCCATTCTGGGTCGAGGGAAACCCAGAGTTTGCCTGTGGAGAATCTCCAAGTCCAGCCACATTTTCTCAAAAGTCTCATGGGATAGAGGAGGACCCAGAGATAGACTGATCTCCTCTTCTGTGTCATCTGGGCCGGAGATGAGGACTTCTTTACTTCCTGTTAGGAGGAGAAATACAGGTTGGGTGAGACAGTTATATGATGCTATATGAGTATTGCATTTATTATTAAATTATAAATTAAATGTATAATATTATAATTTATTTATATTACAAATATATATTTAAGTCACATTTAATTAAAATTACGTAAATCATTAAAAAATTAGTCATTGTCAGTATTATTATCATTAACTAAAACCGATTTTAAAAAATCATCTTTTAAAATAAAATAAAAATAACCACAATAAAATAAAATATAAAACGGTAACATTTCTAATTTTTTGTTTAAAACAGCTTAAAACTAAAATAATAAAATAAACATTTATTTTTACATTATTATTTTAATGTTTATTATATATAAGTAAACATTAATCAAAATAAAATATAAGAAACAAGGTAACTTTCATTTTCATTTAAAAGTTGAAGTACTAAAATAAGTAAATAAACTAAGAACTAAAACTTAATAAAATATTTATAACATGGAAAAAAAACAGGATGACAGTTTTACGATGTTATATTAGCACTGAATTTATACAATTATAAATTAAATTGAAAAAATATATAGTTTAATTATGTTTAATAAAAAATAAGATAAGTTGGAGATATTCTACTAGAACCATAAAAATATTTAATAATAAATAAAATTTTGAATTTTTGTAAAATTAATGTAATTATAAGTTAAAAAATACTGTACTTTATATTATATTATACTAGGATATTATACTAGAACCATACAAATATTTTTATTACTTGAGAAAAAATAAACATTGAATGAAATGAAATGAAAAAATAAAATTGAATTTATACCAACAGAAATTTAAAAAATTAAAATTAAAATCAATTAGAAATTAAATTAAAAATATTGTAGTTTAATTATATTTAATAATATTTACATAACAATTAAGTAAAATAAAATAAAAAATAAGATAGGTAAGACACAGTTGGAGATATTATACTACAACCATAAAAATATTTGGGACATTATACTAGAACCATACAAATAAAAATAAATAAATACATTATATATATATATATATATATATAATAAAATTATTTCAACTAAACACATTAAACCTTAATAAAAAAAAGTAGACATTTATATATATATATATATATATATATATATATATAAATAACAAACAACAAAATTAAAATAATGAAAATGAAAAGAGGAAATCTGAAAATAAAATCTAATTTAAAATAATAACAAAAACTATAATAGTATATTAATTATGCTAAAATAATACTGTTTATAGTTATAAATATAATATAGATAAATCATAAAAAAATTGTCATTTAAAAAAAAAAAAACTGCTTTACCTGGCAACAGCTCTTTTTCTGCACTGTCTGATGGCTGGTCAGTGGCCGATATAACAGCAGCCTGAAGGCATAAGTCTCGTCCAGACAGCGGCCCGAGGGTGTTGAAGGTAGAGGCCCACTGACTAATGGGCTCTTCCTGGCGTCCGGTGAGAACACTCATGGACGGATCGGATTTGGGTCCGGTTACAACCTTCCTCGTCTCTTCAACTCCTCGCTGAAGAAGTCTATAGTACAGCAAAGCCCGGTCACGTACACACATGTCGCTCTCTTCCTCTGCGGTAGAACATAAAATATAGCAAATAAATTACAGAAGCAGGAAAAACATTGCCAAAAATACCAAGAAGGTACCTCTGTGTGACCGTTTCTCAGAATAAATCAAGCAGACTGAAAATAAACGGAACAAACTAAAACGAGAACAGAAAAAGGAAACCGTGGCGCTGTTTCTAAAATACTTAAATCACTAGTATAATAGAAATAAAAGTTTACCAATACAGTAATGTAGGAGACGCCCCAGCATGTCTTGAGTCTCAGCAGGACGGCACAGGAACATCTTCACTGCGGCGGTCAGCAGCTCCATCTTCACGGCCGAGGACAGCTCAGTCTTCAGCCCGTCTATGTAGCCCTCCATCACATAGGGGGCGCTACTGATCTGGTCACCGTGTTCTCCCAGAAGCCATAACAGAGCTTGCTTTCCCTGCGAAAAACAGTGACAAACCTTCTTTGATAGGTCAGACATAAATTGGTAATGGAAACAATTTTATATCAGGATGATCAGCTGTTATCTTTAAACGAGAACGTGAGATATGCCTGATGTGGATGTTAACAAGACTGTGCGATAGGCTACAGTGTGCTTGTTTGGCTTTAGCTTTGCTGTGTTCTGTAAGCTAATTTGAGGCATCTGTTCTCCAGAGGAAGTCCATTAACCACTGCATACAGATTTTGAATTGGTGACGATCTGAAGGCCTGCAGTGCCAGACATGTTCCTTGATGATGTACAGCGACTAAAAGCCGGATATGATTTTCTGGCTAAGCTGTAAGCTATAATGTTTCCGTAATCCAAAGGATTAGTTCACTTCCAGATCATTTACTCTCCCCCAAGATGTCTTTTCTTTCTTCAGTCTAGGGATGCGCCGATCCGATATTCATATCGGGTATCGGCTCCGATACTGCCATTCTTTGTCGGATCGGGTATCGGTCATAGAGGGTCGATCCAAATCCGACATTGTGCGCATTATTCTGTTACCGTTAAACCCTATAAAAACATTATAAAGCACTATATTATATTCCAAGTCTTCTGAAGCCATACGATTGCTTAATGTGAGGTACATATGAATATTTAAGTCCTTACATTAAAGTTCACACAAACTCTTCTCTCCGCTTTGGCAGCCAGTGATTCATTCAGCCTTCAAACCCTGTTCTGTTCAGTTACGACAGTTCGGTTAAGCTGTCTCCATAATCATTCTGTGTTCCCATTATTATGCTTGATTTTGCATAAAGGACTTTATCATGCATAGTTTAATGTTGTTTCTAAATCATGTTACTTGCTACCGGGTGCATGCGAGAACAAAACACAGGAGTAGAAAAGACTATAGATAGTTTTTAACGCGCACAGTAACAGAAATTTAAAACTGTTAAAAGAAAGACTCAATATACTGTTGCACAGATATAATAGAGGGTATGCACTGATGTCACTTTCCCGCCGGGACACGCCCCCTAAGCCGGACTGAGTGGCAAAAGAGCCTTCAGCCTGAATGGATTTAATAGGGAATATGCGAAAACGCGAGTAAAACAAACGATAATCAGTTTAAACTAAAGGTTGCTGAACTTGATATAATGTTCCTAACAGCTTAACAAATATCCAGTGGTCAGTGGATATTGATGCAGCCAGGAATCATGTTTTCTAACACTTAAATGTGTCTGATTTTGACGCCGGTTTATATTAACATGATAACTGCAAATCCGTGTTTCGCTGTCTGGAGATCATTTGTTTCTTTGAATTGCAGCGATTAATTTGCTTCTCTTTTCAGTAGCTTTCAGCAGTCTGTAAAAATATACCTCAGGTTTCTTGTCAAATCTCTTTGTACAATCAATCGCAAAGCTCGTTCTGGTTTTAGAGGTGTTTTGTGTGCTCTGTCGCAGCATTCGCGTTGAAACCAATGCTGCCACTCAGTCTTTTTGCCACTTTGTTTTGTCCTATCTATCATATGTTGTTGCCTTATTAAAAATATGCTATACAATTAAATAAAATGTATTATAATTTTTTATACTTATATATAAATACATTGTTTTTCATGAATGGATTTTATAATAATACAAATAGCAATGTGAAATATTTTACCAGATTTAATGCAACACTTATTTGTTCCCCACAAAATATACATATACTTATATATATATATATATATATATTTTTTTTTTCCACAAAATGTTTGGATTTCTAAAATTACTTTGCACTGATTTTTCTAGAATAACGTTTGCTGCTAATTTATCCACTAACATAGTTTATGATATATTTTTGTCATAGATTATGGATATACATATATATTTTTTTTATCTTTATTATTTTATTTTTCTTTATAATGAAGTAGTCTGTATTTAGTAGATTGTGAAAGAATGATTATTAGTTCCAAACACAGAGATATATAAATTCTATATTTATTTAAATGGGGGGAGGGGGGCCTTCACTGGTATCGGCATCGGCCAATATCGAACCCTAGGTATCGGAGGCAAAAAAGGCAGATCGGAGCATCCCTGCTTCAGTCGAAAAGAAATTAAGTTTTTTGAGGAAAACATTGCAGGATTTTTCTCCATATAGTGGACTTCAATGGGGATCAACAGGTTGAAGGTCTAAACTGCAGTTTCAATCCAGCTTCAAAAGACTCTACACAATCCCATCTGAGGAATAAGGGTCTTATCTAGCAAAACAATTGGTCATTTAATAAAAAAATTAAAAACTTGTATACTTTTTAACCACAAATGCTTGTCTTGCACAAGCTGGACTTCACGCATTATGTAATCGTTAGGCATTAGTTCTTCATCTGTGTACTTCTGTTCAAAAAGGTAGGGTAGGGTGAAAAACTCCATCTCATTTTCTCCTCCGACTTATCCAAATTATCCGACGTTGTTTTACCTTTTTTGTAAAGGCCATTTGACTTTCTTTGCACTTTCACTTTGTAAACGCTGGGTGGGTACTTCCACCTACGTCATGCGTGAAGTCCAGCTAGTGCAAGATGAGCATTTGTGGTTAAAAAGTATAAATATATTTCTTTCTATTTTCTTTTAGACAATGATTGGTCATTTCACTAAATAAGACCTTTAATCCTTGGCTGGGATCGTGTAGAGCCTTTTGAAGCTGCAATGAAACTGGAATTTGAAAAAATAAAATAAAATTAAATAAAATTACATTTTTACAATTCTAAATAAATTGAGAATACCGTAGTTTAATTACATTTAAATTAAATAACAATTAACTAAAATAAACTAAAAAATAAGATAATTAGGATACAGTTGGCGATATTATACTAGAACTATTAAAATATCTCAGGGGTATTATACTAGAACCATACAAATATTGTTATTACTTAAGAAAAAATAAATACTGACTGAAAAATAAAATAAAATTAAATTACATTTATACAATTCTAAATTAAATTTAAAAAAAAAAATGTAGTTTAATTATATTTATTTAAATAACACTTAACTAAAATAAAAACATACATAAATAAATAAATAAATAAAAGATAAATAAGATATAGTTATATTGTACTAGAACCATAAAAATATTGGGGGATATTAGACTAGAACCATCCAAATATTTTTATTATTTGAGAAAGAAAATCAAAATAAAGTAATACAATTATAAATTAAACTGAACAAACTGCAGTTTAATTATATTTAATTAAATAACTAAAATAAAATAAAAAAAAAGATATAGTTGGTGATATTATACTAGAACACTTTGGACCTTCAACCCGTTGATCCCCATCGCAGTCCACTATATAGGGTGACCATATGTCCTCTCTTCTCCGGACATGTGTGGTTTTTTTGGACCTAAAAAAAAAAGTGTCCGGCCAGGATTTCTAAATCACCTTAAATGTCCGGGATTCTGCTTTTGCTTTCTACAGTCGGCATTTATTGTGTGCATTTTTGTTTTAAAGCCCTTCATGGGGCTATTTTCTTAATCCCGCTCCTGCTAAATTTCGAGCCATGACCGCCTGCTCATACAGTCATTCTAATATTGAATATATTTTTCGCCCATCAGGGAGCCGTTATCGTATGCGGAGTATTTAAATCTCTTTTGAATGGCGGCTATTCACTTTCACTTTCAATTTCGCGATCACATGCACTACGAGTAAAGGGATCACATCTTACAAGCTCAGATATGAGCAGCAAATCCTCCAGCATGATTTGTCAGTGATTTCTCCTTACTCTTGTCTTGACCCACGATCAGTTAA
This sequence comes from Labeo catla, assembly GCA_012976165.1. Classification (NCBI taxonomy): domain Eukaryota; kingdom Metazoa; phylum Chordata; class Actinopteri; order Cypriniformes; family Cyprinidae; genus Labeo; species Labeo catla. Next base: position 159,578 of record VONZ01000070.1, read on the forward strand.
ATCTGATTCCTGCAGCTTGTGTCGGATGCAGGGTTGCCAAATCCACATTTTTTGCATGGAATTGGGCTGATATTAAACTGTTGCGAAGGGTTGATTTTCTCTTGTGCATTAAAAGTTTAAAACACTGCATAAATTACATTTGACTGAAATGCTTGTATTGAAACATTTTGCATTCTACCTGTGATAAAACTGTGCAAGATGTTATATTTTGTGATGACCACTGGTAGGAAGTGTTTATAATCAATCTGGACAAAGGTGACTGTAAAATATAAATTTTAGGTATGGAAATTAATTTAGGTATGGCTACTTTGGGGGCTTTTTTTTTTAACCCCCCTCAACCCCCCACGCATCCAGCCCTCACTGTCCTCTTTTTGTCAAACTAAAATATGGTTACCCTACCACTATATGGAGAAAAATCCTGCAATGTTTTCCTCAAAACCCTGAATTTCTTATCGACTGAAGAACAACATGAACATTTTGGATGACATGAGGGTGAGTAAATTATCAGGAATGGTTTATTCTGGAAGTGAACTAATCCTCTGGAAGCATATCCATGGCTCTAAACTATCTACATTTTAAAATCTTTATGAGGGATAAAAGACAAAGGATTTGCATAAGTATAAATAACACAAAAGATGCAAAAACTGTGGAGATGTTTATCATATTTGTATCAATACATGCAAAAGCAACAATACATGTACACACCATGTGTGTACCGTATTGGAGTTTTGTTTTTGAAAGAAGTTTATGTTCACCGAGGTTGGATTTATTTTATAAAAAAAATAGTAAAACTAGTAATATTGTGAAATATTATTAGTTAAAAAAAATAACTGTTTTCTATTTAAATATATAGTAAAACTTAATTTATTCCTGTGATCAAAGCTGAATTTTCAACATCATTACTTCAGTCTTCAATGTCACCTGATACTTCAGAAATCATTTTAATGTGACCCTGGACCACAAAACCAGTCATAAGTAGCACGGGTATATTTGTAGCAATAGCCAACAATACACTGTATGGGTCAAAATGATAGATTTTTCTTTTATACCCAAAATTATTATTGGTATAATAAAGTAAAGACCATGTTCCATAAAGATATTTTGTACATTTCCTACTCTAAATATATTAAACCGTAATTTTTGATCAGTAATATGCATTGCTAAGAACTTCATTTGGACAACTTTAAAGGCGATTTTCTCAATTTTTTTGCACCCTCAGGTTCAAGATTTTCAAATAGTTGTATCTCAGCCAAATATTGTCCTAACAAACCATACATCAGTGAAAAGATTATTTATTCAGCTTTCAGATGATGTATAAATCTCAATTTCAAAAAAATACCCTTATGACTGGTTTTGTGATCCATGGTCACATATGATGTTCTGATAATCAAGAAATATTATTATTTCCAATGACCCCAAACTTTGGAACAGTAGTGTATAATGTAACAAAATCTTTCCATTTCATATACGTATTCAAATGGGTTTCCTTTGAACTTTCTATTCATCCTGAAAATATAATTGTTTTCAACACTAATAATAATCAGAAATGTTTCTGGAGCACCAAATCAGCACATTAGAATGATTTCTGAAGGATCATGTGATCCTGAATTGTAAAGATATTTCACAATATTACTGTTTTTGTTGTTTGGATCAAATACATTCATTCTTGGTGAGCAGAAGAGACTTGTCAATCTAAAACGTTTGAACAGTAGTGTATATCACTGACCGCAAATGTTAACTAGTGTATGAAACAACAGGCCCTTTCCCCCTAGAATAGGTTTTTAGTGTCCCTTATATATCATGGACCCAACTGACTGAATTTATGTTTCTCATTTCCTTTTCAATCGCAAGACATATGCTCAAATGCTGGAAATGATCTTTGTAGACAATTGTAAATTGCCAATATATAGGTATTTCTTTACAAAACTAACATTTTTTATAGTTTATAAAGGATAGGTTTAATGGGATTGTGAAGAAACGGCATCAAAAAGTGGCAAACATAGCCTGCTTGTAGATGGTCAAAATAAAAAGCAGGTGAATCATCTCACCTCACTATCTTGAGGACTGTCAACACAGGCCTCGACTGTCTGACACACAGCTGCTGTACTCTGAGGACAGAACCACACCAAATCCCTGAACGTCTGGATCACAGCTAAACACACACATACACACACACACAAGGAAGGGCTGATTCTGTGTACTGATAATGTCGGTTGGCAAACAAAGCTATTATTCAGGGTGGAGAAAGTGCCTGTTAAAAAGGTTTGTGAAAAGCAAACATTACCTCTTCTAAAAAAAAAAGCAACAAAACCTTTACTCTCCTTTACTCATTACCTAGAAGACATAAAAATCATAAGCATGCACAGGTGTGGCTCAGCTTTCTCTCGTACCTGATGTAATGTGATCTTGTTTCAATGCCAGCAGGCCGGTCAGGATATCCAGACACTTCTCACTGTATGTTCGTGCAATACGACCTTAAAAAAAGAAAAACATTTACTTAACATAATACATTTAAAAGAACCAGTAACAGTCATTTTAGCAGAAAGTTGCAATGATAAATTCAATTTTAGACTTTAATTTATATTACAGGACAAGCAATATGGAGTGCCATGCTTTGGAAATATTAATAGTAGGGCTGTGTCGATTAAAATTTTTAATCTAATTAATGACATGATGTTTTAATTAATCTAATTAATCACAAAATACATTTGACTGTAAAAATACCCACAAACGATTATTTAAAGCTATTTTTATGTTAAATGAGAAAGTATCAAGCAGATATTACAAATTGTAGCTTTAGAAAGAAATATTCAACATGAGGGTGAGTAAATGATGACAGAATCATTTTTTGGGGTGAACTACACTGTAAAAAAACAATTTGTTGAGTAAACTTAAAATAATTTGTTACCTGGCTGCCTTAAAATTTTAAGTTCAGTCAACAAAAAATTTTATTTAACTTGAAATGTTAAGTTACGCTAAGTGACAACTTAGATATTTGAGTTGATTCAACTTGAAATTTTAAGGCAGCTGTGTTACTTACCCAGCTTTTAAGTTTGACAAACACAAATATCTAAGTTGTTACTTAGTACAACTTAACATTTCAAGTTGACTAAACTTATTTGAGTTGATTGAACTTAAAATTTTAAGGCAGCAGGGTAACAAATTATTTTAAGCTGACTCAACAAATTGTGTTTTTTCTTTTTTACAGTGTATCCCTTTATTGTTTTATAATTAGTAGTATTATTATTTTAAGGAAACGATACTCTAAGAAACTAAATCTGACAGCAGGTGGTGGTAAATGTCTTTATGAGTCATTCATTCATTTGATTTGTTCGGCTGATTCATTCAGGAAAGTAGTAAATGGCTCTCTCTATGAATAGGCCTTTGAATCATTGATTCACATAATTCATTTAAACCATTTTGCTCGGAGATGTGCAACAATTCTGCAATATGTTCTCTGCAAAATTGTGCAAAAACACATAATATAGTGTTTAAAATATAACACAATATCAAATTCTTATTTACTGTTGTATGAAATCACATGTAAGCTTGTGATAGATCGGGACAAAATCAGCACTCGTGCCATATTGCTCTTGCTGCCTGTGTGATATTGTATGATATATAATTATGAGACAAAACACATACAGGGGCCTTTTTTGCACCAGTATCTTGAATTTTAGTGCATAACTGCATTTATGGAGTTGTTGCCCTGCATCATATTTGTCAACAGTCAACTATATGAAATATAAGATGACGTATGGGTCTGGGTTTTTTCATAATTAATTAATTAAGTTACCACGTTAATCTGAGAGCCCTAATTAAAAGTTACCTTAGTCATAGTAAATGTCATATTTAATTTTACATGAATAAAAACAAAGCCATTAGGGAATAAAATTCTCACTATTCAGAAGTGTAGATATTTTTAAGTTTCATTAATAGGGTACAGATTGCATCCCTTTACTTTTTTGAAAACAATAAAGGTTCAAATCCAATATTAAACTTGATAAATTATTATATCTTAGCATGAAGAAGCTAGTTTTAGTCAAATCTCTGTACTAATATCTTTAAATGTTTATTTTATTTTTTTCCTTGTTATTACACTAGATTTTTTAGTCAAATCTATGTAACAATGTCCTTAAATGTTCATTTTATTTTTTATTTTTCTTATTATTACAATTTTTTTGGTTATCTGATATGATCATTAAATATATATATATATATATATATATATATATATTAAATAAGTACATAAAATTAAAGAAATATTATAATTTTAATTGTGACAATGAATTGATGTTGAATTTATATTTAATTAACTGTAAAACAACTCATCTCAAATAATCTTTTTACCATTTTTTTCACAAAAAAGGAACATTTAGGTGTATCTCATTACGTTGCATGCAATCCAGTTACTATATTATTTAAAAAAAAAGCCTAAATTTTATTCCATTGCCATTATCATATGTGACCCTGGACCACAAAACCAGTCATAAGTAGCACAGGTATATTTGTAGCAATGGCCAAAAATACACTGTATGGGTCAAAATGATTGAATTTTCTTTTATGCCAAAAATCATTAGGATATTAAGTAAAGATCATGTTCCATGAAGATATTTAGTAAATTTTCTACCGTAAATATATCAGAACGTAATTTTTGATTAGTAATATGCATTGATAAGAACTTAATTTGGACAAGTTTAAAAGTGATTTTCTCAATATTTTTATGTTTTTTCACCCTCAGATTCCTGATTCCTGCCAAATATTGTCCCATCATAACAAACCATGTATCAACAAGAAGCTTATTTATTCAGCTTTCACAACATTTCACAAAATGGACCCTTAGTAAACCCATGGATTTCTTAGTAAACCTTCTTTTTTAGTAAATGTCATATTTTATTTTTTACACAAATAAAAACAAAGCCATTAGGTTTATTTTTATTTTATTTTATTTTATTTTTATTATCACCATACATTTTTAGTCAAATTTCTGTACTATTATCCTTAAATGGTTATTTTATTTTTTACTTATTATTATTACAATTTGTTTTGGTTATCTGAGTGGTCTCAACTGTATCTAACAATTAAAATCATATAAAAATATGATTATTAATATATACTAAATATATTAAATATTATTAAATATAAACATAAAATACATACAAAATTAAAATAAATATTATAATTATAATTGTGACAATAAGTTGATGTTGAATTTATATTTAATTAAATGTAGAAAAACTCATCTCAAAAAATCTTTTTACCATTTGTTTTTCAACAAAAAGGTAACATTTAGCTGTCACATTACGTTGCATGTAACCCAGTTACTATATGATTTTTTCTTTTTATTTTTTTTTATTAATTATTTTTTTAGTCAAATCTCAGTACTAATATCCTTAAATGTTTATTTATTTTTTTCTAATTATTATTACACTAGATTTTTTTAGTCAAATCTCTGTATTAATGTCCTTAAATGTTTATTTTATTTTATTTTACTTTAGATTTTTCTTATTATTATGATTTGTTTTGGTTATCTGAGTGGTCTCAACTGTATCTAACAATTAAAAACATTAAAAAATATGATTATTAATAATATATATTAAATAAATAATATTAAACAATACATAAAATAATACATATTATAAATATTAGTTTGACAATGAATTTATTCTATTTTTAATTATTTATAGTGCTGAAGCTATATAGTGCTTTTGATTATTTATATTTAATTAAATGTAGAACGACTCATCTAAAAAAAAAATTAAATCTTTATACCAATTTTTTTTTCAACATTTAGGTGTGTCTCATCATGTTGCATGCAACCCAGTTACTATATGTTTACTATATGTTTACTATATTACTATATGTTTTTTTTTCTTTTTAATGAAATAATAAAAAAGGCTAAATTTAACTCCGTTGCCCATTATCATATTTGTTATTTCTTTTTCCATTAATATAAAAATAGCTTCTGTGTCAATTTACAGTGTGTTACTAAATGAAACCAAACAAATAAAGGTTGTAAACTATATTCAGACACGCCCCAAATTTTAATAACATGGTTGCAAAAATCGCTAAATAAATCATGTTTTGACCTGATAGTTTGACCTGATGAAATGGGCAAACAACATTTTCTAAAATAAGAATAAAAAAGTTTAAAGGCCAATTTTGTACCCTAATTGTGCCAAATGCCTACAGCAGCCAATCTGACATTTGCTCCTGAAAATAATGTTTCCGTAGTTTAACGATCACTTAATCAAACATCTGAGAGAAACAAACAGCATCTTGTGAGATGTGGTACCTATAGCGGCAATGGCTGCCTGGGCCAGTTCGGGAGACACATCGGTGCAGTAACTTCTAAGCTCCTCCAAAACCAAAGCCACATTTTCATCATTTACCAGCTCCACCAGGATCTCCATCTTGCGAAATTTAATGTAACTCGGTTCGGAGTATCCACAAAAGAAGCGTTTGTAATGTGTGCCGAAAAGGCCCGGCTGACTCCTCATGACCTGCTGTACATGACAGAGCCCGGCGAAACGAAGCTCGCGTGACCCAGCGCCGCACGTGGCCAGCAGAGGCGCGCTTGTGCGCAAGAGGGCGTCGGCCTGCACGGCAGGGTGGGCGGAGGCTAAATGAAGGAAGAGGCGGAGCGTGGCAACTGCGACGTGTGCGTGAGCGCTGTGGAGGAAGGCGTCTAGCAGACTGAGGATGTCGAACAACTCGTCATCGCTACGAGGACGGTAGCGGAGCAGGAAGGTGAGGACTTCACTCTGAGCCCAACTGTCCAGGTCCTTCATTCTGAAGGAGAAAACACACACAAAGTCAGTCATTAGACAGTCTGCTAAACAGGTTAAACACATGCATGATGCTTTTGAAAGCCTCGCCCTTTTAAAACTTTCTGTAGGTCAGTGTTGTTATTGTTAACTAATACTAAAACCATTACATTTTCAGAAATTTAAATAAAGCCGAAATTAAAATATAAATATTAGATATACACTGCTGTTCAAAAGTTTGGGACCAGTAGATTTTTAATGTTTTTTAAAGTAATCTCTTCTGCTCATTAAGGCTGCATTTATTTGATCAAAAATACAGAAATATTATTACAATTTAAAATAATGGTTTTGTTTTTAAATATACTTTAAAATATAATTTATTTCTGTGATGCAAAGCTGAATTTTCAGCATCATTACTCCAGTCTTCAGTGTTACATGATCCTTCAGAAACTATTCTACTATGCTGATTTATTATTAATGTTGGAAACTGTTTAATATTTGTGCTGCTTAATATTTTGTTGCAACCTGTGATACTTTTTTTTTCAGGATTCTTGATCAATAAAAAGTTTAAAAGTACAGCATTTATTAGTAGTCTTCACTATCAATTTATCAATTTAACACATCCTTGCTAAATAAAAATATTAATTTATATCAAAAAAGAAAGAAAAAAATACTGAACCCAGTAGTTTAGTAGTTTTGAACAGTAGTGTATATTGTTAAAAAAGACTTCTATTTTAAATAAATGCTGTTAAATAAACTGTTTCCAGCATACCAGAAAGATTTCCAAAGGATCATGTGACACTGAAAACTGGAGTAATGACTAATGAAAAATTCAGCTTCGCATCACGGAAATATATAATATCTTAAAGTATATTAAAATACAAAACCATTATTTGAAATTGCAATAATATTTCACAATATTACAGTTTTTTCTGTATTTTTGATCAAATAAATACAGCCTTGATAAGCATTAGAAACTTCTTTAAAAACATTAAAAATCTTACTGATCCCAAACTTATGAACAGGAGTTTAAGTTGAATAAGTTTTTTAGGAAAAGTACTAAGTACTTTTAGGAAATATCAAAATGACTAAAACTAAAAAAAAAAATCTAAATAGAAATACACATAACAAAATTACAAAATCTAAACAGATTACAATTAAACATTTAAGAACAACTTAATGAAAATATTAATAAATACTATAATAGTATATAAATATACCAGTGTTATTTTAGTATCATTAGTATCAGATGAACATTTTTCATTTCATTTCTGTTTTCATTTTAATTTTAGTTAAAGTTTTAGTAATTTAGTTGACTACTTTTGTCATTTGTAATAGTTTTTCAATACTTTGTCTCTATATAAATTTTCTTTTTTTATTTCAGTTGTAGTTTTTTTCATCACTTACAACCTTTAAACTTTTTTCTTTAAATTAAAATGAGAAATGTTGCTGAAATAATAATAATAATAAAATCTTATATGTTATTTTAGTTCTTTTAATGTTTATTATTATTATTATTATTATTATTATTATTTCATGGTTTTAATTTTAGTTTGAGTTTTAGTTTAAATTAACAATAAATCCCTGAAATATAAAATAACACTGGAAACATCTTCCCAAAAATATAATATTTATGAATTAGTAATTTATGATTTTTGTAATGTATACTGTTTACCTTTTGAAAATACTGTTAAGTGTACACCTGAGTATATTCAAGTTGTAAGTAAAATGTTATTTTTCATTAACAGTCATTAAACTAAAAATCTTCTTGAAAATGGTGCAAGTTTTTTCAAAACTGTACAAAACCAAGATAAATACCAAGAGCAGATAAGAACTTATCAAGAAGCTTATCTAGGACTTACGCATGCTTTAAACAACATTTTTGACATTCTTAAAGGGGTCATCGGATGCACATAAAGTTCACTTTAACATGTTATTTGAACATTAATGTGTGTTGGCAGTGTATGTACAAATCTACCCTATAATGATAAAAAAAATCCATACAGTGGTTTTTAATTAAGCTGTAAAAATAATATTCCCTTTTTCAAATCGAGCCATTTTCAGATGCCTGTCATTGTGCCGTCACACCCACAGAGGCCGCTCCCACTATAGTTGATTGACATGAGCGTCTTACCTCAGACCCGCCCTAAATCAGCTGTAACAGTCCGACCTCTTTGTTTCGATGCCGGAGCAGGGATGTAAGTTAGACAAGAATATATCTGATTGAGCGATTGAGGTGTTGTGTTGCTGGATGTAATAATGAACGTAGTGGTCGTCATTTACTCCTGACATCTGAGCCGCTGAAGATACAGTAGATTAAGTTTGTTTGTGAAGGGAATGCACCTCCCGATCTGCATATATCTGTCTATGTTCGCGCGGATCATTCATGATCCAGCTTCACTTACAGCAGAAGTGAATATAAGAGCTTTTTAATCTCTGTAATCACCTTTCCTAATAACCTGCTAGTTAGCAAGTTTAGCAGCAAAACACGCTATATGTGGCAAAAGTAAACAATCTCTCAGAGCACAGCTCCAAGAGAGGAGCGGGGTGAGCAGAGCTCATTAACATTTAAAGGAACAATCCCTCAGAATGAGATGATTTTTGCAGAGCTGATTTTGATAAGGTAAAAAGGCTGTTGTTTTACACTACCATGTAACCAAAGTATATTATAGACTTTTCATTAAGACCCTAAAGAATCATATCAACTTGTGGAAAATGGGCATCCGATGACCCCTTTAAAACAACATTAGGATGAGTTTTCATAACAAACATTACATGTTTGGATGAACTATTACGTAAAGGCAAAAACGGCAAACCTGTTGAGAAGGTGATGAGCAATGGGTTTGTTAATAACCACACCACCCTCATCTTTGAGAATTTCCTCCAAGGCACGAAGACAGTTCACCACAACCACAGGGTCCGGGTCCCTCAGAAGAGCGTACAGCTCATTCACTATACTGCCATCTAAAACACACACATTCAGAGCATTTATTTACTGTACATGTATTCATTTGGAAGACACTTACACACATATTTAAACAGACTTAAAGAAACAGTTCACCAAAAAACAAAAATTTGCTGAAAATGTACTGTAGCATTACATCACTTGCTCACCAATGGATCCACTGCAGTGAATGGGTGCCGTCAGAATGAGAGTCCAAACAGCTAAAAACATCACAATAATCCGCAAGTAATCCACACCACTCCAGTCCATCAGTTAACGTCTTGTATAGCAAAAAGCTGCATGTTTAAGCTCTGTCATTAAAGGGGTCATCAGATGCCCATTTTCCACAAGTTGATGTGATTCTTTAGGGTCTTAATGAAAAGTCTATAATATACTTTGGTTAAAAATTCTCAATGGTTGTGTAAAACAACACCCTTTTTACCTTGCCAAAATCAGCTCTGCAAAAATCATCCCATTCTCGTGGAGGCTGCTTTAAATGTAAATGAGCTCTGCTCGCCCCGCCCCTCTCTTCTCTCTGTGGAGTGACGGGCCTGTTTACTTTAGCTGCATTTAGCCGCTAAACTTGCTAACTAGCACATTATTAGGAAAGGCGACCGCAAAGTTTCATAAAAAAAAACGTATACTCACGTCTGCTGTAAATGAAGCTGGATCACAAATGATTTGCGTGAACATAGACGGATATATGTAGATCGGGAGGCGCATTCCCTTCACAAACAAATGTAATCCACTGCATCTTCAGCGGCTCAGGTGTCGGGAGTAAAAGACGACCACTACAGTCATTATTACATCCAGCAACACCTCAATCGCTCAATTCTTGTCTAACTTACATCCCTGCTCCAGCATCGAAACATGGAGGTTGGACTGTTACAGCTGGTCTGAGGTAAGACACTCATGTCAATCAACTATCAAGGTGAGCATCCTCTGTTGGTGTGACGCCACAACGACAGGCATCTGAGAATGGCTCGATTTGAAAAAGGCAATATTATTTTTACAGATTAATTAAAAACCACTGTATGGATTTTTATCATTATAATTAAGATTTGTACATACACTGCCAACACGCATAAATGTTCAAACATGTAAAAGTGAACTTAGCATCTGATGACCCCTTTAAGATGTTTCAAACCATTCAAACCATTGAGTCTGGCTAAAATATGAATCCTCAATCCATAATAATGCTTTTGCCATTGAAAAAAAAAGTTGTCTTGTCTGAATCAGGAGAGAAATATGCACAGTTCAAGCACTGTTTACAAATGAAAACAGTCCTAAACAAACATTTCAGTGGATTTTGATGTGAGAGGATGACAGCAGATGGACTTTTTTACATTGAGAAGCATTATTGTGGATTGTGGACTCGTGTTTTAGCTGAAAGCAACAGCTTGAATGTTAAAAACGTCTTAATGATGAATTTGTTTCCTTCAAACACAGCTTTTCACAAGTTGTTAATTGATGGACTGGAGTTGTTTGGATTACTTGTGGACTACTGTGATGTTTTTATCAGCTGTTTAGACTCTCATTCTGACTGCACCCATTTACTGCAGAGGATCCATCGGTAACCAAGTGATGTAATGCTATATTTCTCCAAATCTGTTCCCATAAAGAAGCATCTAGGCTGAGTACATTTTTAGCAAATTTTCATTGTTGGTTGAACAGAGCTGTAATTCAGACACTCTACTGTACATTCATTACATAAAAACATTAACCAGACCCTTACAGAAAGGCTATTCAAATCCCCTAAGGATAAAAATACACTGCACATTTAAGAAAAACAGGAAATATCACTGTATTGTGCAGCAGTTTAGAAGCATTGTTATAAACATTTCCTGGTTTTGCCCTGCTTTTGATGAAAAATTTGTTGTCTATGACAAAAATGCAATCCAACGGGTTGTCTAAAAATCTATGATATGTGCTGTTAAAAGTATGTTCTTTTTACTAAGAATTCTTGAGAATTCTTGATTGTTAGTCATCACAGACCGTGAAGCAGAAACATTCCTTTACAGGGAACAGTGTGACTCAAAATTATAAACCCCTCTGGTTATGCCTATTTATGCACATGTATTAAAACAAGCAAGCAATATTTATCACATTATCCTTAGCAAGTATAACACTTTAGATAAACAGAATACTTGGATCTACCTATCTCAGTGTTGGGCTGCAGACTGTGCATTTTGGCACAACCAAGCACAGCGACTCTCCTTACGTAACTGGCCTTGTCCCGCAGACCAGCAACAATGGGCTGTTCTATGTATTCTGTCATTCCTGGCATTCTGAAAAACAAGCAAATAAAAGGTAACGTGTCATTTGGGGCATGTAGATACAGTAGGTTCATATTTATTAAAGAAATATTCTTCTTTAGGCTGTTTTACCATAATTTTAACACGGTTAAATGTATGACTATGAAAAATGTACATTTTCTGAAGTAAATATAAGGGGAGCTGCTCATGCAAAACTCACAGCCATGATTCCACAGCAGGGTTGCCAGGTTTTCACAACTAAACCCACCCAATTACTACTCAAAACCTAGCCTAATCACATTTCGAGGGGAGCTCGGGGATAAAATACACATTTTTTGGCGGGAATCCCCTAGTAAAATTAGCATTCCAGGGGAAAAATATTACATTATTGGGGTTGCTTCAACCCACAGACAAAAAACAACCCACGGCAACAGTGTTAAAGTAGCCCAATTCTGCGGGAAAACCACGGACCTGGCAACACTGTTTCACAGTCTTGGTTACTAGGCTGTTGTTGCAGTGTTCTGCTTGGTTGCAAGGTGACTGCTAGGGTGTTGCCAGGTTGTAGTGTTGTTCTGAATGGTGGTCTCTATGTTCAGGGGTTAAATTGGGATTTGTTATGTGGGGGGGAGGGGTTCTATATAGTGTCAGGCATCCTATATATTGTGACGAGTCGGCTGCCTCCCCCCTAAGTATCAGCTTCACCCCGTCGGTAATCGCCGCCCTTCACCAGGCTCCCGACGGGAGTGGGCGTGTGGGAGGAGGAGGGGTGCTGAAACATCCAGGTCTGGCGGCGTGTGATGAGGCACACCTAGTGTGAATGAAGCCTCATCACCGCCGCTGTTAAAATGCCGAGTGCGCCTCTCCTCAGGAGACCGGTCTCTTCCCCGTGCATGCACGCTGGTGTCCTCGTGGGTCCAGGAAGGGTTCGTAAAGGTACGAGCGCCGCCGATGTGATGGACGAGCTGCCGGACCCGTGGGTCCGAGTGCGAGCCGCATGGAAATGGCTGCGGGCCAGGATGCCGGGCCTTCTCACCCGCCTGAGGAAGTGCCGCCGCTAAGGAATGGATGAAGCCGCTAAAGGAAGCCGCTACCCACCACGTTGCCGCGGACCCCGGCGGGGAGCAAGTGCGGCCGCCGGACTCCGCCCCTTTCCTGGACCCTTCCCTTCTGAACACTGCCCCTCCTTCACGGATTCCCTTCACGTCGAGGACACCAGATCCCCCATTTATTTTGGACACTTTTTCCCCCTTTTTGGACACTTTCTGTTTATTGTTTAATAAAAGCCTCTCCGAGGCCTGACGTCACGCCCACTGTGTCTGTCGCTTTGCTCCGCACCCGTGACTATATATATATATATATATATGTATATGTATATGTGTGTGTGTATGTGTAAATATATATATATATATATATATATATATATATATATATATATATATATATGTATATAATGATTTTTCTTTTGCTTTTTTTTTTTTATTTATTCTGAAGCAATATTCTCATCAGTTTTCTATCAGCTGTGACATAAATCTGTATGTTTTTTTAATATTTAATTCAAGGGCATTTTTACCTGTATAAAGGGCATTTTTCCCGTAACTTTATTAATATTTCATCTTTTATTTCAAATTCTTACATTTGATCTATAAATTCTTTTGCAATAATATGAATATTGCTATACCTTAGCAAATAACGTAATTTACACTGAAAAAAATACAAATTAATTAAATAATTTTATGAGATTGTTTTAAGTATTTATTTTGAATATACACAATAAATTATGGGGGGAAATGGTATTTTTAAACAAAATTAAAACACCAGTACGTGATGGCAAGTGTCTAATGAGTAAGTCGTTCAGTGATCCGTTCAAATGACTGATTCATCAGATGTTTGCGAATGGGATAATGAAACTTTGACTCAACCGATTTGTTCAAAACAATGAATTATTCAGCAATGAATCGAGATGTGCTGTGGTTTTGATGTCTTTCTTTGAAATAATTTTTGCTACTGAAATAGAACAAAAGCAGTCTGCAATACTGTGCCTAAAATGTGACCTAATATTATTGAACTTGAACTACTGAACAGTCCTGATGGTGAAAACATGTGATGTTGCTTAACTAACTGTAATTTAAATATAAAAACTTTCCATTTTCAGAATTTTTACCTCATCATGCTGAGTTTCTTTGTGTTGCGCATTTTCATTTCTCCTGGAGAGTACTACACTACTGCTCTAAAAAAAAGAATAATACTTACATTTTGGTGACTGCCTACACTGTAAAAAATAAAAAACACAATTTGTTGAGTCAGCTTAAAATAATTTGTTACCCTGCTGCCTTAAAATTTTTAAGTTAAGTCAACTTGAAATGTTAAGTTGTACTAAGTAACAACTTAGATATTTGTGTTTGCTAAACTTAACAGATGGGTAAGTAACCCAGCTGCCTTAAAATTTTAAGTTGATTCAACTCAAATATCTAAGTTGTCACTTAGATAATTTAACATTTCAAGTTGAATAAACTTTTTTTAAGTTGACTGAACTTAAAATTTTAAGGCAGCCAGGTTACAAATTATTTTAAGTTGACTCAACAAACTGTTTTTTACAGTGTAGTTATTTTTGGTTATTGATGTTTATTCGGGTTACTTGCGTTTTGTTAATAAAGTGTTATGTCGAGCCCCGGCCCAATTTAAACCCTGTCTATGTTGTTTCTAAGCGACTTTTAAGAGGTCCTTGGTTGCTTGTTTATCGCGGTGTTCTGAATGGTTGGTGGGTTGTTGCTAAGTCTTGGTTAATTGCTAGGGTTGCTAGGGTGTTGCTAGGTTGTTGTTTGTTAGGATGCTAAAAGCCAATTGTTGCAGTGTTCTGGGATGTTGATGGGACATACCTTGGCAGTTGTTGTGGTGTTCTGGATGGTTGTTAAGGGGTTGCCAGGGCATCTTGGATGGTTTTTAGGGTGATGGTTGCTAAGGTGTTGCTACGCTGTTGTTTTGTGTCATGAATGCTTGCTACAGGGTTGCAAAGTGATTGCTAAGGTGCCTTGGGTGAATGCTGGGTGGTCTTGTACTGTTGCTAAGATGTTCTTACAGTGTTCTAGGAGGTTGCTGGGTGATCACTAAAGTACCCTGGGTAGTTGCTAGGGAAAAAAGAACATACAAACCTGAAATTACACATGTTCCTCAGGGCCAACCCTCGCACCATGGGATTGGGATCAGCGCAGTCCTTACGGAGCGTGTTGATGGCCAGCAGTGCCAGGTCAGGCTTGTCGCTGGCATAAGTGCACATGTAAAGATAAACTAGCTTCTTCTGAACAATATCAACTGTAGCACTGGCTTTCACCATGTCCATAAATAAAGCCGAGACATCCAGACCTTGTGTCATGTATCTACCAACAAATAACATTGCACATCATTCAAACTGATTTATCATTTCAACTGATTTAAGAATTCAGAACTGACTCAAAAGAACAATTTACTCACATTACTATGTATTGCAAACAAATTACATTCTACATTCTGCTCATGCAATATTTAGCTGATACTTCGTTTACATTTTTTAACATTTTACTAATTTCAATAATGATTTTAGTTATGGAAACACCATTTTAATAGTGGATATTAAAAGTGGATAGAATATTTCCAGGTTTTCCATGATTTGTTGGTGCTTTATTGTTTCCTATTCACTTTCATTGTATGTTTTTGCTTCACAGTATAATATGAGGGTGAGCAGATGATAATTTTCATTTTTGGGAAAACTATTGCTTTTCCTTTTAAAAAAAAATATCTGATTCATTAAAAAAACACAAGGCGATCACTTCACAGACCTGATGACTTTGGTAATGTAGTTTTTGTACCGGAGACGGTCTGCTTGGACATTCGGATTGGACAGAGCTCGCTTGAGCTCTTTTACTGTCTCGTCTGAGCCAAAATAAGGCATTGTGGGCTCTTCAGGTGCCTGTCATAAAAGCAAAGAAATACAGTCTGAATAAATTCAAATCAAACTCCATTTTCTCATTCTATTTCAGATTCTCATTAATCAACATGTTTGTATTGTGCTGTAATGTAATTGTTCTGTAATAATGTCTGCTAGTTTGTGTTTAATCATAACAAATATCATATATTATCGTACTTATATGATGTGTCAGTCTGACAGCACAGTAACACGCAAATTGAATCATCTTCACTAAAACAATTAACAAACATAATAAACCATAATTAAAGTCAGCCTGACAGTGCAGTAACAAACCAATGTAAATCTCAACAGCGGAATATGTTGACATTGTACTTGATGTTTAGCTTTTTATGAAGCTCGCATCGCAAAGTTTACATAGAAAGCAATAGATTTATTATCTCCATTTATAAAAATAACGTCACAAATGTGCTTTTTGCACATACAACGGGCAAGTAAGGCATACGTATGTAACATACCTCCTGTGTCAGTTTATAAACAGTAAATCAACATACAAACATCTAAAAGAAAACAACAGTGACAACTATTATGATCCATCAGAGCGTATTTACGTCATTCAGGAAGCGTGAAGCCCGAGTCAAAATCAACTATTTACTTCCTTTCAAAACATGTTCTAAAATGTCAAAATAAAAGCTTTCCGACTTTTTTTTAGGAAAAATTCAAACAAATAAACAAACTAATCCGAATAATAAAACAAATATTAGCTTAAATATATTTACCATAAATATTTCAATAAATAAAAACTACATAAACTATATGTATAAGCTATATATATGTATATATATATATATATATATATATATATATAATTTTAAAATGTTGTTTAAACAATGTAATTAACGTTGTTAACAGCCTTATCTACGTACTTAGCCATTATCTACACTGCTATTTCTTGATAGACCTTGAGGGGAGGCTGTAAAATAGCTGAATTTATCTGGTTTTCTTTTGTTATCTATTTGGTCTAACAGCGGGATGTGTTGTAGTATGCTGTGTCCTTTGAACTACGGTGCATTGAAATTAACACTATACATAACACTATCTGGAGGTTGTTAGTAAATCTTCAATAATAGTTATAATATTTTATTAATTTATGTACATTTTCCAGGTCTATAAATCACACTTTTAAAATTCTTCAAAGGAAAAAGTACAAGAAATAAGAAATATATTGGTTTTTAGTTGTTTTAGCTTATTTAATGCTTAGACGTTTGAAATGAAAAAGTTTGCTGAGGCCCTCTAGTGGTCTATGTTCTGTAAATTCACTCATTTATTCATATTATTATTGTTATCCATAGCACTGTAAATATGTACATAATCTTTATGTATTTTAAATAGTCTATTCTGACTTATAAAAAATATAAAGACTGAACCAGTCTTATTTTTTTATATTTTTATTTATTTATTTATTTTATTTATATATTTTTTTTGTTTATATGTGTGCAATTATTACTAAGATTTTACATTATTATTAGACAGCATTATTTATGTATGTATTATGTATTCTTCATTAAGAATTATATTTTTAGGGTGACAATTTTACCATTAGTCCAGGAACTGCAGACGCAAAATAGCCATCTGGTTAATTTCGGCACATTGTACATATATGTATTATTGATGTGCATTGTCCCTGTCAAATAAACCTGAAATAAATAAATAAATAATTAAATAAGAAAAAAATCCTTTCTGAAACTGAGTCCTCTTTCCCTTTTCTAATGAGGTCTTTTAATTTGACATGCAGTCGGGGCGGTCATTCTGATTGGCAGTCGCTAGGCGGCGCTGGTCTTGTTACGAGCAACAACAGCAGCAGCAACGAGTCGTGAGCGGTGTGTGAGTGTGTGTTTGTGTGTGTGAGAGTGTGTGTGTGTCAGCGAAAGATTTCTGAAGATGTTGGAGAGGTAGCTAGTCTGACGGGATGGCCGGAATTATTAAAAAGCAGATCCTGAAGCACCTGTCCAGGTAAGATGCAGTTGGAGTGTCATGTTTTGATTCATCAGTGTCGGTGTTCGCTTCAAATGACTGACTGACTTACTGTTATCACGGGACTCACACGGTCATACCGCTAATAAACAAACACACAGCCCGTTACACACACACACACACTTGCTCACTTGTGTAGCAGGACCTGGGCTTGATCTATCTGACATAAATATGAATGTACATTTAAGGTCAGTTAGCTGACAAGCTAATAGACTGCAGCATCACTGCTGGAACAACACAATCACCTGCACACACACAAACAGTGGGCCTGTGACAGAACAGTGTCATGTTAAACCTGCCTTTTCTCTTTTGGTAAACTTGGGAAACTAATAATCATCGTTATAGTTAATATACAAGTAGTTTAACTAGAAATGAAAAGGTATTCAACAGAGCTGTTTATGTCTTTAGATTGTGCTTATTTACTCATTAGATAGTTATGGGCTGGTAAATGAAAGGTTGTAGGTTTGAATCTCGCAAGGCTGATCAATGAAATCACCAATCTGCCCTTGATTAAAACACATCTGGTGATTTTGTTAAGATTTTGGATGTTCTGGAGCATTATTCATCAAGCGTTCCTACCAATCTAATACTAGTCATTTTTCTTTGGTGTTTCAGGGGTGGTTGATGGTATGTTTACTTGACAAAAGTGTTAACTATCAAAAAATCAAACCCAGAAATGTGTCATATTTTAGTCAGTGATATTTTAGTATCATTGAGATATATGTATATATATATATATATATATATATATGTAACACTTTACAATAAGGTTCATTAGTTAACATTAGTTCACCACATTAGTTAACATGAACTAAAAGTGAACAATACTTCTACAGAATTTATTAATCTTAATGTTAATTTTAGCATTTACTAACGCGTTATTAAAATCACAAGTTGTGTTTGTTCACATTAGTTAATGCGCTGTGAACTAACATGAACAGTTGTATTTTTAATTAATGTTTTATTAACATTAACAAAGATTAATAAATAGCGTAATAAATGTATTGTTCATAGTTCATTCATGTTAGTTAATACATTAAATAATGTTAACAAATGACACTTTTTTTTTATTAATATTTTGAATAGTTAATTTTATATTTTACTTTCTCATTTTAATTAAAGTTTTTTTTTTGTAGCTTTTTTATTTTTTTATTTTAAATTTGTATTTTTATTTCAATTTTAGTTATTTTAGTACTGCAAGTTTAATGAAAATGGAAAAAAAAAAAAGGTTGTCAAATTTGTAAAGTTATTTAAGGCATAATTTAAAAAATTATATTAAGGTTTTTTTTTTTTAATTTTGTTAGTTCATTAGCATTTGTTAATACATTAACTAATGTTAACAAATGCCACCTTATTGTAAAGTGTTGCAATTTTTTATTAATATTTTCATTAATATTTTGAATAGTTATTTTTATATTTTCATTTCTCGTTTTAATTCTAAAGTTTAACTTAACTTGTAATATTTTTTTTAAATGTCTGTTTTATTTTAGTTTTAGTTATTGTAGTACTGCAAGTTAAACTAAATACGAAAAAAGTTGTAATTTTTTAAAAGTTATTTAAGACATTATAAGTAATTTAAAACATTATAGTAAATTTAAGTTTTGTTTTTAAGTTCATTAACATTAACTAATTTTATTCAGTGACACCTTATTGTAAAGTGTTTTTATTAATACTTTAAGTATTTTTTATGATTATTTTAAAGTTATTTTTATATTTTGCTTTCTCTTTTTAATTCTAAAGTTTGAATCAATTTTTGTAGTTTTTATTATTATTATTATTATTATTATTATTTTAAACACGTATGTGTTTTTATTTCAGTTTTAGTTCTTTTAGTACTGCAAGTTAAACTAAATGAAAATTTTAAGTCAATTTTTTTAGTTATTTAAGATATCATTTTAAAAAAATATATATATTAAGTTTATTTTTTAAAAGGTTTTAAGTCAATTTTTATTTTTAAGTGGTAGTTATGTTTAAGTGGTAACACTTTACAATAAGGCTAGTTAGTTAACACTAGTTAACATGAACTAGAATGAACAGTACTTCTATATATACATTTATCAATCTTAATGTTAATTTCAACATCTACTAATGCATTATTAAAATCACAAATTGTGTTTGTTAACATTAGTTAATGCACTGTGCAAATTACTGTATTTTTATTAACTAACATTAAAAAACACTGTCATAAATATATTATTTTAGTTAATATATTAACTAATGTTAACAAACAACACCTTATTGTAAAGTGTTACTAATTAAGTTATATTTCATTTTGTTTAAAGTAACTTTTTATTTTTTAAATTAATTTTGTTTTTGTAAGATTTGTGTAAATTTGAGTGTTGTAAGATGTTATGTAGTAAAGACAAAAGCATTCGCTAAGAAACTATTACAATCTCTGAGTTTTGGCTGAACTGAAAGCCCTTTCCCCTGAATTAGCTTTAGAAGAAAAGTTATCCTGAAACAGATTTGGTCCAATGAAATCGGATTCTTGTTGACTCTGTATTATGGTAACTGTCTGTTTATTGTTTGTTTAAATTGTTGGTACATGATTAGAGAAAAAGGGCTGTGGCATTTTTTGCTTTTGCCAAAAAAAACAGTAATACTTCAGCGCCCATGATGCACTGAACTCGATCTGATTGTCTGAAAGTGTGGACACAAAAGTGTGATAGTAAGACCTGTGGTTTTCACAAGACATTGTTATCTTTTACATGTTGTTTGAACATGAATGTGTGTTGGCAGTGTATGTACAAATCGACCCTATAATGATAAAAATCCATGCAGTGCTTTTTAATTAAGCTGTAAAAATAATATCCCCTTTTTCAAATCGAGGTGTGGCGTCACACCGACAGAGGCCGCTCCCACGATAGTTGATTGACATGAGCGTCTTCCCTCAGACCCGCCTTAAATCAGCTGTAACAGTCCGACCTCCATTGTTTCGATGCCGGAGCAGGGATGTAAGTTAGACAAGAATATCTCCGATTGAGCGATTGAGGTGTTGTGTTGCTGGATGTAATAATGAACATAGTGGTCGTCATTTACTCCTGACATCTGAGCCGCTGAAGATGCAGTGGATTACGTTTGTTTGTGAAGGAAATGCGCCTCCCGATCTACATATATCCGTCTATGTTCGCGCGAATCATTCATGATCCAGTTTCACTTACAACAGAAGTGAGTATAAGGATTTTTTATGAATCTCTGGAATCAGCTTTCCTAATAATGTGCTAGTTAGTGAGTTTTGCGACTAAATGCAGCTAAAGTAAACAGGCTCGTCACTCCACAGAGTGAAGAGAGGGGCGGGGCGAGCAGAGCTCATTTGCATTTAAAGGAACAATCCCTCAGAATGGGATGATTTTTGCAGAGCTGATTTTGACAAGGTAAAACGGGTGTTGTTTTACACAACCACTGAGAATTTTTAACCAAAGTATATTATAGACTTTTCATTAAGACCCTAAAGAATCATATCAACTTGTGGAAAACGGGCATCTGATGACTCCTCACTTTAAGTCACAACTCGGGTTGCTGCAGTGGTTTTGTCCTTCTAATAAATAATTTTTTAGTCACTTTGAATACAGATCTGCTATAATGATGATATACTGGCATAAAAATAACGCTAATTTAAATCCACAGTAGGAAAGACCGTCCTACATCATTTCTCATTCTTCAGAAGCCTGAAGTCCTTGTACTCCAGTGTTTTGGCACTGATTACCCAGCAGGCTCTCTGTGGGTGTTAAAACACATGCTAGTTCCTGCTGTTGTTTGTCACGCTGAAGCTCTGCCAGCTCTCTCTCATTCAGAGCAGCCTCTCCTTCGCTCACTGTGTCAGATAGCCGTCATCTTGTCATGCTTGTTGACACACACAAACACACAGACTCCCGGACCTCCTCCTTAGTAGTGTTTACTAAGGCAAGCCTCACTATTACTAGTGGTCATACTAAGGTTTGGTGGTTTTAACAGACCTCCGTCTCTATATATTAAGCTTCGATGTGTAATTCATCACACAACTCTTGTGCTATAAACATAAATGACTCTTCAAATAAGGGAGAGGTGTGCTGTTTTGCATGCTGACTGTTAAAGTCATTAAACTTATGATTTTTGTCTGGAAGACAATGAAACAGCTGTTTCTTTATATAAATTTTAAATAATCCTTCATTTTTGGTGTTTTGTTAGAAGTAATAAAAAAAAACTTTACTGTTTAACCTTTTTTTTTTTGCTTTTCATAGTGTAATTTTTTTTTTTTTTATTATTATTATTATTCATTTTGTTTAGGGCTGCAACGATTCCTTGATTCTATTCGAGTATTCGATTTTAAAAAATCCTCGATTGCATTTTGCCCGTGTCGAGTTTTTGGCAAAATACCGGAAGTGGCGCATTTCACATGGTAAACCCATTTAAAAATCATAATAAAGCATAATGTTGTTAATAATTTAAAAATGCTACAATTCAGTTAAATAAATATATGCGATGCAGGTTTAATATATGTGACCCTGGACCACAAATCCAGTCATAAGGGTCAATTTTTTAAAATTGAGATGTATACATCAACTGAAAGCTGAATAAATAAATTAATGTATATTTTGTTATGATAGGACAATATTTGGCCGAGATACAACTATTAAAAATCTGGAATCTGAGGGTGCAAAAAAAATCGAAATATTGAGGAAAATCGCATTTAAAATTGTCCAAATGAAGATCTTAGCAATGCATATTACTAATCAAAAATTAAGTTTTGATATATTTACAGTAGGAAATTTACAAAATATATTCATGGAACATGATCTTTACTTAATATCCTAATGATTTTTGGCATAAAAGAAAAATCGGTAATTTTGACCCATACAATGTATTTTTGGCTATTGCTACAAATATACCCATGCTACTTAAGACTGGTTTTGTGGTCCAGGGTCACATACAGTCATGTGAAAAAGTTAGGACACCCTATTGAATTCCATGACTTTCCGTATCAGGACATCATTAAAAAAAACTGGTCCTTGGCTGGTCTTAAAATTTCAAAAATAAAACCTCAGATAAACATCATCAACATGACAAATTGCACCATGTCATTATTCACTGAACAAAAATAAAGCCAAAATGGAAAACCATGTGTGACAATGTTAGGACACCCTTACTGTTAACATTGGAATTAAGAGGGTAAATAACAGTCAAGCAATTCCTTTGATTAACTGATCATCAGCAAGTCTGAGCGCCTCTATAAGAGCGTAAGCTTTGGCAGTTTGCTGGTCTGGAGCCTTCAGGTGTGTGTTAACACAATGCCAAGACATCAGCAATCATCTTAGAGAAGCAATTGTTGCTGCCATCAATCTGAAAAGAGTAATACGGCCATTTCCAAACAATTTGAAGTTTATTCACAAGTGGAAGACATTTAAAACAGACACCTGTCCTTCCAGCATTGGACGTCCCAGAAAAGATCAGACCGTGTAAAGCTCAGAGAAATGGCAGACAACCCAAGAGCTACACCTCAGACTCTACAGGCCTCAGTTAAATGATGTTAAATGATAAAGTTCATGACAATTAGAAAAATATGGGACAAAAATGGCACGTTTGGAAGGCTTGGCAGAAGAAAGCCTCTTCTATCTAAAAAAAAAAACACTGCAGCACAGTTTAGGTTTCCAAAGTTGCATCTGAACAAAACACAAGTCTTCTAGAATAATGTCCTTTGAACAGACGAGAACGAAGTGGAGATGTTTGCCCATAATGCACAGCGACAAGTTTGGTGAAAACCTAAAGAGCATATCAGCACAAACACCTCATACCAAATGACAAGTATGCTGGAGAAGGGCTGATTATTTTGGGTTTGTTTTGTAGCCACAGAACCTGGGCACCTCTCATTGAGTTGGCCATGAACTCCTCTGTCTGTCAAAGTATTCTAGAGTCAAATACGAGGGCATCTGTCCGACATCTAAAGTTGGGCCAAAATTGGGTCATGCAACAGGACAATGATCCCAAGCACACCAGCAAATCTACAACAGAATGGCTGAAAAGAAAAGAATCAAGGTGTTGCAACAGCCCAGTCCAAGTCCAGAGCTCATCCTGACTCAAATGCTGTGGTGAGAGCTGTAGCAACGTTAAAAGGAAGAGTGGTCCAAATTCCTCCAGAACAATGTGAGATGTGATAAAGTCACACAGAAAATTAATGCTTCAAGTTATTGCTGCTAAGTGGATCTACAGGCAGTTGACTCATAGCGTGTCCTAACTTTGTCACACATAGCCTTGCTCTCTTGGCTGTATTTTTCTTAAATAAATGACACAGTGTCATGTGATGATGTTTATGTGCGGATTATTTCCAAATTTTAAGACTTGTCAAGGACCAGATAATTTATTATTATGTCCTGATACAGAAAACCATTAAATTCAATAGGGTGTCATAACTTTTTCACATGACTGTATGTGCTTTAATTATTTACACGCCTGTAGGATACGTACATGCTTGTCAGAGTGGCTCCATTCGCAGTAAATGCTGCTACGCACAAACTGTTATCAGTTACATGTGTGGAGTGTCTCAAACTCCATCTCTGCATGTTGTTGTGAGTTTGGGTTTATTATATTATTATTTATTATATGGGTTTATTATATTATTATCATCTGTGAATGTAACATGCGTCATTTCATCAAATTTGTAAGGTAAGTCATTTATAAATCAAACGCAAACACAGGATAATACATTAATATCTTTCTCAATATGCTAACTGTTCATTGCAGTTTCAAAATAAAAGTTTAAACTCTGAGTTTACACATTTTGATGTCCACATATTCAAGAAATTACACTGTCTTTAGCTTTTCTATCATAACGAAATGGCCAAATTTTAATGATAAAGTGGAATTTTGAATTAAATGTTTGTGAGTCAATATTAAACACAGATTAGTTCATGCAGTAAAGTGTCTAAACAATTGTAAGGCTGTTGGCGTCCTCCGCAGGCATTTGTTATAACGTGTAATGTACAGTACATTAGCTCTATTGTTTATAATACATTATGTATTTTAACAGTTTTGTTCAATAAAACCATGTGATACTTTATTTGAACTAATTCTTATTGCCTCATTGCTATTATATGTCTTTTCAGGTCATTTTAAAGACCAGTGTTTGCTTAGGTCTATTTTTATTACAACAACAACAAAAAATTATAATTATCCGATTACTCGAATAGTCCTCCAAATAATCAACAGATTACTCAATTACCAAAATAATTGTTAGTGACAGCGCTGATTTTATTTTATTTTTTTTTTCTTCTTCCCTAATTAGGGTCAATTTGACCCTGACTATAATGATCACAGATGCATTGTGTTGGTGAGTTTTTACCAGGCAAGCACCAGTTATATATGTATTTTTTACTTACATTTACAGTTTAGTCAGTTTGTGAGTGACACTGAACTGCCAAGACTACTGAAGTAGATTAAGCTGCTTCTTCATCTGCTAAGTGATATGGATATCCAGGACAATCCTGCTGGAGTAACTTGGGGTTAAGTGCCTTGGTCATATGATATCTTGTGGTTCAGTGAATCTGGGGATTGAACAAGCAATGTTCTGCCATCAGACTGTAGAGACACTGAACACTCAAAAGTAAAGTTTTGTGGCTTTTAATCCATGTTGGTCCGCTTTGAGGCCTTGAATTGCCGTTAGACAAATTAAAGCAGTTACTTACACCTCCCAGAAAACAGAATGAAAGTATGAATGACTCATCTTGCACTCGAGGCATTTGTAAATTATTGTCCAATTATATCTCTGTAGAATGAGAACATCCTTCCCATGGTACCACCTGCAACTTACCAGAAAAACGTGATTCATGATTGTGTCATAAACTAAAGGCTATTGGTTGTTGAAAAAAGACAAGCCCTTTAATATGTCCGGCCTAGTAGGAAATGAAAGAGGGAAAACTGCACTCCTCAGGCCATTTCCAGAGGTTTTTAACCATTACACCCTAAGGCTTTGATGTTGCAGTCTTGCAAGTACTGTCCTTTTATAAGAACGTGCTTTTTTGTCATCAAGTTAGCATTTTCTGGGAAGGAAGCTTTTCTAAACTGGGTTTGCGTGATGTCTGGCTGTGGACTCTTCACTAAACGCTAAACTCACGTTTTTGAGACAGTCTCATCTACGGTCATCAAGCTGACATGTTTAGTTTTCACACTGTTTGTTAAGGTCTGCGGGGCAGAGGAACTATAGGAGCGTAAGAAACGAGGAATGTGTAATGATGGTGTGACCAGATAGACGTGATCCAGCACTCTTAACCATTCAAGTGTGCTTTCAGTGGGTGTATTATTATACTCTGAAGTAGGACTGGGTGATATATAAAATATTCAAGATGATTTTTCTAGCCATGTAAAATTAAACATTATGAATGGCGTGATGTTTTTCAAGCACTTTTATTGGCCGTTAAATGTCATTATACGGTGTTTCCCTCCCTGTTCCTGGAGGCACACAAGCAATTCACATTTTGGATGTCTCCCTTATCTGTTTGTGGTCTTGCAGTCTCTACTAATGAGCTGATGAGATGAATCAGTTGTGTTTGATTAGGAAGAGTTTAAAAATTTGTAGTATTTGTGTACTTCCAGGAACAGGGTTTAGAAATCAAGTGAGCAGTAGAGATTAGATTAGTTTTGTGATTATCAGCTCATGAGTAATGTTTCAAAAAATCATATAAAAATGTTAAGAAACAGATCTTTTAATAGCATCTCTGATTTAAACTTTAGCAAAAATTGCAGTTTCTTTGAAGCATTTTATTTGAAACTATTTCATTTAATCTTTTAAATACTTTTATTGATTTATTGATTGATTATTGTTTGCATCATCTCTAAATGTTTACAGAGGCATTTGTGTAGTATTTTCATTGTAAAAACGTATGCTACACTTCAGTATTTATTTTTAAATGGCAAGCATCAAATCTTTTATTCAGCAAGGATGCATTAAATTGATGAAAATGTATGTTTTTAATGTAATTGTGTGTGTGTGTGTGTGTATGTATATATATATATATATATAATATACAATGTTTTCTTTAACTTTCTATTAAAAATATGAAGCAGCACAATAATGTTTTTAACACTGAAAATAAGAAATGTTTCTTGAAAATTCAGCTTTGCATCTCAGGAATACATTTTTAAAATGCAGTTGAAGTCAAAAATTTACATTTTGCAGAATCGGCAAATGTTATTTTTTTTTTTTTTTACCAAAATAAGCAGGATCATACCAAATGCATGTTTTTTGTTGTTGTTGTTGTTGTTGTTGTTGTTGTTGTTGTTGTTGTTGTTGTTGTTGTTGTTGTTGTTGTTTTAGTATTAGATTTAGTATTGACCTGAATAAGATATTTCACATAAAAACATTTACATATAGTCCACAAGAGAAAATAATAGTTGAATTTATAAAAATGACCCTGTTCAAAAATGTACATAGACTTTATTCTTAATACTGTGTTGTTACCTGAATGATCCACAGCTGTGTTTTTTTTTTTTGTTTGTTTGTTTTTGTTTTTTTGTTTGTTTTTTTTTTGGTTTGGTGATAGTTGTTCATGAGTCCCTTGTTTGTCCTGAATAGTTGTTCTTCAGAAAAATCCTTCAGGTCCCACAAATTCTTTGGTGTTTCAGCATTTTTGTGTATTTGAACCCTTTCCATTTATGACTGTATGTATGATCACTGATGCTTCAGAAGGAAAAACAATGCAATTAAGAGCCGGGGGTGATTTTGAAAATCAGGGTAAATAACTTATTTTGTCTTCTGACAAACATGTGAGTATCTTCTGTAGCTTCTGAAGGGCAGTACTAAATGAAAAAAATATGATATTTAGCCAAAATAAGAAAAAAATTCACATCTTCATTCTGTTCAAAAGTTTTCACCCCCGACTCTTAATGCATTGTTTTTTTCCTTCTGGAGCATCAGTGAGCGTTTGAACCTTCTGCAATAGTTGCATATGAGTCCTTCAGTTGTCCTCAGTGTGAAAAGATGGATCTCAAAATCATACAGTCATTGTTGGAAAGGGTTCAAATACACAAAAATGTGGCTTTTTTCTCTCTCTCCTTTTTTTTGTGCATATAAGTGAAGAAATGGAAATTTCATTCTTCCTTGTGTTCATTTAGTATGTAGAACATTCCTTTTTGTTTTACTATAGTTGCATTTTTTTTAATATACTTTGGTGAAATGTTTCCTGAGACTGAAAGATGTAATCATTTATAGGGATATTTCAAGTAAAAATGATTTAATCATTTACTCACCCTGATGACATTCCAAACCTGTACGACTTCTTCTGTGAAACATGTTTTATTTTTGGGTCAGCTATCTCTTTAAGTTATTTCACAGCTAATACCTAAATATGATGAGCATGTGCATATATTAAAGGGGTGAAATATATATATATATATATATATATATTTTGCTATATCACCAAGCTGTACTTTGAAGTGTCTAACCCTCTCAGAAGAACAGAGAAAGAGACACACACACGCTCCCCAGCACACCTGGCTGCATCACTCTCAGGAGACAGAAGGAGATGCTGAGTTTCCAGACACGCCAGTCTGTTGTTTGTCCCATAGTCCTCTTTGTTCTCACAGCTCTGTCAACAGTCACTTTGAGAAGCCTTTCTTCATATTCTACAACCTCTTCCACTGCATTTATATACTGTATTCCCCTCATCTTGTTTCATTTAATATCATGTAATTTTAGTTTTATTGACATTTTATTAATATTTTGAACTATATTTTATGAAATATTCATGTTTTGAATTAAATTATTTTTATTGGTTCTGTTTTTATTAATGTACAATTATAAGATTGTTTTTCGATGTGGTTTTGTCATTTTTATGTTTTTTTAAGAAATGTCTGCTTAGTTTAATTTTCTTATTATTATTTTTTATTGTTATAATCATTTTATTTTAGTACATTAAGATGAGAAATGCTGAACTGTCTGAAATATAAAATAGGTTTATATATATATATATATTGCGTAATAGGTCCCCTCTTTTAAATTTATTTTAATTCAAGTACTTTTTTTTTTTTTTAATTTTAGTTTTAAGGTATTTTAGCTGTGTTAAAGGGTTAGTTCACTCAAAAATGAAAATTAGCCTATTATTTACTCACCCTCCATGCATCCTAGATGTAATGACTTCCTTCTTTTAGACCAGTCCAATCGGAGTTGTATTAAAAATTGATAAAGGTCAAATCAATAAAGATCTCCTGTAGTGAATCGATGCATTTTTGTAAGACAAATATCCATATTTAGTGTGGCCTGCCCCCCTTGAAGGTCAAGTTAATTTTATTTAATTTTATTTTCTATATAGTGCCAGATCACAACAAAAGCCATTTAAGATTACATTTCATATAGAACAGGTCTATACGGAAGGCTGCTTCTCTTAAAATTCTATGTAAAGACTTACAATGATCCTGCTTAAAAGCCAAACAAGCCAAGGCTGCTCTGACCCACCTCAGTCCCTGGTGTCGAAGCATACAGTTGTATTTGTATGTGTAAATGCGTTCATGCCACCTCTGAGAAGCATTAGTCTGTGTAAAGACATCTAAATGCCACTTCAGAAGTGCTTCCCCAAAACAAAAGAGAAGCTTTGAAGAATGTTCACACTGCTTTTTATTCTACAGTGACAACTGGTTTATGCCAGTGCCAAAAATTCTCATTAGCAATTTTTTTTTTTTTTTCAGTCAAACCTGGAAAACGTGTCAGTCATCTAGTGCAGCATATTGAAACTTGAGTGAAGTGATGTGGTAATACTGTATGGCAGCGGTTTCCCTCTCACTGGTCTTCTAAAGGCTGGGTTAATCTTTGAAGTCTTTGAACAGATGGAGATTTCCCATTCAAATGCATGAAACACTTCAGTCGTTTGAAGCGGCCACTCCGAGCTCTGCATTTATAGTGAATGTGCTGGTTTTCTCTTATGAAGTGTAAAGGCAGGCAGACTGCAGCGCTGTACAGTGAATATTAGATGTGCTGTGTGTGCTTGTGTCTGTGATCCCAGCAGGTTTTGAGGGCAGGGGTTAGAAACACTCCCGTGGGCTTAAAGCAGTCTTACTGCAGGCCTGGTGTAATCTTATTACCCGCTGCTAGTCAATGACTGTCTTTGTGATGGGGGTTTTAGCTCAGACCTTATTACCTAAAAATATAACCACATCAAAACTGACCAAGAAAGAAATGACACAGAGAGCAAGATTAAAGGAATGTGACATTTATGTGTTTCATTAACCTAAAAGCTTGAGTTATGTAAAATGTCATGTGGTGCAACTAATGATATTTTATAAATTATTATGTTTAAAAAAAAATCTAATACATAAATACTTTAAAGCTTTAATACTATTTAATACTTACTTCAAAACTTTAGTACTTAATTTAATACTTATTTGATTTAATACGGAGGTCGCGTTAACCGAAAATTCTGTCATTTTGACAGATTACACTGAGGGTGATCTATTGTAAAACTGTATCTGTAATTCCCACCCCTGTCCAGTTGGTGCTCCAGTGTAGCAGCAGAGCAGGGGATCCAGAACAAAAACGAAACTGTCACGAATGTTTTCCTATGCATTTGATTGCGCACAGGCGAGTACACAGAAGCTACAGCAATCTATTACGCTACATTAAAGAGCGCCAAAACGGTATTTATTGCTTGAATTTCTTAAGGAAATTGACAGAATTTGAAATTGGAGACTTTGTTTCATATCAAAAGTAACACAAAGCTTAGCCTTTTGCTATTTATTGGAAGGAAGACGCACTATGTACACACTACGAATCGATATTGGTTCATTAAAATGAGTCTATTAAAATCGAGAAATCAATTTTTACCCAGCCCTAGCGTGTTTCGTTGTTTTTAAACACTGCACTGTCGTAATGTATGTTCATGATTAAAAACGAAAATGTGAAGAAAAATAAAGCAATTAAATGTGTTATTCTAATTAAAATATGAAAATTAAAATGACGGTAATAATAGATCATGACGGAAATTTTACGACCCTGTCCGTCAAAATGACAGACAATGTTGAAGTCTAGCACAACCTCTGTAATATCCTATATTTTTTATTTTTAACTGTTAAGATGTATTTTACATGTATTTAAATATAATCTCTTTTTGAAATTAATGCAAAAAGGTTCTCAAATTGGTTTTTCAATTGGCATAAATACAAAGAGTATATTTCTAAGAACTTGGCACGTTTTTAACTTTTTTTTCCCACTTTTCTTTATCTTGGACACTTATTGACCTAGTCACAACTCACAAACTTTCTAATGTTTGTTTGTCTTGTGTAGGTTCACTAAGAACCTCTCACCAGATAAGATCAACCTGAGCACGCTGAAGGGAGAGGGGCAGCTGTCCAACCTGGAGCTGGATGAGGAGGTCCTGCAGAACATGCTGGATTTGCCCACCTGGCTGGCCGTCACCCGTGTCTACTGCAACAAAGCTGCTATACGGGTGAGATGAGAGAACCTAGAGGAATTAGGGGTTCAAGCACGTAGCGTTGCAACCCTTATGTAATTGTTAGAATGGTCACGGATCAGCGAGCTCCATGTAAAACTGATCGTGCAGACCAAACCGTAAATCATTGAGACTTGAAACTTGGAGAGATGGTAGTACTCACACCACCTATATTTGACAGCGATCAAAAGTACAAAATCGCTCATAACTCTTAAAACATCCTATGTTGTTGAAATCCGTGGCTCATGGCGGACAAAACTCATGCCTCAAACTCATGACCCTAGCGAAAATTTAGGCAGTTTCGCATTTTTTGGAAAACCTACTTTTGCGAAGTAGTCCTAGGTTTTTTGCCAGATCAGAACCAAGTCAGTTCAAAAAGATTCTCTGGAGAGTGAATATCGATAATTATCAAAAAAAAAGTTAAACTTTCAACTCACCTTTGCAAAGGGACACTAAAATGTTAGAAAGGGCCACTTTTAGTAAAATGTCTATAACTTCCAAACTCAGAACACTTGTGTAAGAGCTCAATCTGAGGTTACAAGAAAAAAAATGTGGAGCTTAGCCACTTGGTGATGCTATTAGAGGCATACAAATGGCTATAACTGCGCAACCATTTTTCCTTTCAACATGAAAATTGGTGTGCACGGTCTTGGTCCAATGTGCCACAAGTGTCTACAAGGACATTTGCGTATCTCAAAAAACATGGCCACCATTGGCTGATGAATTTTGAGCACCTGTTAGACAAGGATAACGGAGGGCAATCAGAACAAAACTCGGTGGGCCTGTTTGACTCATGGTCCCAAAGCCCTGAGAGAAATTGGAAAGAAATCAGCCGCTGGGGGAGTTATCGAATTTTTCAAGAGTGTAAATGATTGTACACAGCATGGTTTTTCACACATTACCACAATGTTCATATCATACGATAGAACTCCTCATTCTGGAACTTGAACAACTTTGCCTCTAGAACCACTGCTGCCCAATCCAGTCGTTTGTTAAATGATTGAGAAGATGTCAAAAACATACTTTCGTGAACTAGTCCTACTATAGGAAAAAAGCACTGCAATACAGTTCTCTGGACTCTCTAGGTCAAAAATTATCAAAACAGTGTTGAAATTTACCCTTTGGGAGGCCTGTCCAAAACTTACCCAAAATCCTATAAAGCCTGAAGGAAAACTTAAAACTTTATGAAACCTGGTGAGCACGAGACAGGTGATTCTAAACAAGCATGCAAAGTTTTAAAAAGATCGGACCACAGCTGTCGATATAACAGTCATAACCGTTAAAAAACATAATATTTCTGGAAAATTACCTGGATTTCCCAAAAATGGGAACTTTAGGTAGTTACAAGCTTTCTAAATAATGTCTTTTTTCATATATGCTTAAATGCCCTAAAGCGCTTGAACCCCGGTAATCGAAATTATCACAAATATATTTAAACAAATTCATTGTTATTTAGATGTGTGTGTGTGTGTGTGTGTGTTTTATTTATTTATTTTTTTTCCCCAGATACAATGGACAAAGCTGAAGACCAGTCCTATATGTTTGGTAAGAATCTCCCCATCAGTGTTTCCCTTTCCCTTCTGCATCATGTTTCTTCTGTCTGTCACATTTTGTCATCCCCCTGTTTATCACATGATCTCCTGTCCTTTTTCACTTCTGCAAAAATACCCCTGTTTTCATTTTGTGC
Organism: Labeo catla; assembly: GCA_012976165.1. Classification (NCBI taxonomy): domain Eukaryota; kingdom Metazoa; phylum Chordata; class Actinopteri; order Cypriniformes; family Cyprinidae; genus Labeo; species Labeo catla. The sequence continues at coordinate 192,572 of VONZ01000070.1, forward strand.
TTTTCACTCAAATACTACAGTGTCTGATAAGGAGGGTCCAATAGAGTTAAACTGAGACTACAGGCTTTTTCAGTGACCCGGTCTACAACTCATTTCCTCATAGACATTTCAGGAGTTTTAGAACTGAAACACAAAATCATATCAATTGATCTAAAGCAAAAATATATCTATAGGTCTATTTTTAACTGTATGAGATACATAAAAATACTCTAAAAATACAAAGTTTTAGTAGGGGAACCACGTTATGCAAATGCTAGTGCATTATGGAAAATTGATACATTTTACATCTTGAAGTGAATATAGTCTTGAAGTACACGAATATTTAATAAATAAGATTCAGTTAATAATCTCAGGAATATTAAAAAAATATATATAATCTCAGTGATTTTTCTGTAGTCCATGTAAAATTTCTTAATTTGTAACTAATAAAAAGTGTGAAAATGTAGTAATAACAACAATGGCAATTCATTGCGCTGCCCCCTAATAGTCAACTAACCGTTAGTCAATGATAAGAGGCTTGGTCGACCAAAATTTTCTTAGTTGCTTAGTTTCCGAAAAAAAATCCACAGAAAGTGGTGAAGTCACGCTGTCCGTAACGGACAGATTGCTAACAGCTGGTCTATTTGGTTATACATGGGGCAGGACACCCAAACGCTCACCTATCGTTCATCACCCTTAAATATGGCTTATCTGAAATATGTTGGCATCAAATTTACATGGCTGCTAAATCTAATGTTAACCTAGAAAACGTGCACTATTGAAGTGTGAAAGCTGAATGGTAACACGCTTACTGCGCTTACACAGATGCGCTTACGCTTGCTCTTAAAATACTCCATCATTTTTGGTCATACAGGTAAAAGTAATACGTCTTTGAAAGACTCTACGTTTATTTGCGTGCACCAAGAATAACAACGAAACGTTGCGCTTTTGTAAAATAATGAAAGCAAACAAGATGCACTTTCTGCCGTGAACTCTCTGTGAACTTAAGCGCGAAACTCCGAAACTCTGTGTATACTTGCCTTACAGACATAAAAATATAGCCTGTGTATAGAGAGTGTTCAAATGAACCAGTTCAAATGGAAAACAGATTATGTAATCCGTATGAGACAATCATACTACTGCGGAGTCAGTGTTGCCAGTTTCATCTCTTAAACTGAAAACAAAGAAAGCACTAGTTTATCAATAAATTATTAAAATGTAATGCAGCCTCCTTACTGTTTGTCCTTGACACGTTCATAATCATTATTCCTGCTGATGTGCTGTGGTAAGCTTTGTGTGTGCGCTTGAGCGCTTATTAGGCTTATTAGGCTTATTATGTAGGCAATTAAAGGCTCATTTTTATGATTTAAATGGTTTATTAATAAACTAATGCTTAAAATGAATGACTACTAGTCAATCAGAAAAATCTTTAGTTGAGGGCAGCCCTAGAGATTTATAATGCATTTTGAGGATTAATGCTCTATGATTACAAAATCCCATATTAAGTAACATTAGATTGTTAACTAGTTAACTAGTTTCCCTAAACTTGCCACTCTGGAGATTCATATTTCCATATTCCACTTGAGCATAAATTAGAGGCTCTGGCCTACTGAATTCTGCCTGAACTCTGTTTCCTCTCCTTTTGCAGTTTCTGGATAAAGTAGAAGTCGAAATGAGGACCTGTGAAGAACCCCGGCCCCCAAATGGCCCCTCTCCAATTGCCATTACTGCAGGCCAAAGGTCAGAATAACCTGCTGTTTTCCTTGCAGCAAACCAGATCCACAGTGTTTGTACAAATGCATACAGAAAGTGGTGAAACCTCCCTATGATGTCCTCTCCATTATGAGCACTGACATTTAGATTCATTAGTGGTACTTGTAAGTCAAGCATCAATACTGTTATTTGTTCAAACACTTAATGCCAAGTATTGGCAGAGCACAACATATTGTGACTTTTGTACTACAAACAAATTGTGTCTCAAATGGTGACCATAAATTAAATCTGTAGGCTGTGAAAGGGAAATATAAGCCATAGCTAGAGAACAGGATATTATTTGAATATTGAAAATATTGAAAAAAAAAATTTCTACTTCATTTCTACTTTAGGTCTTAATTTTCAGCATCATTACTTCAGTCTTCAGTGTCACATGATCTTTCAGAAATCATTCTAATATGCTGATTTACTGTTCAAGAAATATTTATTATTATTATTATTATTATTATTGTGATTAATATTAAAAAGAGTTGAGTACAATTTTCAGGATTCTTTGCTAAATACAAAGATCTTTTTTTACCTTTCTATTTCAGACAAATGTGGTTCTTCTGAAGAAACCTGAAAAACTACTCAGCTTTTTTCAACATAATAATGATAATAATAATAATAATAATAATAATAATAATAACTATTTTTAGAGCAGCAAATCAGAATATTAGAATGATTTCTAAAGGATCATGTGACCGGACATTTTAAAATATGTTTAGATTTTAAAATATATTCAAATAGAAAACAGCATTTCAAAATTTTTACTGTTTTTCCTGTACTTTGTATCAAATAAATGCAGGCTTGGTGAGCAGAAGAGACTTAAAAAACATTAAAAATCTGATAGTGACTGATAGTGTAATGCCAAGCAATTGCTTATGAGCTACTGTTTTTTAACTTAAGTTTAAAAGAATATAATTAATTTATCATTTTGACTGGTTTAAAGGCTAAATTTTGAGGTTTATTATTTCATAAAACATTCGTTTTTGTCAAAAACTTCATTATTTCTATACTCTTATAGTGTTTATTATTAGGGCAAGGGTAATTTTTATATTTTCAAATTTTCGTTTTAATGTTAGCTTGTCCCGCCATTTTTATATGTATATGTATATGTATATGTATGTGTGTGTGTGTATATATATATATATATATATATATATACATACATACATACATACATACATATATACATATATATGTATATACACTACCATTCAAAAGTTTGGGGTCAGTACATTTTTATTGTTTCTTTTTTTTTAAGAAATTAATACTTTTATTCACCAAGGATGTATTAAGTTAATAATTAAAAGTTTATTAAAAGTTAATAATAAATAATTTACATTGTTATAAAATATTTATATTTTGAATAAACACTGTACTTTTTAAACTTGTTATTCATGAAAGAATCCTAAAAAAAAAAAAAAATCACAGGTTCCAAAAAATATTTGGCAGCACAACTGTTGATATTATCCAACATTGATCATTCTAATAATAAATCCGCATATTAGAATGATTTCTGAAAGATCATGTGACACTTAAGACTGGAGTAACAGCTGATAAAATTCAGCTTTTCATCACAGGAATAAATTCTATTTTAAAGTATGTTAAAATAAAAAACATTATTTTATATTGTAAAAACATTTTGCAATATTACTGTTTTTTTCTATATTTTTAATCAAATAAATGCAGCCTTGATGAGCATAAGAGACTTCTTTAAAGACTATGTCAAGTCTTACTGACCCCAAACTTTTGAACGGTAGTGTGTATGTATATATATATATATATATATATATATATATATATATATATATATATATATTATATTATATATTATACATATTTTTTATCATTTTATGTATGTTTGTTTTAATATTTGTAATATATTTTATTTAGGTTGAATTTATTTTTATTTCAGGTTTAGTTTTAGCAGTTTTTACTTCAGCTTAAAAATGATTTCAGAGCAAATTTTTTTTATTTTAACTTAGCAACAACACTGGGTTGAATGTCAGATCCAGTTATTCATTAGTCTTTGTAATGGATGTTTGCGGTTTGATTCTTGTCTCTCCAGTGAATATGGCTTTGCTGAGAAGGTCGTGGAGGGAATGTCTGTGATCATCAACTCCATCACAATTAAAGTTCAGGCCCGGGCGTTTCACGCCTCCTTTGAGCTCTGGCAGCTCCAGGGCTGCAGCCTCAATCCCAAATGGCAGAAGAGCGACCTGCGCTACACCCGCATTACACATCCTAAGAGAGGAGAGGTATGGCACATGATACAAGTAGCTGTTTTGAAAGTGCTATACAACAGCAGAAGCATGTTTATGCTTCAGTGTACATGGTGTGGGCCGTCCTGGATCGCTGACTGCTCAATTTGAGGCATCTGACACCTGCTGGTAGAAGCCACATTTAGCTTGAAGAAGTGTAAAAATGTGGCCTTGTGGCATTACAAGGGATTACCCAGAGGTGAAACCCAGGGTGAAACAGCTTTCAGTATTAACTCTCCATTTCTTCATTTTAAAGAGCAAGTGAATCATTATGGAGAAAAATAGCAGTGGTTACATAATCCAAAAGGGGACAAAGAGCAGCGCCGTCATAGTGCAGAAATCAACAGCTGTCAGATCAAAGTGTTTCTACACTTCACTTCTCCTCCTCTTGTTCCTCTTTCGCTTGCTTTTCTTCTCTCACAGAAGCACATGCTCATGAAAAGTCCCCTCTTAATTACTCTTCCAGACCGCCATTAGGTAATGAAATCAGGCCAGTCGTTTTGATATATGAAGAGAGTGTTCGGGCCAGATTGCCAGATCTTCTAAACGAGCCCATCCTAAGCAGTAATGCAGTTAGATGTAAGATGGATGTTATTCTCGAAGATGACCTCTCATGTGCTCTCAGTATAGAGCTCTGCTTCTGCTCGCCCGTGGCCATCAGGGTTACGCCGCCCGCTGAACCACGATGTTGGTAGGCGAGTTCAAAGCAGAACGCTCATATTGTAATGTGTGTGTTTCTGCAGTCAACATTAAATCATACTGACACAATTTTCTTCTGGCATTTTTCTCACGTACTGTTTAGTGCTGCATGATAAAATAGGTATTTATAAATACATTTTTAAAAATCAAAACTGTGATTGGACTACATTTGTGATGTGCGTCTCTAATTTAACCTAGTTTGAAATGAGAGGCATTTATAAACCTGTTACCATCAGAGGAGTAGCTTTAAGGAGTTCCTGTGGTTTTCCACCAAAATAAAAGCTTGATGATGTACTTGAAGGGACAGTTCACCCAAAAATTAAAATTCTGTCTTTAATTACTCACCCTCATGTCGTTCCAAACCCGTAAGACCTTCATCCTTTTTTAGAACACAAATTAAAGGAGAAGCCCACTTCCTGAACAACAATTTATAGATAATGTACTTACCCCCTTGTCATCCAAGATAAAGAAATTATGTTTTTTGAGGAAAACATTTCAGCATTTTTCTCCATATAATGGACTGATATGGTGCCCCGACTTTGAACTTCCAAAATACAGTTTAAATGCAGCTTCAAACAATCCCGAATGAGTTTGTAAACAATCCCAGCCAAGAAAGATGGGTCTTATCTAGCGAAACGATTGGTTATTTTAATAAAAATAATACAATTTATATACTTTTTAATGTCAAATGCTCGTCTGTTAGATGTTAGATGTTAGATGTCTGTTACATGTTCTGATGACAGTTAGGGTATGTCAAAAAATTCCCATCTCATGTTCTCCCTCAACTTCAAAATCGTCCTATATCACTATTTTATCTTTTTTGTTAAGGTGTTTGATCTTCTTTGCATGTTCACTTTGCAAAGACTGGGTCTGTACTTCTGCAGTGATGTAGGATGATTTTGAAATGATTTTTTTTTTGTTGAGGGAGCAAATACAGTCAGAGTTTTTCAACATACCCTAACTGTCTTCAACAAACCCTAACCAGAATACACAGAGTTCAGGGAGAGCAAGACAAGACGAGCATTTGAGATTAAAAAGTATTTAAATTGTATTATTTTAATGAAAATAACCGATAATTATGCTAGATAAAACCCTTCTTCCTTGGCTGGGATCGTTTGAAGCTGCATTTAAACTGCATTTTGGAAGTTCAAACTTGGGGCACCATATCAGTTTATTATATGGAGAAAAATCCTGAAATGTTTTCCTCAAAAAACATAATTTCTTTACGACTGAAGAAAGAAAGATTTGAATATCTTGGATGACAAGGGGGTGAATACATTATCTTTAAATTGTTGTTCTGGAAGTGGACTTCTCCTTTAAGATATTTTTGATAAAATCCTAGTGCTTTCTGACCCTGCATAGACAGCAACGCAACTGACACTTTCAAGGCCTAGAAAGGTAGTAAGTACATCAAGAAAATAGTCCATGTGACATCAGTGGTTCAGCTGTATTTTATGAAGCCGTGAGAATGCTTTTTGTGCGCAAAGAAACAAAAATAATGACTTTATTCAGCAATTTCTTCTCTCCCATGTCAGAGTATCACAACACATGCGAGTGGTGCTGCTATAATGCAGGAGCCGGCCTTCTGACGTAGAACCTGAATATGCTACGCCTTGTTTACAAGCAGAAGTCGTCTTTGTAAACATGTCTGAAGATTTTGACAGAGAGGATAACTTGCAATTTTTTTGCCAAGCCTTACTTATTTGAACCAGAATATACAGACGATGAACTAAGGCCGCATTTACACTGCAGGTCTTGATGACCAATTCCGATTTTGTGACTATATCCAATTTTTTTGGGCGACGTGCTTACATTTCTTTTAAAAGTGACCTGTATCCGATGTGTGCGATTTACACTGTGCTTGGTGAAACAAACCAAAAATAGCATATGTGACATCACAGTCAATTTCAATACTACAGTGAGTTTAATTTATTGACATGGAATTCATATTGAAATGTTTTTAATGCAGTTGTTACATCTGTACATCAAAATAATAATATAGCCCAGTACAAATTCTTCAGGACAGTGATTATGTACGCAACTCCGCTGAAAGCTTGCGAGTGGAATAATCGAGTCATAGATATTTGTTGGAATCACATCTTCTGTTTGTTTTCTTTCACTCATTAAAACTAAATTCATCAGTGATTGTATATCAAGTGCAGGGATGTGTTTGTATGCATTTTATTTTGTGGTTTCAATGGAACGAATGGGGATAATCTCCACAATGGGACTGAAGTGCTCGTCTGTGCATGAGCCACTGTCACTGACAACAGCAGCAATGAGCACTGAGTGTGATTTCAAAAGCAACACATTTCAGTGTCAGATCGTTATTTAACACAAACGAACAAAATGAATACTCTGCTACTTAACCAGAGATATTTCATTTGTTACAGGTATGTCTGTACCACAGAATGTTTAAAAAAAAAATCACTTTTTAATGATGTAGGAGTTGCATTTACAGGGGAATATCTGATCTGTCCGCTTACACGGTAGGTGCAATTGCACGTATCCAGTTCATACCGGATTTATTTCCACATATGAATGAGGCCTGAAACTGATCTGAGAATATATTTTTTGCCTGCTTACATGGTCGTGGGCCATATCTGATTTGTGGCACATGGGAGGAAAAAATCACCTCAAAGAGATGGAAGTTCTACAGTCATCTCGTCCTCTTTACTAGTTATAGCATGAAATAAACATGAATGGACATCAGAAGGTACCTTGTTTCAACTGTGGAAATACATCAGTACACACCATTTTTTAAGTCCACCGACGTTCATCTAATCTCCTGTCTGGTTTGTCGGATGCCGTTATGACGGGTCAGATTGCCTGTCAGTCAAAGTCATGACGAAGGGTCAAATTGCAAGAAATAAAGTCAGAATTCCAAAGGTTCTCATATCTCGCAATTCTGAGTTTTCTTTCACAAAAGGGATAATTCACCCAAAAATGAAAATTCAGTCTAATTTATCACCCTTATGTTACCTTTGCTTGTAATCAGAACACAAATTAAGATATTTTTGATGAAATCCGAAAGCTTTTTGTCATAATAAATTTTCTGACTTTGCATGGACGGCAAGGGTCCTACCACAGTCAAGGTCCAGAAGGGTACCAAACACATCGGCAAAATAGTTAATTCAACAATTCTTTTCCTCCGCGTCACCCTATTGCCATTTTGGAGAGCACCTTGACGCATTTTTTTTATGTGCAGATCAAAGCACAAAGATTTTTGGGTTAACTATCCCATTAAGATTTAAACGTGTGTCTTTGAGTGGAATGTCTCATGCTCATGTGTCTCATGCTCCTCTGTCCTGCAGGTCCTAACGTTCAAAGAGATCAACTGGCAGAGTCTGCGCATAGAGGCGGATGCCATTGAGAGTGACGAGCAGGATCTGGGCAGCACCCCACTGCGCCTCATTACCAATCAAGGACGTATACGCATCGCTCTCAAACGCAGGGTACAGTTTTGATATTTGTTTTGAAAGTTTCCAGAGTTGTTCTAGGTTTTTGTCTGAAAGTTTGCATGGTTTTCCATCTTGTTCCATCTTACCCTAACATAGATGATTTTGTAGTGCAGTTAAAATCATTTCACATCAAATGTAGTTAATGTAGTGACATATGAGGTTGTGTGATAGGACATCATGTGTTGCCGCTGATTTTATTGAACTAAGATCAGATCAGTGTTTTCATCAGAATTAGGGCTGCATGATATTGGGGGACAAACTGACATTTACTGTGGTGTGAAAAAATACAGGAATCTTTAGCAGATTATTTGAATAGCTCCATTTACAAAGAATTTATAATTCTAGGATGATTTAGGGGAGTGAATCTGCATGGGAAAATTTTAAATGTTTTTAAAACTCTGAAAATATAACATTTAGGGCTTAAATATTTTGGGGGAAAAAATGAAAATATTGAGAGTTTACACTTGGGTGTACTAAAAGAACCAGCTCATAGCTCTTTGAGAAACCATAAAGTGAACAGAGAAAAAAAATCTGTCTTTACTTGCTTTATCATGGGCCACATTCACAATGATTTTGACCCATTTGTTATTACTGTAAAAATAATAAATATTATTATGATTTTCAACTTGATATATTATTTAATAAAACTATTAAATATATTCACATATATTGTAATAATTGTACTGTAAAATACAAAATATAGTGTAGTATATTAATATGTGACCCTGGACCACAAAACCAGTCTTAAGTAGCGTAGGTATATTTGAAGCAATAGCCGAAAATACACTGTATGGGTTAAAATATGAATTATTCCATACATTCAAATAGGTGTATCTCAGCCAAATATTGTCCTATCCTAACATCAATGGAAAGCTTATTTATTCAGCTTTCAGAAGATGTATAAATCTCAATTTTGAAAAATTAACCCTGGTTCTGTGCTCCAGGGACACAAATTAATAACTAATATTTATGTTTTTTTGTTTTTTTATTCTTCACCTTCAAACGTTTGGCTTTAAAAAAAAAAAAAGTTATATGCATGTAATGCTTGTAAATATAATGCATGTATATGCATGTAAATGACCACAGAACCGCTTTGCTTTGAAACATGCAGTGCATATATTTAATGAAATCACAGCATTCACAATAATTGCACTATTTATATCGCAGTTTCAGTTTTATTTCAGCACATCATGCGGCCCTGATCAGAATGAAATTGTGTATTCTGTGCTGATGTTTCTTCTCCTTCCTCATCTCAGGTGAAGGACTGTAATGTCTTGGCCTCTAAGCTGCTGTTCATACTGGATGATCTGCTATGGGTGCTGACAGACTCTCAGCTCAAGGCCATCATCCACTACGCAAAGTCTCTGAGTGAAGCCATGGAGAAGTCTGCCCAGCAGAGGAAGAGCATGGCTGCTGAAACACTACAGGTACCACAATGTGCCCTTTAAATCAGTCGCAATAACGTTATCCACCTTATTCTTCATCGCAGAAGTAAACTTATGGGTGAGACTTCTAGTTCATTAGTCAATTCAAGAAAATAACGAGAAGAATAACAACGTTGAGTGAATGGTGAAATGGTTTGCACTACGAACCAGTGTGCTCATAATTAAGATAACACATTAAAATAACATAACACACACCAATTTGCAATATAAAACAGCAAAACAAGCTGTTTTGTACAGCTAAAAATAGCTAGACGCAGATGAGACCAGAAGCCAAACCCATAACATTTACAAATGGCCGCGCCTGCTCTTAGAGAAAAAAATAAGGTTGATAAAAACATTAGTGATTCATTAGATCTTCTTATCGGCACTTTGTGTTTTAAGATTATTTTAAGACAAAAACGAAAACAAAACCTTATTACTTTATGCTGTAGCTGGCTCAGACTTCAACAGTTGTCTTTACAAAACAGCTCAGCCCTCTATAATATTAAATCCCAAGTCTACCTAGGGACAGGCCATTCTGCGTCAGCCGCTTCCTGGGAATGACTCAGTGCTTTAGTGTTTATTTATGTCTTATTGTATTTGTGCATCAGACTGCGCCTCCCTCTCCTGGAATCCACTCTCTGTGGACTGAGCCTCCTCCAACCGAAGCGGTCGGGACCCCTGGCACACTTGCCGAGTATTTTGACCTCCACGATGTCAAAGAATCATCCTACCACACTTTCATCTCCCGACTTGACCTGCATATCTGCAACGACAGCTCTTCAGATTCCGGTAATGAACTGTGATCATTGTTACCACTGAGAGACATTAAAAGAATAGTCGTTGAAAGTTAAAACTGACTCATTTACTCACGCTTATGTCGTTCCATGCCCAAGCTTTTCTTCTTCTGTGGAAAACAAAAGGGGATATTAAACAAAATGTTCGTGCTGCTCCATTCCAAATCATGAAAGTCAGTGGGGCTGTTAAAGGAGAAGTTCACTTCCAGAACAACAATTTACATATAATTTACTCGCCCCCTTGTCATCCAAGATGTTCATGTCTTTCTTTCTTCAGTCGTAAAGAAATTGTTTTTTAAAGGGAAACATTTCAGGGTTTTTCTCCATATAATGGACTGATATGGTGCCACGATTTTGAACTTCGAAAATGTAGTTTAAATGCAGCTTCAGAGGGCTCTAAATGATCCCAGCCAAGGAAGAAGGGTCTTATGTAGCAAAATGATTGGTTATTTTCTAAAAAAAAACAATCTACAATTAAATGCTTTTTAACCTCAAATGCTCGTCTTGTCTAGCTCTGCAATGTGCATGCGTAGTCTGTGTAATCCGGGTCAACACAGTAAGGGTATGTCGTAAAACTCCCGTGTAATTTTCTCATCCAACTTCAAAATCATCCTACATCACTGCAGAAGTACCGACCCAGTGTTTACAAAATCAAAGTGCAAAGATCATCAAACGCCCTTTACAGAAAAAAGTGCCTTCGCAGCTGCTGGAAGAGATCCACGTTCATACGCACACAATAGGTTTGTAAAAGTAATTACCATGAATGTGTAGGAGGGAAATAAGGACATACTTGAATGAATGAAACTAGTGTTTTCTGAGCCAGTGTCACAAAGATGACGGTCCTGACTCGCCATCTGCTCATTGGACGCACCTTTAGAGAGAAATAGGAAAGAGAGAGAAAAGACTCGGGCCGGTAATTTTGATAAGCCGTCGGACTAGGGTTGGGCGAGGTTGTTATGAATTTATTCAAAAAATGTTTGTTTAATATTTACCGTTCTTATTTTGGCTACTTTCTTATTTAAACTGTATAATTTCTTTGATATTTACTTTAGTGTTTTGTGGGCTGAAATTAACATGCACGTTTGTTATGTTTCAAAATTATATATATATATATATATATATATATATATATATATATATACTATATATATATATATATATATATATATATATATATATATATATATATATATATATATATAAATCCACCTGTTTCTGAGTGGCGCTACTGTAGAAAAGAACGTGGGTACAACTTCCGGTGAGGCGGCAGTACTAGTATACCAATGGTATTTTGTGTGCTAATTAGTGTTTTTCGGATCACTGTTTACTTTGTAAAGTTGCAAACCTTTATGAGAGATGTCGTTACGGTGCTCAGGGACAACATGTGTTGTTCGAAGCTGTGTTGTTCAAAGCTGTGCTCCCACATCGTCAGCAAGTTTGGATTGTTAAATCTTCAACAACTGTTAACTAGTGATGTGACATTTGAACAGAGGCATCAGAGCTTGTGCCAGATGAAGCCTCGATTTGAGGCTTGTGTTGTTAATGTAGAAGTCACGAAACCAATGACAAACAAAGCCTCACTTTCTCTCCAGTCTCGTGCGAGATTCACTTTGTATCGGTTCGAACCCCCAGATCTTACTTATTCATTTATATTTTTAAATACCCAGTCATATACGTAATATGAAAAATACAAATTATTTCAGGAAAATTAAGTATTTGCCATATGCATTTCATGTGTAAATTATTCTTCTATTACATCATATTCGTACTAGCATTTAATGCCACAGTTTAACGGGTAAGTGAATTTATCAGAGACAGAAATTCAACAAACACACACACTGTTAGACTTATATTGTGCACGTAACATGAGTCGATCTGTGGAACGTGTGGTGAATGTTTTGTCCGACGGTGTTTCTTTCACATGCTTCTGGCTGCTTTATTTTTACTAACCACCTGATCGCGCTGTTTTCGACACACTAAAAGCTTTAAATCTTTTCCCAAAACAGTCAGATAAAATGTCAGTGCATACGAGGCTTCATTTGCCTTGTATGCACTGTTGAATGAATGAGAGTCACGTCCCGCTTGTTTACTCCAAACCGGAAGACGCTCCCACTTTTGACGCAAGGTCTCATGGGGCGTAGGAAACTTATGGATCTATCAACACTGCGCCACTGAAGGTAGTTGGTCCATTACCACTGCGTATCTGCCACCTTCACAGCCCTAGATGTAGGACGATTTTGAAGTTGGAGGAGAAAATGAGATGGGAGTTTTTCGACCTACCCTAACTGTCTTGAACCAAAATGCACAGAGCACACGCAGAGCTAGACAAGACAAGCATTTGAGGTTAAAAAAATCTATAAATTGTAATTCTTTTTTAAAGAAATAATCAGTCGTTTCGCTAGATAAGACCCTTCTTTCTCAGCTGGGATCGTTTAAAGTCCTTTGAAACATTTAAACTGCATTTGGAAGTATGAAACTCGCAGGCACCATAGAAGTCCACTATATGGAGAAAAATCCTGAAATGTTTTCCTCAAAAAACATTTATTTACAAGTGAAGAAAGAAAGACATGAACATCTTGGATGACAAGGGGGTGAGTAAATTCTGTAAATTTTTGTTTTGGAAGTAAACTCCTTTAATGTGAAAAACAGGATGAATTTGAACCTCTTTCGGCTTACTTGCATTTTTGTTCTATTATGGAAAAGAGCAGTTTGGACATTCAGTTAAATATAGTCTTTAGTGTTCTTTGGAAGAAAGAAACTCATACAGGTTTGGAACCGCATGAATTTTTGAATGAACTAAACTAACTTATCTAGTCACCAGTTAGATACTTCATCCTAGCAATGGCTAACCCATGCTGTCCTGTACACATAGATGAAGCTCCACCTCCAGGCTCACAGGGTGCAATGCAGCTGACCTTCCGGAAGCTGGGCTGTGACTATTACCCGTTCCACAGGCCAGGTGACTCTACTGCCATTCATATGAGATTAAAATCAAACACACGCTACTGCTTTGTGCTTCAGAGGTTTTCATTGTACACTGTAAAAAACAAAAAACACAATTTGTTGAGTCAGCTTAAAATAATTTGTTGCCCTGCTGCCTTAAAATTTTAAGTTTAGTCAACTAAAATAAGTTTAGTCAACTTGAAATGTTAAGTTGTACTAAGTAACAACTTAGATATTTGTGTTTGCTAAACTTAACAGATGGGTAAGTAACCCAGCTGCCTTAAAATTTGAAGTTGATTCAACTCAAATATCTAAGTTGTCACTTAGTATAATTTAACATTTCAAGCTGAATAAACTTTTTTTGAGTTGACTGAACTTAAAATTTTAAGGCAGCCAGGTTACAGATTATTTTAAGTTGACTCAACAAATTGTTTTTTACAGTGTAGTTTTGTCTCAGACAAAATTCATTACCTTTCAAAACACACACGGCCATTCATTAGTTTCATAAGGCTCATAAGTCTCTTATGCTGATCAGGGCTGGATTTATTTGGTCAAAATTACTGTAAAATTGTGAAATATTATTACAGTTTAAAATGACTGTTTTTTTTATTCGTATATATTTTAAAATCTAATTTATTCCTTCTGAATTTTCAGCATCATTACTCCAGTCTTTAGTGTCACATGATCCTTCAGAAAATATTCTAATATGCTGATTAGATTATTATTATAAACGTTGAAAACAGTAAAGCTGCTTCATATTTTTGTGGAAATATTTTTATTTCAAGATTCTTTGATGGCTGGAAAGTTAAAAAGAACTGCATATATTTAAAATGGATATCTTTTGTAACATTATAAATGACTTTACTGTCACTTCAGATCATTATAATGCTATAATGCATCCTTTTGAATAAAAGTATTCATTTTTGCCAAATGTTTGGACCCAGACTTTTGAATCGAGCTTTCATGTTTAGGTTATCACTGTGTGAAGTCAGTGTATGGACCTTTATCTCACTTCCTATATCCGGTAAGCGAAGCAGTGTATCCCCACTTCCGGTCCTACTGCAACGCAATGAAAATTAATGCGAGGATCCTCTCTTTCCTTTCTTTCGCCGGTGTTACTGCAGTGTGTTTGGCTGCTTTTATTCTAAACAATGACACACTGCCTCAGTTTTCACGGTTTCCTGACACAACACGGACGAGATGCATGGGATGAATTAAGGTTCTTCTGAAATATTACGCGGGAGCACGTTCGCGTAGAGTATGCATTTCGCAACTGAGGATGTTTAGGCCTACATCTCATATCACCTGCTGAAATGTTCCTATTAATATATTTCTCTTCCACATGTGCATTCTGAATAATAAATAAATTTAACCTGCTGCAGTCAATTTCGTCTTAACATGTTATATTTTATTTTTTCCGTGGACTGATTTCCATTTGTATTGCCGTAGTTTTACTACACATACCATGGTTATTTTCGTATTGAAATAGATGAATGAATGCGCGGGCGTTGCCTTAAAGAAATAACAATGTTGAACATTTTAGCTAATTAATCTAGACAGTATAACGCGTTGACAGCGTAATTTGAGAATTATTTAAACATTTTGGAATAAACGTGAATTACATACAATGTCTGTGAATGAAAAATGACAGAATAAAGACTAAAATTTCATACAAATGAATAAATATGTTGATTCTGATCTTATTCATCAGGTCTCACACACACTGCACGCACTGACGCAGTGTGGTGAAATCACGAATGTTTATGAGCCATGCGTTTCTCAGATCGGTACGTTGGATTAAACTAAAAGTTCTGTTGCGTTTGGAAAATTCTGTGCACAGTAATTATCAGAATATTTCTTCGCATGTCTCTGAAAATGTCCGGATTTTGAAATCATCCTGCAAATGCTGTTTTTATTCAACTAGTGATTACAGCATATTGAAAAATATACATAACCGGAAGAATCGATACACTGCTTCGACAAGCGCTTCCGGTGTTCAATTTCGGTGCGATAAAGGTCCATTGTATGAATGGTTGACTGTAGGATAGCAGGCAGATGTGTCGTTGAGTGATGTGTTGATTAGTGACATATGCTGTGCTGTACAGGTGACGGCTGTCGGCACTGGGAGCGTCACTGCGGGGCGATGGAGTCTCGTGCTCAGTGGGCGGCCAAACTGCTGCAGGAGTTTCAGAGGAGGATGGATGATGTGGGCATCCCTGGACCTCTTTCAGAGCCAAATGTATCTGCTAAAGACTCTCCAGCCAAAAAAATCAAGGGTAAATGGTTTCTGAGTGTCTACCCATTTCAGATCCTACAGGAAATGTTGGTGTTGTTGTGGATGATTCATTAGTGAACATATTTGAAAAGAGCTTCATTTTAATCGTTCTTCATTGTGTAAGAACTTTATCCTTATGCTAAAGTTACTAAGTTCTGCACAGTTACAATTTCTTAGCCTAAACACTAAAATATATGTAGTATTAAAGTATCAGTTTCTCAAAAAATGGTTGTATTTGACATGAACGTGTCTGGTTCTGTTTCCTGTTGAGAGATTGTTTTATTGTGTTACGCTTTTTGTGTTTAAAAAATGAATTGGTCTTATTTCATGTTATGCAGATGGAGAATCGCAGTCTAATTTCAGTCCTGAAAGGTCTCAGACCTCACGGCGGACTTCAGCAGCCGCCCCGTCCTCAGGAACATCACTGAAGAGACTTTGCTCCAGCTGTATGGTGATCCGTGTGGACGACCTGGACATTCATCAGGTCTGAGACATGTCTACTTGAGATCATTGAAATGCACTTGAAAATAACAACCAGAAAGTGCTAAAGAGGAAGTACTTGTTTTGTATTTGTTTTTACTCGTTTACCACAAGTTTGTACATTTGTGCTTTTTATGTGACACAAGTCAGTTCTGTCTAAAATTACACTAGCCTGGTAAAAGAAAGCTGTGTATGTCATCCTTTTTCATCTCAAGGATAAAGCAGCATGTGATATGTTGCTGGTGTTATGCTTTGGTTATGAGGTAGTTCCCAAATTAAGAACAGAAATGGGAAGTTGAAGGGCAAGATGTCAATTTTGATGAGTTTCATTGAGATACATTGGACATGACACACTAATTCAGAATTTAAAAAAAAAATAAAAAATTTGATGCATTTATGTGTAACGTTGATTGGCAATTCTTTTTTTAATGAGAATAATGAAAATGTGAGACTTTAATTTTTAATGTGATGCATCCTTAGGGCTTGAACATGTCATTAGTTCTGTCACTTGTGATATTATGCATTTTTTTTTTTTCACGTTTACAGTTGTCTCTGAAGCTCAGAAGAGACATAAGTGTGTACTCTTAAAGCTATAGTTCTCAAGGTTATCAAGGATGAATAAACACATACAATGTTGAAATAGAATGTCACTATATAAATGTTACCCTAAAGTATAGGAAATTGTTTAACCGCTCACTTTTGGAACTGAAAGTCCAAAGTTTAATTGAGTTTAATTGTTTGGGATCGGTACTTAAAAAATAATAATAATAATAATAATAATAATACTTTTATTCAGCAAGGATGCATTAAGTTGATCAAAGAACCAATTTTACATTGCTACAAATTGATATTTTAAATAAATGCAGTTTTTGAAAGCTTTTTATTCATCATACAGTCCTGAACAATGTATCACAGTTTCCACAAATGTGAAGCGGCACAATTGTTTTAAATACTGATAATATTTCTTGAGCAGCAAATATGCATTTCATAATAATATTCAAATCAGCATATTATAATGATTTCTGAAGGATCATGTGACTTTGAAGACTAGAGTAATGATGATGAAAATTCAACTTTGCATCACAGAAATAAATTACATTTTTAAATATATTCAAATAGAAAACATTTATTTTAAATCATAATTATATTTCACAATTTAACTGTTTTTACTGCCTTTTTGATGAAATAAATGCAACCTTGGTGAGTGTAAGAGACAAAAACAAATTTAAATGTAAATAAAGCTCCAGGACACTCTGTAAGACAACAGCTGGTCCCCATCTCATCTCGGAAGTCCCAGTTCTTTGCCAACTTTTGCATTTGCTCGTCAATGACAGTCTTGTGCAGATCAAGTTGAGAAGCTAAAGTCAAAAAATAAAAAATCATATCTATTATTAAAACCCCATCTGTTGCTTTAGGTGTCCACTGGAGGCCGTCACAGCAAGAGAACGCAGTCTCTCCTCTCCTGCAATCGCAAATCCTTACATCTCCCAGACAACACTCCTGCAATTCACCTTCAGTTCACTGAATACTACTTCCCTGATAACCCTGGGCTTCCTGGTGTGTTCGCTGTGATTTTTCACATTCATTGATTACTATGGTTAATGCATACCATTCATGTTAACAAACTCACATTCTTGCTGGACCTCAGTGTGATCTTATAATAATTATTTTGCTCCCATTGGCCCTTTCTCTCTCTAGTACCCTGCTCTAATCTTTATGCCCAGCTGAATGGTCTACAGCTGTGTCTGGATGCTCCAAGTGTCTTGTGGATGACTCTGTTCACACGGGGTCTACACAGGACACTAGATCAGGTCAAAGCCTTCTACCACCTCCAAGACAGCAGCAAGACGGACGAACACATCGATGTCCGCCTGGATGCAACACAGCTGAAGGTAAACTGACAGATCTGATATGCTTTGAAAGGAATGTCATGTCAAAAACAGTATGGATTACTTTAGAAGCATTTCTGCTTTCAGTGTTTAAGAAGCATTGCTATACTGTTAATCTTTGTCATGGACATTCCTATTTTTCACTGACCCTTTAAAGCAGGGGTCACCAAACTTGTTCCTGGAGGGCTGGTGTCCTGCAGAGTTTATCTCCAACTTTCCTCGACACACCTGTCTGGAAGTTTCAAGTATACCTAGTAAGACCTTGAATAGATGGTTCAGGTGTGTTTGATTAGGGTTGGAGCTAAACTCTGCAGGGACACCGGCCCTCCAGGACTGGGTCTGGTGACCCCTGCTTTAAAGACAATTATCAAAATATCCAAAAATCACTAGAACAGTGTTATATATTTTGCTGACTTGTGTACTTGCATTATCCCAAATGTTTCCAAAAATGTTCAAATCCAAAGAAATAAGCAATTTTTACTAGTGTAACGGACTGTGTCCTTGCATTACCTGTCAATCATCATACATTCTTGATTTTTCTGGTTTTATTTTGTAGAAAACACAGAAATCCCAAAGGCACTTAAATATGTTATGCATTTTATTAGACAGGTGGCAAATGCACAGACGAGCATTAGAACAGAACTTTCAACACACTCAAATGTATCTAGTGTGATAAAACGGCGCTGTTTTACCTGACACACTCGTGACCGGAAGGAGCGGAAGTGCTCGAATGTGGCATAATATAAGCTCTGCTGCTTTCAAGCCATGTATCACGCTCATCCTTCATTAGCAATCGCTCCAGCGTCCTCGGTTTGCTTTCACAACTTTCAGCCCCACCCTGCTTCATACTACAGTGACTTTAATAAGTCTTTAGTATGTTAGCTCATCCATGGACATGATTTCTGCCCGAGTCCCAACAGATTGCATCGGCTGTGGGGATGAAGACTACAACTCCCATGATTCCACACACAATCACAGCGTCATCAAACTACGCCTTTTGGTTCTTTGTTTGTTTTAAATATGTGCCCTCTAGTGGCGAAAACGTACATATTTTGCCTTTAAAATTTGGTTCAGTAACATGATTTATACTTAAAACACACGAAAACTTTACAAGTTTTACAAAAATTACATTAATAAGGCCCTATGAAATCTGTTTTATTTTTATGTTTATTTTTTAATAAATTCTGTGTTTTCCATTAATTTTCTAGATTCCATTTTAATGGTTTCATTAAATTTTAATAATCAAAAGCATCTCTAATTAGTTGATAATTAGTTGATTTTATTTTAAATAAAATATTTTTTTTCTTTTTTCAGATATACTGTGTTGTATATACATTTTTCTGGTAAATAAATTCCGGTAAATAATTTTTCTGGTGAATATTTCTTAAAAATAATGTTGTAACAGTCATTTTATTATTAGTAGTAGTAGTAGTACTGTCATTACATTAAGTAATATATATCTGTCACAGTTTCTTCAAGTTAAACCAAACTTTTATGTTGACAGGTTGCTGTAAAGACCTTTAAGTTTCTGTTGTATATGATTTTTCTCAAAAGAAACGATAAAATGCTCATGAAGTGACTCTCAAAGCAGTTCTAGAGATTGTGTTTAAGTGTTTATTTATTAATATATTGATGCGGCAGAGGTTAAAAACACCACAAACATCATGCACACTTCAGTATGTGTGTAGTAAACAAAAATGCGCGTCTGCGCCATTCATTCACATAGACGCATACAGAATTCACCAACACTAGTCCATATTGCATTTTGATTTAAATGTACTGACCAAATTTTAATTTTATTCATCTAAAATTTGGAAAATTCCAAAAATTGGTGACATTCCGTGTTATACAGTCAGTTCCATTTTTATGACTGGATTCCACAATTCTGTCTGTGTTTTTCACATCATGCAAATCATAGGGCCCTACTTCCACTCTAAAAGATATCTTTTTGCTTTCGGTAAAATTTTGCAAATGTTTTAGCTTAAACTTCTTTCTCTTCAGCTGATCATTCCTCTGGAATCCTCCATTTTGGATCACCCAGACCGCCCTCAGTCATTGAGCATCAGTCTTCCTCAGATAGTCCTCAGCAACACACGCCACGCTCCTCACGGTTCCCATTCGGACCTCAACAGCACCTACAACAGCTTCTCCGTCCGTCCTTTTTTCCATCCCATGGTGTGCCAATCTTTCCCTCGAGATCAGAGCGTCTTGCATCCCCTGCCGTCTGCATTCCTTCAGCACTGTCTAGAAAACGAGTCCTTGTCTTTAACGCACAAACGTCCCTCTCGTTCTCAAGACATCTGGTCTGTCAGTCTGTCCCGAGTGACTCTTTGCTTTGAGGGGGCTCGTCGAGGGCTAAGAGGCAAAGCCCTTCCATTTGTTGAGCCCTTTGCCATGTCTTTGTGGATGTGTCACCCTTCTGCCTTCAAGAAAGACTCTCGTTGTTCGAGTATAGATGGCGAATCAAAATCCCCTAACAGTTTTAGCAAACAACCCCTCCTAGACTCATTGCAGAGTGTAAACGATGTAAATAAAGTTGACCAAACCGAAGGTCTAGTAAACTCTCCCTTGGCCTCAATCCATATCTTAGCCCAGTCTATCACTCCTGTCAAAATGTGGCTCAACCATTACCAGTTCGTAGCTCTTTTGCGCATGAAGGACTACCTTGCCCGACTAGCTGGCGATTTGACCAAGGACATCCAAGGTTTAGGACAACCTGAACATAAACCCTCAGATCCCCCTTCGGTTTGTGTCTCAATCCTAATGGAGGCGATAGAACTTGCTCTGCTGCTTCCTCCTGCAACATGCGAGCCAGAAGAAGAAGCCCATTCTCCTGAGGAAACGGACAGTCCTAGCTTGACCGACTCTGATATCTCACCATCCCACCATGCCCGTGAGCCTGGCCTGCTGGAGGACAGTGGGACGGGAGGAAATGAGGATCAAGAGGATGATGCAGAACAAGAGGGATCGGTAGAGGAGGCTTGCGAAGCTGTTGAAGAAGGAATTGATGGACCAACCGGGCAAGATGTTGAACCTCAGGCTGCCGTTGCGTCCACATCTCCTCCGCTTTCTCCAGGGAACACTGCATTGCTGTCCCGTCATAGCTCCACTTTCAGCTTGGAAGGGGAGTTGTCCAGTGCCCTGAATGCCACCAAAGGTGTCACCAAAGATGCACTCAGCGCCTCATTGGATCTCACCAAGGGTGCGCTGTCCATCACAAAAGATGCCTTCAGCATCCTGAGCCGAGGATCTGGCATGACTAAACTCTTCGCTCCTCAAAACAAGTAAGACCTTTGAGTCATCTACATTGTTTTGGTCTAGATTTTAGGATTGTATTGACATGGAAAATCTGAGATATCTTACGGTGACTAAAACTGATAATTTTAGAGTTCACATTTTATCTCCTTGAACTGCTGTTCTATCACTTGCCCATTGTTGACTCCATCCTTGAAATTATTGCCTGAACAGAGCTGTTTAATTTGTGGTTCAGCTTGAAACAATGTATTTTTTGTTTCTGAATATCTGGCCATCTTTTAGATGAGCTCACATGCAGTGCACACAGTACATAATTGAGAAGAGCTGATACTGCTTGTGGCTATTTTAGTGAATGTCTGTATTTTGTGTGAGGAAGACACATTGGGCTGTATTTGAACCAGTTTAAGCATTACATTTAGGCTTTTAATTACAGTAAATTTACTCATTGTTGGTACGTCAGCCTGTAGTCTTAAAAGCATAGTTCACCCAAAAATGAAAATGCTTTTATAGTTTAATAGTTTTATAGTTTTTTATGGTCTCTCATGTTGTTATGAATCTATACAACTTTAATTCATCTTCAAATCACGAATGAATATATTTTTAATGAAAACTTTAAAATGAAAAGATTCTGTCCCTCTGTTGACCACAATTTTGACGCTTCAAAAAGTTCATAAAGACAGCATAAAAGTAATCCATATGAATCAAGCAGGTTAAACTTCTAAAGAGACCTGATCATTTTATGTGATAGACAGATGTAATAATCTTTTTAAACAAATAAACATTGATATAACACAGATATTTAGAACACACAAAATATTGTAAACTTCACCGTACTTGGTTGACATATAATAACCCATGAGGTTTGTTCTTGCGTGTGAGGCAACTATCATTGAGTTTCCCTTTACCATATTTGATGTTGTCTGTGTATGTGCATTGATATGTGCAGTGTTATATGAGCAATAACCCATTCGTAGACGTGAGATATGGCTGTATATTGGCACGGCTGTGATTCGGATGTAGCCAATATACAGCCATATCTCACACCAAGAGTGTAATATACCGTTTATACAACAGTTCGACGGCATGAGTGTGTAAATACATAAGAAACAACAATGGAGTGTCTTTAAAAACCCTCTTTTGTGCAGAACTACTTCCTTCCGCCACTGATTCAAATCTCAGTTTGACCGTTGAACAGCTGAGCTCAAGCCTCCGTTACTAATTCGAAAACATCAGTTTAGAACTGATAACAAAGGAACATTGAGTTGCTTCTTTGAAAGCTTATTGTATTACTGCATTACAAGCTCACTGCATTATGTAGAGTATTATGAAAGAGAGAGTGTGATTACTTGCATCTGATACAGAATAAATTCTTCATCTCAATTTTATATTCACAATAAAATATTAGTTTGAATGTCAACTTAGTATCTTTGTGACGTTAATATCCTTTCATCTGTTAAGGGTAATTTCTAATGACAGCACTGCTCAGTGCATTTATTAGCTGTGTCAAGATGTTATTGAAAGTAAAAATAACTTCTGTTTATAATAGCATTTATTTTTCAGTATAAAAGTCTTTACTGCTGACTTGTAAAAACAGTCTCTTTTCACCTAATTTTCATCTAATGGCAGAACAATGTAACTAAAATCACTATCACGAACACATGCACAATTTCTCAATACTAAACACTAATATTATATACTACTATTATTTATATAAAATATTATTTATTGAATAATGATATTTAATAGACAACAACAACAGCTATCATAAAAGTTGCTAGGCAATTCAGTGAAATGTACACAGGCAGTGCTCTGATATACAGCACTGAATTTACATAAACATGATGAGATTTTGTCAAAACAATTTTTTCTCAAACAAATAATAGATTAATAGGATCAAAGGCTAGCCATTAAATTTAACCAAAATGAATTTTATCCCATGTTTAACCACTATCGAGACATCAGAGCCAGCAGCAAATTTCAGAAGATCTGGCTGAGGTGAGACGCTCTCGGGCAGGTTCATGAGCACTGAATGGCCGTTGACGCCTTAGAGCTCACATGTCCAAAAATATCAACATAAATTTTCAAATAGACATAATTTTCACTAACGAACTGCATATTTGAAATATAAACAAGTACATCCTCACCTGAAAACCTCAAAAACAGTAATAATTAAAAAATTATAGTGAATTTTGGCATCTGCCATGACACTTACTGTGAGAATTACCGCAAGCGGTAATTACAAACTGTGAAACGGTTGTTGGAGTTCTGTTGGGATCTAATATCGCACTCTTATTGGCCAGTCAGATTTGAGGACCAGAAAGAACTGTCGTATAAATGTAAATAACCTAAATTCAATTATTTGACTTTCAATGGAGAAACAGAAGTCTCTCAGGTTTTATTAAAAATATCTTCGTTTGTGTTTCAAAAATAAATTAAGGTTTAATGGGTTTGGAATGACTTGAAGATAATTAATTAATTAATTAAAGACAATTTTAATTAACTGTCCCTTTAAATAATTAGTTCACTCCTGGATTAAAATTTCCTGAAAATGTACTCACCCCCATGTCATCTAAGATGTTCATGTCTGTCTTTCTACAGTTGCAAAGAAATTAAGGTTTCTGAGGAAAACATTCCAGGATTTTTCTCCATATAGTGGACTTCAGTGGGAGGCAATGGGTTGAAGATCCAAATTGCAGTTTCAATGCAGCTTCAAGGGATTTTTCACAATCCCAGCCAAGGAATAAGGTCTTATCTAGCGAAATGATCAATCATTTTCTAAAAAAAAAAAATAATAATGTACCAGAAATGCTCATCTTGCATTAGCTCTATGATGCGCGTCTGCATCTTCACGTATTACGTAATCACATTTGGAAAGGTCACATGTGGTTCGTTCTTCATCTGTGTACTTTGGTTCAAAAAGGTAGGGTAGGGTGAAAAACTTTTCTCCTCCAACTTCAAAATCATCCAAAATCGTTTTTACCTTTTTTGGTAAAGGGTGGTTGACTTTCTTTGCATGTTCACTTTGTAAGCACTGGGTCTGTGTTTCCGCGCGACCTTTCCAACATAACTGCGTAATGCGTGAGGTCGATCTAGTGCAAGACGAGCATTTGTGGTTTAAAAGTATATACATTTTTATTATTTATTTATTTATTTATTTTTATTTTTTTAAGAAAGTGACTGATTGTTTCGCTAGATAATACCCTTATTCCTTGTCTGGGATCGTGTAGAGCTCCTTGAAGCTGCGCTGAAACTGTTATTTGGACCACTAATATGGAGAAAAAAATACTTGAATTTTTCATTATACTTTAAAAGGTTTTCATTAAAAACCTTAATTTCTTTTTGACTGAAGAAGGACAGACATGAACATCTTGGATGTGAACTAATCCTTTAATATGTTTTAATCAGTTATGCTCAACTCTTCCTGCCAGTGTGGTTAATGACACTTAATTCAACTCAAGTATCATGTTGTGACTTCTGTAGGGAGCAAAGTGCACGGCCAGAAGAGTCCAGTCCCTCCTTCATGGGTAACCTGCGGCTTCAGACCATGAAACAGTCGCCTTCCCAAAATTCCTGTGACAGTGCCATTTTAGAGAGTAGTCTGGCGGACGATGGTTTGTCCATTGATAGTGACATCAGTGAAAACTTTGTCATCCTCATGGACTCTGGTACAGCAGCACTCATTGCACTTTTATTTTAAAAACTAGAACTCAGTGTCTAAGGCATGTGTATGTGTGTTGTGATTCAGAGTCTGGTGTGGAGTCTTTGCGTCCTAATGGTACAGGTGTTTCTGGCAGCTGTGCTAGTCCAGCTCCTGGAACAGAAGGCGGGTCATCAGCAGACCTCAGCAGCTCTCTGTCCCAGAGCACTGAAGACATTACGCAAGATATGGTGAGTTTTGTCTGTAGCATATCTAGATGGCTGAACTCTTGCCACTTGTATAATATTTTGAATAACAATATAATTTATTAATTTAAATAACTGGATGTTTTCTGAGGGACCTCCTGGTTGAGAACAATTTCTCTTAAAAATAATGTGATTTTTAATGAATGCTCTGACTTTATTACAGGTGTCTGTGTTAGTTCTGTGTCTGAGTCGAATGGGGTGCCTGACGGAGATGCGTGGTGAAGATATCGTGGTGGCGCTGGAAGCCAAGGAGCTTGTGCCTAAACAACATGGCAACCATAAAATCACAGACCTGCTGGCGGGACTGGCGCTGACACAGGGTTAGGATGCTGAATCTGTCCATAATTGTGAATGCAGAACAATTAGGCCAGTGGTTCTCAAACTTTTTAGACCAAGTACCACCTCAGAAAATATTTGGCTTCCCAAGTACCACCATAATGACCAACATTAAAATGCAATACACTTTAAAGGGGTCATCGGATGCCCATTTTCCACAAGTTGATATGATTCTTTAGGGTCTTAATGAAAAGTCTATAATATACTTTAGTCAAAAATTCTCAATGGTTGTGTAAAACAACACTCTTTTTACCTTGCCAAAATCAGCTTTGCAAAAATCATCCCATTCTGGTCGAGGCTGCTTTAAATGCAAATGAGCTCTGCTCGCCCCGCCCCTCTCTTCTCTCTGTGGATTGACGAGCCTGTTTACTTTAGCCCCATTTAGCCACATTTAGCTGCTAAACTTGCTAACTAGCACATTATTAGGAAAGGCGATCACAAAGATTCATAAAAACCCCTTATACTAACTTCTGCTGTAAGTGAAGCTGCATCACGAATGATTCGCGCGAACATAGACGCATTTATGTAGATCGGGAGGTGCATTCCCTTCACAAACAAACGTAATCCACTGCATCTTCAGCAGCTCAGATGTCGGGAGTAAATGACGACCACTATGTTCATTATTACATCCAGCTCTGGCATCAAAACATGGAGGTTGGACTGTTACAAATGATCTGAGGTAAGACGCTCATGTCAATCAACTATCGTGGGAGCGGCCTCTGTAGGTGTGACACAACACCGACAGGCATCTGAGAATGGCTCGATTTGAAAAAGGGGATATTATTTTTACAGATTTATTAAATACCACTGCTTGGATTTTTATCATTCTAGGGTAGATTTGTACATACACTGCCAACACACATTAATGTTCAAACAACATGTAAAAGTGAACTTAGCATCCGATGACCCGTTTAAGTAATCACAATTTAAAAAACTTAAGTTAGTCCAACTTAAAAATAAAAAGTGACCACAACACATTTTCTTTTTTCAATCATTTTTATTTGTCAATGTAACTCAGGATTGTCAAGTTCACTTAACTTAAGTCAACTTACAGCTTTTTACAGCGTAGCATAGTAGGCCTAACTACTCAGCTACAGCTCTGCACAGTTTAAAAGTGAGGCAGTTTTATTCCTAATAAGAATATTTTTTTGTTGTCAGCCACTTTAACGTTGTAAATACACAGTTTGAACATTAACACTGCACAGTGCTTACAAACAGGTAAATAAAAAACTTAATGATTAAATTAAAATGTGTTGTACCTAAAAGTAAAATAAAAACTGTACTGTACAAGTAAATGTTAAAAAATAATAGTAATAATAAATAAAAACTTTACTGAAATAAAGATTAAATTAAATTGGATTGTTAACATTAATTTATATTTAATGTAGTAATTCCTCTATGTACCACTAGTGCAGTGGTTCCCAACCACGTTCCTGTAGGCCCCCCCAACACTGTAGGCTTTCCATGGCTGTTTCTCAGTTCCATGAACGCACTTGTGTTCTCGTGGAGACCTGTCTTGCAAGGCTTCATTGAAAGAACGAACTCGGAAGGACGCGAGAATACAGAACCCGTCTTTGTGAGAATTGAGATGCACTGTGTTCTTGCTGCTCAACTGACAGCTCCAGCAGATTATAAGGAGCGAGACAGAAGCACCCAATGCACAATAACATCACAAACAAATGCCATAATGCTTTAAAAACATTCATTTCATTTTATTATAGACAGTATTTTCCTATTATTTTATAGCTTTTTACCGCATGTTTTTGTGAAAATGATTAGGCTAAGTATAGTGTTACGTATTCTTTTTAATATGCCAATAAAAAGTACCACAAACTTTCTCACTTCATTAAAATAATGCAAAACAAAATGACAAATGTTTACTTTCACGAGCTGTCACGTATTTGCACGCTTGCAGCGGGAATGTCTTAAGCGAGAACGTGAAGTTTAAACCTTACAGGCTTCCGTACGTCGTCCGCCCACAGCGTCTTCTGGGATTTCTAACGGTTTGATTCTCTCAAGTCTGCATTCGATGCATCCTCGATTTTAAGAACACATCTGGGCACTTTCATGTGTCCTCTGTACTTGCGTTCTTGAGTATTGGAATTGAACTTCGACGGTTAATGATGACGTAGCGCGAGAACAAGAGGACGTAAGATTGCATAAAAAAGCATATTGAGAAACGGCCCATGTCTCCTTAATCAAACACACCTGTTTCAGATCATCAGCTTATTAGTAGAGACTCCAAGGCAGAGATTTACTTGCTATAGGGAGATGAGAGGGTCGGTATTACTTACTATTGTAGAAAGCGTAACGGCTAACTTGGATCACGTGTCCCTTAATAACCAATCACATTACAGCCTTGACGTCATTGAATTTCATTCAGAGTTGTGTGACACTCAATCGCCGTTTACGGATACCAGGAATGAATGAGAAGTGCCGTAAGCTAAATCCTATCTGTCACAAAAAGTCAGTGACTTTTCTTATAAAACTGCATTTTTCTCTAAATATAGTTCAATCCAAAAGTATTGTTTAGTGTAAAACATGTTGAAGATTAGCAGATAGGCTGTTGATTCATTAAATGATAAGCCGTTTCCTCTAAAAAGCTGTTTATTCAGCGTAGTGAAGCCTCTTTCCATTGACATCAATTCAAAGAAAACGGCCTCTGGTCTCCTTTCCCATGTACTGCCAGACCAGAAGCGTTAGCTTTAGCCGTTACGCTTTTTCGACTAATAGTTGTAGGCTTGCCATCTATTGGCTTTGCTTCAAGACTTGAAATGGGTGTGTCAGACAAAAGAGAGATGCAAAATGTGCAGTGTTGGGGGGCCTCCTGGAATGTGGTTAGGAACCACTGCACTAGTGGTACTTGTACTACACTGAGAACCACTGATTTAAGCTGTCTTTTGATTACATTTAACCTTTTTTTACAATAATTTAGAACACAACTTTGTGTTTACATTCATCTCCCATCCAAATGTTCCCAAGATTACACTGGTGATCACCCTCACAACATCAAAGATGTAGATGAGTTTGTTTCTTCATCAGATTTGGAGAAATGTAGCATTACATTACTTGCTTACCAATGGATCATCTGCAGTGAATGGGTGCCGTCAGAATGAGAGTCCAAACAGCTGATCAAAACATCACAATAATCCATAAGTAATCCACACCACTCCAGTCCATCAATTAACATCAATTAATATATGAGTCATCTGTCCATAATATTGCTTCCTCCAGTGAAAAATTCATACAGTGTGAGTTAGGTGTTTTCACTTGTTTACAAGTCAAAAATCAGTCCAAATGTAAGTGGATTTTGATGTGAGAGGACAACAGAGGATGGACTTTTTAACTATTTTGATGACAGTTTAAAGATAAAACACCTTAATGGTGGATTTGTTTAGTACAAGCATACAGATTTTTACTTCACAAGATGTTTACTGATGGACGGGAGTGGTGTGGATTACTTGTGGATTATTGTGATATTTTTTTATCAGCTGTTTGGACTCTCATTCTGACGGCACCCATTCACTGCAGAGGATTCGTTGTTGAGCAAGTGATTCAGTGCTAAATTTCTCTGAATCCCATAAAGAAACTCCTCTACTTCTTGGATGGCCTGAGAGTAAGTACATTTACAGCATTTTTTCATTTTTGAGTGAACTATTCCTTTAAGAAAAACAATCCCTATGCACATTGTCCATGCTACTGAATGTTGGGGAAATTGGATATTTGTGTTTAGGTGCAGATCAGGTGATACAACCATAGTACTCATGGTATGTCTCTTTTCACTCCTTTGTTATGAAGTCAGGAACTTGTGCATCACCAAGCACTAATTATTCACGACTCAAAGCATGCAATCTGCTCCTCTAACCATGTGTTAATCTGTCTTAGCAACCACCCCATATAATTACTTCTCTCACGCTCCTCATTTCTATGGTAACTGTTTTATCAGTCTGTGTATGCAGATACATGCAGAATGGCACTTATTTATGATTTACCGTAATGTTCTCTCAGAACATCTTTATTTTTTTTCTCTCCACAGCTGCTGCTTCTTCTCCAAGTGCTCCTCTGTCTCCCGGTCCCCGGTCCCTCTCCTGTCCACCAGCTGCGGCCCTCAGGTTAGAGATGGGACCGCGAGCGGGCAGACACTCACCTCTGTCTGAGAGCGTGGGCTTCATGGAAATGTGCTTGACAGGATGCAAAGCAGAGCTCCTGGCTTCTACCTTAAACACGCTAGGACCGTTCTTGGAGGATGAGCTCAGCGCAGACCCCCAGCCAATGAGACTGTGGTTCCGGGACACTGCTATTACACTAAAAGTGAGAATCAGGGTCAAGTGATAACCCAGAGCTAATGGAAGATAGATTATCAGTTGTGAAATGCTTTAGGAGCAGTACAAAGTTTTCTGTTCTGTTTTATCTCTTTCTGACAGGATGATGGTCCTCGTGTTTACCCGACCGCTCCTCAACCAGTCCCTGTGCTCTTCTCTCTGGACAGCATTGTGTTGGAGCGTTTAGATGATGGAATCCTCAGCTTGAGACGTGAGTCCTTTGGGTTTGGGTTACAGCAGCTGCTCAGATTACGTGATATCTGTGCTGTCACCTGTTAAACTAACGTTTGCTTCCTCTGTTTCACTTTTACACATGCAGCTGCAAAGAGCCAATCAGGGACTGAGACAGAAGGGGACAAAGACCGAGCTGGCCAATCCTGCTTTAGAGCTGAGGAGAAGGACGAGGTATGTTATATTAGCAAATCAATATACAGTTGCAGTCGAAATGTGCAAGACATTTTGCTGCAGAGAACAAAATTTTGTGAAAACAATTCAGCAAAGGCATCAGTACACTATTAGAGAAAGTTTATTAATACACATTTGAGTAATTCTGAGAATAAAGTTGATGAATAATAATAATAATGATAATAATAATCAAATTGGCTCTAAACGTTCATGTTCAAAATTATTCAACCCCCAAAAGAAAAATTTGGTGCACAATCTTATTCTTTAAAACCACCAATAAACGCTGCTTGGAAGTGCTTAGAAGCTTCTATCACCTCTCTACCACAGTCTTGGGCCATTCCTTGCCTGATTAAGCTTTCAGATCACTGATAATCTTTGGTTTTCACTTTGCCACTGCTTTCTTCAAATTCAACCAAATATTTTCAATGAGAATTAAATCTGAAGACTGAACAGGCCACTCAGGAACATTCTATGACTGATCCCTGAACCAAGCATAAGTAGATTTGGATGTAGACTTTGGGGTGATTGTCCTGCAGGAAAGTCCATTGATCATCAGCTTCACTCTTTGCATTAAAGGCATCACAATTCTTGCCAAAATGGCCTGATACTTCAAAGAATCCATGATGTCCTTCGTACAGTCATGATTTCCACTTCCTGCTACAGTAAAACAACCCCATAACAGGTCTAGTCCACCTCAGTGTTTGACCATGGCAATGGTGTTCTGCTCATAAATTTTGCCTTTTTTGCACCAGACATACTGCTGATCCACAGGTCCAAAAAGTTCCAGTTTGGTCACATCACTCCATAAAACATTCCTCCAGAACTCCACAGGTCTATATAAATGAATTTTAGTATATTCAAGTCAGCGTTTTTTGTTCTTCTTGGTCAAGAGTGACATTCAGCAAGATGGCCCAACATGAAATCCATACTTGTCTTGTTTTCTTCTTAAACTCTGCATTAAAATGTTGCTCAATCTTTCATTGAGTCATCTTGAAAGTCTTTGGCTGTACATTGCAGGTTTTCCTCAGTTGTTCTGATCAAACATTTTATGATATTGTGCTTTTTCTTCAGCACCCTCAAAGGATTTCTGAGGCCACACATTTTAAGCTTTACTTTTAATGTAAACTTTCTAAAGTAATTAAATTATTTCTTCTCTATAGTTTTGGTGAGATCTCTGTTGACTTTGTCATTTTAGCTACTCAACTTCACCACTAAAAAAAACCGGGGGTTGAATAATTATGACATAGCTGTGTTATTAAAAAATCCTAGAAGTCAAAAATATTACATTATATATTGACATGATCACTTTTAATATGCCGGTAATTTGTTATCGATGCAATTTTAAATAATAAAGTCCTGGATTTTCAGAAAAACCTGTATTTGTAAAGTGCTGCAGTCTTTAGGGGGGTTGAATAATTTCGCTGGCAACTGTACACAATGTAATGTTGCATTATTTAATGTGTTTGGCTTGTTTGAGTTTGTTTTGAAATGTTGAACAGACAATCTGCCCCTATTGTAGTTTTCAAATCCCATTTTCACTCGCATTCAATTTAAACATGGCATTTTAAGATGTATGATGTCAGTTTGGATATAAAACAGTTAAGAAATGATTGGCTTTTGATGTTGTTGACATGAAACCTAGTGTGATGCATCTTGACACACAATATTTTATTTATACACAAGCGCAAAATTCGCTTTGTATGGTAGCCCATGTCCACCACATAACAAATTTTGCTTTGGTAAATCATAATTATGATATGATATAATAAAGTCAAAATTCAGAAATAAAAAATGTAAATATAGATACAAATATAAATTATGAGATACCAAGCCATAATTATGAAATAGTTGAAACTAAGATTAAAAAAAAAGCAAAAGGTAATTATGACAAATAAAATTAATATTTTTATCATTACGAACTTTTGTAATGATTAACTTTTGTATTTCATAAATTCATTTTTTTTATATCAACTTTGTCATTTTTGACCTTTTTATATCCATTTTGACTTTTCATTGTTTTTTTTTGTCATTTTCAATGTCATACAGTACATAATTGACTTATCTCGCA
The DNA here is from genome assembly GCA_012976165.1 of Labeo catla. NCBI lineage: Eukaryota > Metazoa > Chordata > Actinopteri > Cypriniformes > Cyprinidae > Labeo > Labeo catla. The sequence continues at coordinate 224,827 of VONZ01000070.1, forward strand.
ATTTTGATTTTTGACTTTGACTTTGCCATTTCTCTTTTTAGCATTATCTCATAATTAAGACTTCGTATCTCAGTTTTCAATTTTTATCTCATAATTGACATAGTATCTCATAATTTTAAATTGTATGTCATAATTGTGCTTTTATGTCATAATTGTGATTTTTTGTGGTCAAAATAGGCTTCCATAAATTTTAAGAGCAATTTGTGTGTATGTGTGTATGTGTATCCTTTTGGAGAAATAAAAAATCATTTGGTTAATACAGTTTCAAGCCTACAGAATACTGAGTTATTGCAATTTTCCAGTGCTTGGCTACGATTCCTTTCGAGGACAAGAGAAGTCTCTCAGATGTCAACAGTGGCATTTGATATCTTAATTACATGTCTGAAGTCTAAATGTCAGTTATTATTTATGAATGAAGGTGTATTGCTACAACTGCTCTCTAAATTAGTCTCTTATTTCTGTTAGCATGTTTCAGATGAGTGTTGTGTGCTTCAACTGATCATGACTGATGTTTAGTCTAGTTCAGATCTAAGAATCTCATCTGTATCTGTTTCTCTGTTGGTTCAGTCTCTGGAGTCCAAACTCGCTGATGTCCAGTCAGCTCTAGAGAAAGCTCTGTCTGAACGAGAGCGCCTGCTACAGGAAGTCAGGAAACACAACCCCTCCTTCACCTTATGATGTACAAAGGGAAAGACACCAGGCACAAGAGAAAACATCTTATAGATAAACCAGAAGAACAAAAGGTTTGCCTCTGCTGACCTAAAGTTCTCATCCATCCCTTTCTGTACCTTTAATCTAATGTCTGAATGTGAGATCCTGTCATCCAGTTCTCTTCAGTCGCTTTGAGCATCCTCCATGAGTCTTCCTGTATAGTGATGTTTCTCTGTACGTGACTGCACTAAACCGGTTCACCACGTCAGCGGTGAAATAGATAAAACACACACTTTCACTTCCACAGACCCTTTTTAAGGCACATTGGATCATCTCTTCACTTCTGGTCAGCATGCTTCTTGCACATTAGTCATTTTTAGTTTCACGACAGGAGTGTATAAAGCTTTTAGATTTTATAGACATGTCCGAGTGTAGTTTGGTACCTCAGCTGTGTAGCACTGGTAGACACAAGCTCTGTTCCACAACCTAGAGAGATCTCTAGACAATAAGCCTGGGTTGATATTATCAATTAATCGATTTTATTTAACCAGGAATTTATCTTTAAATCTATACTAATTTCTGTTAATGCATTAACACAACTTCACTACATATTACTTGTTGTGCGCCTCCAATAATCGCTTTGTGCTGTTGCTTTTATTATGGAGAAGTCTCAACTTACAAATTCGATTAATTTTAACACAAAATTCAAAGAAATGGTGTTTGACACACTTTAATTTTATTGATATCTCAGTTCAAGCAGCACATGAGCTGATCATCTCTTTCTCTTTACTACTAGTTATAGCATGAAATGAAAATTAATGAACATCAGAAGGTTAAAAGAAGCAGTACAACAGTAGGGCCCTGTGATTTACACGATGTGGAAAACATGGACAGAATCACAGAATCCAGTCATAAAAATGGAATTTACTACATAACGCGGTCAGCACATTTAAATCAAAACACGATATAAACTAGTGTCTGTGAATATTAAGCCGCAAAAATACTATTTAAATATGAATCCAGCATTTTCTGAAAATCCAGAAAATTAATGGAAAACACAGAATTTGGTCAAAATAAAACTTAAAGGACAAGTCCACTTTCAGAACAACAATTTACAGAAAATTTGCTCACCCCCTTGCCATCCAAGATGTTCATGTCTTTCTGTCTTCAGTCGTGAAGAAATTATGGTTTTTGAGAAAAACATTTCAGGATTTTTCTCCATATAATGGACTTCAATGGTGCCCTGATTTTGAACTTCCAAAATGTAGTTTAAATGCAGCTTCAAAGGCTCTAAACAATCCCAGCTGAGGAAGACGGGTCTCATCTAGCGAAACGATCAGTTTTTTTTTTTTTTTTTTGAAAATAAAAATGTGTATACTTTTTAAGCACAAAAGCTTGTGTAGCACAGGCTCTGGGATGCGCGTCCATAACACTACGTACTACTGAATCACGTCGAAAGGTCACGGTCAAGGGTGGAACTACAGACCCAGTGTTTACAAAGCGAACGCGCAAAGACTAAGGAAGCACAAATAAATCAAATGCTGTTTACAAACTAAAAGGTACAACTATGTCGGACGATTCTGAAGTTGTAGGAGAAAATGAGACGGAGTTTTTCACCATACTCTACCTTTTTGAGTACACAGATGCTGAACTTAGATGTGATTCATAGCATCATGGACGCGCATCCCAGAGCCTGTGCTACACAAGCTTTTGTGCTTAAAGTATACAAATTATTTTTAGAGCCCTTTGAAGCTGCATTTAAACTACATTTTGGAAGTTCAAAATCGGGGCACCAATTAAGTCCATTATATGGAGAAAAATGCTGAAATGTTTTCCTCAAAAAACAATTTCTTTACCACTAAAGACAGAAAGACATGAACATCTATACTGTAAAAAACAATTTGCTGAGTCAACTTAAAATAATTTGTAACCTGGCTGCCTTAAAATTTTAAGTTCAGTCAGCTCAAAAAAAGTTTATTCAACTTAAAATTTTAAGGCAGCTGGGTTACTTACCCATCTGTTAAGTTTAGCAAACACAAATATCTAAGTTGTTACTTAGTACAACTTAACATTTTAAGTTGACTAAACTTATTTTAGTTGACTGAACTTAAAATTTTAAGGCAGCAGGGTAACAAATTATTTTAAGCTGATTCAACAAATTGTGTTTTTTGTTTTTTACAGTGTAGGATGACAAGGGGGTGAGTAATTATTTGTGAATTGTTGTTCTGGAAGTGGACTTCCTTTAAAAACAAATTTTTTAGTAAAATTAAAAAAGGATATCAGGGCCTTAACACTAATTTTTTTAGAAAAAAAAACAGAATTTGGAAAAAAAAATTAAATGAAATTTGGAAATAATTTAATAATAATTTCATAGGGCCCTACAACAGGTACTCTGCGAATAATGTTGCTCTCGAAGATACTTTGTTTTGGTCAGAAGCAGGTTTTATTTGCTGGATAAGCAATCCCAGAATGCATTTAGTAGGAATACGTTTAGTAAGACTGCAGATGGAGATGAGAGATGTCTAGATTTCATTAAATGGAATGTTTCACTCATTTTATGCACAATTAGAATTTTTGTGCTTAATGAAGTTTCAAGCGTAGGTTCGGGAGGAGCCTAATCATTCAGTCCTGTCAATCATCATTATGAGCCTATATGTGACCCTGATTCATAAGGGTTAATTTATACATCATCTGAAAAGAGATGATGAGTAAATAAGCTTTTCATTGATGTATGGTTTGTTAGGACAGGACAATATTTGTTCTTTTTAAAAATCTGGAATCTGAGGGTGCAAAAAAATCTAAATATTGAGAAAATCGCCTTTAAAGTTGTCGAAATGAAGCTTTCAGCAATGCGTATTACTAATCAAAAATTATGTTTTGATAAATTTACAATAGAAAATTTACAAGATATCTTCATGGAACATGATCTTTACTTAATATCCAAATTATTTTTGTCATAAAAGAAAAATCGATCATTTTGACCCATACAATGTATTGTTGGTTATTGCTACAAATATATCCTTTTGTCTGGTTTTGTGGTCTAGGGTCACATATAAGCAGCACTCACTGGGTCGTTTCGGCATCCCTCCACCTCCCCATATCCTCCATTTTTGTTACTCTTCCTCTTGGTAGTACCACAATGAAGGGGTTGAACTCAGAGCTCAACTGACCCTCGGGTTTGAGCTTTCATTGTGGAAACCAAGCTAAGTTTGTTTACCATAAACCATCAGGACTGGATGGTCAGGCCAACTCATGAATTAAAGGATTCAAGTTGTTCACTTAACATTTCAAATCAGTCTCCTGTGAGGTTTCCTGACTGTTAGGGTTTGGGTTAGGGTTTTGCCTTTGAAGGTAACTAGTAAGTGTAGACAGCAAGGCTAGATTTTCTACGTTTAGGAACAGAGCTGTGGATCTGACTAGAGTACTGTGTTGTAAGTTTCTTATCGGCTGCTATTCAGTGTGTAAACTACAGCTGATGTGTGTTATTCACGAAAGGAGCTGAAACATAAGCACTTTGACGTAAATGCACTGTATATATCACCTTTTTATCTAAGGTTCAGTGTACAGAAGATGGTACTTCTATTAACCAACACATCCTCAGAGTCACTGAATCAGAGATGCCGTCCATTTCCTCTAGTGTAGGATCATGGGTCTCATGATCGTAGAGAAACATTAGTGCCAATGCTGGTGGTCAAGTGCACAGGTACTTCAGATGTGAAGTCACTTTTGTTCAGTATTACAATGCTCACATGTGTCAATGTTGCATACATTCTGTCTAGATTTGTTACATTGTAAACTGGTTTATTTAATGAAAAACATTTGCTTTTGAGCATAGTCTGTTACACTAAGTCATTTTGAGACATTTCACTACTCTGTAGAGTTCAGACAAAAAAACATTAATGTTTATGCATATTTATTTGAACTTGTATGAGGAGATGGTTTGTTGTGTATGACAGAGTTTTAGTGCCATGTTTAAAAAAAAATAAGATTACTAGATTAAAGTCATAATATTTTGAGAAAAAAGTCGAAATTATGAGTAATGAAGTCTAAATGTTTTGAGAACAAAGTTGAAATGTTTTAAGAATTTAAATCGTAGAAATTGCTTGTAATATTTTGAGAGTATAGCCTATATTGCGCATTCAAATAGCCCAGATTGAGAGCTCCGGGAGAAGTTGCCAGGCCACCAAAATTTATTTGAATATTGTTGCGTCCAAGCGGCCTAAGATAGGCAAATATATAAATAAATAAAGCAAAATGTAAAAGTGAAGAAACATCAAAAAGAATGAAAAAAAGACAGTTTAGCCTCAATTAATTAAACAATTTAGTTGTAATCAGACACATTTCGACTTTATTCTCATAATTTCGGCATAATTCTTGAAATATTTAGATTTTATTCTCGTAATTTCGACTTCATTATTGAAATATTATGACTTTATTCTCGTAATTTCGACTTTATTCTTGAAACATTTCGACTTTATTCTCATAATTTTTACCTTTTTTTTCGTAATTTCTACTGTATTCTCGAAATATTTCGACTTTATTCTTGTAATTTTGACTTTTCTTGAAATATTATGACTTTATTCTCAAAATATTTCGATTTTATTCTTGTAATTTCAACATAATTCGCAAAACTCTTCTCAAAACATTTCGACTTTATTCTCGTAATTTTGACTTTATTTTCATAATTGACATAATTCTCGAAATATTTCGACTTTATTCTTGTAGTTTTGACTTCTTAAAATATTGACTTTATTCTCAAAATATTTAGACTTTATTCTCAGAATTTTGACTTTATTCTCGTAATTTCGACTTTATTCATGAAATATTTTAACTTTGTTGTAATTTCGACTTTTTTTCTTGAAATATTACGACTTTATTCTTGTAATTTCGACTTTATTCTCAAAATATTTTATTCTCGTAATTTCAAATTTCTAATTTATTCTCATGATTTTGACTCTTTTCTTGAATTAATGACTTTATTCTCAAAATATTAAAATATTAATTTCATTCTCAAAATATTTCGATTTTATTCTAATAATTTCGACTTTATTCTCATAATTTTTTACCTTGTTCTTTAAATATTTTAACTTTATTCTTGTAATTTCAACATAATTCTCGAAATATTTCAACTTTATTCTCATGATTTTTACTTTATTCTTGAAATATTATGACTTTATTCTCAAAATATTAAAATATTAATTTCATTCTCAAAATATTTCGACTTTATTCTCATAATTTCGACTTTATTCTCGTAATTTTTACTTTGTTCTTGAAATATTACGACTTTAATCTCGTATCTTAATTTTTTTTTTTTTTTTTTTTTTTTTTTTTTTCATTGGCACTAAAACTTGTACTTGTGAAATTCAAGAATTCTTGTTGAAATTAATTTCATTGTTTCATCAGTGAAATGGACAATTTTGATTTTAGTAATTTTCTGTTTAGTTTTTGTTTTGTTTTGTTTTGTTTTTTGAGGATGATAAATTTCAGTTATTATTAGTATTGCTGTTATTTGCATATTTTCATTTCTAATTCCTTTTTAAAATGTTTAACCAGGAGTTGTGATGAAAGGATGACATGAAAAGTGTTTCTGTGTGATGTCCTGTACAAAAAATTAATTTAATTATAGGTGCTGGAGCCTTTTTCCACACAAGACTCATTTTTGTGATAAATCAGTATTATGTGGCAGATAAATCCTGCCTCTAAGATGGTTTGTGGGTTTATAGGAAACCGCTAAATGAATGTGGCTCCTCTAGGTCTTTATGCGATATCAGCATCCCTCTCTGTCTAAAATGTTTTGATTGATTTGTCAGCAAGTGTCTGATTATTTCAAATGTGGCACATCATTATTAACTTAAGTGCTTTTTCTGTTTCTGTAGATTTCCTGTGTCTCTGTGCTTCAGCTTTCAGTGCAATGTGTAGCATTCACATACACTAAACAATCTCTCTTAGTGTATCGAGATATTTCTGTCTTCCAAACACCTTTGGAAAACTAACGGTTACAATAGTCTAAACTGTAAAGACATTTTCTGTAGATGGTAGAAATGGAAATATTATTCGTACGATCAAAAATAACTTCATTCACTGCATGGAAGAAAAAAAACATTTGTTGGTGTTTTGCATGACTTTACTTGAAATTTTTCACAAGTGCAACATCATCAAGGTCACAGACTGTTTATTTTGCATTATTTAATTAGATTTTATTTAAATGTCATTGTTGCAGTACTTGTACTGTTGATGAGTATTGCCTGTGATCAGAAAGAGCATATGGTAAATATTGACCTGATTTTACTAATTGTATTGATTGTTTTTAGCTGTGTAGTTGGTACTAAATTTACTTGTATTTCTGTGTGCAGTTATATCTAATTATTTGTCCAGTACGACGAATGTTTCATTACACATGAAGGTGTCAGAGAGTGTGGTTGATCTTTTCTCAAGAACCGAATGACTGGTCTGCTCATCTTTCGTTATTGTTTTGCGACGTATTCGTAAGAAACAGAAATACCCTTTACATACGTGCTAATTTCATTTTTCTCTTTTAGAGTTTCAGAAAAGTCTCCAATTGCGCTCAAATTCTTCAGATACCAAAGTCTTTAATCAAAAGTCAAAGATTTCAATATGAATTGAGTCCATATATTACTGACAAGAAGTATCTCTATTTCATCAAAGAGATTTTTAGAGACAATTCTTAAATAAAAGCATTTCTTTGTAGTAAATATGGTTTTTAGCTGGACACCTGATACAATTTTCATTTTCATGTGTCTTATACAGAATAATATATGTGGGTTGTCTCAGAGGAGAATGTTTTGCGCAGCAGATGCAGTGTAAGATTGTATGATTATCAGGTTGTGAATTGTTGAGTTGTGGTTGGTTATTCATTCATTGTCCCTCTGACCTGCTATGGATGAAATTCAGTAGTTTAGTTTGACCTCTGATCACTTCATTATGGTATTCTAATGTAAATTCACATTTCTATCACACCATTAAAGTCCTGGAACAAAACGCTAAAACAAAACTGATATTTTGTTGGTTCTGTGAACCATAACTGTGTGAAAATATGTCAAGACCAATGATGATCAATAAACTGTTTCTTAAAGTTGAACTTTGTTTTTCTTCTGTCAGTTACTTTCTCTAACATCAAGAAATGACCAACATAGTAATGTTTTATTAGCTACTGGTAAAAAATAATTGTGAATAAATGTTTTAACCAATAATTGTGCTGTAGAGAAATGCTAGTTAAGTTAATGTTGAGCAATGCATTTTAGGACACAATATTGAGAATTACTGTGTACACTGTAAAACGTTTTTACCAGTTTCAACTTAAAAACAAGTTTAGCAGCTGCTTTAAAATTTTAAAAGTGCAACTTAAAAGTCATTTCAACTCATAAATTACAAGTCATTTAAACTCACTAAATTTTATGTAGTGAGTTGAAATTACTTGTACTTTTAAGTTGATTTAACTTAATTTTAAGGCAGCTGCTGAACTTAAAGGAGAAGTCCACTTCCAGAACAACAATTTACAAATAGTTTACTCACCCCCTTGTCATCCAGATGAGGAAGAAGTTATTTTAATAAAAAATAATACTATTTATATACTTTTTAATGCCCAACGCTCATCTTGTCTTGTCTTACTCTGCTTGGACTGTTTTTCTTCCGATTCATGACAGTTAGGGTATGCCGAAAAACTCCCATCTCATGTTCTCCCTCAACTTCAAAATTGTCCTACATTGCTGTTTGACCTTTTTTGTTAAGGGTGTTTGATCTTTGCATGTTCACTTTGCAAAGACTGTGTCGGTACTTCTGCAGCGATGTAGGATGATTTTGAAATGACTTTTGAAGTTGAGGGAGAAAATACGATTGGAGTTTTACATACCCTAACTGTCTTGAGTCAGAAAACAGAGTTCAAGGATTGCAAGGCAAGACGAGCGTTTGAGAATAAAAAGTATTTAAATTGTATTTTGTTGATGAAAATAACCAATCGTTTTGCTAGATAAGACCCTTCTTCCTCGGCTGGGATCGTTTACAACCACATTTGTGATCGATTGAAGCTGCATTTAAACTGCATTTTGGAAGTTCAAAATCGGGGCACCATATCAGTCCATTATATGGAGAAAAATCCTGAAATGTTTTCCTCAAAAAACATCATTTCTTTAGGACTGAAGAAAGAAAGACATGAACATCATGGATGACAAGGGGGTGAGTACATTATCTGTAAATTTTTGATCTGGAAGTGAACTTCTCCTATAAGTTTTTAAGTTGAAACTGGTGAAATTTTTTACAGTGTAGCATATGCTAGGCCTGTTGCTATTTTTGCCATTTAATGATTTGGTTAATAATAATAAAAATGTTATGCTAATTGACATTCAAAATTCAGCAGTTACATTCCTAAAAGCATCAGTGTTGAAGATCTGTTGACTCAAGACAGTCACTGAAACATTTGCACCACTCGGCTGATACTGGACTGATAACAACACTGGGACTTCCTGACTGTCTAGACTGTTTTTTTTGTTTTTTTTTTGGGTTACATCGTTACAAAACACCACTACTCTATGCTATTCAATGTTGCAATGGTTCTCTTGGAACTTTGCTTGGAGCAAAAAGTAAAAAACCTTATATTGCACACCATGTCAACAAGAAGAAAGGCTCAGGCAGTACTTGCAGCAAGATTATCATGTTTCCCACTGAATTAATTTGCATGTTCATACTTAGCAGGTTGTGTAACACTGTCCAGATGACAGTGTGAATGCTAAGCTAACAAGGACTAAATGTATAATTTTGGATCAAAAACAAAAAACAAAAGCTGATCTACAATAGAAAAATCTAGAATGAAGCAGTCTGGTAAAGGTTGGCATAAACTACACAACTTTTCCCCCCTCCAGTGGAACAACTTAAAAGTCCGGTAGTATGTGATCCTCAGTTGTTTAGTGTACAATGTTCAGTTTTTCTCTCTAACAATATAGGAAGTCCCCAAGTTTATGATGCCTAGTGTTGTAAAATTCATGGAATCCATGGATCCATCAGCCAAGAATCACCCAAAGTTTTAATGATAAACACTAAATGAAGATGATATTTAGTTGTCTATAATTGGCCAAGCCCTCCCTAAAACACAAAACAAGCACTAAATTAATACAAGTACTTAACGGTATTTAATGATTTGTAGATTATATTTAAAAGATTAGGCTTTTATGAAAATTGGGTTGCAGTTACACCATTTTGTCCAGCTGATGTCGCTAGTAAACTGTTTCTACGGTTGGGCTGTATGAAATCCTTATTATATCTTGGAGGGTTGTTTGTCATATTTTTTACAATTATTATTCTATGGCATTTTATTTTGTAATATTCCTTTGAATTAGGAATTACCAATTACATCTAGTAATTTGAGAAGGGTCTGTCTGCAGACATGCACTCTCAGACATCTGCACTTCCGTCTGACGTCACTTGCAGTCTTTTTTTTATTATTATTTTAATTTATTTTATTTGTTTATTATTTTTTAAATTTAATCTTTCAACATTTTACAACAGTAGCCAGGTGATGAAGACAAGAAAAAAAAAACTACAGTGTCACTTGCAACTTGCACTCGCTGCTACCAGCATCACTTGCAATCCACACAAATGGTGCTTGTTGCCAATGAAGACAAGACTCTGTGGTGGTTAAACGATTAAAACTAATTTAATAGCATAATGTACAGGGTCCTGCAAGTCATCTGTAGGAGATAAAAACAAGACCCGCAAATCCGTGGCCACTGAACAGCAGAATATGAACGCAATGCGCAAAGTTTCTCGTTAAGCTTTTTCCTCCTGTAGAAAACCATAAACACTTAATATGGCTTAATGTATTTAGACAGAATAAGTTCCATTAAAAAAATAAATTTTTATATATATAGTTTATTAATTTAATGTACTTTAAGGCAAACATATGGCCATGAATACAATGTGCAAACTTTTACTTTTATACTTGCCTGTAACAGGACCCCAGGGAAGCGTGTAAGATCCAGACGCGAGCTTTATTATAACACAGCGTAGTCAAGACAGGCAGGGTCGATCTCCAAACAAACAAAGAAACGTAGGCAAGACAAAAGCGAAATCCAAATAAACAGGCAGAGTCCAAATACCGATGAGCAGTCCAAAAGTGACAAATAAACAAGGTAATGGAACAAGGCAAAAACTACGGCAATGAAACAAAAACAAAACAATGGCAAAAACAAGGCAAAACTATGACAAGAAACAAAACGGTGGCAATAACAAAACAAGGCAATGAAACAAGAAAAACGCTTGGCAGAGTCCGCACAGGCAAAACAATACTTCGCGGAGTCCTGTTTGGTTTAGGCCTCCTTAAATGGCCACCAAACAGGAAGCAACCCATGAAGCAGCAGAGGGAGCGATAACAGAGAGTCAATGGATGAGGGCTCCCTCTGCTGGCGTGGCGTTACATTGCCCAACAAACGCTTAATACCATTAACTTTATCTAGCCCCTCTCTATCTGCTATCTGTTGTTTCTTTTGTACCCTACATTTATAAAGTACATTATAAGTCCATATAAGTATCCATATAATGCTTGCATCAGTAATTCAGTTTTGTGCTTTTAACCAAATTATTATGTTAATTTATAGGTTTTGTTTCGCTGTCTTTTCATTAGAAGGCAGGCTGTGACATTGTTGCTCTAAATGCTCATATTTTTATTTATGTTGTATTACTTGTTTCTCCTGCATTTGTAGCTCTGGTGGGGCATCTTCACAATCTTTTCCTTATGACACAGTAGTTTTGTTGGTTCTGCGATGATAAATAAGATTTTTCTTAAAGTTTTAAAGTTTGTGTATCTTCTTTCATTTGGTTTCTCAAGTTACTGTAATTATACAACTAAGAACTGCATGGCCAATTTAGTAACATTTTATATTGTAAAATGTTCCTTTTTAAATGCATTCTGGTGTAGAGAAAATGTAATCATCAATGTATTGATGTATTTTGACTTTTACACAAAAGTTAACAAAATGCTTATTTACATATGTCTGTCACAATTGATCAGGTTTTAGTTACTAAATTAATAAATTTGTACTAGTTTTTGTGAATTCTTTCACAATATTTTACATCGGGGTCCTATTCAATATAGCCACATCTGATTTGTAAGGAATTGTAGGTGAGAAATTAGCACATCACACACACTATACACTCCTCCTCCTTCACAGGTGAAAGTAAAACTGTAAACCAACAACAGAATCAGAAACCACTTTGTTAAGAAGAGGGGGAACTGCACAAGGAGAGAAAATCTAGTGAGTATGACAACTTATACTTCATACACTGAATCTACCGGTATACATTTTATATAAACTCACTCACAAGGGAGCATTAACATTCAAATCAAACAGCTACAGTGAGACGGATCCCCTTGGATTGATTAGCATAGTAGCTGCAGGTTTACTGCAGCCACTAAACAAATACTAAAATTTTTAATGTTTTGATGTTCTGAATAACCAATATGTGTGTTTTCAGGTTTCTTGTAGTAAAAAAAAAAAAATCAACATTTTAAATGGTGCCATGGCCTCCAGAAAGAGTCTCTCTGCAAAAAGTGATACAAAGACAAGCAAATGGTCAGAACTAACTTTTTTAACTACTGTCAGTCCACTCTGTCACTTTGATGATTGCATTATTTGATCACTCTTCTGTGTATAGTAGCACCAGATTTATTAAAAAAAAAGATACAAACCTTTTCATTATTTGTGATGATGTACAATTAAAGAAATGCATAGAGTTAACTAAAACCTAACTAAAGCTATGGGGAACAATTGCGCTTGAATTCAGACCACAGCAAACATAACAAGTGTGGAAAACACCTATTATTCACCCTCATTTAATTCAAAAATTAGTATAATGGAATTAAATGTTCACCATGCAAGAGTTTTCTTGCAGGATCTTTATTCAGCTATTCAGTGGCAGTTAATAATGAACACATCTGACAATCTTAAACAAAAACTAAAATGTACGTCTGTACGTCTTCTGAAGACAAATGATAGCTTATATAATTTACTCATAATACTAATATTTATTAAATACATACTAATACTGATTAAAAACAATGTTGAATTGTTGTTTTGTTTTAGTCGGATTCAAGGAAAACATTCTGAATCCAGTGGCCAGGCACCGTGTAAACCATTTAACTACAGTTCAGGAAACACTTCTTGTGACGTGAGGTGAGTCTCATGACAGCTGGAGGAACAGGTCTGACTACCTCAGAGTTTTAGTACACTGAACAAATATTAAACTCCTTTTACTTCAAAAGGTGTTCAAAAGTTCCTTTTGCATAGTGGTTCTCAACCCTTTTAACTCCAAACCTCCTCTTATTCAAGACAAAAGTTGAAGGCCCCATGTACAGATACTTCTAAAATATTTCTGACACTTGACAAAACTGCTATTTGTAAACTTTTTTAATTTACGTTTTAATTAAAATAAACTAATTAACTTTCACTTTTACAGTCATTATTATGGGACAAGAGTTTTCTGTTTTTACCCAATAAAATATTTTACAGACTGACATACAGGTAGTGAGAATAATGTAGATGTATTATTACATGCTGTACTTCAGTGAGTACCCCTTCCTTGACATAAAGATATGTGCATGTATCAGAGACACTCATGACAAAAATGAACAAAAGAATATTAATTTGTCAAAACAGCCAACACACACAGAGTTGTTTTTTTTTTGTTTGTTTGTTTGTTTTTTTGTGAACTGTGGGGACTTTTCATAGACTTCTATTGTTTTTATACTGTACAAACCATATTTTCTATCGCCCTACACCAACCCTACACCTAAACCTATCCCTCACAGGAAACAGTGCACATTTTTACTTTCTCAAACAAAAAAAATACTAATTCTGTATGATTCATAAGCCTTTTGAATTATGGGAACACTCAAAATGTCCTTATATTTCACCCTCTCCTTGTAATACCTATGTCATACCCATGCCATTATACAAATTTGTGTCCTGATTTGTCACAAAAACACTCACACACTTATATGTATTTGTGTGTGTAGATGCCACCCCAGACGGTGGAATGTGAGAAGAACAGTGATCTTACAACTTTGATATTTGTGCAGTGTGAATCCAGCATTAGTTAGAATTTGGGACTATTCTGACAAATTTGGTGTCTCTAGGATAGGGCTCTCTGTTGTTATTATTATCACCAGCTTTATTAATCCCTGTAGGATTAAGTCATTTGGCACCAGTACAACTTTTAAATATAAAACAACAAGAAAAATAAACATTACATTCACAACTGAGACTTGATTTTTACATTGAAAGTACTAAAAAATTATGCCACATCTACCGATGTTCATTGAGAAATCTACAAAAATCTGAAAATTCTGGTATAAAAAGACCTCCTAAATCTTTTCTCCTAAAACTGAAAAAGTTCCATTGAATACACGGTATAACAGATCAAAATATCACACACTTTTTAAAGAGCATAACACAGTCCAACACAACTGTGTTTCAACTGTGTTTGATTCATTCCTGGACATTGTGTTCAAAAATTCTAGACCATTTAGTCATTTTGGGGCACACTCAGTAATTTATCAGTATTATAAGCTGCTGATTGGCTGTTGGTGGCCATGTTTGTTTGGTTATCCCAGCAATAACTGAAGAATATGTTACCATTTGCCACAATTCTCAACTTGACTGATCATAAAGCTCCAGAGTTTTTGGCACGCTCTGTGTGTAAAATTTGACGCAACTTGGCATGTCCTCCATATGTCCTATTGTCTGTTGTAAGGGAAACAGGTAAATTTAGCTCAAAGGGAATTGTTTAAGATTTTACAGGGAATTTGAACAGAATCTCCATTCTATCAGTGATTCATTGAGCGAGCCATATAACATCAACTCTGCAGTGGATACTAATATCCAAAATATAGTGAAAACACTATTTATTAGCACGGTAACAAGGTTGGCAGTTTAAGACATTAATGTATAAGCACAAAACACAAGATACTTCTCTTTTCAATATGAATAGGAATTTATTGGAAAAACCTAAGACATAAACTAATCTAACACATAGACACACATTCACACATTCATACATGTTGCAGAGAGAGAGAAAATGAGGAAAGAATGAGTTTAGAAGAGTGAAAATATGAAATCCCAAGTTTATAGCATACTTATATACAATTGCTTAGACAACCATCAATCATTTAATTAACCCTTGCGTTGAGTTTCTCAGTGAGGTTATTAAACTTATATTAAATGCACCAGTTCAGCTAGAATCTGGAGGTTGTACTTGCATTGCCTTTGTGTTCCCTTTTTGTGCATTCCCTTCAATGACGTCATTACGTGATTGGCAGTTTGTTGTTGTTCTAAGTGATGTCTTGGGTGTTGGCTAGAGGATGGAGTCGTATACGCTAGTTTAAGTTTTGAGGTGGGCACAAAGTCTGAGACACGGCTTAGCAGCAAAACGTCTCAGGTTATGTATGTAACCATGGTTCCCCGAGGGAACGAGACGCTGCGTCGAAAACGCTATGGGAACGCCTCCAGCGTGACCACGCTTTGAAACACGTGTGCATACAGTCCAATGGAGAAGCGAGACGTCACAGGCGGGGTGACGTAGAGACCAGGAAGCTTAAAAGCACGTGCGGTGCATGCAGCCGGCAGCTTCTGAATAGAGAAGCAAGCGCTGCAGGGATGCCAGAAGTATGAAAACGCTATGGGAATGAGATGCCCACGCCACCAGACTTCAAATCCCTGCCTAGTGTGGAAGAGCACAGCTAGGGCAAGAGAAAAAGAGCCACAAGTGGCACAAGTCCAGGAAAGAACTTTAAAGTCAAAGGGGTGGACATTCCGCAGCATTCTGAAGCCAACTTAAGAGAAGAGAGCCTTGACCCCCAAGAAGGGAGGGTCAGAGGACTCAAAGCTATGAAATAGCATCCCGACCACACTTAGCAAAGCTACACCTGGCCAGAGGCCTAGGCCTCAGCGCACCACAGAGGAAACCCACTGAGGAGCCACCCAGACGGGCGTGGTAGGCCGAAATAGCCGCCACGTAGACCTTCAGGGTGGAGTGGGCTAACCCTGTGGAGGACCGATCCTGCAGAAACCCCAGCACTGTACCAACTGGGCAGTTAACTGAGTCCTGCTGGTGGTCTCTACACCATGAAGTGAAAGGTTTCCACTTAAGGGCGTACAGTTTCCTCGAGGAGGGAGCTCTGGATTGGAGGATGGTCTCAACAACCTCAGTTGAGAGACCGGAAGCTATGAGGTGTGCCCCCTCAGGGGCCACACCCACAACTTCCAAAACGCTGACAAAGAAAAAAGGCGCACTCTCTCCAGAACTCCTGGGAGCAGAGCAATCGGGGAAAGGCGTACGGACAAAGCGTCAGCCACGTCTGTACCATGGCATTCAGCCCCAGTGTAGCTGGATGAGTCAGAGAGCACCAGAGGGAACATTGCGATGTCTAACTCTCACAAAGAGGTCCACCTGAGCCTGGCAAAATGCTCTCCAAATCTGCTTCACCACCTCTGGGTGAAGCATCCATTCCCCAGGCCTCGGCCCCTGCCTCGGCAGGATGTCTGCTCCCAAGTTGAGATGCCCAGGAATATGAACTGCTCTCAGCAAGAGGAGTTTGTCCTGGGACCACACAAGGAACTGGTGCGCCAGCTTGTACAAGGGGCACGACGCAGACCTCCCTGGTGGTTGATGTAGTAGACCACCGCTGTGCTGTCGGTGCGCACCAGCACATGGCGGTCTCTTAGGTCTGGGAGGAAGTGTTTCAGAGCCTGAAACACGGCCAGCATCTCCAGGCAGTGATATGCCAAGTGAGACGGCGATCACTCCACGGACCATGGGCAGGGTGGCCGTCCATGACCACTCCCCAACCGGTGAGGGACGCATCCGTCGCTACCATTACGCGGCAACAAGGAGCTCCCAGCACCGGGCCCTGAGACAGGAACCAGGACTTCCTCCACATGTCCAGGGCACGTAGGCATCACCGCGTGACCTTGATGTGTGAAACGGGTTTCCCCTCGGGGAGAACCGCTTGGTCCTGAGCCACCACTGTAGGGGTCTCATGTACAGCAGGCCAAAAGGTATCACGTTGGACACAGCTGCCATCAGAGCCAGCAGTTGTTGAAACTGCTTTACAGTGAGTGACCGGGCTTTTCTCACTCTCATGACTGCAGTGAGGATTGATTCAGACGTGCCTGCATCGTGGTCAAATCCCACACCACGCCCAGATAAGCGGTTCTCTGTAATGGAGAAAGCACACTTTTCTTGGCATTCAGTCTCAACCCCAACACTTTCATATGAGCGAGAACGACATCTCGATGTCGAACCCCCAAAGCTCTGAAATGATCTATTATCAATAATTATTGATATAGATCAGTATGCGGATGCCCTGGAATCCAGAGGAGCCAGAGCAGCATCCACACACTTGGTGAAAGTGCGGGGTGAGAGTGCAAGGCTGGACAGAAGAACCCGACACTGGTACGCTTCGCCCCCAAAGCGAACCTCAGGAACTTCCTGTGTTGAAGGATGGATATGTGGAGTTATGCGTTCTTCAGATCTGAACGCAACCTCCCCCTCCGAACCTCCCCAGGCACCGAAGAATGCGGTGGACCACGGCCTTCCCCAGTAGGGCCTGCCCTCAGAGGTCCTGGACCATAGGAGTCAGGACCATAGTCTCATAGGTCTGGGTGAAAGTGTTTCAGTACCTGAAACACGGCCAGCATCTCCGGGCAGCAGAAGTGCCAAACTGGATGGTGACCGCTTCACAGACCACGGGAGGGGTGGCCACTCATGACCACTCCCCAACCGGTGAGGGACGCATCCGTCGCTAGCATACGCGGCGACAAGGAGCTCCCAGCACCGGGCCCTGAGACAAGAACCAAGGTCTCCTCCACATGTCCAAGGCACGTAGGCATCGCTGTGTGACCTTAATCATGCAAAGCAGGTTTCCCCGCAGGGAGAACCCCCTTGGTCTTGAGACACCACTGCAGGGGTCTCATGTACAGCAGGCCAAAAGGTATCACGTTGGACACAGCTGCCATCAGACCCAGCAGTTATGAAACTGCTTCACAGTGAGTGCCTACTTTCACTCTCTTGACTGCCGCGAGGATGACTCGATCCGAGCAGGAAAACGACATGCCTGCATCATGGTCTATCCCACACCACGCCTAGATAAGTGGTTCTCTGTAATGGAAAAAGCACACTTTCTCTGCGTTCAGTCACAGCCCCAGTTCTTTCATATGGGCGAGGACGACATCTCGATGCCGCACCGCCCATGCTCAGAATGAGCTAATACTGACAAAATGTCAATAAGTTTTAGTATGCAGATGCCCTGGCAGCCACAGCTAAGCCACAGGGTGAGAGTGCAATAAATAAATTTAATTCATCAGAATTAAATAACAATGGGAGAAGAGCTAAACATTCAAAATGCACGTAGCTTTTTTGCTTTCTTTCTTTTTTTTTTTGAACACATTTATGTGTTTATGTCCTAATCGATCTAAAATGCAGTCAGCTCATATGCGGACAGCATCAATCTCCTCGGAGAAAGATAGCTGCAGCAGCGCAAGCTCTCACTCAGAGGGGGAAGAACCGCAGCGCGGGATTCTGAGCCCCGAGAGAGAGCGCTAGATCTAAGGAGAAAGGCAGAGAGAGGGCGGACCCGTCTCTAACCCGTTCACAGATCTATGCTGCGATCCCCACGGCCGCAGTCGCGGGGAAGCTCACGAAGGCTCCCTCCTCGAAGAGAGCCTTCCGAGAGCGAGCGTGCGCAGCTAGAGCGCGGGCCATCAACTCCCTCGAGAGCTGATGCAGCCCGCTTCGCCGCGAGCTCTCATTCAAAGGGGGAAGGACCGCAACGCGGGCTTCCGAACCCAGAAAGAGAGCGCTAGATCTAGGGAGAAAGGCAGAGATAGGGCGGACCCGTCTCTAACCCGTCCGTAGATCTATATGCGATCCCCACGGACGCAGTCGCCGCTCTGCCTCGGCAAAAGCGGGACCTGAGCCGCGGGGAAGTTCACGAGGGCTCCCTCCTCGAAGAGAGCCTTCCGAGAGCGAGCGTGTGCAGCTAGAGCGCGGGCCGTCAACTCCCTCGAGAGCTGACGCAGCCTGCTTCGCCGCGAGCTCTCACTCAAAGGGGGAAGGACCGCAGCGCGGGCTTCCTACCCAGAGAGAGAGCGCTAGATCTAGGGAGAAAGGCAGAGATAGGGCGGACCCATCTCTAACCTGTCCTTAGATCTATATGCGATCCCCACGATCACAGCCGCCGCCCTGCCTCGGCAGAAGCGGAAGCTGAGCCGCGGGGAACGCAAACGCGGGCAGTCAGCTCCCTCGAGAACTGACTCCCATGCTTCGCTCCCAAACAGACAACAAATAGGCTGTGTGTATCGCCACCCGAAATAGCGCAGGCAGAGAGGAACACACAGTCTAAATGCCGCTGCTTATATTCGTAAGAATGCTTTGTAGGACATAGTGACACTCTCAAATAAAAGCTGTGCAAACTAGCACAAAAAACAGAGTGACACACACACACAGAGCGCTTGCTGAAAGACAGAAGCTGCCGGCTGCATGCACCGCATGTGCTTTTAAGCTTCCTGGTCTCTACGTCACCCCGCCTGTAACGTCTCGCTTCTCCATTGGACTGTATGCACACGTGTTTCAGAGCGTGGTCACGCTGGATGCGTTCCCATAGCGTTTTCGACGCAGCTCGAGTTCCTGAAGGGGAACTTAACTTAGAACACAAAACTCTCAATGGAAAGAAAAAGATTAAAGTAAAAGAAAGAAATGTGACGATATCCTCATGTTTTCATTTTAGAGGAGTGGCTGGTGTGCAAGCCAGGAAGCGTTCAAAGAATGCAAAAAGTGGCAGCAAAAGCATGGCTAGAAGTGATGACTAAGAGCAATAGCTAAAAGCTGTTATTACACTGTAAAAAAAAAAAAAAACACAATTTGTTGAGTCAACTTAAAATAATTTGTTACACTGCTGCCTTAAAATTTTAAGTTCAGACAGCTAAAATAAGTTTAGTCAACTTGAAATGTTAAGTTGTACTAAGTAACAACTTAGATATTTGTGTTTGTTAAACTTTCGAAGTGATGTCTTGGGCGTTGGCTAGAGGATGGAGTTATGTACGCAGCTGGGTAAGTTGAAACAACTTAAATATCTAAGTTGTCAAATTAACATTTTAAGTTGAATAAACTTTTGAGTTGACTGAACTTAAAATTTTAAGGCAGCCAGGTAACAAATTATTTTAAGTTGACTCAACACACAGTTTTTTTACAGTATAGAAGCAAAATTTTATGGTGTCCTTTGGTTTCAAACTCAGCTTTGGACACAATCCCAAAATGGTGTCTTGACCAATTAGATGTTTTTTTTAACTCAGGATATTGCTATGTTTCTCCTCCCAAAACATAATTCAGCACGTTATCTTATCAGTCACATGGTCTGTGACTGTGAATTTTCCAGCTCTTGCCATGATGCAATTTAGCCATGATTTCTGTAACATGAATATAATACATTTGACAAAGATTTGATCAGTGGAAACGTTCAAAGCATGAATTTTCAAACTCATACATACCAAACACAAATATAAACCCTTAAGCTATTCAATAGTTATGAAAAGGACATACACAACAAGTGATTAGAACATATTAGACAAATGTGTGTAACAGACATGTTAAGGTGTTAGGCAATGGACTGATGTTCCTTTTAAGCATCATTTTTGTGCATATTTAGGTAAAAAGGACAGTCTCTCTGTCATTCTGTGAACTAAGGGCATGTTCTGAGGAACAAAAGAATTTAGAAGGAACTCGGTCTGGTTTTTGTCTTGGGTGGGGGAGCACCACCCAACGAAGTTTCCTCATGTGATGGTCCTGATGTGCTGCATCTTTGACCAGTGGTCTTGGGTTTCTTGCCCCAAAATTGACAGTCTCCTTCCTGAGTTGGGATTATCAATAATTGTGTTCTTTTGTGTTGATGTTGCAACTTGTTCAAAGCTATAAAGGAGGGCGCCAGGGTATCATGGACAGATTTATGATGTTGTCTGGTTAGCCTGGGCCTCTTTGTGGAATTTGGCTCTTTGGTTCAATTTGTCTGATTCACACTGATACCCTATACTGTATATTAAAGGGGTCATTGAATGCAAAGTTCACTTTTTCATTTGAACATTAATGTGTGTTGGCAGTGTATGTACAAATCTACCCTATAATTATAAAAATTCATGCAGTGGTTTTTAATTAATCTGCAAAAATAATATTCCCTTTTTCAAATCGAGCCATTCTCAGATGCCTGTCGTTGTGGCGTCACACCGACAGAGGCTGCTCCCACGATAGTTGATTGACATGAGCGTCTTGTTTCCGATCAGTTGTAACAGTCCAACCTCCATTGTTTCCATGCGGAGCAGGGATGTAAGTTAGACAAGAATATCTCAGATTGAGTGACTGAGGTGTTGTGTTGCTGGATGTAATAATGAACATAGTGGTCGTCATTTACTCCCAACATCTGAGCCGCTGAAGATGCAGTGGATTACGTTTGTTTGTGAAGGGAATGCGCCTCCCGATCTACATAAATGCGTCTATGTTCGCGCAAATCATTCGTGATGCAGCTTCACTTACAGCAGAAGTGAGTATAAGGGGTTTTTTATGAATCTTTGCAATCGCCTTCCCTAATAACGTGCTAGTTAGCAAGTTTAGCAGCTAAACGTGGCTAAAGTAAACAGACTCGTCACTCCACAGAGAGAAGAGAGGGGCGGGGCAAGCAGAGCTCATTTGCATTTAAAGGAACAATCCCTCAGAATGGGATGATTTTTGCAGAGCTGATTTTGACAAGGTAAAAAGGGTGTTGTTTTACACAACCATTGAGAATTTTTAACCAAAGTATATTAGAGACTTTTCATTAAGACCCTAAAGAATCATATCAACTTGTGGAAAATGGGCATCCGATGACCCCTTTAAGTTTCATTAAGTTTGGATCTTGCATTCACAAGATACTGTGGGTCAGTTTATTATATTGCGTAATGTAAGACAACTGAATTTGTTATATGTTTGCAACCCTCTGATGTATCAAAATTCGTTTAACAGCATATACCTAGCTAATAAAATGTATATTAAGTTTTGCATAAATATAAGCATGTTTATTTTTGAAAACTTATGTTTCTAACAAATAATTAGATACAGTAAGACAGTTTGGGGTGTGAGTGTGTGCAATTTATGTTGCAAAAAAAATCTCAAAGTAACACCAAGCTATGTTAACTACACACTTTATTTTAGTCATGAATTGAAAAAAAAAAAATATTATTAAAAAAAAAAAACAGTGAGTCAGAATTTACTCACTGCTCAAAACATAAGCTTCTTTATGTTTTGTGACCAGTTGTCAGGTTAGGTTAGGTTTTGAAAACCTTCCAGCACACTCATTTCTCCGAACTGCAGCTACCCTACCTCTTTTTTGACAGTTCTGTACACTCTCGTATCATAACAAAGTGCAGACACAATAAGAGATCCATTGTGCTGTATAGACATCTTAATAATGGAAATTTGTAAAATCACGATGAACTGAAGTCTCTCTCTTCAAAAAAACGAACTCTCCTGACAAACACAGTTAAGTAAAAAATAAACATGTCTGTGAAAAACATTGTCCTGAGTCAGTATCTGTTGTCAGATGAGATATTGTCAGACTAAATTTACAGTAAGTGTCATAATTCTAACATTATTTTCAAAACTTGAGAAATAAAAAAGTTTCTCACCTCTGAAAAATGAACTGTCTAGTCAGACATTATACTGTGCCATATGCTCATCAACCACATCTGCCACTCAGGAGAGTTAAATTTGATGGTAATTAAGAGCATGCAATGTTTTAATTATATAAAGTCATGGAATGACCAAAAAGTACCAATAAATTATGTCACTGGTATGCAGTGATTTAGCTGGGTCGCCACTTTTTACAAAGATTGGTGAAGATCAGACGAGAGTTTCTTGAGTCGTTATCTATCCACTGTTATGAACCCCCATTAACTTTCATTGGACAAAAACAGTTGAAACTGTTGCACAAATTTGGAACAGCATGAGTGTTTAATTTTTATTGTGTTTCAGTCTGATTCAGAGAGAATCTTCAGAACCCAGCTGTTTGTCCATGAAGAGTGACCAGTCAATGGATGAGCCAATAAACTTCAGTTCAGGAAACACTTCTGGTGATGTGAGGTGAGAATTGTCTTATGGTATACAGCTGGAGGGGGAAAAAATAAATAAATAAATAAATTTCATTCATTTGCATTCATTTGTTTCTGAATTTGAGAATTAAATGCTTAAATATATATTAATAAGAAATGTATATTTTCCCACAACCACAGTATGAATCAGGATGAATTAAAATCTTTAAGAAGGCATATATATATATATATATATATATGCCTTCCAGTTAAAGCTGACTAAAGGGTACCATCAAAATAATCAAACTAATATTACAGTAAAAATAGTTAAAAGCAAATGTGTCATATTACACATTCATCTGATCTGATATCTGATCTTATGGCTGTTTAAGAAAAAAAAATAGTATTATTATTATAACTGTACTTATTGATCATTGATTGGTTTAAGTAAAGTAGCATACGAAAGATGGCAAGATATGTGACATACATTATAACTATGAGAAATATAATTCCATTGTAACTTAAGTGGATGCAGCATGTTCATTGTGTTATAAATCACCATACTCTTAAGCTATAACTACAAGTAAGTAAATATTATAATACATTAAAACTGTTCTTATGAATATTCATAAGATGATATAACATATTATAAGTTTTTTTATAATGCATTATTCATTCATTATAATGCCTTAAGAATACCCTTATAATGTATTATAAATCTTCATAGAAAGTTCCTTTCAACAAAGACCGTTTGGTTCCAAAACGCTATATAAATCCGTTTTGATTAATTTAAGTAAAAATGTGTTTTCTTTACCAAAAAAGTGGCAAGATGAAAACCACTATTTTCTGTTTCAAACTTTCACATAGCATCTTTAGGTTATAATAACATTAAAAATTTAAATCCAGATTTTAATTTTCAGAGATTTATTATAAAAACTGATTATTTTTTCCCCCAAAATGCAATAAATCCATCGGGGCTCTATGCTTACTTTTCTTTTTAGGAACACTTGTGCTTCTAACTTAAAAATTTAGGAGCACAGTCAAAATTTTAGGAGCACCTTCTAATCAATAATCAAAAAATCTGATCAAAAATTAGCCTTCCCATTATGAAGTGACATTTGACTCCTTAAAGTGAATTAGAGGGAGATTTTGTTTTTACCTTCGTAATGCCATTTTTTAACTTTATTAAAAATATGTCATCTTTTATGTCATTTTTTTTAAATATATTTTATAAGCTTTTTTACATTTCTAATTAAAACAACAGAATAAGAATAAGTTACCAATCAAATGAAATCAGTATTAACAAAATTAATTTGTACTACAGAGGAGCACAGAAGAACACAAAAGTGTCTTAGGTGTATTTGCATATGTTTAATGAGGCTCAGAGGTGGCATGCGTGCAATCAAATTCATCTCAAAAAAAAAAATTGTTGAGATGAATGTTTTAAGTATAACATTTTGAATATAGAAATATTAAATTATTTAAATAACTGAAAAGAAGATACTTTAAAAATTAAACTAAAACTGCCAGTAGGTGGCGGTTTTAATTACTGAATCAAAACATTCATTTGATTCCTTCGGCTGATTCATTCAGGAATAAAGCAAGTGACTGTCTTTATGAATTGGTAATTGATTCATTGACTCACTAGATCCGTTTGAAACCACACATTCATTCATAAAGGTAACACAGCTGTGTTTGAATAGAGATGCGCAGTAGCTCAGTTGTGACTTTGTTTCGACAAAATACACTCTTAAAAATAAAGGTGCTTCACAATGCCATAGAAGAACCTTTTTTGTCTAAATGGTTCCATAAAGAACCTTTAACATCTGAAGAACCTTTCTGTTTTCTGTTTGCTTTGTGGCAAAAGAAGGTTCTTCGGATTATAAAAAGGTAATAAAGAGATGGTTCTTTAAAAAACACTTGACTGAATGGTTCTTCTATGGCATCGCTTAAAGAACCTTTTGAAGCACCTTTATTTTTAATTCACAAGTTCGCCTGCCCATCCAGTCCTAATGGGCAATGGTAAACAAACTTGGCTTGCTGTCCTTAATGGAGGCACGAACCCGAGGCTCGGCTTGAGCGCAGAGTTCAAACATCCACGCCCCCCACAGATGTGTCTGTGATACATTACTCAACGTTGAAAACTAGGATGCGAGGTGTATTCAAAGCGCCGCCTTTACTGTTTACAATGCGTGAAGTGCTGCGCTGTGATTGGCTGAGCGGATGTATTGTATTTTGCATAGAAAGGAGACTGGCATTTGTCACAGTTTGGAAAGATAGGGAGAAAACATGACAGAATAACACGGCAGACATCGCATTTTGGGTAAAATTAAAAACTGCCTTTTCAATACCGACCAGATACAATACTGATTTTGGCAGGAATTCAATTTTGTAAAAACAAATGGCGTTTATCGAGTTTTGGAACCAAACTCTTCCTATATATGTATATGTATATATATACAAATGTGTGTGTGTGTAGGTTTGGTTTATATGTCCTGGTGGGGACTTAAACCTGAATACACACACACTCATGGGGACTTGTGTCATGGTGGGGACCTAAATTGAAGTCCCCGTGGGTACAAAAGCTTATAAATCATTTGTGCAGTATAAACCCAGCATTAGTTAGAATTTGGGACTATTCTGACAAATTTGGTGTCTATAGTAGTGATTTTCAAACCTGTTCTGGAGGCATCCCTGCCCTGCACATTTTGTATGTCTCCCTTATCAGGCAGACCTGATTCAACTTATCAGCTCATTAGTAGAGACTTCAAGACCTGAATTGAGTGAGAAAACCAGAAGAAAACAACTTGTCTATAGGACAGGGCCCTTTGTTATTATTATCACCAAGTTTATTATTGTTTCCCTGTAGGGGAAAGTCATTTGGCAACAGTACAACTTGCAAATATAGAACAACAAATAAAATAAAGATTACATTCTCGAATGAGACTTGATTTTTTTTTACACCAAAAATACAAAAAAATTATACCACATTAGTGTTCATTGAAAAATCTGCTGCTGGTACAAAAGACCTGCTAAATCTTTTAGTAAAAAACTAAAAAACTTCTGTTGTAAGCACAGTATAATGCATCAAAATATAACATACTTTTATAGAGCATAACAAGGTCCAACATGACTGCTTGTTTTCTCATTCCAAATTTGGAACAGCATGAGTGTTTAATTTTTATTGTGTTTCAGTCTGATTCACAGAAAATCTTCAGAACCCAGCTGTTTGTCCATGAAGAGTGACCAGTCAATGGATGAGCCAATAAACTTCAGTTCAGGAAACACTTTTGGTAGTGTGAGGTGAGAATTGTCTTAAGGTGTAGAGCTGGAAGAGTTTGTATTGGTGGATAGAAAACAAAAAAATCAAAAATTCTAAAAAAATAAAAAAATAAAAAAAACATTTATTTGTTCTTGAATTTGTGAATTAAATGCTTGAATAAACATTTACAAGAAACCTTTAATGTTTCCACAATCACAGTATGACTCAGGATGAATCAAAATCTCCCACTGGAAGGCAGTTGGACTCCATTTTTAAGGTACATATTTGTCATATAACTGAATAATGGCATTACTCCAGAGATATGGCTTTGGGTGGCCCATATCTTTGGTTTTGAAGGTTTCAGTTATTCAGTTTCACAGGATTTCATTTACAACTGATTGGGATTACTGCTGTCCAGTGAACACAGAAAGAAAATGGAATTAGTTTATAACAGGAAGCAAGCAACTAATCAATCGTTTCTTTTAAAAAGTTTTTAAAGAGCAATAGTTTTTCACTCTGATTCATTGTAGAGTTGTATCTTTATCATAGAAATACTGGAATGTCAGCTCACATTGCTTGACTCTGTGATGGATGGAGTTTAACTTGCTTGAGTTTAACTTGTCAAACTCTAGAAAAGATTATGAAGGTATGACAGTACAGACACTAAAAACTTTCTTTTCAGTGCAAACTCCCAGAGGCTGCACAGAGGCTGGGTGAAGTACACAAATCAATTACTTGAGTGAAAGAGAGATACCCTAATAAAATATTACTCCAGTAAAAGTGTTCATTTTCAAAAAATGTTTTATGTACTTAAGTATAAAAAGTACTGATCAATGAACTATGTTTATTATTTATTCTCTCTGTTCAGAGTAAAATGTTACAATATTATGCTTTTGAATGTAGTTTCAGGTTCCCAAAATAAAAAGGGCACTGATAAAGAATAGATGCTTAAAAAAGTGACAGTAGCAAAGTAAAAATAACTTATAGTAAAAAAACACTAACTTGTGAAACCCCTGTGCTGGGGCACACACACAGACATTAGACACACCTTAGAGCAATATTTAATTAATTAAATATTATTTGAAAGATACAAACAATATATTATGTACTCAAGCCCTATTCAGATGGTAATTGTTGGCAATCAAATATTCAATATCACTACTCTCCATAATTAGGTTACATTGTACAGTTCAAACTAATATCATATAATTTACGTCTTTACGATGATTGGTTGATATACCAAGGGAGGAAAGCCTTCCCTGTGATGTAACTTTTCTCAACACTCCTAAGCACTGAAAGTGAAACACTTTTTATTTTATTATTATTATTATTTTTTTTTTTATCCAACTGAAGCACAATTCTCCTGCTATGGATTTGCTCCCCATCCTCAATCCAACCTACAAGTACAGCCTACACAACCTACAAGTACAGAATCAATCCACAGCACAATGGGAAAAATACCACAACACAAGTTTCTATTATGCCTAGTAAGACCTTGATTAGTAGATTCAGGTGTGTTTAAATGTGGTTGGAGCTAAACTCTGCAGGACACTGGCCCTTCAGGATCCCTGCTTTAAAGCGTTATTTACATGGCCACGAGAAACAGCGTTGTGAAATGAATGGAACAGTAATAATACAGTTGCATCTCAAAAAATTTGAGTATTGTGAAAAAGTTTCTTTTTTGTTTGTCACTTATTTCAAAAACTGGAACTTTCATATATTCTAGATTTATTACATGTAACGTAAAACATTTCTAAAGTATTTTTGTTTTAATTTTGATGATTAGAGCTTATAGCTCATGAAAGTCAAAAATCCAGTATCTCAAAATATTAGAATATTTACATTTGAGTTTCATTAAATGTCCATCCCTACAGTATAAATTCCAGGTATCTCTTGTTCTTTGAAACCACAATAATGGGGAAGACTGCTGACATGACAATGGTCCAGAAGACAATCACTGATGCCCTCCACAAAGAGTAAATCACAGAAGGTCATTACTGAAAGGGGTGGCTGTTTATAGAGTGCTGTATCAAAGCATATTAAATGCAAAGTTGACTGGAAGGAAGAAATTGGGTAGGAAAAGGTGCACAAGCAACAGGGATGACCGCAAGCTTGAGAAAACTGTCAAGCAAAGCTAATTCAAACACTTGGGAGATCTTCACAAAGAGTGGAATGAAGCCGGAGTTAGTGTTACAAACAACAAGTTACAAACAAGTTACAAACAAAAAATGAACTTTTTCACGATATTCTAATTTTTTGAGGTGCACAAAGTTCAAAAGTCCATAAAAACATTGATAGGGTATTGGTATGGTAAATTGTAAACAAGTAAAAACAAACATATAAGCCTTTTTGATCTGATATGTGATTACAATCCAATCATCACAATACAATATGAGATTGTTTTTTATACCTAAAAAATTCTACAATATGATTTCAATACAATTCGATTCAGGAGTATATTGACTGATATATTGATATTATAAATTTACCTATTGCACACAACCTGGTACATTTGTACAGGGGTTGGACAGTGAAACTGAAACACCTGGGTTTAGACCACAATTAGTATGCCGTTTGGCCTCCTTTTGCAGCCAATACAGCATTATTTCATCTTGGGAATGACAAATACAAGTCCTGCACAGTAGCCAGAAGGATTTTGAGCCATTCCTTTCGCAGAACAGTGGCCAGGTCACTATGTGATGTTGGTGTATGAAAACATTTCCTGACTCGCTCCTCCAAAACACCCCAAAGTGGCTCAATAATATTCAGATCTGGTGACTGTGCAGGCCATGGGAGATGTTTAACTTTACTTTCATGTTCATCAAATCACTCTTGTCACCAGTCTTGCTGTGTGTATTGGTGCATTATCATCCTAATACACGGCACCACCTTCAGGGTACAATGTTTGAGCTATTGGGTGCACAAAGTCAACCTTCACACTCTGCTCTTATTGGTGGAATGTGCGATCAGTAAAGACTGGCCACCAGGCTGCATAAATATAGCCATGAATCCTCCAACACTATATTGGCCAGTGTTTCAGTTTCATTGTCCAACCCCTGTATATATTAACTTACAAATGCAACCAAAATATATAACATGAACATTTATCAGGAAATTCCACATCCTGTATCCCACTTAAGACATTTGCAACAGAAAATAGGCCTACACTTTATTTATAATAATAAAAAAGTCATTTTGCCATGTAATCTTATGACATGACTAAAGTCAAGAAAGTCTTTCAGGCCTCCATGCTATAATGTGCAATGTATAAAATACAGTGTAAATCCTCATTAGGAAACAACAAAAAATAGGTACTCAAGTTGTAGAAAAATATTTTAATGCAGAAAAAGAAACATTTAAAAAACAAATAAAGCTAATTATATTTTATTTTTTTCTTCTTTTTTGCCTGTTACTATGGGCTGAATGCTAAGAAACTTTTCTACAGATAAAAAGCAAACAAACAAACAAACAACAGAACAAATTAAATAAACAGTGCTTTTCAGGTTTTCAGGTAGGTCTAAAAGAAGTTTTCAGAAATGTAATAATCAAATGTAAAATAACACTGCATAGTCTTCACTGTATGAATTAAATATAGACGGACCTCCTATAAGCATTATAACACCCTCCAAGAAATTGTCGGGGGGTCCCCTGGTTTTTCAATAAAACTATAATACTTCAAACATAAAGCTAGTGAAAATAAAAATTAAATGAAAAGATGGGATTGTTGTATTAAATTTAGACCTGCTCAAGTTACATCATATTTTTCGTGTTTTCCGCTTATTATAACCAATCACACACGACTCTGTTGAGTTTACAATGCAGTTGCCAGTCAGAGGCATTCAGAATAGTCATTGCTGAAACTTTTCAAAGAAACCATGGCCAAATCTTGAGATTGAATCTTGCGAATTCCCTCATCATAAGCAAGAAACTGCATGTACATATGATGTAAGTAAGAGATTCATTTATCATACAGTGTATGGATAGCTTCATTTAATATAAGAGGAGTTATGAGTGCTTAAACAATAGCTGATTGTGCTCATTTAGAGTGGGTTCTTTCACTGCATGATTTAGTCTAATAAAATGCCTAGTTCTTTCATGAAACTCTAGGCTGATGGGCGTTAACGTAACTGATGATATTCACAGCCTTATACCACTTGGCACAAGCTGATTGGTTCATGTCGTGTATGCAGCCAATGAGTTTGAACCTTTACCTTTAAAGGGGTCATTGGATGCCCAATTTTCCACAAGTTGATATGATTCTTTAGGGTCTTAATGAAAAATCTATAATATACTTTGGTTAAAAATTCTCAATGGTTGTGTAAAACAACACCCTTTTTACCTTGCCAAAATCAGCTCTGCAAAAATCATCTCATTCTGGTCGAGGCTGCTATAAATGCAAATGAGCTCTGCGCGCCCCCGCCCCTCTCTTCTCTTTGTGAAGAGATGAGTCTGTTTACTTTAGCCGCATTTAGCCGAGTTTAGCTGTTAAACTTGCTAACTAGCACATTATTAGGAAAGGTGATCGCAAAGATTCATAAAAAAACTCTTATACTCACTTCTGCTGTAAGTGAAGATGGATCATAAATGATTCGCGCGAACGTAGACACATTTATGTAGATCGGGAGGTGCATTCCATTCACAAACAAATGTAATCTACTGCATCTTTAGCGGCTCAGATGTCGGGAGTAAATGACGACCACTATGTTCATTATTACATCCAGCAACACAACACCTCAGTCGCTCAATCTGAGATATTCTTGTCTAATTTACATCCCTGCTCCAGCATCGAAACAAAGAGGGTGGACTGTTACAGCTGATCGGAGGTAAAACGCTCATGTCAATCAACTATCGTGGGAGCGGCCTCTGTGGGTGTGGCACCACTACGACAGGCATCTGAGAATGGCTCGATTTGAAAAAGGGAATAATATTTTTACAGATTAATTAAAAACCACTGCATGGATTTGTATCGTTATAGGGTAGATTTGTACATACACTGCCAACACAGAATGTTCAAACAACATGTAAAAGTGAATTTAGCATCCAATGACCCCTTTAAATGGCTGGTTGGCATTCACTTGAGCCTTTTGCAGCAGCACGCTTTGAGTTCCTCTGAAACCCTTCACCTTCCCCAGCTCCACCTGTATAGATCTGCTACAGGGTATTTTGTATGCCATTGTGCAGCAGCAGTATGTCTTAAATACTCACAGCACCGTATTGCTATATGCTTTGGCAGTAGCAAGTTCCTGTACTTGCTTGCAGCAGCAGCAATAATAATCTACAACTACAGCAATAACCAACAGCAGCAGCAATTCAGCAGCAGCGTAGCAGATCTATTCCGCCAAGTTGTCATGGAAGAAATACATTTGAAATGTTCCCAAAATTCAAGATATGGGGGCAGAAAATGTATATTCATATCATTTCATATAGTTAATCAGTATCACACAAAGAAACCACTAATGTGATATTGATTTTATACAACAGTTCAATAAACTATTAGTTAATATTAAGAGCAAACATCATTTTTTAATTTTGTGTGGCCCAGCCAGACATTGGTGGGTGGTGTTATTGTAAATAGCCTACATGTCAACAAGGCAAGCTATTTGCACCTAGTGTAAACAGACAGTCCGCTATAAAAACTGATATAAAATGCATTGCCCCATTAAAACTTCATGGGTTCATAAAAATATATTGGGTATCAATTTTTTTATTTTATTTTTTTTTTTTTTGCTGGAGCAAGGAGAGCAATCCTTCAAGGAACCACACTAGGGAATTTTTGCATGCCTCACCCACTATCTGGACCATTTAATCTGCATATTTTTCTACACTAGTCTCAGTGAGCAATTCAAGGTGCATTTGCCTGTGGAAAGTCCTCTGGGAAATTTTGCTGCATTTGTGGAGTGGGTGCTGGTGAATAACAGCTCTCTGTTCATGTGTCATGTGCTCACACAAAACATAACATGAAAATGCGGTCAATAAGAACTCACGATACACATAACAGAACATGGCCAGTGAGAACTGACAAGCTGCATACACCAAACATGACCACAAAAACAACCAACAAAGGCACAAGACGAGTGCACTCAACACTTGTGCTCAAAACGCTGACAAAGATATGGAGCATGTATGTCCGAACCCTCACACTGAACCAAATCAAACAGTGTGCTGGGACCCAAACATCATACCCAACTTGTAACACAAAGACAAAAGAATGTCAGGGCTCTGTCACATAACCAAGAATAACTAGTTTGGGGTTAGTAGAATTTGTTGACATACATTCCCCGAGGACTACGAAAACCAGACAAGCTCTCTGCACAGTCCAGCATGATGTACCTGATCTTCAAGCAGAAGAAACTGAATGAAATATTCAGAAAGATATCAGTCCACTTCTCTGACTTGTGATGGCCCCTGAAATTAAGCCACATCATGTTGGTTTGTCTGGCCAGAGGAATACTGGCCTGGTTTCTACGAAGGATCTTTTTTTCTTACGTCTTTTTATTTATCTAGTTAATGCATCTTGATTTAATAATTTGTAGATATTTCGGCTAGAAACAAGACAAAAAAATACTAAGTAAAATAGGCCTTTTAATGCAGTGTAATATTCTAATGACTGGTTGTTGACATGTAGTTGCAAAAAAACATATGGTTAGTAAAATGTATAAAATAGAATATATTAATAAAGTGTTGCCCAAGGCACAGCTGACCAATGCAACCAATGAATAATTACGGAAACAAATCAAAGCAGGACTGTGATATCCGCAAACAATGACTGACTGTTGTACAAATCTAACTCTATGCATATAGGCCTACAGTTGCATTCACGAGGGGTACCTAAACTTTTTTTAAAGGGGGGGGGTGGGGGCAGATGCAATGTTGTGGGGACACCTAGGGAGACAACAGTTGTTGAGAATGCAACAGAAATGGCTAAAATTTGATAATGAGATAATCAAATTGTCAAGTTGTCACTTATGGTTTACTGCTACACCTGACCTAAAATCTAGTGTTGTCACCTTGAGTCAACATTGTAATGTTTAAATTATGCATGGTGCTCCAAATAAAATATATTTTAATAGACAAGCTGCAGGTCATTTGAAATGTATTCACAGGCCAGACTTTGGAAACCCCTGACACACACTTTGCAGAATGTGTGAAATGTTAATAAGGTTAAAAAAATGAACTGTTTTTTGGTTTTTCAGCATCCTTAGCTTATTTGAACCCCTTCCAGCCGTGACTATGATTTTGAAATCCATCTTTTTACACTCACATACAACTATTACAAAAGGTGCAGATATTCTCTGGTGCCCAAGGAGATTGAATTTGATTGATTGTTTGTTTAAAGATTTGTTTTTTATTTAAAAGACAAAAGAAGCACAAGGCACATCCTAGCACAGACTGACCTTTTACTTTATCAGAAAATTAATTTTGATAGCTGGAGCCAAAAATAAGTTTGAAACCATCCTGTATTCCCAGTTCACATGATCAAAGTTAGATTTATCAATATTTAGGCCATAATAAATATTTTTCATGAAGCATGTAGCCCACATATACAATGCGCATTACAGTGTGTGAATAATTATTTAGCAATGTAAGCAAATATTCATAACATTTTCCCCCAAGAACATTTTGCCAATTTTAAATAAATCTTAATAATAACTGAGCATAATCATTTGTAGGTCATTTGTAATTGCTGATGATCGTTTGGCTTGTGCCAAATGCCTTATAGTCAGAAAAGCATAATTAATAGGAAGAGTTTTAACAAAAAAGACAAGATTTAAATGGCAGTGAGCAGTACAAAATAATGAAACTGGACAGCTTGGTGGGGAGGGAGTATTAGTTTGACCTGCTATAGTTAAAGATGGGGTAGTTGGGCTAACTACTGCCCGTTTCTGAAAGATGGTTTCTTTGAACAGTTGTACAAAAGTAGGTTATCAGCATTCAAGAAGACCATGATCTTTATACAGGACTACGTGCTAAATTTACTAGACAGAAAAGTACTTTAGATGACTAAACAATAACCTTATGCCCATGCCCAGCTACCCAAATTGTTCACTAAATGTGCCTGTAAAAGTTCATTATCTAGGTATCTGTTCTTATACACAGTATTAATTATTTGACTATCAACTGATTTCAGGAGCTTGAGCATGAAATCATCTCTCTGATGAAAAAAGAGCTAAAGGGGCTTAAGAGACTCCTGAACCCAGATTATCCAGGAGAACCTGTGAGTGAGCACGGGGATGATAAAGATCACAGCAAAGTGAGAAAGAGGATTCTAAAGATCATACTGCACATCCTGAGGAAGATGAAACAGACAGACCTCGCTAACACACTGCAGACCAGTAAGAGCTCTGGATCATGTGACTAATAGTGGTATGGAATCAGGGATAGCCATAGACAGTATTTGTGTTTATTGTGAAATCAAAATACTAGCTTGGAATGTTAGTTATTCAATGGCTTGTAAATAAATAAACACAAATAATATGAATACATTTTGCTTCTCATCTTTCTCTGCTTACCAGAACATGCCACTTTCTCACTGATACAACACAAATCCATAGTAAAAGAAAAATTTCAGATTATTAATGAAGGAATATCAAATCAAGGAAGCTCAATATCTCTGCAAGAAATCTACACAGAGCTGTACATCACGGAGGGAGGGAGTGGAGAGGTCAATAATGAACATGAGGTGAGACAAATTGAGACAACATCCTTGACACCAGAGACAATGGAAGCACCAATCAAATGCAGTGACATATTTAAAGCCTTACCTGGACAGAACAAGCCCATCAGAACTGTACTGACTAAAGGAGTCGCAGGAATCGGAAAAACAGTCTCAGTGCATAAGTTCATTCTAGATTGGGCTGAAGGAAAAGACAATCAGGATGTTCATTTTATAATTCCACTTCCTTTCAGAGAGCTCAATTTGGTGAAGGAGAAGAATATGAGCCTGATTAAACTTCTTAATTATTTTTTCATAAATACAAAATACCTGGCAATAAGTGACTTTGATGACTACAAAGTCCTTTTTATCTTTGATGGACTGGATGAGTGTCGACTTCCTCTGGATTTTCAAAACAATGATATTTTGTGTGATGTGACAGAATCAGCTTCAGTGGATGTGCTGCTTACAAATCTCATCAAGGGGGATCTGCTCCCTTCTGCTCTCCTTTGGATCACCTCTCGACCAGCAGCAGCCAGTCAGATCCCTCCTGAGTGTGTTGACCGGGTCACAGAAGTACGAGGGTTCAATGACCCTCAAAAGGATGAGTATTTCAGGAAGAGAATAAATGATCAGAGTCTGGCCAGTAGAATCATCACACATGTCAAATCATCAAGGAGCCTCTACATCATGTGTCACATCCCAGTCTTCTGCTGGATTTCAGCCAATGTTTTAAAGAGAATGTTGAGTGAAGAAGAGTGTACAGAGATCCCCACAACTCTCACTCAAATGTTCACACACTTCCTAATCTTTCAAACCAAACTGAAGACCCATAAATATGATGGGAAATATGAGGTAAATCTTCAGCAGGCCAAGAAGAGCATCTTGTCACTGGGGAAACTGGCTTTTGAACAGCTGAAAAAGGGCAACCTAATTTTTTATGAGGAGGATCTGAGAGAGTGTGGCATTGATGTCACAGAAGCATCCGTATACTCAGGAATTTGTACCCAGATCTTCAGAGAGGAGTTTGGGCTGCACCTGGGGAAGGTGTACAGCTTTGTTCATCTGAGCCTTCAGGAGTTTATTGCTGCTTTATTCAAGTTTCTTGTGTTTGTTACAGATAAAGAAACAAATTGTAGCATGACTGATTTCTTGAAGAGTGAAGTGGACGAGGCCTTGCAAAGTGAAAATGGACAGTTGGACCTGTACATTCGCTTCCTTCTGGGTCTCTCACTGGAGTCCAATCAGACTCTCTTACAAGACCTCCTGACACAGACAGCAAGCAGATCTTTCAGCAAGCAAGAAATAGTTGAGTACATTAAAATGAAGATCAGGCAGATTCCCTCACCAGAGAATTCCATCAATCTATTCCACTGTCTGAATGAACTAAATGATCATTCTCTAGTGCAGGAAATTCAAAAATACCTGAGAAGAATAGATCTCGTTCGTATCTCTAGAATCAGTCTGTCTCCTGCTCAGTGGTCAGCCCTAGTGTTTGTGTTGCTGAACTCAGAAGAGGAGCTTAATCAGTTTAAACTGAGTAAATATAAACCATCTGAAGAAGGTCTTATGAGGCTGCTTCTAGTTGTCAAGGCTTCCAGAAAATCTGAGTAAGTTTTTTTCTTTTTTCTTTTTTCCTACTTAAAAATTGTGCTTCAATGTTTATATTGATGACTGATTATATGAAAGAGCAAATATTACATTGGGAAACATATTTTGCCATTATAAAAAACTACAACCTATATTTTATTTTGTAAAGAGTTATATCATAATCTCTAGTCACTAACTCAAACCTCTAATACTACCCACATTCCAAAGGTTCAAATATGCTAATAACTTTTGAACCTACTGGTCAGGAGATATAAAATGACCTCTATTACCTGCTGTTTCGATGAGCACTGATTGTTGGTTGTCATGATACAGGAATGCTGACAAATTATCATAGTTCTTGTTTGTTTTACTTTTAAGTTAACACAAAACAGTGTTTGCTTTTTTTTACTTTGGTAGTTTGATGCACAGTATTGCTATGATGAAGTGATGAAATTTTTAAAAATACATGAAAATTAAGGCTGAAAAATATTGAGATATATTTTGAAATCAATAATATGTAATTTGGTGTATATAGTTACAGATTTATGTAATAATTTCTCTCAAAGTCTACAGAGCTGTAATCTGACAGAGAAGAGCTGCTCAGCACTGGCCTCAGCTCTCAGCTCTTCAAGTCTGAGAAAGCTGAACCTGAATTGCAACAATCTGAAGGATTCAGGAGTGACCCTACTCTCTGCTGGGCTAAAGAATCCTCAATGTAAACTGCAGACACTGAAGTAATACATTAATCATTTTTTATGTCTAATATACAGATTTTCCTATAAGAATAGAAGAAAAATTTATGCTCTACACTTTCCATTTGTGTAATTGTGTGTGTGTGTGTGTGTGTACACATCCTCTCCGTACTACTTCCAAATGGCAAACAATAATATTCACACAAAAAATGTAAAATAAAACAATAATCAAAAGCATATGAAAAGAAAGTACTCCTTTCATTCACATGCTCTTTCACAGTTTGCGATTGGGCACTTTTAGAGTTAAGAGGTAAAGACTTTACTAGGTCGCACAGGGTTACAAAAAATAGAACATTTCTAAATCAGGACAAAGAGTGAAGTGCATTTCCATCAGCCCTTAAGCTTTGCTTCTTTTATTATACTTCTTGGGTTTCTGCAGCATTCATTCACTAATGGCTGATAAATATCAGCTGTAACATCTCTAGGTTACGTACGTAACCATGGTTCCCCGAGGGGAAATAAATGCGTTGTCTAAATACTTTGGGAACGCCTTCTGCGTGACTGCGTCCTGAAGCACGTGTGGAATCAGTCCAATAGTGAGGCCATGGTTGACACAATGTTTTATGATAACTAAAGGAGAACATAATCTAAAGAATAAACACTATAAGTATATCATTGAGGTCTGAATGTTTTTTATAAAACATTGTCATAATGTGATGTGTTAACAAAATTATAACATTTTAACTGCAGAATTTTGAGGATGTTTTGAGGATGCTGTTTAGGTAACAAAATAGACAATATTCTTAATAAAACATTGACACAATGAATGTTTCATGGTATCTAAAGAAGAACATTATCTCAACCACATTAGGAAACATTACAAGGATCCCAGCTAAAAAAGTTTCATGTACTGGGAATGTTTTCACTGGCAAGTTTTATTTTAGTTCCCAGAATGTTCTGCTAAAAGGTAGGATAACATTCTCTAAAAACATTCTAAAATGTATATTGATAATATTGTTAGGACATTATCCTCTACCATTCTAATAAAGCTGCTCATCACATTAGATGTGGGCTTACATTGCTTAGATGTCAAATTTTGGTTAAAAGTAAAAACCCAGCCTTTGTTGGTAACACTTTATTTTGATAGTCTACTTTAGACATTCAAGCTTCCTGATTAAATCTTTATTAGAATGTTAGAGTATAATGTTCTAACAATGTTATCAATAAACATTTGTGGAATGTTTTTAGAGATTGTTATTCTACTTTATATGAGAATTTTCTGGGAACTAAAATAAAACCTGCCACTGAAAACATTACCAGAACATAGCATAATGGTCTCTGAACATTCGTAGAACAAAAAATTGTTAGCTGGGTTGAAAAAAACCCTTGGTCCTGACCCACCTCTGCAAAGTTCTCATGTACAGCAGGCCAAAAGGTATCACGTTGGACACAGCTGCCATTAGACCTTGCAGTCTCTGAAACAGTGACTGGCCTTCTCTCACTCCCCTGACTGCTGTGAGAATCGCTTCAATACAAGCAGAAGACAGACATGCCTGCATCGTCATCAAATCCCACACCACACCATGATAAGTGGTTCTCTGTGATAGAGAAAGAACACTTTTCTTGGTGTTCAGTCTTAAACCCAGCTCTTTCATATGGGCAAGGATGACATCTCGTTGCCAAATCACCTGCTGTTAAGACTGTGCTAGTATTTGCCAGTCGTTGATGTAGTTCAGTATTCGGATGCCCTGGAGTCGCAGCGGAGCCAGAGCAGCATCCACACACTTGGTGAAAGTACAGGGTGAGAGTGACAGGCAGAACGGAAGAACTTGATACTGGTATGCTTCGCCCCAGAAAGCAAACCTCAGGAACTTCCTGTGTTGAAGAAGGATGGATTGATTTGAGTCACGATCTGTTTAATAGTGAGCATCTTGAACCAAAACCATTTGATAGCACGCATACCGTGTCAGCAGACGCAGATCTATAATCGGATGCAACCCCCCCCATCCTTTTTCAGAACGAAGAAGTAACACCTGCAGAACGTCAGGGACGATGCTAAAGACGGGGAGCGATAGCTCGTGGGCGTCTACTCCACCGCTGGAATTGCCCTATATCCCTTCTCATTCAGCCCCATGACATTGGAGTAGGTCAGTATGGTAAGGCTGAAGAGTCTGGACAAGTAAGGTTTCCCCCACAATCTCGACACCTCGGTGTGGAGATCAAGGAAGAATGGAATGGCCCAGCGTGAAGGTTGCAATTGGATGTGCAGGAAGCATTCATCTAATTTGCTTTCATGATGAACATCTTGCTTCTTGAGAGCTGACTGTGCATGTTCTGTTCAACACATAGATCGTGTGTATCCACTACTGGCAGATAGTGTCAGGGGGACACTACATCTAAAGTGCAGTTTGCTCTAAAGTGCCGTTTGCTCGACTTTTTTCATTTACATTTTGACATGCTTAATTCACTTCTCTATACAGAGTATTTGATGACTGAGTGCCTTTCGTAACACACACACACCACAGACACGCTCGCTGAAGAGCAGAAGCTAATGTGCGTTTGCCAGTGCCCTCTTATGCTTCCTGGTTGCTCATGTCACCCCGCTTGTGATAACTCGCTTCTCTATTGGACTAATTCCACACATGCTTCCCAAAGCATTTCGACACAGCTCAAGTTCCTGAAGAGGAACTCAATTAGTGGTCTGCGACAGAGAAAGAAAGAGCAAGAGCGAGGGAAGACAGAGAAACCATACAACATGTAACACGCACAATAGATGTCTACAGGATGTAACAATCTCTGTCTATACTCCATATATACCATAAAGACAAAAAAAAAAAAAAAGATATGTGAACTTTGCTAAAAAGACACTTGAAATTTAGATAGGGAGCATTCCAATATCTCTTGTAGATGTTACTACACACTACACTTTGAGTGGAGTTAACTTGTGGCAAATTAATTTGAATAAGTATGACTTGGAAAGGCACATACCTCTCAGTAAAAGGTCTAACAGCTGAAAGTGCATATTAGAGCAAAAACCATCCCCTGACATCAAAAGAAATGCCTGTAGAGCTCAGAGACAGGACTGTGTCAAGAAACAGATCTGGAAATGGAATGCCCACAGAAGCATGTAGCCTCCATTATCCTTAATGGAAAACATTTGAAACAACAAGGACTCTTCCTACAGCTGGCTTCCTGGCCAAACCTAGTGATAAATGGAGAAGAGTGGTCGTTAGAACCTCAGTAGGTTAGAGTGGTCACCAAGAAGTCATTCTAGGTGAGCTGTATGATCATATATGGAGATTGGAGAAATTTACTGAAGGACAAACATCACTGCAGCACTTCACTGATCTTAGCTTTGTGGCAGCTTTGCCAGACTCAATCATCTAATCAGTGGAAACAAACAAACAAAAAAAACTCACTTGATGCTTGTAAAGTGTGGTAGTTGCAACCTCATGTTGTGAGGGTGTTTTTCAGCAGCAGGGACAGGGGGGTTATAAAGATAGCCTTAATGAAAACCTAGTCCAGAGCATTTAGAACCTCAGTCTGGACAGAAGGTTCACTTTTCAGCAGGACAAACACCCTAAGCACACAGCTAAGACAGTGGCAGGAGTGGCTTATGGGCAATTATGTGAGTGTCTGATTGGCCCAGCCAGAACCTATGCTTGTAGCTATTACATTCTCCCTCACCAAGTTTCTCTTCATTAGTATGTCTCTCTGTGGAACATATATCAGCCTTAGCAACTTTTTCTTATTGCCT
Organism: Labeo catla; assembly: GCA_012976165.1. NCBI lineage: Eukaryota > Metazoa > Chordata > Actinopteri > Cypriniformes > Cyprinidae > Labeo > Labeo catla. Next base: position 265,550 of record VONZ01000070.1, read on the forward strand.
GGAGGATCTATCAATCACTCAATCTACTCAGAATCATCTTCCTCAGTAGAGGAACTAGAGGAACTAGAGGAACTAGAATTTACAGAGTCTGTGTCTGAATTGCTCTGTGGATCAACAAACTCAGAAGGCCCAGAAAGATTTTGGACTTAGGGTTTGAAACATGAGGTGCTAGTTCATTTACTTTAGCCTCTTGCTTCTCTAAACTTTTGAGCTTCCCATTTACCACTTTTAACTTTTTACTTTTCAAAATTAGAGCATGCACAACCTCATCCAAGGGTTTCTTTTTCTGGGTTTCTGTGAAAACTTGAACAAGTTTATGAACAGTCCAAGCTTCTAAACTTTTATCTATTTCAAACCTCTTTACTAGCTTCTCCTATTGTATCCAAACATCCAAACTATTTTCTAGATGTTTACATAGATGCACATTTTGCACTTTATAGGTAAGCAGATTCCTCCACCCCAATTTTTGACTCTTTCATTCTTTATGATGTATAATTCTTTCCCAAGCAGTATCTAAAGGCTGAACTCACTCGCATCCGGCAGTACATGAAGAGAGATGAGTTCAAGTCTCTTGTGACCTATGAAGACTGCTCTCTACCCGGGTTGGTCAACGTTGCTGGTCTTAACATCAAGGACAACGATCAAAGGCACCTTAAACATATCCGCGCCACCTGTTTAGGCCATCCGATTCTGTAAATTCTGCAATGTGCAGATGAGGTTCACAAGTTCTCTGCCTCTTTCTTGGAATATGCAGACAAGGTTTTCTGCCTCTTGAACACTGCAACGCACAGACGAGGATCCTGTTAAGACAAAGTTCTCTGCCTTCTCTACCTCTAAAACCCCGCCAGTGCGATGCTCATTCAAGTTTTATCCTGTTCATAACACCAAGAATGTTGGATCAAAAATAAAGAGAGTGGAGATTAAGTATCTTTTATTACTGTTGCTTACTAGTCAAGTATCAGATGAGAAGTGGTTAAGAGGCCAAGAACACAGAAATCACAACTACATGCATCTCCCTTAACAGAAACATAGGAGGTATTTCAGCCTTGCATATAAAACTATGGTTATATATTACACACTATAAGAACAATAAAGACTGGAAATATTAAAAGCATATATGTTTCCATAAACCTCAATGAGCAATCATACAAATACTTATGCACTATATACTACTTGCAAAGTTATTATTTCAGTTTTTCCTATTTGCAAAGTTGTCACAAATCTCTTTTTTCTTTTGTCATTATGATGTATGGAGTGTAGATTGAAGTGAAAAAAAGCAATTAAAAGCAATTTAATGAGGCAGCAACAGCAAAATGTGAAATATATATATATATATATATATATGTTTATGTATTTGTGTGTGTGTGTGAGAGAGAGAGAGAGTTTGTGTGTGAGACTGTTACCATATGTTACCATGTATTAAAACCTCAAATAATTATAATTAAAATAAAATTATTTTATTGTCAGTACACGAGTCAAACTCTTAACAATTTACATATTTTTTCTCTTTTTTTGAGGCATTTCGTAGCTTACCTACCAGAGGTTTAACTTAATTGCTGTCACTCTATATTCTCTACAGGTTGTATAACTGCAATATTGGAGAAGAAGGCTGTGTTGCTCTGGTTTCAGCTCTAAGATTAAACCCCTCCTCCCTGAGGAAGCTAGATCTAAGCCGGAATAAACCAAGAGACTCAGGAGTGAAGCTACTCTCTGATCTATTGAAGGATCCACAATGTAAATTAGAGAACTTACTGTGAGTACTGCTGTTTTGGCAGATTTTCTGATTAATTGTGTGTTTCATGTGTGACACTTAAATGTGGTTGTGTGAATGAGAGAGATAAAGAGTAGACTAGGGCTGTTTAGTGGAGCCAATAATTGTCCCTGTAGCAATCTCAGAATTATTCATATTCAGTCGTTGAAAATTGTTAAAACAACTGGCATATATTATATGAATGCAAATCTGAACAAATTATAAAAAATACGTAGACCAGCTGAAAATTGTAATGTCTATGAATTGAAAAAAACTGTTAATCACTTTTTGTTATAGTAGTTCCTTCATATTAGTTAAACATAAGAACACAGCATTTATTCATTCCCATGATTTAACAAAAGAAAGAAATGAGTAAAAGATAACGAATAAAGCAGTGCAACTTAAACAAAGGGAATGAATTAATAAAACATTGTGATATTTAAACAAAAATGAATGAGTAATAAAACATTTCCTCTAATTTTTTTTTTTTTTTTCTGCTAGTCATGCACGGGGCTCCCATGAATTGGCCTGGGTTTTAATGCACACTGTGAATAAAATAAATAAATAAATAAATAAACATAAAGACACAACTGACAATGTACTGGTAATTTTCTGCCAGGACATTGTCCATTAACTTTATGTACATTTCCATTAACCATAAAACTCAGTGCAGTGAAGTGCAAAATCAAAATACAGATAAAACAAATGTAAAAATCAATACAGAAAATATATTTGTTTTAATACAGTACACTTTTGCCCTATTTTTACAGATTACTTATTGCAGGTTTATTATCAAATATTATCCAACAGTGTGGCTGAATTCACGTTTGTATACTTTCATTGAGGCAGTTCAGTAGGCTTTATTGTGAGTGTGGAAATAAAAAGAAGTGAATTGCCATTCTTTTTACGAAGAGTGTCTGATTGGTCATGAGTGTTGTAAACTGAATAAATGTTGTGATGTATCAAAATTTGTTATAGGTTAATTATAGATGATGTGTTTAAACATTTAACATGAAAGTGTAATTAAATGAAGTATTCAGTCCAAGTGTTCAATTAGTTCTATAGGGTTTTATAACATTTGAGCAGTGTGTTGTGACTGTCAACAATTATATTATCTAAGCATGAACTGTTGAGGAAAAGCGTCCCATTTTCTTTTTCCCCCCTTAACAAGGCATTTAGTTCCTTTTATGGGGTGAAATTTTAAACACAAGCAGTGTTACTGTCAGGTTCTGGACTATATGTTTCCGTGTTTTACCCCTATTTGTTCCTGTTTCCTTTTATGGTCATGTTTCCTTTTCTTGTTTAGTACGATTATTAGTTGATTCCCCGCACCTCGTTATCCTGTGTTTATTAGCCCCAGTCTGTTCAGTTAGTGGTTTTCCGGTCTACTTGTTGTATGCGTGTGTCAACTCCAGCCGAAGTTGTGGATGTTCCCTTGTGTTACTTGATTAAAAGACATTCTATGTTTATTCATGCTCCTGCGTGTTTCCTGACAGCACAGTGTGACAGTTATTATGGTATTGATTTTTTTTTTATTAGTTTTTTTTATATTATTTTCAAATTTCTTTTTAAACAATTTTTGTATTATTCTGTTATTAGATTTTGATGTTTTTGACTTGACTTGAAACTCCTGTTTTTCTCAAAATTCCATTCCTGAAAATCTTTGCTATCAGCCAACTTAAGATATATATATATATATATAAATATATATGTATATATATATATATATATATATATATATATTCATAGTTCAATTCATTTTATTAATCCGTCCCATTTTAGGTTCATTGTTTTAGCTAAATCATGGCCAGATATCATTTATTAATTTCCTATTTTATTTAAATAATGGGAATGAAACAATGCAACATGTTTCAGTATGAGGGAAAGGTGGAAGCAGTACTCTTGGCCCATTCTTATATCCATGAAAAAACTCCAACAATTCATAGGATTTGCCAACTTCTACCACCATTTCATCAAAGATTATAGCTCCATCACCTCTCCCTTACATCACTGTTAAAAGGCAGGCCCAACTCTCTGGTCTGGGGTCCCAAAGCCACCTCAGGCCATGCAAGCTCTGAAGACCACCTTGCTCCACTGCTGATCCTTCCTGAACCCTTTGTGATGGAAGTTAATGATTCACATCAGGAGTGGGAGCAATGTTGTGGCAACAGGAGGGGAAACCATTTAACCTCCATGTGCCAACTTCTCCAAAAAGCTTACCCTGGAGGAGCAGAACTACAAAATTGGAATCTGGCAATTGTTAGCCATTAAACTTGCCTTTGAAGACTGGAGGCACTGGCTGAAAGGAACTTCCTATCCATTTATTGTGTTGACAGACCATAAACACAGGGGGCTCCCTGGTCACCAGGACTTAGCATTCATAGTCACTTGATTACCAGTCAGTGGCCAAGCCTGTCAATAAACTTTTGCCTGAGTTCTAAACATATCTGTGTTCAAGTCCGTTTTTTCCCTTGCATTTTTGTTCTAGGCCAATATATTCATGTTCTTCTGAAAGAAAATAAAAGATTTCTCTTTCTCTCTACAGGCTGGCTAACTGCAGCATTGGAGAGGAAGGTTGTACTGCTCTGGCATCATCTCTGAAGTCAAACCCTTCACATCTGAGAGAACTGAATCTGAACTATAATAAACCAGGACAGTCAGCAGTGAAACTGCTCTCTAATCTGCTAAAGGATCCACACTGCAAACTGGAGAAACTACAGTGAGTATTGAGTGTTGTGATATTTATTATTATTATCATTTTATTATACTTAACTCTGATTGGTCAATGAATTTAATTTAACTGTCAGATATTTATGAGTAAAAAATATTGCCCATGGCAAGGCTGACCACTCATCCAGGAAACCTATTTATAGGCATAGGCGACTTAAATGGGTGTTTCAGACAAAGGAGACATACAAATGTGCAACAGATTTGAGAAACACTGGGCTAGTATTCTTTTATCAGTTTTGAGTCTGGTGGTACAAGAGACTCAATGTATTTATATTACAGCTCAGAAAGAGTACAACAAGAATGTTTTTCTGTATATTATCTACAGGTTGTGTAACTGCAGTATTGGAGAAGAAGGTTGTTCTGCTCTGGCATCAGCTCTGAGGTCAAATCCCTCACATCTGAGAGAACTGAATCTTAACTATAATAAACCAGGGGATTCAGGGGTGCAGCTACTCTCATATCTAATAAAGGATCCACAATGCAAACTGGAAAAACTACAGTGAGTTTCACTATTTTTCCTTATTGTGAAATACTCAATATATAGAAGTATTCTATGAATAACAGTTCCTGAGTTTGTAGATTATGAGTATAACAAACTCACACACAAAACCTACTACTAATTGGATGGTTTAGTGCGGCACCCTGCTGGTGCTCCTTAAGAGCTTTGTCGGAGTGCAGAGAAGATGATCAAACTTGACTATCTAAAGGAAGTGGAAGCTATAACAAGGTTTCTGTAGGTGAACTTGCAGAAGGATCATTAACGGGTTGTCTAGCTCCGTAACAGAGGCACCCATCCTGGGATTTACCTTCATGTGTTACCTTGTCAGAACGATGCTTCTCAGCGTCCATTATTAAGAGATCCATTGTTCATTGATCCATCTTTATACACTGCCATTTAAAAGTTGGGATCAGTAAGATTTTTTGTGTGTTTTATATATATACTTATATATTTAATATATATATATATTAAAGAAGCATAAAAAATACAGGGAAAAAACACATAATCCTTCAGCAATCATTCAGAAATCATTCTTGTATCCTAAATTATTATCAGTGTTGGAAACAGTGGTGATGCTTAATATGTTTTTGGGACTAGTGATACTTTTTTCTGAATTCTTTAATGAATCAATAAATGAGTTGTATGGCATCTTCCAACTGAAGAACTTGCAATCATGCATGTTACTATGCAGATGAAATAGCAGACTGGTACAATCCTGGTCAGAATTATTGGCACTCTTGGCATGTTCATTGAAGTATAACAACTGAAAGTGAGGGCAAAATTTTGAAGATGAGAGTGTATCAACACGGACATGGGAAACAAGGATCTGGAGAGATTCTATATAGAAAAATGTAGCTCTTTGATCTCCTAGGTGTTCTTTTACCTCATTAGGCATTAAATCTTGGCATCTTGGCAAACTGGGCAAACTTTTTTTAAGATTTGTCTTTTATTTCAATTACTATTCTTACTATTCTTTATTATTCTACTATTAGGTTGTGAAATGGATAAACAATGCAGATTTATTTTTATCTTCTTTGCTCATATTTCCCAACGGTACCAGTAATTCTGACTAGGACTGTATAGTGTGCATTAGTAAATAGATAAAGTTGTCGACTCAAAGAGATAGCTAGTACAGGAATGATCAGATGTAATTAAGATCATTTGGCAGTTAGTATTTTCTAATAATAAAAAAGCTTTTAAACTAAACAGTGTATATTGCAAGTTTATTTTCTTCAAAATAAAAGGTTTGCCATAATGAAATTAATTTTAAATGAAAGTAATATTACGACATAAATATTATATACAATAATGTAATATTGATATAGGGGACATCAGATGAAAGTTTCACTTTTGTAGCTTTTTTTTTTTTTCTTTTTTGCATTTAGTTAGAATTTTGCTGTGTCTGCCAGCTCAGAAAAACTGAAAAGAAAACACACAGCCAGTTTATTATGGGCTCTTCGAGTCTGAAACTGTGTCATACAGTGAGTTGTTTCAATCTGCAGCCAGTTTCAATGTAGCTAGGTATTTGAATAAGACCATCTCCAAGCCATATACACAGTCCAAGGTAAAGGTAAAAAGGTAACAAGGTAAAACGGGTGTTGTTTTCCATAACCACTGAAGAATTTTAACCAAAATATGTTACAGACATTTCATAAAGACCCTAAAGAATCATACCAACTTGTGAAAAATGGGCATCCGATGTCTCCTTTAAAGAATGACAATACACAAAGCAAAGTTTAACCAAAAAGCTATAGAACCTTTTTGTCATAAAGGGTTGTTTTAAAGTGAGATTTGTCTGCTGACTGAACTGTCTTAAGTGTTTATGTGTCTGTGGAAAATGGTAATGGATGGAAATTATTTGAAATACTCTCTCTTTCTCTTTCGGCTTGCTCCCTTTATCAGGGGTCACCACAACGATGTGATCCACACAGCTGATTTGGCATGTTTAGTTAAATTTTATACTGAAGAATGTAAATAATTTATGTTAATAATTTACATGTATGTAAAAGCTGACTCCATGGCCAGTGCACTGACTAGTGAACTGAGGAAATGATGGAAACATCCAATGATATCAGTCTGTTCCTCACTATAAGTGGATGTCACAAAATTATCATTTTTGAACCAATTCTGCCTTTAACTCTGAACATTTTCACGGAAAAAATTGTAACACATGTAGAATTTGTGCTGAGTTAATGTGAACTGAAAATTTTTGTTTCTTTTTTCTCTCTCTTTAGGCTGCATCACTGCAATATTAGTGAGGAGGGTTGTAAAGTTTTAGTTTTAGGTTTGAGATCAAACCCCTTACATCTGAGAGAACTCGATCTCAATGGCAATGAACTAGGAAACTCTGGAGGAAAGCTCCTTTCTGGTCTACTGCAGGAAACTCTGTGTAAACTGGAGAAATTACAGTGAGTGTTAATATAGTTATTGTACACAACACTGAAATCCCTTAAATCAAAACATGAAATCCCTTGAATCAAAACATCACATCCATGGCACACCATCTTTATTGGCTGTTTCACAGCAGAACAACAGAATACAAATAAATGGCTTTAAACTCACACATTTCAGCAACAAATGCCTTCAGCAAATATATTCTATTCCGGGGCTATTCAATCCGGCCCACCAGTCATCTTCATCTGGCCTGAGGGAAGACTACGCGCAGGTCACACACAGGGCTGAAATAAACACAAGGGCTAGGCAAGGCTGAAGCCCCAGGCCTGCAGATTGAGGGGGACCAACATGATTGGCTGTGGAGGAAAGGAAGAGTAGACTTAGAATTGATTGTCCACTGTGAGAACCCAAGTTTTTAACTGGTGTCCCAATTGCTAAAACCCCACCACGCCTTCACATTGTTATTAAAGAAGTCCACTTCCAAAACAGAAATTCACATATAATGTACTTACCCCATTGTCATCCAAGACGTTCATGTCTTTCTTTCTTCAGTCGTAAAGAAATTGTTTTTAAGGAAAACATTTCAGCATTTTCCTTCATATAATGGACTGATATGGTGCCCTGATTTTGAACTTCCAAAATTCAAAATCTTCAAAATTTCAAAATCATCCTATATTGCTGTTTTACCTTTTTTGTTAAGGGTGTTTGATCTTCTTTGCATGTTCACTTTGCAAAGACTGGGTCGGTAATTCTGCAGTGATGTAGGATGATTTTGAAATGATTTTTGAAGTTGAGGGAGAAAATACGTTTGGAGTTTTTCGACATACCCTAACTGTCTCCAGCCAGAATACACGGAGTTCAAAGAGAGCAAGGCAAGACGAGCGTTTGAGAATAAAAAGTATTTCATTTTTTTTTTTTTTAAATGAAAATAACCGAACATTTCGCTAGATAAGACCCTTCTTACTCGGCTGGGATTGTTTACAACCTCATTGGGATCGTTTGAAGCCACATTTAAACTGCATTTTGGAAGTTCAAAATCAGGGCACCATAGCAGTCCTTTATATGTGAATCTTTGTTTTGAAAGTGGACTTCTCCTTTAAAGTCAAAGGGTACATGAAGCCTACATTAGCTCTTGACACAAGCACACATATCTGCACTATTTCAATCTGCGCTATTGATTGCTTCGGTTTTACTTTGGTGCCACATACATGGGAAACAAACACTAAAAGCCAAGTGATGAAACAGCACTAAGTTACCTGATTAAACCGCACAGCACAGGAGAACAGCTGGACCACGCCAGACCGGTGTCACCCGCCCACACAGCGCTGACAACGGCTGTAGCTCGATCCCAGCTGAGGAAGAAGCGTCTTATCTAGCGAAGCAATCGGTTATTTTCATTAAAAAATTACAATTTAAATACTTATTAATCTCAAACGCTCGTCTTGTCTAGCTCTGTCTGAACTCTGTGTATTCTGACTCAGGACAGTTAGGGTATATCGACAAACTCCAATCGTATTTTCTCGGTCAAATTAAAAAATCATTTCAAAATCATCCTACATCACTGCAGAAGTACTGACCCAGTATGTGCAAAGTGAACATGCAAAGAAGATTGCATTTGGGATTGTTTGAACCGCATTTAAACTGCATTTTGGAAGTTCAAACTTGGGGCACCATAGAAGTCCACTATATGGAAAAAAAATTGCTGAAGAAAGAAAGACATGAACAGTATTCAATTCATTTTTATCATTTGTTTTTGTCCGTTATTTATTAATATAATTTGTTTTTGTTTGTTATTTATTAATAAATTGTTTATGTATTCCAATTGCCGTAACCCCAGCAAAACATTTAGAGGACTATGTGGGTCAATTATCCCTGTGGTAGAAAACATTGTGACACCAAGATAGGCTACTGGGGGGCCACTCATCACTTTTCAGCTCTTTTAGCCTGCAATCAGTACTACTTCCCAGTTTAAAGGGTGTAAATCAGAATAATCTGATCTGCTGTGTAGTATGGGCCAAGACACAGACCCTCACTAAATGATAGGTCAGGTCCAGATCAAGAACCTTTTTTCCCATGATACAACTTATCTCTATCCAGTGTCCAGAGCAGATTATTATCATCAAGGTCAATGTCAGCCTTTAGTTCCTGCCATAGGCCCTCTTTATATCATGCTAAATCCCAGTTCACACATATATAAAGTGATATTTATTCTCTCTCATTCTGCAGTTTGCACACAATTCGTCAGCCACAAACTTTCTTCTTTTTTTTTAGAATGCTATCATAGAAAACACACTCAACTGATATGAATTCATATGATTTGAGCTGGAATTTCTATTCTATTATCTGCAGCCTGAAGTTGTGCAGTATTCAAGAAGTTGGTTGTACAGCGCTGATTTCAGCTCTGAGATCAAACCCCTCACACCTGAGAGAGTTGAATCTGAATTATAATCAGTTAGGTGACTCAGGAACGAAACTGCTTTCTGAACTATTGAAGGACCCTCAATGTAAGCTGGAGAAACTACAGTAAGTGATCATCTTTAAGTATGAAACTAGTTTAAGTATGTTTAAGTATAAAACTAGTTTAAGTTTAAGTATGAACATCATGCTATATGTGTGTAATCTAAAATGTATTTTAAAGTAAAACTGGGCTGAAATAATAATAAAAATAATTGTAGGTGGAGAGGGGGGAGAGATCATTTAACGAAGAATCATTTGTACTGTATATTCTGTTCTCTACAGGTTGTGTTACTGCAGTATTGGAGAGGATGGTTGTGCTGCTATAGCTTCAGCTCTGAGATCATACCCCTCAAATCTGAGAGAACTGAATCTGACCCATAATAACCCAGGAGACTCAGGAGTGAAGTTACTCTCTGATATACTAACAGATCCACGGTATAAACTGGAGAAACTACAGTGAGTGATTGATTTATTCCATACATTTTAAATGTTTAATTTTAATATCATTATGAGGAAAGTGTCTGTAAATTTACAGCAGTCAAAATGATCTGAAATTACACAATTTTGACAAAAATATTTTTAATGTTAATTTTCATTTGTTAATAATCCCTGTGACAACTGTATATCAGTGTTTGATCTTTCTAATTTTATTTACAGCATTGATTCTTTCCTACAACAGTCACCTGCAAAGACTGCAAATGAGAATCCCAACAGCTGCTTTCCATCATAATCAACAGGCCTTCACAATGCAAAAATAGAAAATTAGAAATTGAAAATTAGAAAAGTATTTTTACTTTGTCGCTGTACTTAAGTACATTTACAAATATCTGTTTTTTTCAGAGTATTATTATTTTGAGGAACTTTTACTACACTATATTTCAAAGCATAATATCTACTACATTTTTTAGAAACATGTTGCTTTTCATATTTTAAACTGGAGAAATCGTCAATCTGGAAAGATGTGTCTGTGTCCAGTTAGTGAATGAGCTGATTCCTTTGAAATTAATCAATTCAAAAATCATACTGAATGATTCATTGATGATTTGGATGAAGCATTTTGCAGCTGTTCTTAAGTCAACAAGTCACTGATTTAAATGATCCTGTCAGAGCGAGTCTCCAGTCAACAATTTAGTAAATTCACAAGTCTGAGCCAAGAACGGGAACTCCTCTGAGCTTGAATACACATGACTAATGATGTGAAAAGTTTAATTGCCATGAATCCTGTCCGGTCTGCCCGCCATCAGAGGTCGCCTGTGCATCATATTGACTCTTACACTACACAGACTGTTGCACTACACCCTGGACTACATTTCCCATGCTCCACCTCACCTGTTACGCATATAGCTGCAGCCAATCACACACAGTATGAATACAGGGTCCCAACTATCATTCATTGGCCGAGTATTGTAGATTGTTTAGCACTCTCCTAGTGTTAGCCACAATTACGGAGCCCTTTTCAAGTATCCTGTTTTTAGTTTAGTCTTGTTTCTAGTCATGTTATCCTAGCCTGGTTTACCTCGTCTTGTCTGTCAGCAGCCTGCCCTTGATTCTTGCACGTCATGGATTTACCCTTTGTCTTGTCATCACAGACTCTGTTCGCCCCACGTATGGACTCTAGTCTGCCTGTTTGGATTACCCGTTTTCCCCGTCCCTTAGATTACGTTCGCCGCTGATCAGCCCTCACCTGGTTAATGGCTTACTCTTGCCCTCATATACATGTTTGCCTTTGCTCTGTCCCTCGCCTGTGTATGACCATGTCGTTGTTTATAAATAAAAGCTTGCATTTGGATCCACCCACCTCTCAAAAGATGCTAATGCATCATTTTAGGATGTATTATTGTAACTGAAAATCATATTTAGGTCATGACTGTGAACTAAATCTGTGAAAGGAAACTGAAACTGTGAAAGGGTGAGCTATTTAAGCCTACTGTTTAAAATGATTGAATGTGGATATATCCATCTTCTATCATTCATCATCTATCCATCTAATCTTTTTTAACATTTGTAAACTGATATGCAAATATTGTCATCACTGAAACGGGGTGTCTGCTGTATAATCAGACTTCAAAATGGTCTTACATTTAGCAGCAAATGTTTGTGATAACAGCAAACATTAAATGTTTGACAGTAAAACAGGACATAAAATAGATGGATAATTAAGCCTGGTCTAAATCTTTCATACATAGGTATTGCTATGTAATGTTTACAAGCACAAAATATACATTTTTGTACGTTTTTATTCATGCTGAAACGTACTATTTAGATGCATTTCAACATTTAAAACATACAAACCGCTACATATTTTTAGCTAAAAAATGTCAAATATTTCAATTTTTTTTTATATTATCAAGATATTTGTATCAATGCATTTTTATAATTTTATTGATAAGCGATTTACATTTTTAGACATATTAACCTACCCCCAAACCTAAACCTACAAATTTATAGCGAATATGAAAATATATAAAATGTAATTGGGTAACATTTTATTTTAAGGTGTCCTTGTTAAACGTTACATGTACTTAATGTTATAATGAAATTAATTATGCATAATTACATGGAAGTTATCCTAATCCTAACCCTAACCATATAGTAAGTAAAAGTAGTTAATATCACTCAGTACTTAAATGCATAATTACACTGTAACAAGGACACAGTAAAATAAAGTGTAACCTGCAATTAATCAAAATATGCAGGGAAATTACCATTTTAGTAACAATATAACAGTAAGAAATTTTTTATAGTCGCTAATCCCACTTCTACCTCTAAACCTAACCATAATTATTTCAGTATAGTATAAAGAAAAACATGACAGACTTATACGCGCAATCACAATAATTTATTTATTGCACAAATGTCAAAAGCAGTACCAAAAGTAATCTAAATTACTTACTCGCTTAATAGTTTTGTATGAGATGCAGAGCAGAATTTCAATTGTTAATCACTGAAAATTTTATCCAGATTATCCCAATCCACTCCTTGAAGGTTCAATCTAACCTCACCAGAAACACAGCATGTCACAATCTGTAAAGAAGCAGGCGAGAGCCAATGAGTGTTTGATTTTTCTGCCATAAAAACTGTAGTAAAATTTCTTGAAGCAGCAATTTTTGAATTCGTAGCAAGTGCGTCAGCTAATGCTTATGGTTGCTGCTCAGGATGAAGATCGCTGAATAAAGGCTTAGATTTAGTTCTGTTCCTTGCAGTCGTATGGATTCTGAAAATTTGGATTACAGCGCATAAATGCTGGCTTTTTGCGGGCACAGTGGGCTAGGGCCAGCCCACACCAAACCTAAACAGAGGCCCAGTGCTGGTTTGCCCAGGCGAAGCCCACAGCTTTGGGCTCACCACAAGCTCTCCTGAGCCATCCACACTAGTGGACTGTCAAGTCAAGTCAAGTCAAGTCAAGCTTTATTGTCATTCCGCTACATGTGTGGACATACAGTGGAATGAAATGTCGTGTCTCACAGGACCACAGTGCTACATAAATAAACATAAATATGAACATAAATACACTAGACGTAGAAGCAATTTTTAATCCTATACATGTAACTATACATATACTATAAATAACTGACTATACATACACATAACCTAAGACAGACTATACAAGTAGTTTACATAATATAAAGGTTAAGAAGAAGAAAATAGTGCAAAAGAAAGAAAATAGTGCAAAAGAAGAAAATAGTGCAAAAGAAAAGAGTGTTTCTACAGGTGGTTTGTCCAGTCCACTCACCTGTAGGTAGCACACTCAGAGGTGCACAGTGTTTTCTGTGTACATGTAATGTTTAGAGGAAGGTGTCTGGTGCATATAGAGATGAAAGAATGCGTTACTACAGGTGGTTTGTCCAGCCCACTCACCTGTGTGTAGTGCACTCAGAATTGCAAAAATTGTGTTTTGAGTTTTTCAACAGTTTACATTGTGGATAAGGTTTCAGAGAGGGGTGAGGTGGTTGGAACTGAGGGCTCTTACAGCCTGGGGGAAAAAGCTGTTGAGCAGTCTTGCAGAGCGGGCTCTGATGCTCCTGTAGCGTCTTCCTGATGGCAGGAGCTGGAAGAGATGATGGGAGGGGTGGGTGGGGTCCTTCACGATACTAGTGGCTTTACCGGAGCATCGTGCAAGGAAAATGTCCAGAAGGGAGGGGAAAGGGGCACCGATGATCTTTGCAGCTGTGTTCACTGTCTGTTGTAGGGTCTTGCGGTCAGCAGCACTGCAGTTCCCATACCAGACAGTGATGCAGCTGGTCAGCACACTCTCAATGGTTCCCCTGTAGAATGTGGTGAGGATGGGTGGAGGGAGACTTGCCCTTTTTAGCCGGCGGAGAAAGTGTAGGCGCTGTTGTGCCTTCTTGGAGAGTGACATGGTGTTGGTGGTCCAGGTGAGATCCTCCGTGATGTGTACCCCCAGGAATTTAGTGCTGCTGACTCTCTCCACAGTTGAGCTGTCGATAGTCAGTGGGGGGTGGTCAACAGAGTTCCTCCTGAAGTCCATCACAACCTCCTTTGTCTTACTCACATTGAGGGACAGGTTGTTTGCACCACACCATTCAACCAGTTGTGCCACTTCCTTTCTGTAGTGTGTTTCATCGTTGTTGCTGATGAGACCTACCACAGTCGTGTCATCAGCAAACTTGATGATGTGGTTGGAGCTGAACTTGGCAGTGCAGTCGTGGGTCAGCAGCGTGAAGAGCAGTGGGCTGAGCACACAGCCTTGTGGGGCACCTGTGCTCAGTGTGGTAGTGCTCGAGGTGTTGTGGCCGACACGGACTGACTGAGGTCTTCCAGTTAAGTCCAGGATCCAATTACAGAGGGAGGTGTTAAGGCCCAGAAGGTTTAGTTTGTTGATGAGCTGTTGTGGGATTATTGTATTGAATGCTGAGCTGAAGTCAATGAACAGCATTCTAACATAAGAGTCTTTGTTTTCTAAGTGAGTAAGAGCCAAGTGGAGAGTGGAGGAAATGGCATCGTCCGTGGAACGGTTTGGACAGTATGCAAACTGGAACGGATCGAGTGTGTTGGGGAGGCTGGTTTTGATATTGCTCATAACTAACCTCTCAAAGCACTTCGTCATGATTGGAGTCAGTGCTATGGGACGGTAGTCATTCAGATAAGACACAGGGGACTTCTTTGGAACTGGAATTATGGAGGTGGATTTGAGACATGTGGGGACGACTGCCTGGCTCAGCGAGGTGTTGAAGATATCTGTTAGGACATCCGTCAGCTGTGCAGCACAGTCTCTTAGTACATGGCCAGGTATGTTGTCAGGACCCGCAGCCTTGCGTGGGTTAACCCTGGATAGAGTCTTCCTTACATCGGCTGGAGACAGACAGAGTGCCTGGTTGTTGGGAGGTGTGGGTAGTTTTTGTGCAGGTGTGTCATTCTGCATTTCAAACCGTGCATAGAACTCATTGAGTGCATCTGGGAGGGTTATGTCGTCATTGCAGGCCTGTGGCAGGGGCTTGTAATCAGTGATGGTCTGAATGGCTTGCCACAGGCTCCGTGTGTCTTTGCTGTCACTAAAGTGATTATTTATTTTTTGTGCATACAAGCGTTTTGCTTGCTTGATGCCACGGGACAGATTGGCTCTTGCTGTTTTTAAGGCTGCTTTGTCTCCTGATCTGAATGCATCATCTCTGGTCTTTAGCAGCCCACGAACCTCTGCTGTCATCCACAGCTTCTGGTTTGCACGTGTGGTGATGGTTTTGGTGACTGTCACATCATCAGTGCACTTTTTGATGTAAGCAGTCACAGTTTCAGTGTACTCATGCAGGTCTGTATGGTTATTGTAGGTGGCCACCTCTCTGAACATGTTCCAGTCTGTGCACTGAAAGCAGTCCTGTAGTGTTGAGGTGGCATCATCTGGCCATACTGTGATCTGTTTTTGAACCGGTTTGGTAAGTTTGAGAAGTGGTCTGTATGCTGGGATTAGCATAACAGAGATGTGGTCTGAGTGTCCGAGGTGGGGGCGGGGTTCAGTTTTGTATGCATTTTTTTCTGTCGTGTAAACCAAGTCCAGTGTGTTGTGTCCCCTTGTTGCAAAGTTCACATGTTGGTAGAACTTTGGCAAAACTGACTTTAAGTTCGCCGGCAATGATGAAAAATGATGAAATGAAAAAGGGTTATTTGTTTGTTGTTCGCTGATGGCGCTGTACAGCTCGCGAAGCGCGTCCTTAGCATTTGTACACGGCGGGATGTAAACCGCGACAATAACAATGGCCGTGAACTCCCGCGGCAGATAGAACGGCCGACACTTCACAAACATAAATTCCACCAGCGATGAGCAGTGTTTTGTCACTACTACAGCATTGTTACACCATCCCTTGTTGATATAGACACACAGTCCTCCCCCGCGAGTCTTACCAGACAGTGCTGTATCTCTGTCCGCTCGGTAGCAGGTTAGCCCGTGCATCTGAATGGCGGAGTCGGGAATGTTGTCGTTTAGCCATGTTTCAGTGAAAACAAACACACAACAATCCCTTGCCTCGTGCAGTGTAGAGCGACTGAGTTGAAATGAGTCCAGTTTATTTTCCAGCGAGCGAACATTAGAGAGCATGAGTGTTGGAAGAGCAGGTCTGGTGGGGTTAGCCCTTAGCCTAGCTTGTATGCCTCCGCGCTTGCCGCGCTTCTGTCCCCTCTCACACCGCCGGCACCGCCGCTGCTGCTTTGTTCGGGCAGAGCCGCGCTTCTGTCCTGTCACACACCGCTGGCGCCGCTGCTTTGTGTGGGTAGCGTCAGTGGACGAAGCCGTGGTCTCGGGGTTCGGCTTTAGCAGTAAGCAAAGGCCTTGGAGCTTCTCAGTTGTCGCCGGTGCAAGTTGGTGGTTGTGTGTATTGCCGATTTCCAGAAGGCTTTGGCGATCATAGATGTATTTTGGAGTGATTTCCTTATGATTTAGCGGTAAGCTGAGACTATTCTGAGACGAACAGACGACATTAACAGACATTAAAGCACCGTTTATCGGACCCGGAGTAGCCGCTGCATCTGACCGCACCGCCATCTTGGATTCTTCCCTCCATCTTTTATTATTTATCATTAATCCCATGATGGCCCAGTGTGGGCCAACCTGTTCGGGCCCAGAGCAACTTTTTTATTCTTTGGGCCCATGCGGGTTTTGTGTAGGCAGCCCTGTAATGCAACTTGACTGGCCATTCTTTAGCCACTCAATTGAACTGGAATGGCTCAAACCAAAAGAGACCTTTTCAGAACCTGTTGTTTCAGATAGGCCAAGGATTGTCAAAACTGGCTCACGAAATCCACTTTCCTGCAGAGTTTAGTTCTAATCCTAAACAAACACACCTGAGCATGTGTAATCTAATCTAATCAGTGTCTTTAGGATCATTAGAAACTCACAGGTGGGTGAGTTTGATCAAAGTTGGAGCTAAACTCTGCAGGAAAGTGGATCTCACAAGCCATATTTGAAGTATAACAGACATGATTCTGTTATTAAGAATTTTGTGGGCAGTTTTCTTCCTTACCACTAGGGCCGCTAGGGTGTTTTAGGTTTCCTTAAGTAAAGCTATGTGGGTAGAGGGAGCAGAGATTGTCTTACTATCCACCTTATTTTTCAATGCAGAAGTAAGCTGTTTTCTGGTAATGTGATAGACGTCCAGTTCATAATCTACCATAGAGAAATAACGAGAAAAATATTGAAGTGCAGTAAACGGTAAAACAGTTTGCACTACAAACCAGTGTGTTCATAATTAAGATAATACATTAAATTAATATGGTAAGACACACCAGTTTGTAATATCAAGCAGCAAAACAAGCTTTTTCTGAAGCTAAAAATAGCTGGCAGTGGATGAGACTGGAAGCCAGACACAATTTTTTTTACAATTGGCTGAACCCACTCTTATGGAAAAAGTAAGGTGGATAGGGAGATGAGAGGGTCTGTATTACTTACTATTGGAGAAAGGTAAGCTCTAAAAATAGTTCAATCCAAAAGTATTGTTTAGTGTAAAACATGTTGAAGATTAGAAGATAGGCTGTCAGTTCATTAAATGATAAGCCATTTCCTCTAAAAAGCTCTTTATTCAGCATAGTGAAGCCTCTCTTCCATTGACATCCATTCAAAGAAAACAGCCTCTGGTCTACTTTCCCACACACTGCCAGACCGGAAGTGTTAGCTTTAGCTGTTACGCTTTTTCAGCTAATTGTTGCAGGCTTGCCATCTAGTGGCTTTTATAGCAAGCAGCAGTAGCCAGCATGGCTGACCTGCTGAACATAATTTGCCTCATTTATGAAATGAACGTACAACAGAAAATTGGGCGTACGGTTGTTTCTATGCAAAACTTGGAATTTATCAATATGACCAATATAATCGCCCAATATAATCAATATAATTGACAGTTTGTATATGTATTTAAAGTTCTTTTTGATGTGGGACCATAGGCTGGACTATTTTTTGACTGTTCCTTGGTTGGAAGAGTGTTTACAACTTTTTACAACACTCTTTACAAGTGTTTACAAGAGTGGATTATTCATTTGCTATTAGCCAAGTTCAGCTACGGACAGCGTTTAAACATTGATGTACTGCAGAAAAAACTTTCGCTCACATTAACTTTCCCATGAAAAAATCCTACAATCTTAAATTGATTTGTTTGCTTTCCTTTCTTTTAGTACTTTTGTGTGTTTACATTTTTGGCTATATGTAGCTGTATTAACCTGAATTGAATGTTTTCTAATATGTATTTAATAATGATGTAAAATCCGTTGGATCACTGTGCATTTTAGACAATATAGACATTAGTTATGTGGTGACTGCATCCATTTCGGATGTATAATAACTGTTCTTCCCAAAGACTTAAGTTATAGTAGCTGAAAAGTATTTAAAAGTATTTAGGGCCAGTCTCAGAGGCATTTAGAGGATTTATTAAATACAAAATAGAAAACATTAAATTTAGCTTAATAGTGCTAATTTAACCCTCTGAAAGGGACTACAAATTATCTATACAAATATAGAAATAATACAAATTAACATAAAAATAAAAAATACCACATTATTACTGTGACCTCTGCTGAAAATATGTTTTGGTGTGTTAAAGTATTCACTGGCAAAGCTCTCTCTTACCCCAAGGTTTCTCAACTAAACAGCAGATGGTGGTAGCGCTGCTTTCGTCCACCTGCTCTGTCTCTTGAATTCCACAACCACACCTTTATCTCACTCTCAACTTCAGAATCAGGAGAACTTGGCTGAAAGGAGCATTTTCAGTCAGGCTCTGAAAAGCAAATAGGCCTTTATCTGGCTTATGAGATCCACTTTTCTGCAGAGTTTAGCTGCAACTTTGATCAAACTCATCCACCTGTGAATTTCTAATGATCCTAAAGACACTGATTAGCATGCTCAGGTGTGTTTGATTAGGGTTAGAGCTAAACTCTACAGGAAAGTGAATCTCGCGAGCCAGATTTGAGGATCCCTGGCCTATTTGAAACAACAAGTTCTGAAAAGGTCTCTTTTGGTTAGAGCCATTCCAATTCAACTGAGTGGCTAAAGAATGGTCAGTCAATGTTGTTAGTATTCTTCCAGTTGCATTACAGGGCTGCCAAAAACATGCATGGCCCCGAAGGTACAAAAAAGTTGTGAGCCCCCCAGAAAAAGTGGTGAGTCCAAAGCTGTGGGCCTCGCCTGGGCAAGCCCTCCTTTATTAAAGGAGAAGCAAAAAAAAAATCCAAAACAAAGATTCACATATAATGTACTCACCCTCTTCTCATCCAAGATGTTCATGTCTTTCTTTCTTCAGTCGTAAAGAAATTATGTTTTTTGAGGAAAACATTTCAGGATTTTTCTCCATATAATGAATTGATATGGTGCCCCGATTTTGAACTTCCAAAATGCAGTTTAAATGTGGCTTCAAACGATCCCAAATGCGGTTGTAAACAATCCCAGCTGAGAAAGAAGGGTCTTATCTAGTGAAGCGATCGATTATTTTCATAAAAATAATACAATTTATATACTTTTTAATGTCAAACAGTCGTCTTGTCTAGCTCTGCCTCGATTCATGACAGTTAGGGTATGTCGAAAAACTCCCATCTCATGTTCTCCCTCAACTTCAGAATCGTCCTATATTGCTGTTTTACCTTGTATGTCCACTTTGCGAAGACTGGGTCGATACTTCTGCAGCGATGTAGGATGATTTTGAAATGATTTTTGAAGTTGAGGGAGAAAATACGATTGGAGTTTTTTTGACATTCCCTAATGTCTTGAGTCAGAATACAGAGAGTTCAGGGACAGCAAGACAAGATGAGCGTTTGAAATTAAAAAGTATCTAAATTGTATTTTTTTTTTATCTGGGGCACCATATCAGTTCATTATATGGAGAAAAGTCCAGAAATGTTTTCTTCAAAAAACATAATTTCTTTACAACTGAAGACAGAAAGACATGAACATCTTGGATAAGAAGGGGGTGAGTACATTATCTGTAAATCGTTGTTTTGGAAGGGGACTTCTCCTTTAATAATAATAAAAGGCAGCTTTGTTATCACAGAACACTATGATTTGCTTTCTGCACCACAGTTTCCCCCAAAGAATAGAATTTCAATTGGCCAGGAATCAGCAAACCACTTGTCCTGAAATATTCTTCCGAAGGGAAGTTTCATAATGATCATGGTAGAAAAAGGAAATGATGTTCCAAGACTTAATTTAACCCAAAACTGTAAATCTGACCTGCATCCTTCATCTAAGAAGACTGAATCATGGAGATTGCTTAATGATTTGGAAATGTCTAAGTGTAGATATGAAAGAGTTGCCCTGTGGAATAATTGCAAAATGAATGTGCCCTAACAGAAAGGGCAGCTCTCATTTGGTGACTGATGTGGTAACAAGAAAGCTTGTATAAATTCTCTGATGCTTTTCAATTTATCCAGAAGTAAGGAAGCTTGCATATTAAAGGAGAAGTTCACTTCCAGAACAAAAATTTAGAGATAATTCACTCACCCCATTGTCATCCAAGATGTTTGTGTCTTTCTTTCTTCAGTCACAAAGAAATTATTTTTTTGAGGAAAACGTTCCAGGAATATTCTCCATATAGTGGACTTCTATGGTGCCCGTGAGTTTGAACTTCAGAATACAGTTTAAATGCAGCTTCAAAGGACTCTAAACCATCCCAGCCAAGGAAGAAGGGTCTTATATAGTGAAACAATTGGTAATTTTCTAAACAAACTGACAATTTATATACTTTTCAACCTCAAACACTAGTCTTGCCTGTTCTCTGCGATGCGCATGCAAACTCTGTGTAACCAGGGTCAGTACAGTTCGTGTGACTGTAAGTGATTCTCCTCAGATGCTATTGAGCTTTAAATTATGAAACATTTTGCTTTTGAGCCCATTCGGAAAAAATAGCATTTTTAACATATAAATTAGAGTTTATTTTAATAAATATCAAAAATGTAAAAGGTGTGCATTATACTTGACACCTAGATTAACATTTTATAGTTGGTTTAATGACTGTAAGTAATTCTCCTCAGATACTATTGAGCTTTAAATTATGGTCTATTTTTCGTTTGAGCCCATTCAATAGTGAAAAAATCGTGGTAACACTTTATTTTACAGTTTCTTAACTAGTTGCTTATTAGCATGCATATTACTAGAATATTACCCATTTATTAGTACTTATTAAGCACATATTAATGCCTTATTCTACATGGCCTTATTCTACATCCCTAATCCTACCCAATACCTAAACTTAACAACTACCTTACTAACTATTAATAAGCTGCAAGTTAAGAATTTATTGAGGGGAAAAGTCATAGTTAATAGTGTATAAGTGTTCCCTATTCTAAAGTGTTATACTTTACACCTAGATTAACACTTTATAGTTGGTTTTATGACTGTAAGTGATTCTCCTCAGATGAAACTGAGCTTTAAATTATGGCATATTTTCCATCAGAGGCCGTTTGGTAGTGAAAAAATGTATTTTATATGATTTACAGTTTATTTTAATAAATATCCAAAATGTAAAAGGTGTGCATCATACTTGACACCCAGATAAACACTGTACAGTTGGTTTTGTGACTGTAAGTGATTCTCCTCAAATGCTATTGAAGTTAGAAAAGTGTATACCAATATCGTACGTGACTTTAGAGATGGTTCCTATCATACTTTTCAATAACTGCAGCATTAATAATTTTAATTATATGCCTATAATTCAATGTATAAATAGATGTCACGTAGGGAGGGAAACGAGAGACGTGCGGATCCATGCGCAAACTTTTATTATAACGACGAGACATAGACATGGTCAAAGGCAGGCAGGGTCGGGCAACAGCAGACAGGAACACAGACAGCAAGAACAAGGGTAGAGCTAAAACAGGCGGGGGTCAGTCCAGCGGCGAACGTTATCCGACAGGGGCTAGGCAGAAGAGTGGTCAGACGAGCGAGGGTTCAAAACGAGACAACGGAAAAACTAGACACGGGGGGAAACTAGGAGATACGCTTAGTACGACTGCAATGGAAAATACAATACAATCCAATACTCGGCGAGGAGTGACAGGAAGACCGGGGTATTTATACAGTCTCTGATTGGACAGGAGGAAGTGCAATGGCTGATGGGGAGTGTAGTCCGGGGTGTAGTGTGGCAGTCCGTGCGTGACAAAACGCAAGAGCGACATCTGGTGGTGAGCGGTCCGCAGCTCACCGACCAGATCATGACATAGCCCCCCCCCAAGGAGCGGCTTCCAGACGCTCCAACAGAATACCAGTCCAGGGGAGCGGTGGGGCGGGAGCGAGACAGGGCAAGGGCTGGAGGGCCAGGTCCCTGTGGAGGACCCGGTGATAGAGGCAGGACCGGCAGGGCAGGAGCCCTCCAGGGCGGAGCCGGAGGCGGAGCAGGCAGTGCAAGAACCCTCCAGGGCGGAGCCGGTGGAGCCCTCCAGGGCGAAGCCGGAGGCGGAACAGGCGGCGCTAGAACCCTCCAGGGCGGAGCCGGAGGCAGAACAGGCCGCGCTAGAGCCCTCCAGGGCGGAGCCGGAGGCAGAACAGGTGGCACTAGAGCCCTCCAGGGCGGAGCTGGAGGCAGAACAGGTGGCACTAGAGCCCTCCAGGGCGGAGCCGGAGGCAGAACAGACGGTGCTACAGCCCTCCAGGTCGGAGCCGGAGGCAGAGCCAGCGACACTAGAGCCCCCAAGGGCGGAGCCGGAGGCGCAACAGCCCTCCCCGGCGAAACCGGAGGCGGAGCAGGAGGCGCAGCAGCCCTGCGGGGCGGAACAGGACTCTGCATCACGCTCTGGGACCTGGGGAGAGCAGGGACAGAGGAGGCAGACAGAATAGAGGGAGAAGCCGCAGCAGCCCTCCGGGGCGGAACAGGAGGCGGAGCATCCCTCCGGGGCGGAACAGGAGGCGGAGCAGCCCTCCGGGGCGGAACAGGAGGCGGAGCAGCCCTCCGGGGCGGAACAGGAGGCGGAGCAGCCCTCCGGGGCGGAACAGGAGGCGGAGCAGCCCTCCGGGGCGGAACAGGAGGCTGCGTCATCGACTGGGACCTGGGGAGAACAGTGACAGAGGATGCAGACAGGAAAAAGGGAGAAGCAGAGTGTTTAGAGGTTAACGCCCCCTCCATAAGAGGTTCTACGGCTGGCGCCGACACCTCTGGAGGCATTGGCGCAGCTTCTCCGACGGGGAAGGCCTCTGAAGCAGACTTGAGACCATACGGGACCTCTGAAGAAAGCCTGTGATCAAATGGGAGCTCTGCAGCAGGCTTGTGATCAGGTGAGAGCTCTGGTGCAGGGGAGGTGAGCTCTGGTGCAGGCTTGTGATCAGACGAGAGCTCTGGTGCAGGCTTGTGATCAGACGAGAGCTCTGGTGCAGGCTTGTGATCAGACGAGAGCTCTGGTGCAGGCTTGTGATCAGACGAGAGCTCTGGTGCAGGCTTGTGATCAGACGAGAGCTCTGGTGCAGGCTTGTGATCAGACGAGAGCTCTGAGGCTGACCTGGGAACAGGCGTGTCCTCAGGAGCACAGTGTGCAGCCCACACACACCACATGGCCACTGCCACTAAGGGAAGAGCAGCAGCGATGACGTCACTTGGCTTGTGGGGATCTGCTGTAACGTGGCTTGACTCAGGAACAACATGGCTTGACTCGTGGGGCACAGCTGTGACTGGGCTTGACTCGTGGAGCACAGCTGTGACTGGGCTTGACTCGGGGAGAACGACAGCTGTATCTTGGCTTGACTCATGGAGAACGGCAGCTGTGGTTTGACTTGACTCAGTTGCTTGACCGGACTTGGAAGCTTGACTTGACCCTGGGGTAGCAGCCGCGACGTGAAGGAGCGCCACTTTAGCTGCCCATACGGCCCTTAGGGGTGAGTCCAGCACGTGGGCCATCATAAGCCGTGGTCTTGGGATGTCAGGAGAGACGTGACCGGACTCAAGAACCACGGCTGCAACTTTGCTTGACTCAGGAACAGCCGCTGTTATGTGACTTGACTCAGAAACCGCTTCAGGAAGTGCGGCCATGATGGGTGCAGACTCGGGTGCAAAAGACATGACGTGAACAGGCTGTGGCTTGGCTGATGAGGCGTTAGCAGGCTTAGACGTAGCACCCATCTTGTGCAGTGGCTCTGGCGTGGCAGCCATCTTGTGCAGTGGCTCTGGCGTGGCAGCCATCTTGTGCAGTGGCTCTGGCGTGGCAGCCATCTTGTGCAGTGGCTCTGGCGTGGCAGCCATCTTGTGCAGTGGCTCCGGCGTGGCAGCCATCTTGTGCAGTGGCTCTGGCGTGGCAGCCATCTTGTGCAGTGGCTCTGGCTCAGGATTGATGGCTGTAATTTGACTTGAGACAGAAGCGACAACTGTAACTTGACTTGACATAGTATCAACAGTTCTGACTTGGCTTGACACAGGAAACACAGTTTTAATTTCACTTGCCTTAGGAAGAGCAGCGCTGACTTGACTTGGTGCAGGAAACGCAGCTCCAGCCTGACTTGGCTTAGAAACTTGACTTGAATCAGGAAACACAGTAGCAACTTGACTTAACTCAGGAAATTTAACTGTACCTTTAAATGGTTCTGATATGGCAGCTGTGACGAGATGGAGCTCTGTTTTAGCCGCCATCGCTCGAGCGCGCTCTGACACGGCCGCCATCTCACGAGCGATCCAGGCGGCAAATGTGTCCGTGGCTTCGCGCTCCGGCGCGGCCACCATTCCGTCAGCGGGATGCGTGGCCGCCATTACCGCGTTGTCGCGTTCCTCCTCCGCGACACCCACAGTAAACGGCGATCCCACACACAACAAAACATAATCCAGAAAATGCTCAAGGGAAGAACGCGGAGCCTCACGACGGAGCCGTGAGTTGAGCGGCTGATTCATGCCCTCGTGAAACAGATCTATTAAAACATAGTCTGGGAGATCGGAGTAATGGGCAATGTCCAGAAATTCTTGGATGTAGCCCTCGAGCGTTCGTGTGCCCTGCTCGAGGGCTAACAACAGTTTTGTGGTGTTCATACCTGCGTGGCGTCCGGATGAGAAGTTGCTGGATCCTGTAGTGGCCGAGTATTCTGTAACGTAGGGAGGGAAACGAGAGACGTGCGGATCCATGCGCAAACTTTTATTATAACGACGAGACATAGACATGGTCAAAGGCAGGCAGGGTCGGGCAACAGCAGACAGGAACACAGACAGCAAGAACAAGGGTAGAGCTAAAACAGGCGGGGGGCAGTCCAGCGGCGAACGTTATCCGACAGGGGCTAGGCAGAAGAGTGGTCAGACGAGCGAGGGTTCAAAACGAGACAACGGAAAAACTAGACACGGGGGGAAACTAGGAGATACGCTTAGTACGACTGCAATGGAAAATACAATACAATCCAATACTCGGCCAGGAGTGACAGGAAGACCGGGGTATTTATACAGTCTCTGATTGGACAGGAGGAAGTGCAATGGCTGATGGGGAGTGTAGTCCGGGGTGTAGTGTGGCAGTCCGTGCGTGACAAAACGCAAGAGCGACATCTGGTGGTGAGCGGTCCGCAGCACACCGACCAGATCATGACAATAGACCTGTTTTTTTGTTTGTTTGTTTGTTTGTTTGTTTTTTAAAAAAAAACTTTTAAAAACATTTTTAGTGGGGAGTCTATCTTTTATTATGTTCACTACGCTATGAAATGACTGTGGGGCAAATTAATTGTAATTTAATAACAAAAGCAGGCCTAACCTAATAATAATAATAATAGGCCTAATAATAAGATGTAACAGGCTTACATTAATTAGAAATGCTAAATCCTCTTGATATTGGCAATATTTGCTGATTTTGACAATATCTTTCGCTTTCGTCAACACATGATTCGACGCAACTCGCAACGGGGAGTTTATCATGTTTATTATAATGTTTGTTTTGACATTTTGATACAACTTAAAGAGTCTGGGCCCAGTAAAGTTTGAGTACTTGCTTACATTACATGTAAACCGATTGAAAAAAGTGGTGACTATTAGGGATGCAACAATAGTCCATGGTTCAGTATGTACCTCGGTTTTTAACCACGGTTTTCAGGTTTGGTTCTGATATCTTGCCACTTCAGTGTGTTTTTTTTTTTTCCAACAAATTAACAAAATACTCCTGTAAACCTCTGTACACTGGAAAAAAGCATGGTTTAATATAAGTTTAGTATAATTTTTCTTTTGAGAGAGGTATTGTTTTTTAGATTTTTCTGCAAAATAGGATGGGTTTCATTTATAATGAACGCCAGAGGGCGTCCTCGTGCAGAAAATCCACATATGCATCAAAGTAGCACTGATGACCTTCCCTTACAGCTTCTTTAATATGGATAAAGGCATCGCTATTGCTGTAACTGAATAAAAACAAGATATTACGTTAAACGTTTTGAATGATGAAATGTAAGGACAAAAACACTCGTCTGCAATAATATATGGTTTATCTGTATTCTTCAAGCCATCTCGGGTATTTTCATAAGCCATTGCTAATGGACATACTGTCATGTGGAGAGGGAGACGAGAGGCGAGGGGATCCATACGCAAGCTTTTATTTGAATGACGAGACAGAGACATAGTCAGACAGGCAGGGTCAGAATAACAGCAAACAGGTATAAAAGGGTGAGGCACAAATAGAAGTCCGTGAGGCTGGCGTGGGTCGATCAACGGCGAACATAATCCATAACGAGAGCCAGAAGAGTAATCCTTACGATGATCAAGAGTCCAGAAAGGCAGGCGGCGAGACAGACGAAACGAGAAGGCCAGACGAGAATACTGAACTCAGGAAACCAGGAACTCAGGATACAAGGAAACTAGGAACTCAGGATACAAGGGAACACAGGAAACTAGGAACTCGGAACTAGGAAACTTAGGAAACTAGGAAACAGTGCTAGCACTAGGAGAGCGCTAAACGTGACTGATTCAGTTCTCCACATTAACACTCCACAATACTCGGTACTTGCCGAGTGAAAGTCCAGGGCTTTTATAGGGCTGCTGATTGGCCACAGGTGTCTGGCGCAATCAGCGTGGTGGATAGTGGGATATGTAGTCCGGGGTGTAGTGCAACAGTCTGTGTGTAATGATAGAGCGAAAGCGACATCTGGTGGTGAGCGGACCGCAGTTCACTGACCAGATTCATGACACATACATAGATTTTTTTATTTATTTTTTTTAAGCCACATCAGAACAACACAATGAGAAACATTCAGATGCAAAGGAAAAATACAAATAGATTAACAACATCAATATAAACAGTGCCAGAGGACAGTAACAAAATATAATAGACCAAAAAATAAATAATAAATTAATACAGAAAATACAAAATAAAAATATGGGTGTCATACCTGCCTATAATGTTATGAGTTCTAATAGCCTTTTTATTTGTGCAATTACACAAGACATTACAATACAGCTTGAAATCATGAATAAAGTGAGAAAAGTTTGGTTTGGAGCCTGACCATTTCATTTTATGAATATGAAACTTCCCCATTAAAATTTACAGTTGTATGAAATATGCTTTATCTTTTTCAAATACATGATCACTGATGTATATTATTACATCAAATCCACTTAACTGCAGAGAAATGTCAATTTTTTCTTAATAAAAAGCTCCATATCAATCCAAAATATTTTTGTATGTATACAATGAAAAAATAAATAGTTTCCTTTTCACCTTTACAGAAATCATAAGTGTTGCGAATTTAGCTCAAAGGGAAATGTATATAAATAATTACAATTAATTATGATTAATTACAATTACTTATATCAGCTGCCAGTAGTAACTGTAGCAGAATCAATTTTCCATCAACTAATCTGTTCGCCCAGCGAACATTCAGTATAATCTTTATATCAACTTTAAGAAATGATATTTTCTTGGCCACAGAAAATAACGTTCTTAAAGTACCATTGCATTAGAGCAAGTAGCTCGAATCGGAATCGTAAAGGGACATTAATTTGCAAGGCAGAATCAGAATCAAAACTCATGTAATTTGTGCACAATAGTTTATTAACGAAGGACTAACACATAACTAATCTAAACAAACAAACATGAAATCACTCATACATGGGGGAATGGTCAGTGAGAAGCAGTTAGAGAGAGACAAGGAAATGAAGCTATGAAAAGAGTCAGTTAACCACCTGCTGTGAAACCATCAGTGCTGTCTACAGCTTATACTAAACCTCTGTATGTTTAGTTAAGTGTACGATACTTGCATTGCCTTGGTCGTCGAACAAGTGTCCAAATGCAGTCTCTGAAAGTCTTGATGGTTTGGAGCAGTGGTGGTTTTGGAATTGCAATCACGTTCTTCCGGGTCTGAAGAGTGATGAATTCCAAAGATGTCCTGACTCGTTGGTGACTGGGAGTTTCTTCCCATGTGAAAAGTGAAGAAGAACCAAGAGCTGAGAGGGACCCAGCTGAAGTCCTGTGTTCTTTGGGGAATGGAAAGACAAGGCCGCAAGGCCTGGCGCACGCTTAGGGAAGTCCTGAAGAGTTCTAGCTCATCTTCTTAGGTTCTCCAAGAACCACTGACTGGCTGAGGCGAGTCATGAAGATGAATTCCAGGGTTGAGTGGAACTGTCTGGCTCTTTGTGGTCGAGAGCCACAGCTCTGTATGTTGGGCCTGTCGGGCCCGCCGGGCACGCCCTGTGCCGGCTCCGGCTCCCCGTGGGTTCCTCCACACGGGCAGCAATCGGAAGATGTTGCAGACGAGTGAAGAAGAGAGAAGAGAGAGAGAAGGGAGGCGGTCAACCGTTTGCCTTTAAGCTCTCTGGAGGCTGCGCCTCCAGGAGGTCCATGAACCAATGGAAACTTTCACCTTAGGAGGGAAAGTTTACGACTCTTTGTCTGTGAGCATGGTATTTTGCATATGTAATTCGACTGGGTGTTGATGCAAAACTACTAAGGTTTCTTAAAACACTAATATGTTGCATAGGTATCAACATCTAATTTACACCATCTTTTAGATCATCAACATACGAATTAAAAGAGACCAAACATGACATAGGTGCTTTATACAACTAGTCATCTATCATAACGCATGCATAAAACAGTAGAAAGACAAATAAAAATACAACAGACAAAATTAAAATACAATGCAGTAATACTGTACACAATGACCTGGGCTATGTGTGATAGGAAGGTCAAAGAAAGGTTTGTCTGGGAATGAATAGGAAAGAGTCTATAGGCATTGTGTCTTTCCTATGGCAAATGTAGCATGGGCAGATGTGCATTCCTTGAAGCAATAAAACCTCTTATCAGATAGTCACCGTGGCAACTAAGCCCTTTTGGGGTGTTCGTTGCTTTGGGGGGTTGTCTTCAAAACTCCAGCATATAGCTGGGTTGTTGGTTTTAAAGATTATTTGTTAAATGTGACAAATAACTGTATGTCTGATTGGTCCAGATGCTACATATTCCCCCCCTTTCGAACGTTGTTGTCTGTCCAACAGACAACAGCGAGCGATGTCCGAGGTGCAGAACAATCAGACATGCACCTGTCACTCATGGCTGGGAGAGAGCGGTGGCTCTCTGGCTGTTGGTGCCACTAGGAGTGGTTAGGGTGCTGTCAGGTGGTGTGCTGTGATGGTGTAGACAGTAGCAAGGTGCCGGTCCTTGAGCTTGTGCAGCAGGTGTCATGGCAGTGTCACCTGTCGTCCTGGGGTAATTTGGCTTGGGTCAAAGGGTTGCTTTAGGTGTTGTTTGGAACAACTGGTTGAACTCTCACTTGTGAGAGGGCAGGTGATTCCGAGGGTCGCAGGGAATCGTAATGGAGATGGTAGTGTGAAGAGAGTTTCAGACTGACCTAGTGATGATGGCAGGAGGGCAGCAGGTGGTTGTTAGCCCTCTGTTCTGCTTGAACGTCACTAAAAGTCTGATGTTGGCAGTGTTGCTTTGCTTTGGTGGCAACACTGGTTTAAGCTTGCCTGAGTTGTGTTGGTAGAGGTTTGGCTGTTGGGCCTGTGGGCCCGTTGCTCTATCCAACGTAGTCTGGCTGCTCCTGGGGTGTCGGCTGGTTTTGCAGGATGCTCCTCCTCTTGAGGAGTCTGATGCTATGTTATGTTTGACAAGTCTGTCCTTTCCGGTACTTCTCAGTGGAGTTTTGTTCAAGGAGCTCTTTTGCTAGTGTCAGCAGCTCCTGTAACTCAAAAGTGGGTGTGTCCGGCTGTCGTTGTGCACCCTCCATTTAGCACCTGTGTGAAAGGTGTGGAGGAGGATGTGGTTGACTGCTGTTGGACATACCGTGGTGCTTGCAGGCTGAGGATGCCCTTTTCCATGGCTCCTCCCAGTGGTTGGTCTGGAACCTGGGTCTGTTGCCATGGCGATGGTTATGTCCTCTGCTGGCTAGTGTCTTTCTGTAGAAGGGCCTGGCATTGTGGCAATGCTGGGTGCCTTCTGGTGCCTGCTTTGAATTCTGGGTTGTGCAGTCCAGAATCAGTGGGTTCTTACAAACACCTTTGGAGGAGGCCTTGTGCTTGTTAAAGGCCTTGTGTGTCAGGTCACGCAGTTGTTGAATAGGCATTGATTGAGGGCAGGCTAGAATGCCTAAATGGTGACTCACAATAGGATGCAGGTTTTGGAGGAAGAGGCTCTTGAAGCTGGTGTCCTCCTCCATCCCGGGTTCATTGCGAGCTCCGAAGTAAGCTCGTCGAAGTCTGTGGTAGTAAACATGTGGAGTTTCATACCGGCCCTGTTTGGTGTCCAGGGCAGCGATCAGTCCGTGTCCAGACTCTGGGTCTGAGAATTCCTTAATGATGGCTTGTCTTAGCTGCTGGTAGTCCGATTGGATGTGTCCTGGCTGTCGAGCCAGGAAGCGTCGCACCTCTGGGCTAGAGGTGATCCACAGCAGATAAAGTCTATTTTGGTAGTTCACACATTTCCAAGACTGAAGGAAAAATTTAATGTCTCTCATGTAGGCGTGGACGTCATGGTCTCCTGCAAGTTCTGGTGTGAATGCAGGGATGTTTCTCGCCATTCGATTGAGTTCTTTGAGTGTCACTTCATGTGTCACTTCAGAGTTCATCTGAATGAATTCTGTTCCTTCTGCGGCTGCAGAGGTTTCCTGGAAACTGACTTGTGAAGTGTTAAGCAGAAGGTCTTGGCTCCCCCCTTTGTATCTGTGTACAGGGGCATGGGGGTTTGCACTGCTGGCTGTGTGACGTGCAGCAGGGGGTCTTTTACTTGAGTCCATGCATAGTCGGTAAGACTGTTTCAGTTCTCTCTGAACCATGTCAAGCTCCTCTTTAATGTTGCCGAATTGCTGAGTCAGGGTTTGGACTTCAGCTCTGGCTGCATGCAGATGGCCTTCTAAGGCCTTAACTCTAGTGTCTCTCTCATTAAGTTCTACGTATGCTGTTCTTAACAGCGACTTTGTGTGAAACAGTTCTCTTTCCAAATCTTGTCTGGTGGCCTTTTCAAGCTGCTCTCTGTGTCTGGCAGCTGTCAGAGCCTCCTGAAGACTGGTGATTTCCTTCTGTTGTGCCGTTCTGTCAGGTTCCTCGCGCCTGTCCTGTTCCTTCTCTTGCTGAGCAGGTGTGGTTCCCTTTGGAACTCTGTGACTTGCAGTTTCAGTTCATTTACCTCCTGTCTGAGGCCCTTGAGGGTGTGGACTAAGAAGAAAATGATGCTGGTCAGCTCCTGGTTGTCCAGGCTGGGTGTGAGGTGTCCACTTGTGTCGCAGTCCTGCTGTTCCTTTCTCTGCCATTGCAGGTTGTTGGCTGCTTTCGGCTGAAGCATGTCCATCACAGTGCTCTGCAGGGTCTCCAGGTGTTCCTGGTGGGTGGCAGGGCTGGATGTCTGAGGCATGCTGGTTCACTTGTGGGAACACAAGAGAGGAATGCAGACGGCAAATGCAAGTACATACAGAGGTGTTAGCTATCTGTATAGGGAATGGCTCTCTAGGCCGTGTAAGGTGTGAACAGCTGGTTAGGGCAGCTAGTGAGGTGGGGGTGCTAAGATTTCGTGCGGGTCAGCACAAAGAGAGGGTTTGAGTAACTTTGATGGGCTGTAAGCAGGGGGTCAGCTAATGACCAGGCTTTACCTGTAGTCAATTATTACTCAAAACACTGATGGTTCACAGGTTTGGTCACTATGAAGGTGCCAAATAAACAAAACTGAAATAAAATCAGAAAGAGACAGAGGGAGAAGGAAGGGCTTTCCTTATTTAGTTTAAGATAGGAGATATGACTACGCAGATGTTCCTTGTTCAAAGGCATGCTGCAGTAGGGTCATAAATCTAGGGAGGCTGTTAGCTAAGCTAGCAGGGACGCATCAAATATCTCAAGGTAAATAAGCAGAAACACTAGGAAGTGTTTCTAGTCTTCTCAGGGCCTATGGCTTGGTGAACGGTACTTGTACCTCAAGTAGCAGGCCTGACTGGTAAGGAGTAAGGAGAGACAGGATTTAGTCTACTAATGACCTGTACGGTTCATTAAGGGGACATCAGTTGCTAGAACTGCTATAATCCTATACCGAGAGGGAAGATAGTGATGGTCAGATAAACTAAAATAAGGGAAGAAAAATGAAAATATCCTAATGGCTTTAGGAAACTAAAGGAAAAGTAAGTAACTTGATTTAATTAAATTGGTGACTTAATTAAAATCAATTTAGCTGAACGGGTACATTCAAGCTAAACAAAGGTTAAAAAAAAAATAATAATAAAATCCAAGCGAGGTAGACCAAAGTCAGAATAAATTAACACAGTTAAAACCCAAGTATGTGAGGAGGGCCAACCTAACTGAGTCTAAACAGAAAGCGATAGCACAAACGGGAGGTGAAACCAAGAGAAAGGGGGAGAGAGAGGAGAGGAGTGGCTTGAACATTACACTTTACACTCACACGTCTAAGCATTAGTCGGATGCTAACAGCTAACTGTTGAGGTAAAGGGCTTAGCTTAAATGCCTGTATGGCTGCTAAAGAGTTAGCCTTGGCTACACTCAGTTCTACTCAGTTTACACAAGGGTCTGTGATGTGTATGCTGTTATCAGATTGAACCGGAAGAGGCTGCTCTCAACTTCCGGGTGAGACGTTGCTAAGAGACCGATGGATGTTCACAACAACGAACAAGCTGAGCAGAACTTGTGCTGCTGTGAAACAGGCATGGGAATCTTACACGCAGTCAGTTATGACTTTTTGCATACAACTTCATTCACAAATCAGATCAGCACATTCACTTCACAGACAATGGTAAATTCCTAGTTAGCTAAGCTAGAATTACACCATTAATTCGCTATTCATTTGCATAATCTTCATGATTACAATGATATGCGATAGTTACAAGAAGGCCTTAATTCGGAGAAATGAGGAACATCGCTCAAATCACCATTACAATAACAATACTGTAGCAAGATTTCTTCGTCGCTCAGTTTTAATATCAATGCAAGTGGGATTTCTTCGCCATGCAGATTATTTAATGCCGCTAATCTGAAATTTCCTTGTCAGACAAGACTTATGCATTTAAAGCTAAAAGTGGGGATTTCTTCGCCCAAATTTAGATGAATTTATTCATTTATGTGGTCTGCTAATCTGAGATTTCTTCGTCAGAGAAGACTTACTTCCACATTTAAAGCTAAAAGTGGGGATTTCTTCGCCCAAATTTAGATTAATTCATTCTGGTACCATTTATACGGGCTGCTAAACTGAGATTTCTTCGTCAGAGAAGGCTTACGCTCTACTAACAACAGAAATTAGGATTTCTTCGCTAATATCAGGTTAGTTTCTTATCGTACGATTTAAAAATGTGTTATAGCATTGAACAAGTTTCTACTGCTCGTGGTAGGGCACATTCAAGCTATAGTCTATCTGATGTTATCAGAAGCTGCATGTGTAAGACGTTAATAAAATTTATGGGACAAACACAAAAGTTTGATATTGAATCTGCTTGCAAATAATGTTTAAACGATCGCCGCGTCCTCCACCATTAATGTTGCGAATTTAGCTCAAAGGGAAATGTATATAAATAATTACAATTAATTATGATTAATTACAATTACTTATATCAGCTGCCAGTAGTAACTGTAGCAGAATCAATTTTCCATCAACTAATCTGTTCGCTCAGCGAACATTCAGTATAATCTTTATATCAACTTTAAGAAATGATATTTTCTTGGCCACAGAAAATAACTTTCTTAAAGTACCATTGCATTAGAGCAAGTAGCTCGAATCGGAATCGTAAAGGGACATTAATTTGCAAGGCAGAATCAGAATCAAAACTCATGTAATTTGTGCACAATAGTTTATTAACGAAGGACTAACACATAACTAATCTAAACAAACAAACATGAAATCACTCATACATGGGGGAATGGTCAGTGAGAAGCAGTTAGAGAGAGACAAGGAAATGAAGCTATGAAAAGAGTCAGTTAACCACCTGCTGTGAAACCATCAGTGCTGTCTACAGCTTATACTAAACCTCTGTATGTTTGGTTAAGTGTACGATACTTGCATTGCCTTGGTCGTCGAACAAGTGTCCAAATGCAGTCTCTGAAAGTCTTGATGGTTTGGAGC
Source organism: Labeo catla (assembly GCA_012976165.1). Lineage (NCBI taxonomy): Eukaryota > Metazoa > Chordata > Actinopteri > Cypriniformes > Cyprinidae > Labeo > Labeo catla. The sequence goes on from VONZ01000070.1 coordinate 300,280, forward strand.
AGTGGTGGTTTTGGAATTGCAATCACGTTCTTCCGGGTCTGAAGAGTGATGAATTCCAAAGATGTCCTGACTCGTGGGTGACTGGGAGTTTCTTCCCATGTGAAAAGTGAAGAAGAACCAAGAGCTGAGAGGGACCCAGCTGAAGTCCTGTGTTCTTTGGGGAATGGAAAGACAAGGCCGCAAGGCCTGGCGCACGCTTAGGGAAGTCCTGAAGAGTTCTAGCTCATCTTCTTAGGTTCTCCAAGAACCACTGACTGGCTGAGGCAAGTCATGAAGATGAATTCCAGGGTTGAGTGGAACTGTCTGGCTCTTTGTGGTCGAGAGCCACAGCTCTGTATGTTGGGCCTGTCGGGCCCGCCGGGCACGCCCTGTGCCGGCTCCGGCTCCCCGTGGGTTCCTCCACACGGGCAGCAATCGGAAGATGTTGCAGACGAAGGAGAAAGTGAAGAAGAAGGAAGAACTAGGGAGGCGGTCAACCGTTTGCCTTTAAGCTCTCTGGAGGCTGCGCCTCCAGGAGGTCCGCGAACCAATGGAAACTTTCACCTTAGGAGGGAAAGTTTACGACTCTTTGTCTGTGAGCATGGTATTTTGCATATGTAATTCGACTGGGTGTTGATGCAAAACTACTAAGGTTTCTTAAAACACTAATATGTTGCATAGGTATCAACATCTAATTTACACCATCTTTTAGATCATCAACATACGAATTAAAAGAGACCAAACATGACATAGGTGCTTTATACAACTAGTCATCTATCATAACGCATGCATAAAACAGTAGAAAGACAAATAAAAATACAACAGACAAAATTAAAATACAATGCAGTAATACTGTACACAATGACCTGGGCTATGTGTGATAGGAAGGTCAAAGAAAGGTTTGTCTGGGAATGAATAGGAAAGAGTCTATAGGCATTGTGTCTTTCCTATGGCAAATGTAGCATGGGCAGATGTGCATTCCTTGAAGCAATAAAACCTCTTATCAGATAGTCACCGTGGCAACTAAGCCCTTTTGGGGTGTTCGTTGCTTTGGGGGGTTGTCTTCAAAACTCCAGCATATAGCTGGGTTGTTGGTTTTAAAGATTATTTGTTAAATGTGACAAATAACTGTATGTCTGATTGGTCCAGATGCTACATAAGAGTAATCAATTTCTAATTTAAAGCGTTTCAGCACGTTTTACTGGATATATTCTATGCATTATTTTTAAAAGAAACCTCTTTAACTTTATTGTAAATATAAAATTTGTCTACTGTTCACCAAGCTTTATGCCAATTCACATCTCCAAATACAGAAGACCAGAAAAAGCGAGCTGGAGGATAAAAAATGTTATTAAGTATAGTTCTAATATAATTATTTGAGATTCTATTTTGTATAATATCTGTATTACCAATAAATATTTTACTTTTAATCACTTCAAATTTCAAATCTTTCTCCTGTGATGTACTTCTAGGAAGAATCAAAACTTTTTGAAAGATTGCATCCATTACAACTGCGAATTCTTTAGGTTTAACTGGTATTTTAAATTTATTCAAAAATTCCTGATATGTTAAAAAAAAAACTCCATCATTGTTGAGGAGCTGGCTAACAACTATAATATTGTTTTCAAACCAGTAATCAAAAAACAAAGATTTATTTTTGTATAAGATGTCTTTGTTGTTCCAAATATAGTATCTCCTTGGTGAGAAATTATGTTTGTAGGCCAGAGTCCATGCCATTAGAGATTGTTTATGAAATTTTGCAAGCTTAACCGGTATTTTTTCAATTGAATAATTGCACTTTAACAAAATTCAAGGTCACCCAATTGCTTGAACAGATAAAAAAAAATATTTTTTAAAATATTGAATAAGCCAATTTATTTTAAAAACATTGTTTAAAGTATCATAACTCAGCACCTCTAGACCACCATGATTTTTGGGATTGCATAAAATTTCTTTCCTCAGGTAATGCAGCTTATTTTTCCAAATAAAATCAATAAGCATTTTATCCAATTGCTTAGTAACTTTAGGGGGAATATCCAATGACAAGGATGCGCAGACTGATCTGGAAATACCTTCAGCTTTTGACAGAAGTACCTGCCCCTGAATTGACAAATCCCTTTGCAACCACATATTAAATCTTTTACTAGTTTTAGTAATAATTGGATTCAAATTTAAATCATTACGCAAATCTTCATCTTTACATATAACAACTCCCAGATATATTACTTGGTTGTTAATTGGAATACTATGGAAATTGGTTAAAGAACATTTTTAGAGAACAGAACCAATTTATCTATATTCATTCTTAGGCCCTGACACTTCTGAAAAATCTTTTATGCAATTCACTGCTTTATTGATCTCATGCAAATCTTTCAAAAATAAGGTAGTGTCATCGGCAAACTGACACAACTTATATGTTCTTCCTAATGCAGAAATTCCTTGAAAATCACAGTTTTTAATGTGAAGGGCCATTATTTGCGTTGCTGACAAAAACAAAAAATCTGCCAGAAGTCCCCCTTGCTAATTTTACAGAACTGGTACATCCTTTAAGGTTTTAATAGCATTTTGAAAATAACTGCCAAAACCAAAAAATGCAATCACTCTGAATAAAAAATGGTGTTCTATGGTGTCAAATGCTTTGTGAAAATCAATAAACAAAATAAAACTATCATCTAAAATATATTTGTTGTAGTCTACCGTATCTAGTATCAATCTAATATTATTACTAATGTGCCTTCCTTGAATAAATCCGGTCTGTTCCTCATCAATAATACCTTGTTTCAATCTTTTGGCAAAAATTAGAGCAAATAATTTGGCATCATTATTTAATAGACTAATGGGTCTCCAATTCTCTAGATAAAGAATATTTTTGTTAGGCTTTGGGATTAACGTAATAACACCTTGCCTTAAAGAGGCTGGTAATTTCCCCTTTTTCAATGGATTCTATGAACACAGCCAGCAAAAAGGGAGCTAACTTGTCTCGAAAGATCTTATAAAACTCGCTAATAAGCCCATCATTACCTGGAGAACAGTTATCTTTAAGATTACCAATACATTCCATAACTTCCTCCAATTTTAAATTATCATCACAAAACATCTTGAAGTCATCATCTATGACTTTGGCATTATCTTTGACACTATTTAGAAAGTTATTCAAATCAAGAGATATAAATGTAGAAGTATATAAATCTTTATAAAACTGAGCGACAAACTGTGAAATCTTTTTTTCCATCCTCTGTAAGTGTATTATTAATTGACAATTTACTTAGAGAAGTCAATTCACCATTCCGTCTTTCTAAATTAAAAAAATACTTGGTGTTTTTTCCCCCGTTCCAACCATTTATATCTCGATCTGATAAATGCACCCCCTGCTTTTTTTTCGTAAATTCTATCCAATTGTTCTTGTAATGATGATAAATCTATTAATTCCTGCATATTCAAATCACCTTTACTGGACAATCGCATTATTTCTTTAACAACCTTATATTCTTTTTGTCTTTTAATTGAAGCTATTGATTTCCCCATTGAAATAGCTAAGTTCCTAATTTCATATTTCATCATCTCCAAATGCACTCCATAAACATTCACTATTTTAGCCTGAGACCAGTGTTTATCAATTATCTTTGAAGCCATTATTTTAAATTTATGATCATCTAATAACTTTTTATTCAATTTCCAATAACCTCCTTTGAATTTACATTCAACTGGACCATGTACATTAATAAGGATTGATGTACCCTTATGGTCTGTTAGAACTGACGGCCCTATACACACAGACTGGACACTCTGTTCCAGTTCATGTGATATTAGGAAAAAAATCAATGCGTGATTGTTTAGAATAATCTTTGTTGTTCCATGTATACATCCTTTTATCTGGATTTTTGATACGCCAGATGTCAACTAAACTTAAGCGGGTACATACATTTTTAATTTCACAATGAATTTCATTGCTTCTTGATGGCCATCGATTTAAATCTTCATCAAATACACTGTTGAAATCACCTCCGCATACAATTTTTGCCAGGGGAAATTTTTTTTTACATTTTTTTTTTCAATTTAGATTCAATATTTGTAAAAAAACTCATTGTTCAGTTGTCTATTATTGGTGGCATATGTAATATTACCATTCTTCCCAAATGATCAATTTCATGGCTTAGGACCTGACCCTTAAAGTTACCTTTTAATATAGCGACCCCCACAGATCTAGTGGTGCAATGTGAAAACCATATGTCATTTCCCCATTGACTTCTCCAAAATTTTTCATCTTCCTCACAGGCATGCGTTTCTTGCACAAAATAAAAGTCAACACCCTTTCCTTTACAAAATAAAAATAAAGATTTCCTTTTCAAAAGATTACGTAAACCTCTGGCATTAATTGAGAAAACTGAAATAGACATTTTACACTTGTCCCCTTTTAAACTAAATTATTACATTAACAAGAATAGAATTATTAAACTGTAGAATATTGTTAGTTGCATAGCTGTTACATAACTTATACTTAACATTCTGTAGTATACAAAATGTAACAACCTATAAATACAGTTTTGCTTTTACTTAAATCTGAACACAAATGTTAGTATAACAATTTTTTCCAAATATAACACCTTGTAATTCTAACATATCTAAGAACTTGTTATATACAGCATATATACTGTTTATATGCCTCTTTCTTGTCTATGTATGCCTTGTTACCCACAAAGTATGCTCGCTTTCCCTCTTTGTATGCCTTTTCAACAAGAGGTCATAACTTGGTGCGTGCTTCTTTATCTGCAGTAGTCAGATCTTCTTTGAAACGTAGATGTTTCCTTTCCAGATAGTAATTTGTTTTGCCATTACTCCACACCAAGTCTCTTGTCGTCCGAGAAAGAAACCTGATGATCACTGGTCACGGTGTTACATTCCTCTTCAGCTCTGGAATTCTGCCAATCTTGTGGACTACGTCAATGTCACCGAAGAAAGCTCAGCTTCTGGAAAGATCTCTTTACATATTTCTTTTACAACCTTTAACATCTTCTTCAAATCTCTCAGGGACTCCATAAAGACACAAGTTCCATCACGTATTGTACCGGTGTACTGACACCTATTGATGTGTCGTTAGAACACAAGACATGTTGTTAAAGACCTCCAAAAGTTCCTTTCCAAGCAAATTACTAGCGATTCTAAGCAGCCATACAATTTAAAACTTCTTTAAGTGGACCCTGTATTTCTGTCTCAGCTCATAAAAACACGACCGTTCACATCGCCATCTTGAGCGTCCCCCTAATCGACATACATAGAATATGAGTATGGAGCTTGGGAATCTACATCACTGTGCATTGCATTCTGGGTAGTCGCCGCCATGTTTTAGGACATGCTAAATAGCGTACAATGACAATAAACACAAATCACTAGAGGAAAAAACGACTGTATTTGTGTTAATGTTTTTAAGAGCTGCTTGCTTAGAATAATTGTACTAATATTGGAATCCATTGTGTTCATTCGAGCGCTCAGTCGTGTGGCCAGAACACGACACATACACACTCACAGAAATCATACCGCCGCCTTCTACTGTACCACACACAGGACCGAATTAATTTCTCTTTTGCAGTTTTTAATAATAACAATAAGGGATGAAGTGCAATAAGTTTTACTGGACTTAAATTGAACAAATACATGATTTCTTACAAAGAGCTGCTGAAAGATAAATCAGATGAGTTGCTTTATGAACAAAGACAGTGATCTTAACAAGTCATATCACAGATTAAATTACATTTCCAAATGTGTTATTCACACCGTGAGCACTAACAAATTCATGTGGATCAGAAATTATGAATCTGTAATTAATAATAAATACAAATGACAAAGACAGTTTATTGTTTATTTTCATTGAGCTGCTTTCGCCATCGTGTTGTTTCAAGCTGAAAAGCATAAAATTGTGCTTCATTTTAGATCCGTTCTCCACTCCGGTCATGTCAGCATATATGGCAGTTTGTGTCACAGCAAGCGTTCTCCATTCTAATGTGTTATTAAACGTACTGTACAATATAAATTTTAACATCTACCTCCACTATTACCCAGTGTAGACTGTAGTGTCCGTGTCCGAATGTCCCAGAATGCCGTGCATTGCTGATGTCACGTTCCCATACTCTATTAAATTTATTGTCTGCCTCATTCTGTGATAAGAATCCACATCATATCACATTTCACAAGGATATTTTTTCAAACACTCAACTGATGTTGTGAATTAAAAACAAGTTATAATGTTTTTTATAACTTTTGTTTTTATAACTCTTTTGTTGGACAACAGGTTTAAAAAGGCTTATCATTGCATGTCATGAGAAAGGAAGATGCTCTGCATGTGTTGCTTTTTCAGATATAAACAGGGAAGCGTTTTCTCATCTCAGCACGTAAAATCGTGGGCAAACTCAGAGAGAAATTAAACAAGGAAGTTTTTTAAATGCAAAACTGCAAAAACCGCAAAACCGCAATTCACAAGCGTGTATTGAACCGTAGACGTCGTACTGAATGGTTTGATATTATATTGAGAATTGTGACATCCCTAGTGATTATACACAAAAGATCTGTTTAGCAATAACATTATGTATTTACTTTCATTCAAGTTGGGTAGCTCATTTGAGCATACTTTTTCAAGTTAAAGAGACAAGACAGGGTATTTGTCATTTAATTTTTTTATTCTGACTTTTGAATTTATAGATATATTTTGAGTTTAATAGTCTATCTAATTTTCCAAGAGAAATTCTATTAGTTCTATTAGTAACAAACCCAGGGCATTCTAGATACAGGGACTTATTGAGTGCTACAGTGGTATCAGTGCATCCCTAGTGCTGATATAAATGTATTTGCTGTGTAAATTGTTTATTGTTTATAAAGTGAAAAATGGCAAAAAAAAAAAAAATAAAAAAAAATAATAAAATACTGTATGATTTGAATACATTTTGATTTATTAATTAGCAGACACAATTCATTGATAATGTGAATGAAGAAGAGTTAGCTTATAGGTTACATACAGTGATGGTATAGGTTTAAATTGTATTTCATGCTGTAACTGTCAGGCTAATACAATATCTTCAAATTATGTATTCTATAGTTCAAATAAAGTATTCTATCAAAAATGATTTGCATTCTGATTCTAATATCAAAAGGCACAAAAATATATTTTTTTTTTATTCCATGGATTCCACCTGTTTCCCTCCATTTGTTTCCATTTGTTTTTCTGCCACCACAATGTGCGCACACCTGCAAGTGACGTAACTGTGACGTCTACTCCAAATTGATCTATATACTGTATATACACAAGTTTCAAAATAAGGCATCATACTCTACATGAATAGCTCATTTACAAAAATGCATTTGCTTATTGACAACTGATGGCATTAATGATACAAACAGTTTAAAGGCTTTATATATATATATATATATATATATATATTTACTGGTTATTCACTCCCCACCTTCAATCCCTGCCAGACCTGGGACTTGAACCTGCAACCTTTCGGTTACAAGCCCGACTCCCTAACCATTATATATAAATGTAGTTCTGCATGATATCTTGAGAAATAGAAAATTGGTCTGATGTACTGGCAGATTAAAAGCTTTCCAAACATTTAAACTGAAAATCTCATCACCAGTGTGATGTCATCGAAAAATACGCTTGTGCTTTCCTATTCACTCTTCGCTGTGAAAGATTTCATTAGTTCTGTTTATGTTCAGAGTAAGGCTCACAGGGAAATGATCAGACAGATTTATATCTATATTTTTGATTATGTCACATTTGTCCACATAACGCACATCATTCTCCAACATAAAAACATAGTCTAATCTGGACTTGACCTTTTTTTGTGGATCTGTGCGTGTGTATTCACGGTCATGATTATGCATTTTTCTCCACACATCTGACAGCTTTACTATAGACATGAACTTCTTCAGTTTTTTTCTCCGTGAAGAGTGTCCTGAGATTGTTTTGCTCGCATCCAGTCTAGGATTAAGTGTTGTGTTAAAATCTCCACCAATTACAAGCTTGCTTTTAAAAGCATCTGACCTATCTGTCAAGAAGCTATAGAAGATCATTAACATGAGATCACAGATCAGATCATGTTCTTTACCACGGTAATACATACTCACAAATGTGTACTTCTGCTTGTCAATCTCAACATGAACCCAAGCATAATCTCCACCCTCACAAAATGCTGTCAGCAGTTTGTGTGGTTTATTGATAAGAATGGCAACACCTTTGCTGTTTGAACTGAAGTATGTCATATACATTGTCTTCGGCTGTTCATTCTGTCTCTCTGCGTATCTCTGATCTTCCAGTTTTTTTAAGGCATATTTCTCTTGTAAGACCGTAATAATGAAATCCCAGTCTGCATCATCATCTGCTCTCATTTTACCAATGTGAGTCTCTTGCAGAAGGACAACATCATATTTTCTAAAGATTTTTAGTAGTCTGTTTATTCTTCCATCTTCAATTTTTGCTTTCAGGCCACGAATATTCCAGGAGAGAATGTTGATTTGAGCACTTTCTGTTCCAGATGCCATTACGAATTTTTTTTTGTTTTGTTTTGTTTTGCTGTTTGTGCACTGTAAACACACACAAACAAATTATTATTTATTTTTATTATGTGTTTTTGGTAAGTGAGTTGAGATTCAGCACATTCACTTTTTATCCAATTCTGTTAATTAAGTTTAATTAACATGTTTTTCCCAGTGTCATTTCAAGTTTTTTTGCTTTCGACTTGGTGGAGTATGTAAATAAGCAAATGTTCTTCTCTTACCCCCTACATTAAACGTATAAATCCAGAGAGAGAGAAAGAGAGAGAGGGAGAGAGAGAGAGAGAGAGGATTGGATGGATTCCAGGAATCTTAAAATTAATTTCTATCTATCATATGCTTGCTCAGTGTCTATGTGTTTTACAGCAGACTGTAAGGGTCTTTGAAATAAATAATTTAGTGCACTGATAAGGAACTGTAATGTTGTCAAGACCTGGAATTAGTTTATGTCCACGCCGTACTTAAACGATAAGGTATGAGAAGCCATATATCACTATGGATACCTTAAGGCAAACTATTAACATAAAATTCATTAACTAAAAGTCATTGCATAAAAACAAACGTACCTTTGATGTTCACAGCAGATTTTTACTGGTGTCAGAACAGTGTAATACACGGATCTTAACACAACCAAGGTTATATATGATGTAGTGGGGCGTGATGAGACAGTCGTGTGTCACTAGTGTTGCGCTTGAACAATCCTGGAGGGAGTGTTCATTCATGCCACCATGCTGAGGTATTACAAATATGCTCTTCACAATTCTTTCATTAGTTAACAATGATGCACCACATTTTTGCAGATCAAGTCTAGCTAGTTCTGGCATCTGATCTGTTTGCTTTCTTTGTTTCATGATTCACATATAACTTTAAAACTTATCATCTATAATCTTCAGTAGCAGTTGATGAATTTGTTTGCTGAGATTAATTCACAAAATGGCATTATCTACTGCTTTCTCAGCACTTTACCAAATAGTTAAAATTATTTTTGAAATCCTGTCTGACAACGCTGACATTCTTGTTGTTTGTAATAATTTCTTCTGTAACAGAACATCTTGAATAAAACATCTACAATTTTTTTTTTATTTGTACATTTTTTTATTGATTGCAAGTTAAAATGAGAAACTAAGTTCTGGATTGGAAATATTCAGATTTACAGGGTGGTACAGTGTCTCAGTGGGTAGCACTGTCACCTCATAACGAGTAGGTCTCGGTTTGAATCCTGTACTAAGCCGGGGGGTCTTTCTGTGAGGAGTTTGGAAGTTCACCCTGTGGTAGCATGGGTTTTATCTGGGTGCTCTGGTTTCCCCACAGTCCAAAGACATGCAAGACAGTGAACTGGACACAACAAATTTCTGATGGTCTGATGGCCATCCATCCAGGACAGGGTTTCAAATCTGGCTCACAAGATCCACTTTCCTACAGAGTTAAGCTCAAACACTAACCAAACACACCTGAGAATGCCAATCAATGTCTTTAGGATTACTAGAAAATCACGAGTAGGATAGTTTCCCCATCTGTGGCCTAGGACACTGGTTTAGACTCCAGCTTCCCTTTGACCCTGTAGATAAGGCAGTTTGGAGGATGAATGGATAACAATTTACATCAATCCTCTTGCAAAACTCATAACTGTGTTTAGTTTGAGAAGAGTCTGGCTGCAGGTGCATTTTCAGACCTGTTTCAGACATCTGCACTCTCAGACAACTCCACTTCCAGAAGTGACGTCACTTGCAGTCTATTTTATTTTTATTCTATGTTATTTATTTACTTTTTTTTACCAGATCTCACAACATGAAGTGAAGACAGGAAAAAATAAACTAAATTACAATGCCACTCGCAATCGCCACCTGCACTCTGAGCTACCTGCAACGTCACTTTCAATCCACACAAATGGTGCGTGTTGCCAATGGAGACAAGACGCTGTGGTGGTTAACGATTAAAACTAATTTAATAGCATAATATACAGGGTCCTGCAAGTCATCTGTAGGAGATAAAAATCAGACCTGCAAATCCGTGGCCACAGAACAGCAGAATATGAACGCAATGCGCAACGTCTCTCGTTAAGCTTTTTCCTCCCGTAGAAAACCATTAACACTTGATATGGCTTAATGTATTAAGATACATTAAGTGCCATTAAAAGATCAAACTTGTAATATAGTTTTTTTTTTTTTTTTAATTTAATGTTTTATACTTGCCCATCAAACGCTTAATAATGGACTAAGATTATAAAGACCAAATTCAGTATAAGCCAAACTATATACCAGCAGATATGAACGTGAAGTGATACTAAAAGGACCAACTCTGTATAAGCAAGCAGACTTGCCCAGAACGCAATGCATTAAATAGACATTTTCCTCCCATAGAAAATCAATATAAACAAAAGACAATGATATAAAACAGCTGTAAAGATTGTTCTTTATGGGGAAAATGCGAATGTACGCGGCGTTGCGTTTATTCTGGGCTCACCTGCTTGTGTGTAGTTGATTTAATAATGAATAGGAGCATACTGGGTTTAGTCTTTATCATCTTAATCCGTTATGCCACATTATGCCACGTTTTGCGAAGGAAAACACTATATAGCCTATGTGGCAGAGTGGGTAAGTTCCCTCCCCTATATTTAGAATTGACAGCCTATCAGAACGGGGTAGTTGTTATATAAAGGCTGCGATTAGGCTACCTGGGATGCGTTATTGCTTACTCCGCCCCTTTGTGCGTGCGGGTTTCCGCCTAATAGCTGGAATATCGGCGCGTTTGCAGCTTCGCGGTGGTGGGCAGGTTGTCACTATCCCTCGCTGGGTTGATTCCACTCATCCTCCTGTAAACTGCTGAGATTTGTGCTGTGAGCAACTGTATGATTTGTGTGTTTTGGTGACCGATATTTGGTAAGTATAGTTACATTTTTTTAAATGAATAATGGGTCAGATTAATTTAATTAATGGTTTGTTTTTTAGCAGGACGAATAAATTCTTTGAGAGCGCTCCGTCTTTTAAGGGTTGGGGTGATCGCTTCCTGCATAGAGCAGGATTAAGACGGCGCTGCTGTTTTGCTGTTTGTGTTTTTGTATTTTGTTTTTTTTCTCTTTCACACTAAAGCCGGTGGTTGTGGCAGTAGCTATCCCGATTACTTGACCACTTATTTGTTGGGTGGTGTGCGTTGACCTGCCATTCAGTCTTTGAACTACCGGCTGGGTGTAAGTTTGTTGTTGTAATTTTTCTTTTGTTTTGGAGTTTTGTTTTATTATACTGTTTGTATAATCACTTTTAGTTTTGGTTGTGCTATTGTATGATTTGTTTCGTGTATTGTATGGCTGTTCTTTATTCTTGATTTTTGTTTTGCTTTGTTTGAACCTGATTATTCTGAAGTTATTGTAAACTTTTTGCTTTGTATTTCTTTTTCTTTCATTTTCTATTAAGTGACAATAAATTGTCTATTGCCAGTCATGTTGTGTACTATTTAACAATTTGGAAATTGACTTATTCTATTAAGGTTTCAGTATAATTCTGCTTTGGGTATTTATTGCCTAATTGTTTCTTTTTTTGTTATTTTAGGCCCCTGAGTCAGGCGGCTAGCTGTTGTAGTATCCTGGGTGGTGGTATTTGGAGCACAGAGTGTGGATTGCCGTTTGTAGTCATTCACTTCACTGTGTGTATGTGAGTGTGCTTGTGGTTTACAATTAATCACCTTGCAGCTAAGCCTACCCTGCTACGGGTGAGCCTTAGTCATTTCAGTTATTTGTTTGTGTGTGATTTGTATTGAACCAACTTCTTGCTTGATCTTAAGTATTTTATTGGAATATTGTGAATTTAATAAATATTTTGTATAATACCTATGCCTCTGCCTCTCATGGTAACGAACCTGTATTTGATTTTTCATTAAGCATTTAGTTCCCCTCACTTTGAAAGGGTGGCGTAGTCAGCATTAATACCCTTTCTTTCAAGGGCTGGTATTTTTATTAAAATTAATTCATTTCCTGTAGCCCACGCTACACCTACATACATTACATTAATAAACTGTATATCGAATTTGATCTTTTAATTGCATCTTAATATACATTAAGCCATATCAAGTGTTAATGGTTTTCTACGGGAGGAAAACGCTTAACGAGAGACTTTGCGCATTGCGTTCATATTCTGCTGTTCTGTGGCAACGGATTTGCGGGTCTTGTTTTTATCTCCTACAGATGACTTGCAGGACCCTGTATATTATGCTAAATTAGTTATGCTTGTCTTCACCACCTGGCTACTGTTGTAAAATGTTGAGAGATTCAGATAAATAAATAAATAAAGACTGCAAGTGACGTCGCTTGCAGAAGTGCAGGTCTGAGAGTAAACACAAATATGTGGACATACACACATTTCATATATAAAGCAGACAAGCTGACCTATACACTAATTTCCTGCACCTGTTTTACTTTACTTTCTGAACAAGTTTCTAATTATGATCATCTCTTTGTCAAATGCAGGAATAACAGGTTTGTTGTGTGACAGAAAAAAAAAAACAACATAAGGAAATAAGGAAATGCCACGTTGTCATTTTTAACGTGTTTCCAGAGCAACTCACAACTTACAATATTGTACAGCTCATATAAGCACTTTTAAACTAGAATTTAGTCAAGTAAAACATTACCATGGGAAGCACAATACTTTGCGAAGTAGATACAGCAACCCTCATAATGCATTCAATATAATATTGCATGTACACAGGAGCAGTGTGTATTGTTTTCTGCTCCTTTTATCAAACATTCAAAGACTCATTAGGGTCATTTATGGATGTTTTACTGAGACCTTTAAACTTAGTGTGTTGGTTAGTTTGGGGTTTTTGGTGTAATTCCAGAGTGTAAATCAGAGTGCTGATTATGGGGTGTTTATAAGGCTTGATCCCCCTGAAGAACGCCAAAACAAGACTTGGAGGTCATAAAACAAAATCTACATGCAGTATGAAGCTTTTCTTAAATATAAGAAAATACGTTTCTAGGCCTATCCACCTTATTTTTCCCGTAAGAGTGGGTGTGGCCATTTGTAAATTTAATGTGTCTTGCTTCCTGTGTCATAGGATTCCATCCATTTTCAGTTGTACAAAACAGCTTGTTTGGTGTTTCTTACCATATTATTAATGCATTATCTTAATTACGAACACGCTGGTTTGTAGTGCAGTAAGTTGTACCGTTTACTGCACTTTGTTATTCTTCTAGTTTTTTCTCTACAGCAGTTAATGAACCGACAGTCTCGCACATTAACGAAAAGACAGCTTACATCCGTGTTGAAAAATAAAGTGGATAGATTCATTTTAAATCCTGATTTTGGCCACCGTGAATAGGAAAGCCTTATGCTGCATCCCAATGTGCCTACTTAAACTATGCTCTTAGAGTACTTACTTTTTTTGCTGAAGAAAATGTAAACACTTTTGAGTGTGTAGTAGAAGAGTAGGCAAGCTTTGGGACATATGGTTACGTCATACAATGTGTCTTTAACAGACATTCTGTTGCACCTGTTACACACACCCTGTCACTGTAAACTAGTCTGTAATTCATCTTGTCAGTTAACACTCTCCACATTTCATTTCATTTAACTTCCTACTGTGTATTGGAAAGAAAAGAAGTAGCATGATAATCTGTGAGCCCTGGGACTTTCATGCCATGAACTCTGCTTATATTTTTCTGCATAATGATGCATTTAAAAGTTAACGACCAAACGGATGTTTATAAAAGTTCACATTGCTGTTGTGGATGAAATACAACACAGATAACATTAAATAAATATTTTTATCAGCTTAAATGTTGATTATTAGTAACTCAAGCCCCTTTTTCTAAACCCCTCTGCCTAACCGTCGGTCACGCACATGTTTTTTTTTTTTTTTTTTTTTAATGCGTTTATTCATGTTTGTAGTTCTGGACCGAAACCTTCACCAAAGCACAATGGATTGTGTGCAGTATTAGCCATTAGACTGTGCATGGATCCACACTTCAAAAATTTCCCTGAAATAGTAGACCATCCGGGGACTTTTGGCATACTCATGTCAACATACTATGCTTTGATGCATACTTATTCTAATCTCACATATTTAGGATGGATAGTATGAACATTGCAATGCAGGGTACGTCTCTGGGATATTTCGTACTCTTCCTAAAGACCTGGGACAGGAATCAGGTGGCTGTCATGGTCATGTCAAGTGGGAGGAGCAAGAGCAACACAGTGGTGGAGACAGACACCCCTGGCATCTGATCGGCCACCCCACGTGCCACCCCAATAGTTAAGATGCTACTATTTCATTTTCTTTGTTTAATCATACTGAAAGAAGATTTTATTTTAGCCTCAAACTCAAGGACGTGACACATCTGGTGTTCAACATCATGCTTCATTTCATCCATTTCCAGCCTCTCACATACACGCTCTCAGATAGTCAAATTACTTTTTGATTACTTTTGATCTAACTCGTTTGTCACATTGATTTGAACAGGATAATCTTGTACCATGATGTAAAGATACAAAGGGTGAAAAAATATATTCCTTTCATTGTAATTAACAACATGAGGTGCATTAAACATTATATTACATCAAAGTTCATAAAGGAACATAAATATTGGATGAACAAAGTTCGTAAAGGAACTGCAATGTACTTTGATGTTACTCGCCGTTTTAATTCGAACGCACATTTTCCTTTTGTTTGGAGTGTTTGGTGAGTTCCATCAGGAATATTATGTCATTCAACCCGACCAATCAGATAAGTGGACCAGGATCAAACGTATCATTTTCCTTTTTGGTCTGGACCAAATGAACCAAACAAACCGAACTACAAGTGTGAACACACCCTAAGAGAAATGAAGTTAATAAAATGATTGCACAACCGCTCAGTAGGTATGCATAAAAACTTAATAACCATGAAATAAAACGAAGTATACTTTTTGTTATTTTTTAGCTCTTCTTTTTAGCATTCTTGTTCATGCTTACTCCTGGATTCAGCACTCTGCTGAGAATGCTTTTGTGTGTTTACCATGAATATAAATCTAATCAAGTTACTACATTTACTCCCGATAACCATAAATAACAAAGGTTTGGATTACTCAGCCGAGAGTTCAGGGATTATGTGATGATACATTAACACTGCTTTAGAAAGAGATCAGTTTCACTTCTTACCTATCAACATCCAGTCCTATTCTGTCTAACTGTTAGCTTTGTGTTATTTGTTTTGTCTTAATGTTATAGGATAGTGGAGGATGCAAAACTTGAATAAACGGCTATGGCAGGGGATCAACCAGATAACATTTTGGCTGAGTTCTAAAAATCTGCAGTAACCAACTAGCTGCTGTTTTTACAGACATTTTCTATAAGGCCTACACCATCCAGTTTCAGAGGTATCAACCATTCTTCAGTATCATGCTCTCCATTTTAGCAAGTGTCAGTTTTACCACGGGAAGTACAAACTCGCTAGGACAAAGGTGCTATAGAAAAGATTCCCCATCATTTAAGAGAGTTGGTATTGCTTCCCCATTGCCCCACTGCTGACACAGCATTGAGTGAACCTATGAAAGCAAATGTCTCCGTTATGTTGTTTAGTGTTTTCATAATCTGCATGCCTGCTTTTCATAATCTGCATGCCTGCTGGCTCTTCCTCAACAAAATCCTTTGAAGTGATGATATAGATACCCTTTTATGGTGCTGGTCATGCAACATGAACAGGCCATGTCCTTCATCGTTGGCCAATGACATTTCTCTAGTTGTACACATGACAATCGTCATACCTGAGGTGTTCCAACTTAACCTCACTGCTGATGCATTAGTTTCCCTACTTAAGAAAACAGGGGGTTATATACAGTACACAACCAAGGTGGTTCCAAACACTACTAAAAATGTATGTCTGTAATAATATTAAATATAAGGTATCAGCATATTAAAAAAGCAAGCATACAGTTTTCAGAAATCTTATATATTGCAATGGCTTGGATACCTTTCATTCTCAAATATAGTAGGTACATATAGGTGTAACGTGGAATGAGGGGCGAGAGGCGAGTGGATCCATTCGCGAGCTTTTATTCATCAAACGAGACAGATACATGGTCGTATAGGCAGGGTCGAGACAACAACAAACAGGAATGTCAGAGGTGAGATGAGAGAATAGTCCTTGTGACGAGCAATAGTCCGAAAAGGCAGGCGGCGTACGGTCAAAAACGGGAGCCAGGCGAGGGAATCAAAAACACAAGGGACTAGAAACCAGAGAACACTAAACATTGGGAGAAACACTATCAACAATCTGTGAAGTGCACTGGGAAGGACCGGGGCTTTTATAGAACGCCTGATTGGTCACGGGGGCTGATGCAATCAGTGCGGTGGAGGATGGGAGATGCAGTCCGGAGTGTGGTGCAACAGTCAGAGTGTGTAGGTGAGGTGAGAGTGACATCTGGTGGTGAGCGGACAACGGGACACCGACCAGATTCGTGACAATAGGCTTCTGGTTAATAAATTTTATTCTTTTAAAATATATTTAGTTTACAAGGCTCCTAGTCACTTCCACTGAAATCTTATGATTTGGTGAAGCAGTCCAAAGTTATTGAGGTAAATGTTTATTCAAGAAGTCTCTATTAACTGACCAACTTACTGTGACAACCATCCGGCTGTAATATAAACGTTGAGGCCTTACATGGATTTACAAACATAAATATCTTTAAAGAATAATAATAATAAAGAAAGATCGTCTAGAGACAAACCATCTAGACAGAAAAACGGAAGGCAAATAGCTCCAGACTGCTTTATGTCCCAAATTCATGTGTTCCTTTCTTTCTTTTTATCCAAAGTTCATTCATCCACACACTCATTAACACCACACCTGTTCTATGCTCTACCCCTAAAAGTGAGAAACACAGCAAATGCTGATTCACCAGATACACAAGCCTCAGACAGACACAATTACATAAATAAATAAATAAATAATTATTAACTACACAAGACAGGTATTATGAACATGCAAAATACTTAAAAAGATGACTTAGAAATACAAATCATTATAAGTCATTAACTTATTCTTTACCAGTAGAAACCCCAAAACAAATCATACAGATTATTCAGATAATACACAGAAAAATATAGGGTCCCAATCCACCCATGTCTACACAGTGCGTTGACTTTTTTCTTAAAAATCTCACTCCAAGCTGAACTTAAAAGTTGGCAACCCTGATTCTGTTTATAAGGCAAAAAGATAAGGCACTGATGCACTATACATACATATAAACAATATTTACATTTATATACAAATATACATTTAAAATATTCAATACAATTCAAATAAAATTCACTTCACTTAACTTCATTCCAGAAAACACAAGGCAAATTAATTGGATTCCCAGAGTGCTTTATGGACAGAATACTTTACTTTATGGACATTTTTACTTATTTTGTTATTTAAATTGTATCTATATATTTCACATCCGGGACCCATAATCTTAGCCTTGATCTAAACATTAAAAACCCCAGCCTAATTCTAACCCTTCCTTTATTTATTTTATTTGTTTACTGGATAAATGCTGAATCTAGTCTTACCTAACTCATGTTACAGTTGTTATATTTAAATTTTACTAAAAAAAAAAAAAAAATTCTCATTGAACAAAACAATGACCTTAATGACCTGGGGGTAATGTAATGTAAAAAATAAGTGTACATATTTGCTATACTGCCATACTTCTACTGTGGTTTCTCTAGTTTCTGTAGTGGTTTCTCTAGAAAGCTGAAAATGTGGTTACTGTTGAATCAAAAGTGTGACCATTTGTAGCTTTTTTAGGTCTTTGTGTCTTAAGAGAACACTTCGACTGCTTTTTTATTGCTAACATCAAGCTGCCAAGGGACTATGGATGAAAATTAGCCAAATTGGCTAAATCTGAAACATGTTGTTATGTATTATTAATGTGCATTGTCCCTCATTAAATAGATAATATTATACATAATCACATAATATTAATACCATGTATTTAAACTAGTATGTTTCTTACTTATTGTGAAAATTGTGCAAAATAAACTTAATGGGGTGAAAATTACCTGAAAGGCACAGCTAAATGTTGTTTATTTTAACTTATGTAAAGATTATTTTAGTTTTTTTGGCTTTTAAAGCCAAATTATCATATTAAATGTTAAAAATGAATGCCTTAAATTATACTGTATTGTTGAATGGCTTTAACTGTATCCACTGGAAATTGAGGGAAAACATCCCTTTAATAGAGACAGCTGCAATACTGCAATCAGTATCGCAGCAACAGTATTGCTATTGGTGACACTGCAATACTTGTTATATGTCCTATAACAATCATGTTATGTGAGCGGGTGGAAGGTAGGCGGTGCCTCACTGTGGTTTGAGACACAATGAGAATCAGAGCAACCAATATCATTTGGATTATACAAATGCAGATATTTATACAAATGTTTGTATATGTGTGCATTAATAATTCTATTTTCATGTTGACCTGGTCAATGATGCTGTTTGTCCAGTAGGGGTGTTAGCTCTTCTTGTTTATCACAGAAGGTAATTGTTTAGTTTGTCATTTGTAGATTTTGTAGGTAAAGGTTACAGGATGCAACATGTATACTGTAAAGCATTAGAGAGAGAAAAAATGTTGTAAATAAAAGCTACTTTCATAATGATTTTCACATTTTCATATTTAACACATTCATCAATAACTTACTGTAGTGTCTCCAGATTAAAAGGTTGATCCTTCACCAGAGCAGGGAGCAGTCATGCATCCTGAATCTCGTTTATTTTCAGCCAGTCTTAGTTCTCTCAGATACGTGGGGTTTTCTCTCAGAGCTAAAACCAGAGCAATACAGCCTTCCTCTGGAATACTGCAGTGGCATAGCCTATAGTAAACAGTAAGAACTGTTTTTAACATTTCCTAAATGTGTGCATTTCTAAAGGGTTCTGCTTTGTGTATTCAGTCTATAATGAATAATCTGTCCTGTCTGTGTATCTTTTTAACCCTCAAGCATCCTTCATATAGCAGTCTTTAATTTGTCCTTTGTGGACAAATCCCATTTTTTAAAATTTAAATAAATGTCATATCACTGTCTTCGATAAAATAAAAACTATCAATTTATGGAATTTTTGTGATTTTTGTGGGGGGGGGTTTAATTTACCTTTAAAAGTACCACATTTTTAATGTAAACTATGCTTATTTTTATGTTATATGTTCTATTTAATATAAGATATTACTCAAATTTGTCCCAAAGGATGCTTGAGGGTTAATGCTGAATTTTGATTACAAAAAAACAACCAAACAAAAAACAGATAATACAAAGACCAAGTCAACTTTTGTAAGATAATCACTCAATTCCTAATTTCTTCAATTTAGTATGGTTCCTTCAGTGAAACTGAACTCACAGTAACTTCTCCAGTTTACAATTTGGATTCTTTAGTAATTCACAGAGCTGCTCCACTCCCAAGTCTCCTGGTGTACTGCAGTTTAGATTCAGTTCTATCAGGTGTGAAGGGTTTGAGCTCAGAGCTGAAACCAGAACAGAAAATCCTTCCTTTCCAACACGACAGCATTCCAGCCTGTAGAAAAAAAGGAAAGAATTTTAAGGAAAATTAAAATAAAGAATATAACCATTAAAACATCCTGCAAGCTAAAACATCATTGTCAGTACAAAACAAGCATTTATTTAAATTAATTAATTCAATTAATTTATAACATCACAAAGACCAGGCACAAGTGTCATGTCAAAAGCAAAAAGAACCCATTATAATAAACAACACTGTCTACATAGGCTAGAACAAGGCTTAATCTGGCCACAGAGGAACACAAATGGGGTTGCCTGATATCAAGAGACAGAGCTTCACATTTGCACAATACAGGGAATATCAGCTAAATGTTTTACTTATTTTTCTTAACCTAGCAACCATGTGCACACGCTGTCTCCAGCGTTGTGTGAATGCATATTGCTGATTATTGTCTTCTGTTTATTTAAGCTAATGATGCCCCCGATTACGTCAGAGAATTATCTTTTTTCAGAGCATTGCATGGCAGACATGATGCAAAGGGTTCACAAATAAACTTAGTGAAATACAAAGCAGTCCCACTTGTATTGGATCTAACAGCAGCTAAATTGCTAAGCATTAGTAAACATTTTCATAATGCTTTGTGTGTAAACAATGGATTTATATTTGTGGGCAATGTTTTCAAAACATAAAGCAGGAGGTATTTGTAACGGACAGTGAAAGACGAGAGGCGAGCGGATCCACTTGCAAGCTTTTATTGAGGGGACAAGACAGAGACATGGTCGTACAGGCAGGGTCAAAACAGGAGCAAACAGGTATATCACAGGCAGTCGTAGAGAATAATCCAATAACAAGAGCGAGAGTCCAGAAGGCAGGCGGCGAACAGTCAAAACGGGGAAGCCAGGTGAGGGAACTAGGGAACTAGGGAACTAGGAACTAGGAACTAGGAAACTAGGGAACACGAACAATAATAATAATAACAACAACAATACTCCGTGGCTTGCGAGGGGAAAGACCGGGGCTTTTATAGGGCTGCTGATTGGTCACGGGTGCTGACGCAATCAGCGCGATGGATACTGGGAGATGTAGTCCGGGGTGTAAAGCAACAGTCAGTGTGTGATGATAGGGTGAGAGTGACATCTGGTGGTGAGCGGACCGCGAAACACCGACCAGATTCGTGACAGTATTAATACTTGTTCATATCCAATGATTTTAGCCAACCATAACGGTGGTTGTTTACTGACAAGTCTTAAAGGAGACAGCACTGAGATCTAAAAGTATTTCTTACATTGAGAGTCAAACTGAGGGTAGAAATAATCATTATTTTTGAATATATGACTGTTTTGTACAATTTCATAACTAAACCACAAAGAGCATTGTGGTTCCTGCACAAATTGAACTGTTGGTGATGCCAGGGTGAAGGTATCAAACACAGCACACAAGACACTGGATTGCATAGTTTGGTGCCAGCCTGCACCACATCTTTTTGTTCAAACATTTAACTAGGGCTGAACTCAAGATTGTGTCCCCACCATCAGGTCTGAGAGCTCCAATATATACAAAGCCAAAACAAAACAAAACATAAAAAACATTATAAACACTAAAACACTAAAGGGGTGAATTCCCAATCCTCTCCTCTTCTAGTACATAATGAATACATAATCATAGTTTTCTTAAAATTAGTGTATCTATTCTGGTATTTATGTTACAAGCAGTGTTTGTATTTGGTATCTGGAAGGTGGCTGAATGTCTGACCTATGTCATGAATGCAGGAAAAGTATTTACTAGGGGTGTGACAAGACACTTATCTCACGAGACAAGACACGAGATTGTGTGGGTGTTTGAATCGAGATCTCGATATTTTAAGGATTAAAAGTGCAGCTTTAATGTAAACACTGCAAAATATTTTGCGAGGATATCTCACAAGATCCGAATGGTCTCGCGAGACATGTGCCATGTGCCACGAAATCTCGTCACATCCCTAGTATTTACTCATTTAGCCCAGGTTCAAGAAAAGAAATATTTGTTTTGTAAAAATGTATATGAATCATTATATAATCAAATTTTCTATTTTACAAAAAAGTGTTATCAACTTGAACGGTTTTGTGATAGCTGTATGAGCTGCATGTAAAAAAAACAACAACTGTGCCTAGGGCCAAGAGGGTCACTAACACACCACAAGTACCAACTAACTCTTATGTATGCTTAATGTTCATGATTCTTTTTAGTTGCTATATGTTAAACTATGACAGTGAATCAAGTGTAGAAGTTTGTATCAGTGAATGCATTGTTCTGTTCCAGTGATGTGCTGCAGCTCAGCCTTTAAAGGAAAAGATACTGCCTGTGTTTTATCTAACACCATATTTGCAGGGCTTTTTTAGGAATATGATGATCATGTGATCATGCAAAAGGAGCAGTCTTCAGGAGAATCAAAAGATGCCCAGATGAGATATGCCCTAACAAGATTTATGACTTACCTATGACCATACTATGATTGAATGTTGCTAGAATTATCTGTACTGTTAGCATATCAGAACCTGTAGAAAGATGTCAAATGATCATCCACATGACTATGAGTACTAGTGTTTCTGTATTTCAAGTTGGTTCGAGGTTGGCTCGTCTTACTCATTTTCTACAGCCTTTGAAAGTGTGGAGAACTCTTCAGAAGGCTTCAGTAAACTCTGTCAACTAACTGAAATTCAAATTTGACTCCTCGTCTTCAGTGAGCATACTGGTCTCTCTATGGGGTTTAACTGTATTTCCCTAACAAAACTTTGGTATACTCGGATATACTCAAGGTGTCAGGAAATTATTTTGCGCCCTCAACAAGTCACTGAGATATGCCAGCACTCCTGTTCCCACTCTCTTGAACTGTTAAGCAGTTCACACTGTAATAATTGCAAAATATAGTACAGCATAAGAATAACAATAACAAACAACAATAATAGAAACAACAATAGAAATAAATAACAATAAGAAACAACAATAACACTCACTGTAGTTTGTTCAGCTTGCAGTGTGGATCCTTCAGTAGATCACTCAGAAGCTTCACTCCTGAATCACCCACTTTATTTCTGCTCAGATCCAGTTCCCTTAAGTGTGAAGGGTTTGATCTCAGAGCTGATAATAGAGTGCCACAGCCATTCTCACTAATAATGCATTTACACAGCCTACAGAGAGGAGAAACACTGCTCACATTTTCAGTTTAACACACATGAATCAACAAAAATATGAAGTTATGATTAGCATTGAATACAGAGCAGCATTAATTAACTGTTCAACCACTGTTAGTCAATGAGTACAAATGTTTGATCGAAAAATGCTAACTCATTTTAACAAAGATCATAGCTATATTTTTTAAAGGAATAGCCATGAAAATTCTGTCTTTTTTTTTTTTTTTTAAGAGAATGGTTAGCCAGCAGAATGTCCATACACTCAGAGTAGCCTATATGGTGCTGCTGGTGCTTTAAAATGTATAATGGTAGGTTAAGCTATCAGCAGATGCCCACAGAATTTTCAGAACATTTTACATTTTCAGAATTTCTAAATATTCAACTGAAAATATTTGCAATACTCATACAAATCATAACTTCATATTTTTGTTGAATTCATGTTGAATTCATGAATTCATGTTGATTAGCATGAATTCAACAAAAATATGAAGTTATGATTTGTATGGACATTCTGCTGGCTAACCATTCTCTTAAAAAAAAAAAGACAGATTTTTCATGGCTATTCCTTTAAAAAATATAGCTATGATCTTTGTTAAAATGAGTTAGCATT
This sequence comes from Labeo catla, assembly GCA_012976165.1. NCBI lineage: Eukaryota > Metazoa > Chordata > Actinopteri > Cypriniformes > Cyprinidae > Labeo > Labeo catla. The sequence goes on from VONZ01000070.1 coordinate 324,058, forward strand.
TTTCAATCAAACATTTGTACTCATTTACTAACATTGGTTGAACAGTTAATTAATGCTGCTCTGTACACACAGAGTTACTCCTGTGTTTAATATACAAAGGAGTGGTAATTTAGGGCAGTGGTTCCCAACCATGTTCCTGGAGTTAATCCATTATATTTTAGAGACAGTATTATCTGTTTTTGCTCTAATTTATGGGACGATATTAGTCTCAAAACGATTAATAGATGCACGCACAATTATCCATGTACTGAATCAATTTTATGCATGTATCTTACAATCCATAAACAAATGCCTTTCAATTTGAGTCTGTGGAATTGGGGATTAAATGATTGTGCAGCGATTTGTACAAATACAGACATGATTGCAAATAAAAATGTTCTGTTCTGCATTAACATATCATAAGTTGCTCATGCAAAAAGGAATCGGTGCATGTGTGGATCAGGTGACACGCGTGCATTTATTGAGGTCTTGCTCGAGTCAATCTTGTTCAGTTCATTTGGATTTTGAGACTTCATTTTCGCAGTTTACAGCATTTCACGACGCACACACACACAACTATCGATGAACAAGGCCAAGTGCGAATTCATTAACGTGTACGCGATTCGAAAAAAATCGCAAATTTGCGTCACTACACTGATGTGAAAAATGTTATAATTTGCATTAAAGTATCAGATTCGTGACACACAGTTTGTGCATGTGGCGATTAAAATGTTCATTTGTGGATCAGACGACATGCGTGCATTCATTCACATCTATTCTGAGTCTATTCTATTTGATTCATTTGAATTTTGAGACTTTAGTTCCGCCCTTTTAGCCTTGCCCAATCCACACACACACAGCTCGAGATCCACACGCAGTTGAGCCTAAGAAAATCGGCGACCACTAGATGGCGCTATAGCCCCAGTCACACGTGCGCATTGTGTACGCTTTTATGAATGTTACATTGTTTTTTATTTGTTTCTTTTTGGTTTGGCTATTCTCCCCTGCCTGTTGAAATAAACATGTTTTATTGAACTTGTTCTAACAGAATAACTTATTATTTTTGCCAAACAAGAACTTCGTCATGGCACCTTTTTTCTGTACTTCAATGGCACGTTGTCACTTATTCTTTCCTTGTATTATTATTATTATTATTATATATTATTATTAAAGTGCTATTATAGTCGCTTGTTTAAGCCATTAGTAGGCTAGTCGCACTATTAAAGTGTAATGCGATCAAGGAAAGCCCAACATATGGTGAAATTTAACCTTTTATTTGATACCATACGAAAGCTGGGTTCAAACCCTTTTCAAAACTCTTTTTATTTCCAATTTTTTTTTTATCTATTTCCGTAGATTGAACGTAACAATATGGCTATCTTAAGTTGGCTGATATAGATATGATTTTCAGGAATGGAATTTTGAGAAAAATGGGTTTAAAGTGAGACGACTTTCACTTCACAGGTTTAACAAGATCTGTCTGTCAAATCAGGAGCGCTATACTGCATCATTACACAAATAAACTAACGTTTGTTTTCCGTTTTTTATCATGGCTATAGTCACCAAACTTTTGATCACCCTTGTATGTTTAGATAGCACGCCCTTGTCAAAAAATCCTATAGGATTCCAAAGGGAAACCTGTACAGGATTCTAATAAGAATTTCTATCATATTTTGGAACCATTCCTATAGGATTCTGATAGGAAGAGTCTTATAGGACAAGACATTAATATTCTGTAGGACCATTCCTATAGGATTCTGATAGGAAGAGTCTTATAGGACAAGACATTAATATTCTGTAGGACCATTCCTATAGGATTTTAATGTGATCCAATTAGGCAACTGGTCATATCTATATGGGAATTCTTTATAGATAGTACTTGCAGTTTGCTTAAACTCACCCTGATATAGACATTGTACATTGTATGTTGCACAACCTGCAGTAACATTGTAAACAACATAGGTGATTTGTGCAGCACATAGCATTGCAAAAAATTTCTAAAGCTCTAATAATTGATTGATCTCACACACACAAAATAATAATAATAATAATAGTAATAATAATAATAATAATAATAATATGTGTAACTTTTTTCCTTCACAGGCAAAATAATAACTTGTTCTCAAGGCAAATCAAAATCACATCATAACACAGAATACTAAAATATTAAACAATATAAATTTAATAAAGTTCAATTTGTCTGAAATAAACTTTGTGTGTAATGTAAAGAGAGGGAGAAAAAAAAAACATCTAATTCAGTTCCGAAAAAAAAAAAAAAAGTAGGAAGAAGATCCTATTTCAAATGAAGCAATCACTCCGAATGCTCTGTATAAAGTAAAGGTTCCCAGTCCACACAACAGGTCCATACGCTGATGAAGAGATGAAATTCACAATTGGGGTTGGCTCGCCATCGCCATCTTAACTCTCTTGTTACGCAAGTCTTCTCCATACACACACACATTTCACGGAAGAATCTTTGTCCATGTCAAACTTTTTAACTGGAACCTGACCTAGACAGGCCATAAGAACATCATATTACTCCACAAATAATTAAAAGGCAGCAGCTATTTTCACTTGTGAGTAGCCTCTGGCAACAAGGCGAGCTATTTGCACTTAGTGTAAATAACGTTAGACACTACGTAATTAAACTAACGCTATACAAAACCATCAACGTTGTTTTGTAAAACAGCTCAAACAGCTCAAAATGGTGGCAGAACAGGCATTTTGTACTCTACAATGAAATTTCATTATACAGAGCATACATCAATATTTCATTAATATCAGTTACGCAGATTCATAGCTTTTGACGTACGGCAGACTTTTATGCTAATCAGCAGAAACCGTCAAACAAGTTCAACAACTCACCGACAGTCGTTCACCCAAAAATTGTTCGTATAGGATGCAGACCAGATAAGCGTTACCAGTATTTCTTCCTTGGTAGTGTCTTACAGTCAACTTTTAACGAGTTAAATAACGTTAATCACTCAGCTTCTTCTCTCGTTGACCGTTACTGTTCAAAAATGCGCGCTACAGTTGCACGCGCACTACATTCGGATTTCTTAAAGGGGAAGCATCAGGACAATACCCTATATACATGTTTGTGTTTCTGTGGATTCTTAGTCATATATAATACACTTAAACTTATTCGTACATTATAAAATATCATATTTATTATCTTCGTCTTACTGTAATATTATGGATTTCAGTGTTTATATTTGTGTTTTCATATATGCAGCATTTTTATTGTGTACAAGTACACACACACACACACACACACACACACAATTAAAAAGTAATTGAATAACAGAATCAAATAAGATAATACAGGGCAAAGTGAAATTCCATTTAAAAATCACAAATTCCAATAAGATTCCATGAATCAATAAAAAGTCAGGAGAAATTAAAATCCCATTAAAAAATAAAAATACAAAATCCTACAGGACAAAGTAAAATTCAATTAAAATAAATCAGAATGTGTAATAAGATTCTAAATTCTTATTGGACAAAGTGAAATTCCATTAAAATAAATCTGAATGTTAAATAGGATTTTAGGATCAAATAAAATCTTACAGGACAAAGTGAAATTCCATTAAAATAAATCAGAATGTCCAATAAGATTCTAAAATCCTACAGGACAAAGTGAAATTCCATTAAAATAAATCAGAATGTCCAATAAGATTCTAAAATCCAGTAGGATAAAGTGAAATTCCATTAAAATAAATCAGAATGTCCAATAAGATTCTAAAATCCTATAGGACAAAGTGAAATTCCTGTAAGATAAATCAGAATGTCCAATAAGATTCTAAAATCCAATAGGACAAAGTAAAAATTCCATTAAAATAAATCAGATTGTCCAATAGGATTTTAAGAATCCAGTAAGATCCTAAAGGATAAACTAAAATTCCAATAGGATTTTTTGACAAGGGCGAATAATGTAGCCTACCTTTAAGTTTACATTTAGAAAAATGCGCGCAGCCCAACTGTTCACTGTGCATAAAAGTTCACTGGACTCTTCCTCTTTAGTAACTTACTTCATCCTTCATTTCTGGATGTGAAATAGTCAATTATAATAAGATTAAGTGAGCAGCTAAGTTACAGTACTTAAGATTGCGTTGTTGTGCTCCGCCATCTCACGATATGAAAAATAAATAAAAAACCTTGCGAGACATATTTTTCGAATTTCCTGAAAACGTCCCAGCGCTTTCCCAGATCGCATCACAATTGATTAAACCAATTTATTGTTTATTAAATTATTAAATGCGATTACTAATGGCTCAAACGAGCGACTACAATAGCACTTATAATAATAATAATAATAAGAAGAAGAAGAAGAAGAAGAAGAAGAAGAAGAAGAAGAAGAAGAAGAAGAAGGAATAACTACAACGTGTCGTTGTAGTACAGAAAAAAGGTGCCATGACGAAGTTCTTGTTTGGCAAAAATAATAAGTTATTCTGTTAGAACAAGTTCAATAAAACATGTTTACTATATTTCAACAGGCAGGGGAGAATAGCCAAACCAAAAAGAAACAAATAAAAAACAATGTAACATTCATAAAAGCGTACACAATGCGCACGTGTGACTGGGGCTATAGCGCCATCTAGTGGTCGCCGATTTTCTTAGGCTCAACTGCGTGTGGATCTCGAGCTGTGTGTGTGTGGATTGGGCAAGGCTAAAAGGGCGGAACTAAAGTCTCAAAATTCAAATGAATCAAATAGAATCGACTCAGAATAGATGTGAATGAATGCACGCATGTCGTCTGATCCACAAATGAACATTTTAATCGCCACATGCACAAACTGTGATACTTTAATGCAAATTATAACATTTTTCACATCAGTGTAGTGACGCAAATTTGCGATTTTTTCGAATCGCGTACGTGTTAAAGAATTGCACTTGGCCTTGTTCATTGATAGTTGTGTGTGTGTGCGTCGTGAAATGCTGTAAACTGCGAAAATGAAGTCTCAAAATCCAAATGAACTGAACAAGATTGACTCGAGCAAGACCTCAATAAATGCACGCGTGTCACCTGATCCACACATGCACCGATTCCTTTTTGCATGAGCAACTTATGATATATTAAAGTGCCCCTATTATGCCATTTTAAAGGTTGCTAATATTGTTTTAATAGACTCCCAAAACAGGTTTACATGTATGCAAGGTCAAAAAACACTTCAGTTTTCTCCAAAAATAGATTTAATTTTACCCCATTTCTAAATGATTCGTAAACGACTCGTGCGAAGCAGTTCGAAGAATCAGTCTCTCTAAACCCCTCCTTTACATGAGCCCTCACTGCTGTGATTGGTCAGATGGGGCAGTCCTTTATGATTGGTTTACCGCGTACAGCGTGTCGGAAAACGAAACGCCCATTGCCATAACTGACTGACAGCACTGGAGACTTGTCAATACATAGAAAAGATGGCATCGATTTTACCATAACAATTCCAGCCAGAGTCTGACGATGAAACGGCTGAAATGGCTGATCGACAAGTTAGCACGGTCTACCGTGGAAAGTGCTCGCAATTTGCTGTTATAACCGAACCGGGCACACCTCTATGTTGTAAACTTCAGCAATGTATAATGTATTAAGCGGCTTTCACACCGAGCGCGGAAAGCGCTGCGCTGGTCGCTGGGTTCAGTGCAGCCCTTCAGAGCGCAGCGGCAAAAGCTCGTTTGAACAACTCATTTGAACTTTGCTCCGCTGCGCGTGCGCTTTAGTCGAGGCAGAAACAAGCCGTCCTCGCAGGGCGGAAGCAATTAAAATGAATGGGTTTCATAGCACAGCGCTTTCCGCATTCGGTGTGAAAGCCGCTTCGTGCGCCATCCTTTATCATTACTCCAACTAATGAGACAGACAGACAGTCAAGCTGCATCAATCACAAATTGTCAGACTACAGTGGGTCCACAGCTGAACAACAGAACTACACAAGCGTGATTTAGCTGGTTAGCATGACATGTGCAGGGCTGTTACACAACATAACATACACAACTACGTATTTTGAACGATCGCTAGAAAATACAATCTTTGTAGATTCATCATCTTTTGGAAGTGAATATAAAACAGTTTTACTCACAGCGTATGATACAGCGTCTTCCGTATAATGTACATCTAAATTTCCATGTGACGTAAACCCCATGGAAATATATGGGCGGGCAAGTTGTTCGCGACGTAGAACGTGGGCGGACATTATGCAAATCTGTTACTTCGTGACGTGTGGCCGTAACAGAAAAAGATTTGAAATCCTGACGACTCGTTTAGGCAAATGTGAGTCGACTCCTTTTTTTTTTTGATAGACAATAACTTTATGTATCGTGCACTGTCGGCTTCACAACTTTGCAGATAGTTTATGTTCACATACAGCTACATGACACACTGCATGAAAGATCATATTTGAAAACGCATAATAGGGGCACTTTAATGGCCTATTCATAAAGAAAGCCTTAATTCCTGTATGAATCAGACATTTTAACTAATCAGATGAATGACAAAAATGAAATGAAATTTACAGGCTTGCACATGGTGTGCATGTGCGTATATGCGCAACCAAAATAAAAAAAAATAAAAATAAATAAATAAATAACAAAATTGGATATATAAATTAGAACCATGTATAACCATTGTGTACTGAGACTGTAGACAGCTGTTCATGCACAATGCATTTAGATCGACTAACTGTATTGCTGTATAAGATTTTTATTCAAATATAAAGCACGAACCTTGGCTACACGTTGCCAGTTGTGACACGTTGTGACATTTCATTAACTGACGCACTTCACTTACCGCTAAAATGAGCAGCACACAAACTTACTGGCAGACCACCAAAATAAAAGCCTGATTTCATGTTTGAAGATAATAAAAATTCATATTAAGAAAAAAAGTACAAAATAAATAAAACCAATGAGAACATGTAAATATTAGCATTGTGTCTCACTTTATTTCTTAATTATTATTTGTTAATTATTTTATTATTATTAAAAAAAAAAAAAAAATTTTGTTTGCACAAGGAGTCTGACAACAGCCAGTGCTCTGAGCACAGCACAGAGATCTGATCTCATCATCATCCAGAGAGAGAGATTCCATTTACACCTAGCAGGATTTTCTGCTATTTATACTACTTAATTATCTGCATCTCAGAATTGTAGTACATTATAAAACAGTATGCAATAACATATTGAGTGTAAATGATCATTTTAATTCAAATTATTAAATGGATGTCACCTCCCTACACCTACCTGATACTTTAAGTTCAACCTTTCGAATATTTCTATCATTATTATTGAAAATACATGTCTTTCCAACATGATATCTGATTTAAAAAGGTAGAAAAAAAGTTAGGCAAAACACGGATTTGAACCCGGGTCAGTCAAAAACAACATCAACACATAGTCACATAGTTAACCATCTAGGCCACTTAAGGTGTTTATAGACCATAATCTTTTGTAATGCTTTAATCACACGTTGGTGGGCGGAGTTCTTCTGCCAACAAGACCAGCTATTTGCACATGTAAATAAACACGTTTTTTTTATTTGTGAACTGATGTTCAGCTGTTCTATTTAATAGTCAACTTATTTTTGGGTTATCATCATAAAAGCCCTGTCACAAACATCTTTCATTTCATCAAGCTGAATGCTCACTAAAAACTGACGTAGCCCTAATTTACAATAAACTTGTTAGTAAGTGCACATGGCACTATCCACAGAATAATTTGTAAAACTTACTGTAACTTGACCAGTTTGCAGTGTTGATCCTTCAGTAGATCAGAGAGTAAATTCACTCCTAAATTGTTTAATTTATTCCCGCTCAGATTCAGTTCTCTCAGATGTGAGGGGTTTGATCTCAGACCTGAAACCAGAGTAGCACAACCTTCTTCTCCAATGCGACAGCATTCCAGCCTGCAAAGTACATTATCTTATCTTATTCTGTTCTTTCAGCATTGTAGTAGGTCTTCATTTGTGAATATGTGTAAATATACAGTAAATCTATTTGTTACCTGTCTACAATTGTTTATTCTGCACTCTATATTTATAATGTTAGTAACACAAATATAAATGTACTGTTCTTCTACTGAAAGAGTATTTCTCTATTTTTGTTTATGGAGTGATGGCATGCGTTTGCCATAAATATATTTAACACATAAAAGGCCATTGTACAATTAAAACTACCAGTTGTCCTCATGCTCAAAAGTGCATTTATTTAACCAAGGTCCAAAGATGGCTTGGTTGGATACTGTGGAATCTGAAATGTCACAGAGTCAATTTGAACCAGGCATGTGTGTTGTGTGTCAAGTCAAAAGCAAATAAAACCCAATATAATAACTGATACTGGCTCCAGCAGGGATGCAAACCTCAATTCCTGGAGAGCCGCAGTTCTACAGAGTTTAGTTCAAACCCTGCTCCAACACACATATCATGTAGTTTTCGAATAAGCCTAAAGGACTTGATTAGCTGGATCATGTGCATTTAATTAGGGTTGAAGATAAACTCTGCAGGGCTGTGGCCCTCAAGGAACTGTTCTTGGAACCTATAAACCCTGTTCTTGTAGAACTTTGAAAAGATGGATCAGTGCCAAATATACTGAATCATTTGCAATAGCAAAGGCATTGGTATTTTTTCCTATGCAATGACGTTAGCCAAGCAAAAGTAACTTTATTTGGTTTTGGAAATGGCCTCACCTTCTACAGCTGTTGCAGTAAAATTGTATTGTCTAGATAATGTTGTATTAGGGAAATTATGTAATATAAATTTGATGGAAAGTTAATATAGTAAGGACTGTGTACAACGAAAGGCAAGAGTAAGACAAATATCATGACAAAAGGTATTTAACACTAAAAACTGTCACTTACTGTAGTTTCTCCAGTTTACAGCATGGATCCTTTAGTACATCAGAGAGCAGCTTTACTGCAAAGTCTCCTGGTGTATTACATTTCAGATTCAGTTCTCTTAGATGTGAGGGGTTTGATTTCAGAGCTGATGCCAGAGCAGCACAACCTTCATCTGTAATACTGCATTGAGACAGCCTACAGAACACAAGTGAAACCAATACTTCTTCACAAATACAGCCCATGGACATTTTAGCAGGTAAAATGTTGTCTTGTCATGTAAGTGTGAGTAATGTTGCCTTAAATGTTTACATTGGGGTACACTCTTAAAAATAAAGGTGCTTTAAAAGGTTCTTCACAGTGATGCCATAGAAGAATTTTTGGTTCTACAAAGAACCATCCAGTCAAAGATTCTTTAAAGAACCACCTCTTTCTTACCTTTTTATAATCTGAAGAACCTTCTTTCACCACAAAGAATTTCTGTTTCACAAAAGGTTCTTCAGATGTTAAAGGTTCTTTATGGAACCATTTACACAAAAAAGGTTCTTCTATGGCATTGCGAAGCACCATTATTTTTAAGAGTGTAGCTGAAACTACACTGAAAATCTAAAACAAAAAAATAACACCTGAGGTTTTGGTATTAGAAGAAAAAAAAAAAAAAAACTTTCAACCAATGTTGTTACACAGAATACATTAGAATTATTTCAGATTCTGTGTAAATCAGTAGCTGCTTTTCCACTGTTGGGCCAGTGTAGAGAAACAGGCAGAGCTGGGCCAGACAGGGGCAATAGTCTCAGACATTAGGGCCAGACATTAAGGCCAAAATCAATCTGCATTTCCACTGTCAAACCAGTAGCCCTGCATTACCCTAAAACCTGCCCTTTAACACATCTACCTGTAACAGATGTCACCAGTAAGGGAAATCTGTAACACTTTACAATACGGGTGCACACATATGCATTAATTCATGTTTAACTAATGCACAGATAATCACAAGTTAATGTATAATTCATGAAGAACTAAACCATTTAATAATAATTACGTCATCAGGAACAAATGAACATTCTATATGATTCATAGATTAAGTAATCAATAAATTGTCATTAGTTAAATGTATCATAATGTATTAATTACCTAATAACTTATTTTATGAACTAATAGTGTAAATTCATGTGTTAATTACCACAATGGGTTGAAGCCATGCATTTCGTCTTCCAGTTTTCTGCTTTAATTAATCATTAGCTAATGATTTGCAAAGATATCATTATGTTGTGACTTTACTTGTTGAGGCACAGAACTATTAACTAATTGTTAAGTAATATTCCATTTTGGTTATGGATTTAGAATTAGTGTGCCTCAACAAGTAAAGTCATAACATAATAATATCTTTGCAATTGCATGACTCCAATTCATAGAGGCACATGACTAACTGACTATATCCATAACCACAATGACATATTACTTAACAATTAGTTAATAGTTCTGTGCCTCAACAAGTAAAGTCACAACATAATGATAAAAATAAACAAATTTGTGTCAGGAGTCAGTGAACTCAATCATGAATCAAACTGATATTTCTATTTCACATAAAAGAAGTCACATGACACACATACTTATTGAGTGGCGCCTGCTTCTATTTATTTGTGATCACAAATAAATACATATGTATATACATATATGGAGCACACGTCACTGATGCTCTCATTTGTGCTAAAGGTGCCCCAACCCAGTATTAAGTGCATAAATGAACATACTTTAAAGAACTTGAACTTTTCTGTTTTGCAAATCCGTTTTTTGATTGATCTTAGGAAATATTCTAATATTTTGACATACTGGATTTTCATGAGCAGTAAGCTCTAATCATCAAAATTAAAAACTTTTGAAATGTTTTACTTTACATGTGATGAATCTAGAATATATGAAACTTTTACTTTTTGAAATAAGTTACAAACAAATTAACTTTTTCACAATATTCAAATCGTGAGATGCACCTGTGATGTGTTATATATATATATATATATATATATATCTTAAATATTAGCTGGTAGCCTCAAACCCTCAAACATCCTCAGATCTGATGTAAAAACATTGGAAATTAGGTGTGGACCCTCTCCTTTGTTTATGACCACACCTCAAGCCCCAGTTGGCCAGCTTTGGATAAAAGTATTCATTTGTTGAGCCAAAACCCTTGGCTGTTGGCCCATTTATTTGTGATCACAACCTCAGGTAAGATTTACTAGGGTTTTACTGTATGGAGATATACAGGGGTTGGACAGTGAAACTGAAACACCTGGGTTTAGACCACAATTAGTATGCCGTTTGGCCTCCTTTTGCAGCCAATACAGCATTATTTCATCTTTGGAATGACAAATACAAGTCCTGCACAGTAGCCAGAAGGATTTTGAGCCATTCCTTTCGCAGAACAGTGGCCAGGTCACTATGTGATGTTGGTGTATGAAAACATTTCCTGACTCGCTCCTCCAAAACACCCCAAAGTGGCTCAATAATATTCAGATCTGGTGACTGTGCAGGCCATGGGAGATGTTTAACTTTACTTTCATGTTCATCAAATCACTCTTGTCACCAGTCTTGCTGTGTGTATTGGTGCATTATCATCCTAATACATGGCACCACCTTCAGGGTACAATGTTTGAGCTATTGGGTGCACAAAGTCAACCTTCACACTCTGCTCTTATTGGTGGAATGTGCGATCAGTAAAGACTGGCCACCAGGCTGCATAAATATAGCCATGAAACCTCCAACACTATATTGGCCAGTGTTTCAGTTTCATTGTCCAACCCCTGTATATATGTGTATATATATATATATATATATATATCGGTTGGGAGTGGAGGTAAGAAAAAAAAATTCGGATAAGCATCAAAACAATGTGTATACAATATACAATATATACACACACACTATTGTCCCTCCCTGGTGAAAAAAACAGTATGTGCTGGTAGGTATGTTTTGATGCTGGGATGCTGGTTAGGTAGGTTTTCATGCTGGTTTAAGATGGTCCTTAGCTTGTTTATGCTGGTCCTTTGCTGGTTTATGGTGGTCCTTTTCTGGTTTAGCTGGTTTCAAGGACCACCATAAACCAGCAAAGGACCAGCTTAAACCAGCATCAAAACCTACCTAACCAGCATCCCAACAGTGGAAATGCAGCTATTGATCAAGTGACTCTGTACAGACAGTCAGATGTTATTTCTGTAAAATATAAAGATTCTCTTTAAATCATTCTTGAATAATGCTGATGAACACAATCAGGTTTTGTTAAAGGAGCCAAGACATCTCAAAGTAGCTATTTATTAACTTTTTACTAGTGGTCTCAGACTTTTGTAACCCACTATAAACAGGAAGAAATTGGTTAAAAAGGGAGCATTTCATATCTATCAAACTGAACATTTGAGGTTTGCCATTAAAAAAAAAAAAGAAACATCATCACTTACATTAACTTCTTTAGTTTGCAGCCTGGATCACTCATTAGATCAGAGAGCTGCTTCACTCCTGAGTCTCCTGGTTTATTACCATTTAGATTAAGTTCTCTCAGATGTGAGGGGTTTGATCGCAGAGCTAAAGCCAGAGCAGCACAACCTTCCTCTCCAATGCTGCAGTTACACAACCTGTAGCAAATATAAGTACAGTAAAAACTTCTGAAGAACTTTAAAATTAAATTTTCAAAAAAAAAAAAAATCAACTGTGTATGTATGTATATATGTATGTATATATATATATATATATATATATATAAATGAAGTGAAATCTTACATTAGTGCCTGCAGTTTACAGTCTGGACTCCGCAGTGCAGCAGAGAACAACATCACTCCTGAATCCTTCAGGCTATTTTTACTCAGGTTCAGCTTTCTTAGACTGGAGGGGCTGGAGCTGAGAGCGGAGGCCAACACTGAACAGATCTTCTCTGTCAGATTACAGTCACTTAAACTGTGAAAGAAATTATTACATAACAGTGCATTAAAGAGGTGTCACAATCCCAATCCTGGCAAGCACGAACACACAAAATTTGAAATTCCAGAATGGGAATGATAAATTTTTTTTTTTTTTTTTTTTTTTTTACAGTTCAAGAAATAATTACATTCCAGTGGATGGCTGCAAAACAACAACAAAAATAAATAAATACACACACACACACACACACACACACACACACACACATATATATATATATATATATATATATATATATATATCTTAATATTTGTGTTTCTGGGAAAAAAAAAGTTATTTTCACGAAAATTCAAATGGAGGGTTGAAAACTGGTTAAATGTATCAAAAGCTTTTAGTATTAGAAAAAATAAATATAATAAATTATAACTTTTGACCAAAAAAAGACATTGTCCTGAAACGTTTTCAGTACTTTAATGGCATCATGCCTAAGACATACACAGAGTTTTGTAAAAATACATCAATGCATTCATAAAACAGGATTGTATCAGTTCAGTTACTGCACTGAACTGAATCAACGTTGAACTGACTTTTAATAACACTATTGTCTCATTAGAGCTGCTTTATGCTTTTGGATTTGTCTTATGTATTGATGTTTGCATCACTGATCCTGTTACTTTCCTATTTAACATTGTGAAGCTGCTTTCAAAAAATTATAAAGTGCTATGTAAATAAAGACTTGATATGTTCAAAACCAATCAAATGTATGTCCAAATTTTTTAATGATCCATACAAAGTTTTATAGGAAAAAGAACATTATGCTTAATACCAACAAATAAATTAGTAAATTCATACAAACATAAAATGATTATACGAAACAGACTGAAATTTTATTACGAGAGATAAAATAATTTATTGTTTTATGTTTGAAGTCTATTAATGGTTGTCAAATTAATCTGTAATTGTCATATACTGTATTCTTATCTAATATATGCTGTTTTCTAATCCAATATTTTTTTCTTACTTAATATTTTTTCTAATGTAAAATTAGCTGTTTACATGGAATAAAACATTAAAATTAATAATAAAGTACAACATTTTACCAAGTAAAATACCCACTCTGATTTTCTAGAAGCTTTGATGACTGGCAAGAGCTTCTGAAGACCTTCCTCAGATGGGTCATAGTTACTCAGTTTAAACTCATCCAGTTTCTCTTCTGAGTTCAGCAACACAAACACCAGAGCCGACCACTGAGCAGGAGAGAGCCTGACTCTAGAGGGATCAGTGACACTTGTTCTGTTCATGTATTTTTTAACTTCTTGTAATAGTGATTGATCATTCAATTCATTCAGACAGTGGAACAGATTGATGGATTTCTCTGGAGAGGGATTCTCCTTGATCCTCATTTTAATGTACTCAGCTATTTCTTGCTTGCTGTCAGATCTGCTTGCTGTCTGTGTCAGGAGGTCTTGTAAGAGAGTCTGATTGGACTCCAGTGAAAGACCCAGAAGGAAGCGGATGTACAGATCCAATTGTCCATTTTTACTTTGTAAGGCCTTGTTCACTTCACTCTTCAAGAAATCAGTCATGCTACAATTTGTTTCTTTATCTGGAACAAATGAAAGAAACTTATATAAAGCAGCAATAAACTCCTGAACGCTCAGATGAACAAAGCTGTACACCTTCCCTAGGTACATCCCAAACTCTTCTCTGAAGATCTGGGTACAAACTCCTGAGTACACGGAAGCTTCTCTGACATCAATGCCACACTCTCTCAGATCCTTCTCATAGAAGATCAGGTTGCCCTTTTTCAGCTGTTTAAAAGCCAGTTTCCCCAGTGACAAGATGCTCTTCTTGGCCTGCTGAAGATTTACCTCATATTTCCCATCATATTTATGGGTCTTCAGTTTGGTTTGAAAGATCAGGAAGTGTGTAAACATTTGAGTGAGAGTTTTGGGAATCTCTCCACTCTCTGCTTCACTCAACATTCTCTTTAAAACATTGGCTGAAATCCAGCAGAAGACTGGGATGTGACACATGATGTAGAGGCTCCTTGATGATTTGACATGTGTGATGATTCTACTGGCCAGACTCTGATCACTTATTTTCTTCCTGAAATACTCATCCTTTTGAGGGTCATTGAACCCTCGTACTTCTGTGACCCGGTCAACACACTCAGGAGGGATCTGACTGGCTGCTGCTGGTCGAGAGGTGATCCAAAGGAGAGCAGAAGGGAGCAGATTCCCCTTGATGAGGTTAGTCAGAAGCACATCCACTGAGGCTGATTCTGTCACATCACTTAAAATAACATTGTTTTGAAAATCCAGAGGAAGTCGACACTCATCCAGACCATCAAAGACCAAAACAAATTTGTAGTCATCAAAGTCTGTTGTGCTCAATTCTTGTGTATTCATGAAAAAATAATGAAGCAGCTGAATCAGGCCAATATTTTTCTCCTTTAACAAATTGAGCTCTCTGAAAGGAAGTGAAATTATACAGTGAACATCCTGATTGTCTTTTTCTTCAGCCCAATCCAGAATGAACTTCTTCACTGAAACTGTTTTTCCGATTCCTGCGACTCCTTTAGTCAGTACAGTTCTGATTGGTTTGCTCTGTCCAGGTAAGGCTTTAAATATGTCATTGCATTTGATTGGTGCTTCCGGTGTCTCTGGTGCCCTAGATGTTGTTTCAATCTGTCTCACCTCATGTTCATTATTGACCTCTCCACTCCCTCCCTCTGTGATGTACAGCTCTGTGTAGATCTCATGTAAAGGTACTGAACTTCCCTGATTTGATATTCCTTCATTAATTCTTTGAAATCTTTCTTTTAATCTGGATTTATGTTTTATCAGACAGAAAGAGGCATGTTCTGGTGAGCAAAGAAAAAGTACACAATTAAAGCTACAAACAAAAAAAAATACAGTTGATCGACTTCAGAATAAATTCAGTGCAACATCAATTTTATCACAACGAACATACAAAGCTTTTATGACAAGTTACATTTTTTCACGCTAATTAAGACACATTGTCTTTCCTCTAAATTTACAAGGAAAGTGCACCCAAAATGGAATTTTTAAATGGTGACCATATGTGACCCTGGACCACAAAAGACGCAAGACAAGACGAGCATTTGAGATTTAAAAGTATTTCAATTGTATTTTTTTTTTTTATGAAAATGCCAATGATTACGCTAGATAAGACCCTGCTTTCTCGGCTGGGATCGTTTACAACCGCATTTGTGATCGTTTGAAGCTGCATTTAAACTGCATTTTGGAAGTTCAAACTCGGGGCACCATATCAGTCCATTATATGGAGAAAAATCCTGAAATGTTTTCCTCAAAAAACATAATTTCTTTACGACTGAAGAAAGAAAGACATGAACATCTTGGATGACAAGGGCATGAGTACATTATCTGTAATTTTTTGTTCTGTAAGTGGACTTCTCCTTTAAGTAAAATCATGTTCCACAAAGATATTTTGAAAATTTCCTACTGTAAATATATCAAAACTTAATTTTTGATTAGATCATCTGGACAACTTTCAAGGCGATTTTCTCATTATTTAGATTTTTTTTGCACTTTCAGATTCCAGATCTTCAAATATTTGTTTCTTTGCCAAATGTTGTCCTATCCTAGCAAACTATAAATCAATGGAAAGCTTATTTATTCAACAGATGTTTAAATCTTTATCAAAAAAAATTGACCTTTATGACAGTTTTTTGGTCCAGGGTCACATATCGAGAACACCTTACATTTCAGCCCCTTCAGCAAGCATCATTTCTTTTTTTACTTTTTATGATACAATACTGTTTTCCATCGCGCCAACTACTGAAACAATGTTGAGTGAACTATAATCAAAAAAGAAAATTTTATTTTAAACATATCTAAGTTTTCCGCATAACATCCACTACCAAAGCAAATCTTGTTCTTAGGGAACTAAGGTTACATGTGTAACTAGAGATTTATTAAATATTTATAACCATATAATACTGATAAATAAATTGTGAATGCGGTAGAAATGCAATAGTCATATAACCCAAAGCTCTTACTGGTCTGCAGTGTGGTAGCAAGGTCTGTATGGTTTATCTTCCTCAGGACCTGCAGTGTGACCTTCAGAAGCCCCTCTCTGACTATGCTTTGACATTCATCCTCCTCCTCTTCCTCAGAGTATTCTGTGTAACCTGGGCTCAGTAGTCTCCTGAACCTATTCAGGTTAGACAGGATTTTGTGTTGAAGATCCTGAAATCAGAGTGGATATTTAAATAATAAAGACATAGTGTCAGTTAAAGAAAGATTTAAAATTTGTTAGCACATGTTAGTGAATGAACAAAGACCAACTGATGATTATTATCATTGTCAATCATTACTGTATTATCAACATCACTGACAAATGCTTGGTATGTTGAAAGGTATGAATAACTCACGTGTGCAACCCTGCAATAAAATCTTGTACAAGCTTTTTTTTTTTCATCTTTAATAAAACCTAAAACTCTTTTCCACCATCTGGGCAAATGGGTCTTGATGCAAAATTGGTTTCTTTTCACTGCAGTGCTACAAAATCAGGGATGTATGTTACCTACATGATGCTGTTATTCTCTACCAACAGCGTGTCGGCAAGTGAGGACTCAATGGACCCTTTTCACAAGACTGTGATGACGCGTTTCACCATAATTCATTCACGTGTCATCATCATAAATCCTTGAATTTTTTTTATATTTTGATTTTTTAAAAAATATATGTACATTTATAATACTATACTTTTGTATTATATCACCTTTTCATCAAGTCACAAGAAACGAGTTAAGGCTAATGCGAAGGTGTTTCTAATGCTGCGTCTATGAGAGGGACGGTAAATTTGACATTGTTCTCTCTTCTGACTGCTGATATCAGTCTCTCTCAATTTTTTCCTTTGATTGAAAGTTGTGAAAACACTATCGTGGAGTTTTTCTTTTGATATTTGAGCAAATAGGAGTGCAAAAAATATATTTGTGATACTCTCCCATTCACTGCTCTCAGATTTTACCAGATTTAACTATGACAAATTCCGCTATGAGAAACCGGAAAATGTGAGAAAGGTCCATATTCCAATGAGTTGTGCACAAGTTTTTGCCAGTTTCGCCAAGAGAAGAACATCTTTTTAAATTCTTTAAAAAGAATAGAACTGGAGGCAAGATATTGCTGATAATGACTAGTGTCTAGTCTATGACTAGTGTGAGTCTTACATCCCTTGATATAAGATTAGAAAGAATAATGAATGAATATGTCACACCCATGGATGTCATTTGGTTCAGGTGTGTCTTGTAATTATCCTCGTTTGCTACCCTACTTAAGTTGGAGTCTGTTCAATTTGCATTTCTCTGGTATTGTAGACACCTATGTGTGAATGTTCTATGCGTGTGTCCCGCCTACCGTCTGTGAATTAGCCTTTTGTGGATTAATTAAAGACTAATCGATTTGATCTTTTTCGTGCATGTTATATAGACCACGTTTCATGACAGAATATTTTTGTTGAACATTTGTTGTATGTTTATTTTTCTTAAAGGCAGGCCATTCATCCATTTTCCACCACTTATCCAGGACTGAGTCATGGTGATGGTAGGCTAAGTAATGACACCTTGACCATTTTTATTATCAGTTTTATCACCATCAGTATTATCGGTTTTAAAAATAATAGAAATAATAGAACAGTTGCATCTTTCAGCAACACAGGGTGGTATTTCATTCTTGAATATTTACCTTTTTTTTTTAACAAAATGGGTGAGTCAATAATTCAGGGACCCATTCATAAAGACGGTGGTCCTTTGCTGTTTAGCATGAACATCAGTTTGAACAAACTGACTGAATGAGTACATGACTTCTTGCAGCTTTAATATGCTACATATGACATTTTTATTGCTGGGTGGTATGTATTGCTCTTATTATTGTGTTGTTGGTGAATTGAAAAGCTTTAATTGCAACTTATGTCTAACCTTAATAAATGTATTTTGACTTTTTTTTTGTCCCATCCATTGTTATCTTTATAATCACTAAAAAGCTGTCACTCATCTTAATTCATCACAATCTCACAAAGTTCCTTTATAATCAATGAAGCTTTCTACATTGCACAGTGAATCTCATCTTTACATCGTGTCTAAACTTATAATGAGAGGATTTGTAAGCATGCAGAACTCAGTACTGAACAAAACGTTTTGACCACATTTTAAGTGGAGAGTGGATTCTAACTTGAACACGTCTGATTGGGTATTCATTTAATAAATCAGTAGATATGTCTGCGATTGGCTACATTGATCAATGCTGCAAAAACACATTGTAAATAGAAATCTTTAATGCTCTCCAATGCACAAACACAAATACACACTGCAATGTTTGCCAAATCTATTTTGCAGATATCCTATTATTACAGCCTTGCTTTCGTTTCCCCAAGGCTTACTGACATTAGTTAATGCATTAGGTATTATGACTTCACAATGAACATTGCTCAACATTAAACAAGCTGTATAAATAGTATATTTATTCCTACATTATGGATAAATTATATTCTAAAGCATAAAATAAGTTTTACCATTAAAAAGCTCCCTAACGTTTTCCATCATTTAACGTTTCTTATTTTTTCCATCAAATGCTATACTGTTTACAAAATGGGCAGTTCCTGTTACTGACATGACATGAGCCACAGTGTTCAATTTCTGATTGTTTGTTTGCATTCAGCAGTAACATTCTAACACTACTCCATTTCACACTGTACAAGGTTGGCACCACAATGCAGGGTTAACACACGGGTAAAACGCTGTGCTAACTCAGTTTCTAAATTACATGTGTGAAACATTCCTTTAACTGGGGTTAAAAGCGGTGTTAAGAACTGTTAAGAACTTAAGATCTATGTAACAAAATTACTTGTCACCCCAGGCTTTAGAGAATTGAAAAGTGTGGGGTTAAAAATGATGGTCATTTGGAAATTCAGAGTCATTAAACATTCTATTTAGAATGACTTTAGGGCATAACAATAAAATTAAAACTAAAACCAAAAACATATTTGTTACTTGGAAAAAAAGTAAAATGAAATAAACTGAAAATAAAAATTAAAAACTATTTAGAGTAGACAAAAGCAGAAAAGAAATAAAAAATTACAACAACACACAAAATTTAATAAAACTTTAACTAGAATGTAACTGAAAACATAATAAATAAAAACTAATAATGATCATAATAGTATCTAAATTATACTAAAATAATACTACTACAAACATTTAAAGTGCTCTCCAAAGGCACTGTTCAGGTCATTTGGCACGCATGGAGTGTGTGTGTGTGCGTGTGTTTATGTTTGTGATTCAGGTAACCCAGGTAATTTTTATAGAAAAACACTCCTACCTTAAAAATGGAGTCCACCTGGTTTGTAGTTAAATAATAATTTGATTCCTCCTGTTTTGCACTGTGGTAGAAACATTAAGATTTTTGGTAAATACCTGTTCAAGAAATTGATTTACAAACACTTGATCAAATTTTAAATGTAAGTACTTGTTATTATTTGTAAATCATCATTTGTTGTATTTACTGTTCTTGCTTATGCACTGGTACAGACTTTCCTAGCTATTAACTATAAAATTATTCTCACCTCACATCAGCAGGTGTGTCTCCTGAACTGAAGTTGAACGGTTCAGACATGGACTGGTCACTCTTCATAGACACACAACTGGGTTCAGGAGTTTTTTTCTGTATCAGACTGAAACAGCACTTTTTTAAAAGACTCTTTTCAGTTGCTGAGCTAATTGACTTAAAAGAGTGACTGACATGTAATAGTGTCCATCTAAGATTTATGAGATTTTTTGAGATTTGCAGCCCAGACTATACCAAGATCTATAGTGGACTTCTATGGTGCCTGCGAGTTTGAGTGTCCAAAATGCAGTTTAAATGCGGCTTCAAAAGGCTCTAAACGATCCCAGCCGAGAAAGGGTCTTATCTAGCGAAACGATCTGTCATTTTCTAAAAAAAAAAATATATATATATATATATATACTAAATATATAAAAATATAATATATATAGTACCTTCTTTGCATTTTCACTTTGTAAACACTGGGTTAGTACTTCTGCAGGAATGTAGGATGATTTTGAAGTTGGAGTAGAAAAGAGATGAGGGTTTCTTCGACATGCACCGGATTACAGTTCACATGCACATCGCAGAGCTAGATAAGATGAGCATTTGAGGTTAAAAAGTGTATTTATTCAACACAATAATCCCACAACAGCTCACAAACTAAACCTTCTGGGCCTTAACACCTCCCTTTGGAATTGGATCTTGGACTTTTTAACTGGAAGACCTCAGTCAGTCTGTGTCGGCCGCAACACCTCCAGCACTACCACACTGAGCACAGGTGCCCCACAGGGCTGTGTGCTCAGCCCACTGCTCTTCACGCTGCTGACCCACGACTGCACTGCCAAGTTCAGCTCCAACCACATCATCAAGTTTGCTGATGACACGACTGTGGTAGGTCTCATCAGCAACAACGATGAAACGCACTACAGAGAGGAAGTGGCTCAGCTGGCTGAATGGTGTGGCGCTAACAACCTGTCCCTCAACGTGAGTAAGACAAAGGAGGTTGTGATGGATTTCAGGAGGAACTCCGTTGACCACCCCCCCACTGACTATCGACAGCTCAACTGTGGAGAGAGTCAGCAGCACTAAATTCCTGGGGGTACACATCACGGAGGATCTCACCTGGACCACCAACACCATGTCACTCTCCAAGAAGGCACAACAGTGCCTACACTTTCTCCGCCAGCTGAAAAGAGCAAGTCTCCCTCCACCCATCCTCACCACATTCTACAGGGGAACCATTGAGAGTGTGCTGACCAGCTGCATCACTGTCTGGTATGGGAACTGCAGTGCTGCTGACCGCAAGACCCTACAACGGACAGTGAACACAGCTGCAAAGATCATCGGTGCCCCTCTCCCCTCCCTTCTGGACATTTTCCTTGCACAATGCTCCGGTAAAGCCACCAGTATTGTGATGGACCCCACCCATGCCTCCCATCATCTTTTCCAGCTCCTGCCATCAGGAAGATTCTACAGGAGCATCAGAGCCCACTCTGCAAGACTGCTCAACAGCTTTTTCCCCCAGGCTGTGAGAGCCCTCAATTCCAACCACCTCACCCCCCTCTGAAACCTTATCCACAATGTAAACTGTTGAAAAACTCAAAACTCAGTGCGATTCTGAGTGTGCTACACACAGGTGAGTGGGCTAGACAAACCACCTGTAGTAACGCATTCTTCATCTCTATATGCACCAGACACTTTCCTATAAACACTACATGTACACAGAAAACATTGTGCACCTCTGAGTGTGCTACATACAGGTGAGTGGGCTAGACAAACCACCTGTAGAAACACTCTTTTCTCTCTATGCACCAGACACTTTCTTATTAACACTCCACGTTACAAGGACCAAATAAGGACTTAACAAATGTTTACTTGTCAATGCACCACAAATCATATTGCACTATTTGCTTCTTAACCTTTAAATACCTCTTCTGCACATTATCATGCACAGTTATTATGTAAAGTACCTGTCTGTCTTAAGTTATGTGTATGTATAGTCAATTATTTATAGTATATGTATAGTTACAGGTTTAAAAAATTGTTTCTACGTCTAGTGTATGTATGTTCATATTTATGTTTATTTATGTAGCACTGTGGTCCTGCGAGACACGACATTTCGTTCCACTGTATGTCCACACATGTAGCGGAATGACAATAAAGCTTGACTCGACATTTTGTTGAAAATGACCCTCCATAAAACCCTTCCACGGCTAGGATCGTTTAGAGCCCTTTGAAGCTGCATTAAAACTGCATTTTGGGTGCTCAAACTTGCGGGCACCACTGTTCATAATTTCTGAAATGTTTTCCTCAGAAAATATAATTTGAATTTAAATATCTGTAAATTTTTGCTCTGGAAGTGAACTTCTCCTTTAACAATGCCTTTGAAGTCCACGTCCTTCAAGGATATAGCTTTTCGGTCTGTCCAAATACACTTGTGGTCTTGGCCAATTGAGAGTGCATGAACGCAAACGCAACATGAAGTAAGTGTGCAAGACTGTCCCAGGTCTTAAAAATGCCAAAGCACTGTGTCCTTAGTGCACTAAATCCACACCCTCTCGAATACTGCTTCAGAGCGGTATTTAAGGCTAAGTGTATCCTATCATGCGTCATGTTCTGGAAATAAATGATGAGACTTTTTGCAGAGAGAGGTAATGAAAAGTTCTCCACACACTTGTGGTCTTCACGCCCACTTGAACACTTGGGCTAAACACAGGAAATACTTCATGTAACTACACAAGTGGTCAAGTGCAAAGACTGCAAGTGTGGTTATTCGGACAGGCCCTACGAATTTGGACACAGCTCTTGTGTGATTTGGTCATGTGTTTCCTTTGCTTCATGTGTTATGTTTTCATAGTTTTTTCTTGTCAGTTGTTTTCTGTTCTTTCCTAGGTTCAGCGTTTTGATTACTTTCAGATGTGTCTTGTCCTTATGTATGTATAGCCCTCATGTTTCCATAGTCTTATGATTTAGCTTTGTTTTATGAAACCAACTAGTAATTAGGGCTGTATTAGCTAACTTACATTTGATATAGTTACTGCTGTCATAAAAATGCACTTACTTGGAGGTTTAAAATTCTACATGAGGCACATTTAATGTTCAACAACAAACAGGCTACTTTAGCAAAATGTATATTTTACTCAGAATTATTGCACTCCTACTCTATTGCACTCAGTCTGTTTAGCCCACTCCTGACAGCAAAATGGATATTTTTGCATGACATTACAACATTTACAGATGAAGAATACACCTGTGACATGTCAGTTATCCACTGAGGAAAACACAACGTCTCAGATGCAATAAACAGCACAAATATATTCGCTGTTTGCCATGGTGGATCGATTTGATCCATTGTCGACATTAAGGGCTGCTCAAGAACAAGCATGTACATCAATTTTTCTTGACTCATTGAACCTGGATCAAATTAACGAGAATGTTTCAACTTAAATTGTCATTTATGGAGCTGCTTTAGCCCCAGTTGATTTGTTAGGTTATTTCAAGTCAGGTTTTGGACTTTAATCCCTGCTTTTCTTACTGTCTTTCAATAAACAGCGCCCAGGTCAAGTTATTGATGTGTTTTTATTAGCTTTGCATTTGTTTCTTTTTCATTTTAATAAACTGCACATGGATTTAACTCTATTCACCTTCGGTAGACATTCGTTAAAAAATTTTGTAGTTTTTACAGTTTACTCTGACCATGAAGTAGACAGAACTGTTTCTTCATCTATAAACATGAAACTAGGAACATGGAGACTTACCTCACATCAGCAGGTGTGTCTCCTGAACTGAAGTTGAATGGTTCAGACAAGGACTGGTCACTCTTCATAGACACACAACTGGGTTCAGGAGTTTTTTTCTGTATCAGACTGAAGCACAACAGCACTTTTTTTCAAAAACTCTTTTCAGTTGCTCAGCTAATTGACTTAAAAATGTGACTGACATGTAACAGTGTCCACAAAAAAAAAAAAAATGTTGGTTTCATATGTTTTTGGGGGAAAGAAAAAAAAACCCTTTCATTATCAATAAAAGTTTAATGACTAAAACTTTCTTGTAATGTAACCATCAAGCAAAAGTCATTATATATTTTCCCTGCACCTTGAGTGTACACGTCTTAATAGTTATTTTCTCAAAATAGCTTTTGTACCTTTTACAAATATTGTGAATTATTCATTTATATTAATATTATTTTTTTTAAGGGGTCATGAACTGCCTCGTTTTTTTATTTTGTTCTCTTCTCTGAGGTCCACTTATAATGTTATCAAGATTTTTACATCAAAAAAGCATCATAATTTAGAAGAAATAGGCTATATTGTCCTGTTTCGACCCTCTCATTGGAACGCTCTGTTTGAATAGGTGTAGCGGATTGTAGACTCTGAAGTGAACGCCCACTGTTATGATTATCTAACACCTGTGTATGTTTGACAGTCTACTACGTCCTTCACAGATGGACGCTGCTGTGATTTAGGTTAAAACGCATGAAACTTGAAACATGAAACTAGGAACATGGAGACTTACCTCTCATCAGCAGGTGTGTCTCCTGAACTGAAGTTGAATGGTTCAGACATGGACTGGTCACTCTTCATAGACACACAACTGGGTTCAGGTGATTCTCTTTCAATTAGACTGAAACACAACAATAATTAATGTTTTTAAGTGTTTACTTGTCTTTATTTCCAGTGTTACTACTAAATATCCTTCTCAGTTACGGATTCTTTTTGCAGAAAAAAGTGACATGAAGTTCTAGGTACAATGCAACGAATAAACTTAACTTACCTTTTATATTCCTTGAAATAAAACAACATGAGTGTAAGAAAAGGATAACAGAATTTTTGTGGATTTTCGAGAATGTTCTATTACAACAGCCCACCGAGTGATAGCAAAAAATGAAGAAAACTGGCACTTTCCCCAAGGTCCCTTACTTACAACTCCACCAAGAGCGATCTCTCTCAGCTATGCACATTGCAATGGCTTGTGCGGGGCAGTACTTATTATATTGAGCAAAAACAGTAAAATGAAGGTTGTGAAACATTATCAGCTTTATCCTTTTGGCAGTAATAATGTTTAGACTTTTTTTAAGGCAAGCTGTTTTGGAGTTATTGTCGTTTATTGCAGAATGTGTGTTACATTTTAAATATGTCTTTTTTCTTACAAAAACACATCAATTTGCTACAGGAGGCCTTTATTCACTTCCCAGAGCCATGTGGAGCACTTTTTATTATGGATGGATGCACTTTATTGAACTCCTTTTGGACTGTTAACAGAAACACCAGCCCACTGCCATTATAAAGCTTGAAAGAGCCAAGACAATTCTTAATATAATTCCGATAGGATTCGTCTAAAAGAAGAAAGTCATATATACCTAGGATGCCTTGAGGGTAAGTAAAAATTGGGCTAAAATTTTTGGGTGAACTAATCCTTTAAAGGAGTTGTATCATTTTACATAAACTATAGATAAAAAACAAATTTTCTTGCCTTTTGTTTGTTTCACCTTCTCCAGAGAGACCTTTTCTGGAATCCATGGCACCATTTAAACATGTTTATTTTATATCTGCAAAGAAACAGCACAACATTAGCTATTCAGATAAAGGCATTTATTAACAGTATTTGTTAATATATGAAGAGTTCAGATGCAAAACCAGCTAAATCCATCTGATGTATTTCTTTAAAATGAGCATTTCTTTCTAGCTACTTTGTATAGGTTTCTATGTAAGTACTGGTTCTTCTGATTGGGCTGAGGCTGGAATTTAGCGAGTTTGAAGTAAAAGTATTTGATGGGCATATACTATGTGTCAGGAGCATTCATTCAGTATCTCATTTTTGAGATGGCTTTTAGCTGGTTTTGCATCTGAACTCTTCATATATGCACCAGTTTTAGTAGCATATAGAGGGTTTGCACTTTTATCACGATTTGGTTAAGTTACCCGGAACCACAGCCATTTTGGCGATGTAAACAACAGCATGGATTGCAAGGTTATACAAATACATCCTTCTGCTAATTTATGCTGTCTAATCAACGGAAAACACACACACACTAGTGATGGGTCGTTCTTGAACAATTCATTCATTTTGAACGAATCTTTAATGGGACGAACGAGTCGTCTCGGGGAGTGATTCGTTCAGTCGCGCATGCTCAATTAGGTTCTGTACTGGAATTAGTTCACCTGTTTCCAGTCTTCGGGTTTTTAGAGTCGTTCGTTCACCTTATGGGGCTGTCACGTGATGAACGAACGACTCGAACCCGAAGACTCGAGAGATGAACTAATCAATTCTCTTTCCGGCTCAGACTGCATAAGTTAAACTTATGGAGCTGTGACGTGATGAACAAACGACTCAAACCCGAAAATTTGTCAGATAAGAGGTGAGGTGAGCTAATCATAGACTAAAGACCCAGGTAAACAATTAATTAATATTTTCTGTTTCTTATAGCGTTATAGTTTTGTTTTGTTTGAAGTGTGATCAATGCTTGTGTACGCAGTAGATGTGTTAGGGAGGTAACAGGTAACATTTTAATTATATTTTGCTAAAATGAACGAAATGACTCGAAAAAAGATTCGTTCATTTTGCTGAATGAGACTCAAAGGTCCGAGTCGGTAAAATGTTCCGAACTTCCTATCACTAACACACACAAACATGTGGAAACTGCTAAATCATATGCAGCTCGGGAGTTTAAGTCACTGCGCATTGCATTCTGGGTAGTCGCCGCCATGTTTTAGGACACGCTAAATAGCGTACAATGACAATAAATACAGATCACTAGAGGAAAAAACGACTGTATTTTGCTTATTTTTAAGAGCTGCTTACACTTGCGTAGAATTAATGTACTAATATTTGAATCCATTGCGTTCATTCGAGCGCTCAGTCGTGTGGCCAGAACACGACACATACACACTCACAGAAATCATACCGCCGCCTTCTATTGTACCACACACAGGACCGAATTAATTTCTCTTTTGCGCTTTTTAATAAGTAGGCGGCACTGATATATCTGCCCGATAAAATAAACACACTATAGGTTGATCTCAGCCAGCTGATCATATAAGTGAACCACCGCTCTGCACATTTTGTGTGTATCTCAGATGTCTGTTCTATTCAAAAGTAAGTGCCCTGCGAACTCGAAATATTCCGCCCTGATTACAGTTCGAAGACAACGTATATGTTCCATTCAACGAACATTAACGTGTGCAAGACATGAATTTAAATTGCACTTATTTACAAGGGTATATTGTGTCACACTCCTCTAAGTTTCGTCTGTGTGTGAAGACTATGCAGACGGTGGCGTAGCGCAAATCCAAGAATGAATATTCCTAAGTAAACTTAAACTGATTTCCACTGCTTAGGGAGTGGGGAGCAATGAACTTTGTTTAGGGACCATGTTAATCGCAACACAGTTCAGTCATGGAGCTCTCTTTGGACTTGCTGGTTGTCTGAATCAGGTTAAATAAGAGAGCCATGTAATATATGCAGAGCGACGGTTCGTTAGGAATGGAATTGAGAAACGCTGATGTATTTAATCATATGTCATATCGCCCTAACTTCATTGAGAGATAAAGTTCAATAAGTTTTACTGGACGTAAATTGAACAAATACACGATTTCTTACAAAGAGCTGCTGAACAGTAAAGTTTAATGACATGAGTTGCTTTATGAACAAGGACAGTGATCGCAACGAGCCATATCACAAATTAAATTACATTTCCAAACATGTTATTCATAGCGTAAGCGCTTACAAATTCAAGTGGATTGGAAATTGTAAAACTGTAATAAATAATAAATACAAACGTAAAAGCCAGATTTTGAAGTTGTTTACTTTCATTGAGCTGCTTTCACCATTGTGTTGTTTTAAGCTGAAATGCATAAAATTGCGCTTCATTTTAGATCGGTTCTCCACTCCGGTCATGATAGCAGATATGGCGATTCATGTCACAGCAAGTGTTCTCCATTCTAATGTGTTTTTAAATGTACAACATAATTTTTTACATCTACCTCCACTATTTCTCAGTCTAGACTGTAGCGTCAGTGTCCGAATGTCCCAGAATGCCGTGCGTTGCTGACGTCACGTTCCCATTCTCTATAGAGAAGGACTAAATAAAGCAGAAAAGGGCGAAATATTTGGACAAACTAAAGAAACTTTTTGGGGCACCTGACATGCCTGCACTTTTCTTTGTTTTGTTTTTTTCAGACCTATTCTAAAAGTCAGCATCAGGTGTATATATCAGCCATGTATCATTATAAACAGGCGAACTTTCAATCTAGTTCATTTAAAGTCATGCGCGAGTAAACTGTCCTCTCCTTGGTCAAAGTTCCACGGTTTATTGTCTGGGATTTCGCTTAGCTGTCATCCGTTAGAATGGAACAACAACAGCTTTGTTGCATTCCTTGCAGCTGTCGTTATATATTAATTTATAATTTTAAACAGGAATCCAGGATTCTCGAGAAAAAAATAAAAATAAAATGCACCTGCTACAAAGAGAGCAATAATGGCAAAGACGTGCACAAACACAGACATTCAGAGATTCATTTTAAGAGGTATTAGCAAAACAACAAAGGTACTGCTTTTCACAGAACTGTAATTACCCATTATACAGTGTGTGTTGTCATGCAAATGTATTATTTTGTGCTTGTTTTCATGGACGCATGAAAAGCGGATCGATGATGCTCTCTGTTGTTTATTGTAGGTAATTAATTGTTTTAATTATTCTGTACTTTCGTTGTATGCGACTGATATGGAGTAGCAATTTGACTTAATGCTAAATTAGTAATTAAAAGATTGCTCTGATCTGTCATATAGCCTATTAGGGCTTAAACGGATCGCAGTTGATGCGTGATACGTACGGACCAGATCCAGACCCCACCGTTCGGCATGTGATTCGCAGATTAATATGCCAATTTACACGTTCAGGCTATTTAAAACCACAAGAAGAAGAAACAAAACAGAACTCAATTCGTTACACGCTGTTCTTGCACACACCCGAAGCGCGCACAAGCACAGAGACGTCTTTCAAACAGCGTGGCATACAGAGTTGATTCCTCTTTCACGTCTCCCTGCGTTTAAGATACATAGCTACACTTGGGGTTTACGTCGCAATATTGGAAGTATTTCTGTTTTTAACCACGAAGGCCAAGCCAATAAATATCACACAAGCAACGTGCAAACTTTGCCCAACTGTTATGCCGGTGAAGGTATTTTATGGCAAGCCGTTTTAGCTTAAAATATTCTAAGTGTTACTCGTTGTAATTGCATTTTTAATAGTAATAATTGAATTAGAGAGCTCTATAATTACATTTTTACTAGTCATGTGTCTCCATTGACTTCCATTCATTTTTAATTATAGAGCTCTACAACTGAATTTTTACTAGTAAGAATTACAATTAGAGAGCTCTACAATTGAATTCTTACTAGTAACAATTCTAGTTAGAGAGCTCTCTAAAACAATTTTACTAGTAACAATTCCAATTAGACAGCTCTTTAAATCATTTTTTACTAGTAATAATTTCAATTAGAGAGCTCTTAAATTACATTTTTACTAGTAACAATTCCGAATAGAGAGCTCTCTAATTTAATTCTTACTAGTAAAAATGCAATTACAGAGATCTCTAATTCAATTTTTACTAGTAAAAAAAACACATTAAAGATATGTTTAATTGCAGAGCTCTGTAATTACATTAAAGAGCTCTTTAAAACAGTTCTTACTAGTAACAATTGAATTAGAGAGCCCTTTAAATGGAATTCTTACTAGTAAAAATTGAATTAGAGAGCTCTCTAACTGAATTAAAGAGCTCTCTAATTCAGTTGTTACTAGTAATAATTGGATTAAAGAGCTCTCTAATTGTAATTATTACTAGTAAGAATTCAATTGTAGAGCTCTCTATCTCAATTGTCACTAGCAAGAATGCAATTGCAGAGCTCTCTAATTCGATTAGAGAGCTCTCTAATTCAGTTGTTACTAGTACAAATTGCATTAAAGAGCTCTCTAACTTTAATTCTTACTAGTAAAATTTGAATTAGAGAGCTCTCTAACCAAATTTTTACTAGTAAGAATGCAATTGCAGAGCTCTCTAATTCAATTACAGAGCTCTCTAATCCTAATTGTTACTAGTAAGAATTGTATTAGAGAGCTCTCTAACTGTATTTCTTACTAGTAAGAATGCAGTTGTAGAGCTGTGTAATTGCATTCTTACTAGTAAAAATGTAATTGTAGAGCTTTACAATAGCGATTCTTACTAGTAAGAATTGCATTGTAGAGCTCTCTCTATATATAGCTTCAACACGACCTCATTATGATAATTGCGCCTCATGCATATTCATGACATGGGTGAATGCCTGTCCTGATAGGCTCCTGGGCAGTCCATTGATATATAACGCCCCTGCATTACGGGTGTCCTGGGTTCGAGTTTGGGCTGGTCTACTTGCACAACTACTTCCGCGTTCTAGTTCCGGTTAGCATCCAGCGCAGTTTCTCATGAGAACGCAGATTATTACTACATTTTAGGGCTGGCATTTCTTTCAAAAAACAATTATATTCTCTGCATTAACATGAATCATATTCAACGTGCTGAAAGGTTACTATAAATATATTTCCCTTCAGTATGTGCATTCTGAATAATAAATAAATATATTTCCCGACTAACCTGCCGCATTCTCACGAACGGTATTTTTCTTTTACTGATCATATTTCATACCTGATGAATGTACTGATAAACACCCTTACGAAAATTAACCATGTTTTTCCCATTTTTACCATTTGTATAACAACACTTTTACTACAAATAGCCTACCATCGTTAAATTATGGACAGTGTAGTAAAACCCGAGTTAATTTGTGATTATATGGTTTTACTTCAGTTGGAATTTTTGGCTTTATTTGTAGTAAAACCACTTGTTTGTGTGCGTTGGTGCTCTTATCCCGAGCCCCTGCTTATTCCATTGGCTGAATATTCTTAAAATGGCTGAATGAATGTGCGATAACTGCCATATTTAACGATGTTAAACATTTTAATTTTTAACAGTAACACGCTGACAGTGCGACTATTGTCTTCTCCTGTCTCTGAAAATTTCCTAATTTGAAATCATCCCGCGAAATCTCATTTTTTTAGGCGTTTAAGTCAACTAGATGATTACGGCGTATTGAAAATGTACATAACCGGAAATAACTGAGCCGTAAGATTTCAAAAAGCTTTACACAGTTAAAATATAACCTAGGTTATCTGTATAGCCTACTTGCAAGTAATTTTTAAAAGTGAATTCATGTACAGAAAAGATTTTAAGCTAGGACTAATACCATAATTGTTGACACTGAGCATGTCACTCACTTTGCCAAAAGATAAATGTATAAATAAATAAATAAGAAGAAAAAAACATGTCTTGAGAGTCCAAATGCATTTACTGCATGATGATAAACCTTTTGGAATGCAGTTAACGCCCCTATAATTCAAATTATGAGGGCAAATTTGTTTTTTAATATTTATAACATATTTTTTAAGCAATATCACGCAAGCAATAGTGCCGTTTTCCAAATATCAGCTCATGAGCTTGATCGTGAATATGGTAGCCTATTGTTTTTTCACAGTTCAACAGACAAGAAATTAATGTAGCCTAATGAGTTTTGGAAACAATATTGTCCATTTTGTTTCACCAACACAAATAGAACAATGCTGGAACAGAACTGTTGCGTGACTTAAAACAACACATTTCGTACTTGCATGAATCTGTGTTTTAAATGAATCATTCATTTACGACAGGGTTGGGCTGATACCTGGCGGTTTTAGACAGGACAAAACCAGCCATGATTCCAGGACAACTGCATACTCAGCAAAATATATCGCCTAATTAAGTTTATTGATCCAACATAATATCGCAATTTTATTCCTTTCCCAATGTCTGAACAAAAAAAATAAATAAAAAATAAATAAAATAAAAATCAAAAAAATAATAAAAGAGTATCGACTAGCCTATTAATTAGCATATATATTAGGGGTGCAACGGTTCAAATTAGTCACGGTTCGGTACGTATCACGGTTTTAGGGTCACGGTTTCGGTACGGCTCGGTGTGTGTTTAGGGAAAAAAATGCTACTGACAAATTCGAAGAAAAAAAAAAATATTTACTGGGTTACACATACTTAAACCCTTGATCACAGCAGGCTTCTTTACAAAAATAAAATTCCAAGCAGTTTTTAATCCCTGCTAAAACCAACATTTTAACTCAAGAGAAGCCTACTTAAGAGTACCAACATAAAGTGCATTTCAAAACAAACATAATATAGAACCGAGTGCCTGTTTAAACACAGAAGGCAACGTCTGCTGTTTCGGTCTCACCTGTGCTCCAGCGCTTTCAACACCGTGGTGATGACGGCGCAAATGGCTCGTCATATTAGATGTATTGCCGTGAGCATAAGGCACTCGCGCGTAGCAAATTTTACATAACGTGACTGTTTTGTCCGCGTGTTTTTTTACCATCGCTGCTGTAATCTATTGGAAACCCGAAATGTTCCCAGACAGCAGACTTGAATGAAGCGGGTGGCGGCTCTATTAACGGCTTATCTCCTCCACTCGCCATGCTGAACAGTAACGTTACACAAGCCAAGCGCAACACACAAAAACACCAACACGTGAGGAACTGTGTCCTTATAGCAACATATTTACATACTACGAGTTGATTGGATGGCAGTCTCACATGAAACTCACGTGGGGCGTATTCAGAACCATACATTAGCTGAACTCTGTTTTATGGATTGTTTTTTTCACCGAACTGTATTGTAAGTGCGTGGTCAGAGCAACCGCGGTTCACGTGCGTATCGAACCGTGGGAGGAGAACGGGACGGTTCGATTTTTTACCGAGAACCGTTGCACCCCTAATATATATGTAGCTCAAAATTCTGCATGCATGTTACACTCCATAATAAACCAAAATGAGATTAAATTCTGTCTGGCAAACTTCATCATTACCGGACATTTTGACCGACATTATTATTATTTTTTTTTAGAGCGAACATTTGTGAGTCTTCTTTGCTTTTAAGTGTTTCAAGACTATAAAAATTTAAATTAATCTAGTGATTACAAATTATTTTTAAAAAACAAAACATTTCCAAGCTGTCATCTCACTTTTATGGTCATTCTGACACAATGAAAATGCTATTAATTCATGCTTAAGGGGCTTTTATTTTGAAGTGCATCACCGCAGGTGGGATTTAGAAAGGGAAATGGGTGTAATCGCGAATCTGTTTAGCATCTAATGCATATGCGTTTTTACTAGTAAGAATACAGTTGTAGAGCTCTGTAACTGGATTTCTTACTAGTAAGAATTGAATTAGAGAGCTCTGTAATTGCATTTTTACTAGTAAGAACTGAATTAGAGAGCTCTCTAATGTGCATTGTTACTAGTAGGAACTGAATTGTAGAGCTCTCTAATTAAATTATTACTAGTAAGATTACAATTGCAGAGCTCTGTAATTCAATTAGAGAGCTCTCTAATTCAATTATTACTAGTAAGAATTGCATTAAAGAGCTCTCTAAATGGCATTGTTACTAGTAAGAATTGAGTTGTAGAGCTCTCTAAATGAATACTTACTAGTAAGAATGTAATTGCAGAGCTCTCTAATTCAATTAGAGAGCTCTCTAATTTAATTGTTGCTAGTAAGAATTGAATTAGAGAGCTCTCTAATTCTAATTGTTACTAGTAAGAACTAAATTAGAGAGCTCTATAATTCAGAACTTACTAGTAAAAATACAATTGCAGAGCTCTAACTAAATTAGAGAGCTCTCTAATTATAATTGTTACTAGTAAGAATTGAATTAGAGAGCTCTCTAATTGCCATTGTTACTAGTAAAAATTTAATTATAGAGCTCTCTAATTGAATTGTTACTAGTAAAAATGCAATTACGACAAGTAATGCTTAGAATATTTTAAGCTAAAACGGCATGCCATAGTCTTTCACTTTAGTCAATTCACTATTCAGAAAGAGACGAATCTAATTCAACATGCTGATAACGGTGTATAACTGAGTAAAATTAATCACCCCCTAAAAAACCCCCCAACCCGCTTCAGCAAGTAGCAAGAATACTTTCAGCAAGTAATCAGGCCGATTGATGACGTGTCGTGAAAACACTATCACTCTATCAGTCTTTGTTGTGCTTCTGTGACTGTAGTCATACCATAACTGAAGGGTCTGCCTGCTTAATGTAGATTTGTGAAGCTATAAGTATTAACTAGTATTAAAACAATAGCTGTTATTATTGGAATGTTAAAATTCTGAATTATTATTTTCAGCAGATTTCCAGCGGTGCACAAGAACGTTCCATACAAAACTACATACAGTTTACATCCGGACCCAAAATACCTTAAAATAATCTGCAAACATGTGACAAACAACGCTTTTTGCTTCTTTTGCTTCTTTTTGTGTAGATTTACTGTGTCAGTATCAAATAATGATAGGCTACTTACTTCCTCTTCGGGAATCCCCGTGCTTCTGATAGTTTTACTTTCGTTTTACCACATTCATGTATGGATGTGTAGACATGGGTGTGTACTTTTTTTTTATTCTGCTGGTACTTTAGCTACTAGTAACTCTTCCATTAGATACCGGCACTTGTTTCGATACTAACTATCCAGTATTAGTAACGCGTTTCAGAATGTAAGGATGAAATGTTAAAATGAGTTGTTGACTTATACAGTGTCTGGTTTGCTCAGCTCAAATCATCAACTTTCATTCAGTGCAGGGGCATATTAATTTAGAAGATCCAGTCTTTACAGGAAAAAAAGTCACCAAAGCACTCACATGCTTAAAAATAGAGATTTAATGGGGAGAGCCCTTGTCAAAAAATCCTATTGGAATTTTAGTTTATCCTTTAGGATCTTACTGGATTCTTAAAATCCTATTGGACAATCTGATTTATTTTAATGGAATTTTTACTTTGTCCTGTTGGATTTTAGAATCTTATTGGACATTCTGATTTATTTTAATGGAATTTCACTTTGTCCTATAGGATTTTAGAATCTTATTGGACATTCTGATTTATTTTAATGGAATTTCACTTTATCCTACTGGATTTTAGAATCTTATTGGACATTCTGATTTATTTTAATGGAATTTCACTTTGTCCTGTAGGATTTTAGAATCTTATTGGACATTCTGATTTATTTTAATGGAATTTCACTTTGTCCTGTAAGATTTTATTTGATCCTAAAATCCTATTTAACATTCAGATTTATTTTAATGGAATTTCACTTTGTCCAATAAGAATTTAGAATCTTATTACACATTCTGATTTATTTTAATTGAATTTTACTTTGTCCTGTAGGATTTTGTATTTTTATTTTTAATGGGATTTTAATTTCTCCTGACTTTTTATTGATTCATGGAATCTTATTGGAATTTGTGATTTTTAAATGGAATTTCACTTTGCCCTGTATTATCTTATTTGATTCTGTTATTCAATTACTTTTTAATTGTGTGTGTGTGTGTGTGTACTTGTACACAATAAAAATGCTGCATATATGAAAACACAAATATAAACACTGAAATCCATAATATTACAGTAAGACGAAGATAATAAATATGATATTTTATAATGTACGAATAAGTTTAAGTGTATTATATGTGACTAAGAATCCACAGAAACACAAACATCTATATAGGGTATTGTCCTGAGGCTTCCCCTTTAAGAAATCCGAATGTAGTGCGCGTGCAACTGTAGCGCGCATATATGAACAGTAACGGTCAACGACAGAAGAAGCTGAGTGATTAACGTTATTTAACTCGTTAAAAGTTGGCTGTAAGACACTACCAAGGAAGAAATACTGGTAACGCTTATCTGGTCTGCATCCTATACGAACAACTTTTGGGTGAACGACATCTGTCGGTGAGTTGTTGAACTTGTTTGACTGTTTCTGCTGATTAGCATAAAAGTCTGCCGTACGTCAAAAGCTATGAATCTGCGTAACTGAAATATTGATGTATGCTCTGTATAATGAAATTTCATTGTAGAGTACAAAATGCCTGTTCTGCCACCATTTTGAGCTGTTTGAGCTGTTTTACAAAACAACGTTGATGGTTTTGTATAGCGTTAGTTTAATTACGTAGTGTCTAACGTTATTTACACTAAGTGCAAATAGCTCGCCTTGTTGCCAGAGGCTACTTACAAGTGAAAATAGCTGCTGCCTTTTCATTATTTGTGGAGTACTATGATGTTCTTATGGCCTGTCCAGGTCAGGTTCCAGTCAAAAAGTTTGACATGGACAAAGATTCTTCCGTGAAATGTGTGTGTGTATGGAGAAGACTTGCGTAACAAGAGAGTTAAGATGGCGATGGCGAGCCAACTCCAATTGTGAATTTCATCTCTTCATCAGCGTATGGACCTGTTGTGTGGACTGGGAACCTTTACTTTATACAGAGCATTAGGAGTGATTGCTTCATTTGAAATAGATTGGATACGATCTTCTTCCTACTTTTTTTTTTTTTCTGAACTGAATTAGATGGTTTTTTTTCTCCCTCTCTTTACATTACACATAAACAAAGTTTATTTCAGACAAATTGAACTTTATTAAATTTATATTGTTTAATATTTTAGTGTTCTGTGTTATGATGTGATTTTGATTTGCCTTGAGAACAAGTTATTATTTTGCCTGTGAAGGAAAAAAGTTACACATATTATTATTATTATTATTATTATTATTATTACTATTATTATTATTATTATTATTATTATTATTTTGTGTGTGTGTGTGAGATCAATCCATTATTAGAGCTTTAGAAATGTTTTGCAATGCTATGTGCTGCACAAATCACCTATGTTGTTTACAATGTTATTGCAGGTTGTGCAACATACAATGTACAATGTCTATATCAGGGTGAGTTTAAGCAAACTGCAAGTACTATCTATAAAGAATTCCCATATAGATATGACCAGCTGCCTAATTGGATCCCATTAAAATCCTATAGGAATGGTCCTACAGAATATTAATGTCTTGTCCTATAAGACTCTTCCTATCAGAATCCTATAGGAATGGTCCTACAGAATATTAATGTCTTGTCCTATAAGACTCTTCCTATCAGAATCCTATAGGAATGGTTCCAAAATATGATAGAAATTCTTATTAGAATCCTGTACAGGTTTCCCATTGGAATCCTATAGGATTTTTTGACAAGGGAGGCGGTGAACAAGAAATATGTATCAGTGTATGAAGGTGAACCAAAACAATTAAAAGATTCCTTTTAAAACTTTTTTTTCTTTTCTTTCATGAACGAAACATTATTAAATCTAGAGTTAGGTGTCAGCATAAGTAAGGACAGGGACATGTTTCATACTTTTTTTTTTTTTTTTACTGCGTTTCATAAGCTACATTATAAAGTCAAACTGGGTAACATAGGATCCTGGGAATTCAGGACACAGATATGCTTTTGTGAAAACACTATTCACCCTGAATTTCGACTGGTACACCATGCCAAAACCAAGCATTCAACCAACCGAGTGTCCGATATCACATTAGGTCTTCACGTGGGTCACATGCCACTCTGAACAATTACCAACAATAATATTGTGGTCAATACAAGAAGATGCATTTGAATTATATTTACTAAGACAACGTGTACAAAACAATAACTAATGGCTCAAAACTTGGAAAATACCTGTTTATTTTTACTTATATCTGTCAGTCTGAGACATCATTGCTATTGTTACTAGATTATTTGCATTTTAAACAAGCTCAAATTTCAGCGGACAATGTCATGTGGAGCAGTATCTTATTAATCTTATTCATAGATAGTTGAAAACTACATGTTTTCCATATTTTTAACAATCCTGAAATTGCTAAAGTAGAAGTTACATAATTGTAGGTTTTAATATACTCTTTATTTACAAACTGCATATTGATAGACCGTTTACTGTTTAGTGAAACTATCATTGTTGGCTAAATGAAGTCCAAGTGCCACCAACAGGTCTATTATGTGAAGTGCAAGAAGTTCAAGAACACTCAAAGCACTATAATTATTACTTTCATAATTATTCATATATGCCCCTAAGAAGTTCTCTGCATGTCCCAAGCTTTATCATGACTGTTTGGTCCTACGATGAAGAACATGGCAGGTTCAGACAAAATATTTAATTTTCCCATTCATACAAAGAATACTAAAATGACTACACTTTTTATATTTTCATGCACACAACATGATTATGCATACAGCATCAGCACAGTTTTCAAAATAAACCAGACATTATGAAAACAAAGAAAACCCAGTCCATTTCTATGATGTACTGACATTTGATTTAAAATGAGGCACTGTGCAAAATTTACTATCCTAAATATCTCCACTAACATGAATTTTTGTTATTGTGATGTTATTTTTATTTAGCCACTTGCTCCAGAGGATAGACTGTGGACAAAAGATGTATACTGCATCCTCTAGTGTAAACATCATCAACACAACTGAAAAACACAACAAGTCCATTTCAAACACACCAGAAATGTAAAAAAAAAAAAAAAATTCTTGGGAGGGACTCAGTGGAAGAGGATGTGTTTGTGTTTGGTGTTGGGAATTTGCTCTCGGCTCTTCAATCTCCTGACAGCTTCTCTCATGTGTTTAGGCTGCAAAGGTGGTGTATCTCCCCACTTCTCACACACGTCAAGAGCTGAAATGCAAAGAAAAAAACATTATGAAGACAATTAATGAGGCTTATGGTTTTTAGTCAAATCATATTACAGTGTCATACCAACCTTCCTCAACAATCTCCCCAGCAAACACCTTCGCAATTCCTGACATGGCGATGACCACATTTTGAGAGACAGAAGAACCTGTGATGGACTGGATTAACTGCAAGACAGAAACAATCCTTTTCAACTTTATTCATATTTTCCACATGTTATAATTCAAACATAAAGTGGGACAATTAGTTCTAAAAACAAATGTTCACAAAGTTCCCAATAGAATTTCTATGGTAATTTGAACCGAACCCAAAGCATATTATTGGGAACTTGTCTATTATTTTATAATAAACTGAACTGTGCATAACAAGTCTTAAGAAATATGCAACAAGTATGCAAGTCTCAAAGTATTAATAACAATTAAATCAAACTTTAGTTCACCCAGTATTTTTTTTTTTTTGTTTTCTCATTGAATACAGTTATGATACCTTAAAGTTGGTCCAGATTATGATTAAATCCAAATGAAATCTTGCATACATTTCTTAACTGCTGCACTTACTCTTTTAATAGCTGCCTTAGGGAACGCTGAGCGTCTGTACATCTCGTAGCGGTTCAGCTGTTCTTCAGAGAATGATGATACTAAAACTCTGCCAAACAAAAAAAGACAAGTTTTGCATCCTAATACAGAGTAACATATACAATACAATACACAAGTTTTATGCACACAAATAAAACTTACTGCATCTTTTGTATTTCATCTTCATCAACTTTATGCCGCTTCTCCTTTTTCTTGTCATGCTCCACTTTCAGTTTTTTAGCAGGAGGAGGATGAAGTGATGAAGATCCCTCTTCCTCTTCTTCACCAGCAGCAGCATCTTCAGCAGACCTCTAAAATAGCAATCAGATAACTCATAATAAAATGCTTCTATCAAAAATTTTTTTTATAGTGTTTGAGAATACCAAACAGACTCACTGCTCTGCCCTCTTCTTTTGTAGTTGTCTGGACTGCAGGGTTCACTGGTTCAGAGGCAGTACTGGCGCTTCCTGGGCCCTCACCGGACCCCTCGCCCTGCTTGGGTCTCTCCACGGACGTGCTCATTTCGCTGAACCCCGCATCGGGTTTGATACGGGCCGGGTCTGCCATGCTGTGGCTGACATGTTAATGTCATATGAGGTAAATTAAATAAAGAAGAAGAAATAAACATGCTTAGTTTATGCTCAGCTGAGGTGAACCTCAAAACCAAAATAAACAACAGTACAAACAAGTTTCTTCTATGTAATGCAGAATTTTCTCCACTACCTCTATAATATGTGCCACTGGACCACAAAACCAGTCTTAAGTAGTACAGGTATAGCCAAAAATACACTGTATGGGTCAAAATTATCAATTTTTCTTTTATGCCAAAAATCATTAAGTATTAAGTAAAGATCATGTTCCATGAAGATATTTTGTAAATTTCCTATCATAAATATATCAAAACTTTTTTGGTTTAGTAATATGCATTAATAAGAACTTCATTTGGACAACTTTAAAGGCGATTTTCTCAATATTTAGATTTTTCTGCACCCTCAGATTCCAGATTTTCAAACAGTTGTATTTTGGCCAAATATTATCCTGTTTATTTATTTATTGGCTTATTTATTCAGCTTTCAGATGGTCTATAAATTTCAATTTAAAAATTTACCCTTATGACTGGTTTTGTGGTCCAGGGTCACATATATTCTTGTGTTGACAAGACAAAATCTACTGTATTTCTCCATGGGTTACTTAAGTGATTATAATTCTTAGATGTGAATTCCCTCTTCTGTATTGAAAGGAAATGTTATTTCGATATGTACCATGGTACTGAATACCTGACATATTTATATAACATATTTATGATTTATATTTGTTTATATGGTATTTACATGTTACTATAAGAAAACGTTGCAATGATCATACTAGACATTACATTTGCTTCTGTCTGAATTGGAAATTGTTAGTCAAAAAAAGCAGTTTGTTGTGTAAACAAACAGTGCAAACACACATAAACACTGACTTTAACTAATAACATACCTCAGACCGACAGCCGCGCTGAGAAGCGTTTTTATAAACACGGAATCAAAGAAGTGTTTTCCAAGCTCTACGCGTCTACAGACTGAAATCAGAGGTAGTAGTCACGACAATATCCGGTCAGTTTCAAAATAAGAGTCTTTCGCTTCTGGCGGTGTGGCAAGCCAACGAAAAAGGTGCCTTACAAAATAAAAGTCCTGAGCGACAATTTAATTTCAAACACTGATGTAGTTCACGTAACCATAGTGTGGCGCTCTTTACTACATAATAACTCCTGCATAGGCGACGCAGCTCTTTCAGGGGCGCACAGGGTCTCAGATAGAAGAATCATCCATTCACACGCATTCAAATCACCAACTATTTGTCTAATTGCAGATATTTGTATAATGACCGTTTCAAATAACCATAATCGTTTAAATATATTACATCCAAGGATTCGCACCTATTTTTAAAATATATCTATTTTAAGCAATAAACGTAACCCTACAGTTAACATCTGTGATTTGTCCGTCCTAGCAGTCGCTGAGGTAAGTGTTACATGCCACGTGACACGCTGTTTTATTTCAGCAGGGGTTTGAACAATTTTTTTGCACCTAAAAATTAGACGTTTTATAAATTTTAGAAAATTAAAATTCAGAAACTGTAATATTCATTAAATGGAAAATAGACACTGAAGATTTCAAATAGAGTTATTTCAATTAATTTAACAATATAAATGTTTCTTTAAATCACTGATATTATATTATTAGGCTAAATTGACTATATTATAGATTATTCATTCCACCCAGTTAATCTATTTCTGTGTTTCTGTTTTTTTTTTTATTGTTATTAACAAAATAATTTATTAACAAAAAGTGTTTTTAATAAATAAATAAATACATAATTTATAGTCCTACTTATTTTATTTGGTGCTCTTCACATCAAATTTCAAGTAGTGAATCTGTACATAAATCAATGTTCCTTTCAATAAATATAATATTTGTTCAAATTCAATCTATCAGGTAATCAATAAATTCGGCCAAAAATTAATTAATACATTTTATCAGATTCTGTTCAAATTCTGCTGAAATATCTTTATGCTGGAGGTGATTCAATGATTATAAGAGTTGTTTCTCCAGCATCCTAATGCTTCATCAAAATCAATGAAAATGTAATATTTTCTGATCAATACACGCAACGCACAATAAGCTTTTTTCAGGTCATGTACTACTTTTAATAATTCAACATCAATATAACATTAAAATCCCCAAGACTGACTTAGAATACAGTATTATATACAAAATATAGAATTATATACAAAACATAAAATACAGAATTACATACAGAATATAGAATTATATACAGAATTATAGACAGACTATAGAACATAGAATTACATACAGAATATAAAATATAGAATTACATACAGAATATAGCATACAGAATTATATATAGAATATAGAATTTTATACAGAAAACAAAATTATATAGACTATATAGAATTAGACACTGAATACAGAATATAGAATTATATACAGAATACAGAATTATATACATTACAGAATATTGAATTATATACAGATGACAGAATATAGAATTATATACAGAATATAGAATTATATGCAGAATATAGAATTACATACAGAATACAGAACTATATACAGAACATAGAATATAGAATTATATGCAGAATTTAGAATATAGAATTATATACAGATTATAGAATTATATACAGAATATAGAATATAGATTTATATACAGAATATAGAGTGTAGATCTATATACAGTATATAGATTTATATACAGAATATAGAAAACAGAATTATATACATTACAGAATATTGAATTATATACAAATGATAGAATATAGAATTATATACAGAATATAGAATTGTATACAGAATATAGAAAACAGAACTATATACAGAACATAGAATATATAATTATATACAGAATATAGAATTATATAGATTATAGAATTATATATATAGAATGTAGAATTATATACAGATTATAGAATATAGATTTATATACAGAATATAGAATTATGTACAGACTATAGAATAAAGTACTATATACAGAATATAGAATTACCAAGAAAAGCATTAGAAAAAAAATTGTTTACACTAAATGCAAAACAAAACAACACACACACACACACACACACACACACATATATATATATATATATATATATATATATATATTAAGTTAATATATTGTAAATGTCCATCAGTCTATTTATTCTATCCACTGTTCATAATGATTCACTTATAAGAGACTCTTCTGATAATTTCTCAACTGAAGCTATTTTCCATAAATCCTTGATAAACTGTCACGGTTTCTTCTTCCACTAATGTCAGGATGTAAGGATGAGTGATCAGACGAGGGCTTCACATAATGAAATCCATCGATTTCAATTCCCTAAATGCTGCTCCACCATCATTAGTGTAATTAAATGATTGTGCATAATTCGGAGCAAACGCGACGTCACCAAGGAGCGCACCCGTCTAGGAAGTGACGTGTCGAGCCGTGCCAGAGGAAGTTTGTGCGGGCGCTGGGAGAGAAAGTTTCAGCGGAGCGGCTGCGCTTGGAGCGGGAATAACCCTGACACAGCCGCCGCTGGTGGACCGAGCGGACCGGAGCGGGAAGAAAGCGCGTAGTCTAGTGCGTGGATGCGTGTTGCGGCGTTGGAGAGGCGTGCAGTGGATTCGTGTGGCCGTGTGATCGTCTCTCCGCCGCTCCTCCTGCTCGCTGCGAGATGGGGAAGGAGCAGGAACTGCTGGAGGCGGCGCGCACCGGGAATCTGGCCGCCGTTGAGAAGCTCTTGTCCGGGAAGAGACAATCGGCCGGATCGGCCGCGGCGGGTGGTTCTGGATCGTCCGGGAATATCGGGAGCGGCGGGCACAGCTCTTCACACCCGCTCTCCAGTCTTCTCAGGTAAGAGAAAGCCACGGAGGAGAGGCTTTTATGTGTAGAGGAGACCGGGGCTAGTTGTCACACTTTTTACTTAACTGATATTTTTCAGGTCTCGGAACTCTTTCTGCGTACACACAAACATTAAAGTCTCATCTTCACAAAAAAAATATCAATTCCAAAGAGAAAAGATCATTGAGGGCTGTATAACACTGCGTTGTCTTTATAGCGGGGCATGTTGTCACATTCTGTAGGGTATGTTGTCAAAAGGTGGTTGTTTATTGACAACTAATTTGAGAAGAATAACTTCACAAAAATATAAACCGCTATGCTCAGTAAAAAAGACAATATTTTACAATATGTGACCCTGGACCACAAAACAAGTCATAATGGTCAATTTTCTGAATATGGTTTGGTGTGGCTGAGATACAACTATTTGAAAATCTGGAATATAAGCATGCAAAAGAAAAGAAAAAGAAAGAAAATCACCTTTAAAGTTGTCCAAATGAAGTTCTGAGCAATGCATATTACTAATGAAAATCTAAGTCTTAATATATTTATGGTAGGAAATTTACAAAATATCCTCATGGAGCATGGTTTACTTAATATCCTGATGATTTCTGGCATATAAGAAATATCAATAGTTTTAACCCATACAGTGTATTTTTGATTGTTCCTATAAAAATACCTGTGTCACTAAAGGTTTTGCGGTCCAGGGTCACATATATGTATTTACATTTAAAACGTGTGACAACTTGCCTCCAGTCTGATAAAGTGTTTCACATTTCAGTTAATAACTGCTCTTATTTTATGGTTTCTTCTTAGATGTATGTCAGAATGGTTTTATTGTGCTCATTTGTTACCCATTAGACATTTTAAAATGCTGGTTTTGATTTGCACAATTCAACTTTTGATTCAAAATCTTATGGTTATTAAGGTAAAGCCCCTGTTTTCTTGGTT
Source organism: Labeo catla (assembly GCA_012976165.1). Lineage (NCBI taxonomy): Eukaryota > Metazoa > Chordata > Actinopteri > Cypriniformes > Cyprinidae > Labeo > Labeo catla. Next base: position 368,894 of record VONZ01000070.1, read on the forward strand.
ACAACTGAATTACTTTTTTTTTTTTAAACCCATGCATTTCCGTTAGCTTTCAAAAAAAGTAGCTCAAGGAATCATTCCTTTTCGAAACAACCAATCTGTCAGTTCTTTCATAATATGAACACGATGATGTTCCTCTTTATGTCATGAAAGCATGAGTAACATGCGCTGTCATCCCTGCTATTATGAAGCAAAATCTAGTACTGATACATCAGTGTCGTAATACTGAGATACAGGACATTCCTGCTGGATTTGATTTACACAGGTATTTACAATGTAGATGTGTAGGTTTGTGATACAAATGCAAATTACTCTCAATGCAGTGTGTAAACGGAGAGCTGATCGCATTTGCATGCACTTGAGCTGTCAGAATGGCTCTTATTTTGTTTTGCATATCAAAGTCCAGTCTGAATAATGTCGAGGCACAATTTCAAAGTGGATGTGAAGCTATAAACTGAACATATGGTTTCATATGTCTCTTTGTGAATATGGTTTTGTTGGATGTTTGATGTGTTATCATTCATAACTATTCACCCTACCCTCACCCACACGCACAGGATCTGTTTATTCCATGTGCAAATATCAACTAGGCTGCATTTAGAGGCCAGAAATCATGCCATCCATTCTGCCCACCCTTTCTCCCCACCAGAAGTCTTTGTGTCCACTGGCATCTGTGTGTCTCGCCTGGCTCAGTGGATCAATGTCTGGCAGTGCTCTATGGTGAGAAAGAGCGGCTCAGCGTGTGTCGGAGGTAAATAAACGGATGATCGGCTGGAACCGGTGCCAGCAGGAGAAGAATAAAAGAGTGCTCTCTGTCTGTCCTCCCTCTGCTCACAGGCCAGAGATCTTTAAGAGCATCAATCTGTATTTACTTACCAGAGTCTGAATTATTGGCAGGTGTTAAAGGGAGTGCTGTGTTTGCGTGCAGCTTGTCATTTGGCATGTGTGTAATGTAAATGTCAATAGTCTTTTGTGGTGTGAGTGTCTTATTCTGCTTGTGTTTACAGTGGTGTTCCTTGTCATCAGGTTTGCCTAGTTTACAGAGTAGTATGTGCAAATCTGTGCTTATCAACCTGTTAATGGTTTAATGTGCCTCTACCTACATTTTCGCGAAACCTCAGAAACTTACCTGAATTCATCTTCCACATGAAATGAATTTTAGGGCCAGTAAAACACCAACAACTGTTTTTTTTTTCCACAAATTTTGATTACAGGTGCAAATTATTAATTCATAAAGGCTTATTTTCATGTTGTGACCTTAAAACACTTTTACCATAGTGCATTCTTACATTTGAGTCACATAATCCGCTCCATATGGCCTTTCTGACATAGTAAACTTGCTTGATAGCGCACCTGGTAAAACATTGCACTTGTAATGTTTAGCATTTGTGCACGAGTTAGGTTTAATGCAAGTCATGATAAAACCGATCAAAGACTTTTACAAGCAAGGTAAAATGGCAGGGTTGCTTTAGCAAAACTCAACACGGTTTTGAGATGTCTATTAATAGTTAAAGGACTGAGCTGAAGAATATTCAAAAGTTTGTTTCTGAAGGAATCAAAATCGTTCTTGAAAATTTGACACTGAATTGGAAGTTGAAACAGTATTGCTAGTGAAACAATAACTACTACTTTTGTTTGAGACAAATTATGATTACAGGTGCAAATTATTGATTAATAAAGGCTTATTTTGATTAGGGGTGTAAGAAAATATCGATACACATGTGTATTGCAATATTTTGTTTGGCGATACTGTATCGATTCTCAAAAATGGAATATCGATTAAAAAAAAAAATAAAAAATCATACAAGATTCATGACAGTTGCTTCGTTTTGAGCGGATATCCTGACCGGTAGATTGCAGCCATCTTATCTCTGCCGTGACCTTAAAACACTTTTACCATAGTGCATGATTTGTAGACTAATACACTTTGACACTTGAATTACATAATCAGCTCTATATGCATGGCTTTTCTGACATAGTAAACGTGCTTGGTAGCGCACCCGGTACAGCATTGCACTTGCAATGTGGAGCCTTTGTGCATGGGTTAGGTTGAACACAAGTCACGGTAACACAGGTCAAAGACATGTATAGGCAAGCTAAAATGGCAGAGTTGCTTTAGCAAATGCTTTTAATCTTAAGTTTGCTTGTCGTTAATGTTACCAGATTCACATTCATCTTTTTCTAAGAAAAAACTGATTGCACTTTAAGCGCCGTTTACTTTAAAAATATCACAAAACGTGCAAGGAGCAGTGCAGTATTGTGGAGAAATGCCACCACAGAAACATATTTCCACTAAGAATATGCTGCATAATATATTGATAATGATTAAAAGCAACATAGTTTTGAGGGATCTGTTTTAATATTTAAAGGTCTGGGCTGGAATCCAAAATGCTGTAGATTCAAAACTTGCACATTTCTGTGAAGAAAGAGTCAAAATCGGTCTTGAAAAATTGACACTGAATTGGAAGTTGAAACATTAGTGCTAGTAAAATAACAACTACTTTTGTTTCAGACAAATTATAATTACAGGTGCAAATTATTGATTATTAAAGGCTTATTTCATGTTATGACCTGAAAACACTTTTACCATAGTGCAGGATTTGTGGACTAATACATTTTGACATTTGAATCACATAATCAGCTCCATATGTATGGATTTTCTGACTTGGTAAACTTGCTTGGTAGCGCACCCGGTACAGCATTGCACTTGCAATTTGGAGCATTTATGCACGGGTGATGTTAAACACAAGTCACGTAACACAGATTAAAGACTTGTAGGAGCAAGCTAAAATGGCAGAGTTGCTTTAGCAAATGCTTTTAATTTCAAGTTATATTTTCGTTAATGTTACCAGATTCACATTCATCTGTCTCAGAGAAAACTTATAGTGCTGCTTACTTTGAAAATTTAGAAATATAATATTGTTGTGCAGAAATGTCACCACAGACACATTTTTCCACTAAGACTATGTTAATAGCATAATAAAAAAGCTGTTTATATATTTAAAGGTCTGGGCTGGAATCCAAAAGGTTGTAGATTCAAAACTTGCACATTTCTGTGAGGACAGAATCAGAATCTCTGTCTGTTTGACACTGAGTTTGGCACTGAATTGGGAGTTGAAGTTGAATTAAAACCACTATTTACAGTTTCAACTGAAGGTGTTAAGTTGTAGGTCTTCAGTGTCATATTACATATTACAAAACTTCCATATTTGATGTCAGTGGCATCCAATAGTAGTGGATTTGCAAGTCTCATAATCACTGTTCCGTATTGAATATGCCATGTTACAGTGTAAATGAGGTTTGTGAACTACAGGAGAGGGCAAGATTTTCAATTTCAAGTGTATTGTAGTCTTAACTAGTGCTGATAACGTTTTTCAGTAACTGATATAGATACCAGTAACTAAAGATGTAGATTGCTGATATCTTGTTGATGAGATGAATAGCAATTTGCTGGAAATGAAATAAGCTCCTTTCACATAACATTTTTGTAAATTAAAAATAATTCTTCATGTATTAGTGCTGTTGGTAGATGTGGAACTGACACATATGGCAACTACTAATCTATCTGTAATCGAGTTGTCGCTTGATACTCTCAAAATGACAATGTCATCTGATATATCGGTCTCTTACTAATGCTATCTTGACATGTTTTTTGAGGAAGCACTATATCTCATTCTTATCTGTATGGTAACTGTAAATCGGCTGCTTGTAAGCAGTGTAACTCTCCTAAAATGCACAGATATAGCTGGTTCTATATTTGCAGTGGTTCTCAGAGGGGTTTCCTCTCTTCAGTAGTGTCACATCTGTACTCATTTAGGAGCTCTGTGTAGCTTTGGTTTCATTGAATGCTGACAGTTTGGGCCTCTGTGGACATTATCCAGCACTTGTCAAGGTGCTGTCACCTGAATATTCTTAAATTCACTTGCACTAGAGACTTCCTTTCTTTCTCTTCATTCTGTTTGTCATGCCCCTTGAAGAGATAGTTCATGTTATATCATGTTGTCTACTGTGGAATACCAAAGGGGTTGTTTTGAAGAATATAAACTCTACAATCAAGGAGAATGTAAAGCAAAGACAGTCAAGCTCCAAAAAGTAGAAATGACATGCTATATTCCAAGTCATGTGACAGTTTTGTATGAGGAACAGTGTGAAATGAATTTATAAATCACTTAAATTCTTGCTTGACAGCTGTGGTTGCCTTTCTTATTCGTTGTGTGGAAAAGCGCAGCTTCTTCTGTAAATATCTTTTATGTTCCGTGATAGAAAGACGTGAGGGTGAGTAAATGGTGAAAGAATTTTTGGATGAGATATTCCTTTATGGCCATGAACATACCTGTGAAGTGATAGAAGGACTTGTCTCAGTGTATCCGAGGTTTCCTCATGCTTGGAGATTAAAGAGAAGCACTTGCACACTTGCACTGTTTTTTTTTCTTACTGGGTATTGTAAGGAACAAGGCATCATGTTGAGACTTGCTGTTTTGTTTTGAAAGAGTTTGAGAGTGTGAGTTTGAGAATTCTCTCTCTCTCCCTTTCGTGGAATGTCGTTTCAACATGGCCGGGTCTGCAGATTTGGACATGCTGCCTTATCTGTTCATAAGTGCGCTTGTCTGCTTAGACATATTTTGTCCATGTGTGTACTTGACATCCATTACTTTTTTTTTCAGATGTCTTTAAACTTATCTGTCTGTCTGTCTGTCTGTTGCATTTTTCTCTCTGTCTGCCTGTCCATCTTTCTTTCCATCTGTTTGTCAAATGCCTGACTGTTAGTTTTGTTGTTTATCAGTCCATATTTATCCTTCTGCTTGTTTTTTTTTGTCCATCTGTTTTTTCATTTCCTGTGCATCTGTCCATCTGTTTGACAGTTTTCTGCATCCCTGTCTGCCTGCCTGTCTGTCTTTCTGCCTATCTATCATCTTAACAGTTTGTCCATTGCCTGTCTGTCTGTCCGTCCTCCTGTTTTCCCCTCTCCAGTCTGTCTATTAGCCTTTTTTATGTTTATTTGTCTGTCTGTCGCCTGTCTGTCCTTCTGGCTGTCTATATGTCTGTGTGTCTGTTTATTAGTCTATTCTGTCTAGTCTGTCTGCCTATCTGTCCATCCATCTGTCCATATGTTTGTCTATCGCCTGCCTGCCTGTCTGTCTTCTCTGTCAGTTTAATTGCCTGACTATCCGTCTGTCCATTTGTCCATCAACTCTCTGTCTGTCCATCATCTGTCTGATTTTATCTGTTTGTTTGTTTGTCTGTATGTTTATTAGTCTATTCTTTGTCTGCCCGTCTGTCCTACGGGCTATCTATATGCCTCTCTCTCTGTCTGTTTATTAGTCTGTTCTTTGTCTGTCTTCCTGTCTGTCCCTCTGTTTGTCTATTTTGCCTGTCTGTCTGTCTTGTCTGCCTGTCTATTTAATTGCTTGTCTATACGTCTGTCTCTTTGTCCATCAGCTATCTGTCTGTCCTCTGTCTGTCTATGTTTATTTGTCTGTCCATTGCCTGTCTGTCCTTAAGGCTGTCTTTATGGTTGTCTATCTATTTGTCTGTCTATCTTTCTGTGTCTTTGTCCATCACCTATCTGTTTGTCCAACTCCTGTCTGTCCATTTGTCAATTCGTCTGGCCTATGTCTATTATCTGTCTGTCTGTCTATCTATCTATATATGTGTCTATCTATCAGTCTTCATTTTAAGCATTAGTCGGCTATTTTCATTCTGATTGCATAGCCTAATAAGTGCTCAAGCGCACACATAAAGCTTGTCACAGTGCACCGGCAGACATAATAATTGTGTCAGGGAAAAACAGCAAGGAGACTACATTAATGTTTTAATAATTTGATAAATTAGTGCTGCCTTTGTTTTCGTCTTAAGAGATGGAGACGGCGACACTGACTTGTCATCTCCACAGTAGCAATGCGCTTGTATGCATGTTTCATACTGATTACATAATCTGAGAATATTTGTTTCCTATTTCAATTGGTTCATTTAAAAGTAGACATTTCACTCTGTAGATATATTTTTCATGCATGTAAGGCAAGTATACACAGTTTCTACCAAGACGGCAGGAAGCGCATCCAAAAATGCTCAACCAAAAATGACGGAGTATTTTAAGTGCAAGTGAGCGCACCGGCGCCTCCATCTGTCATGCAGTGAGCGCGCTACTATTTAGCTTCCACAATCCACACAGACACTTCAATAGCGCACATTTTTCTAGGTTAACATTAAACGGAGTTGCTATGTGAAGTTGCTACTACATACACCTTTTAGATGAAAAGCCATATTTGAGGTCGATGAATGATAGGTGAGCATTTGGATGTCCTGCCTGATGCGTATAGACTACCCGTTAACAATCTGTCTGTCATAGACTGCGTGACTATGCCACTTCCTGTGAACTTTTTTTTGTTTTTTTTTCTGCTAATAAAATTTTGGTCACCAAGCCTCTTCTAGTTAACTATTCGGGGCCAGCCTTACTGTTTATACATTCATCTCTATCCATAACCTGGCTATTTGTCTGTTTGTCTCATCTTTTAAAAAGACTTTCACTACTTTCTTTGTAAATCAACAGAACCAGTGTCTCATTATGAGGTCTGTAGGAAGATATCTGTAGTATTGGTCTGATGATTGCTAGATAAACCACCACACAGTTTTTCCTTGGCTTGCCTCATCAATTGCTTAAAGAGTGTATGAAGGACCAGACAATCAAACACTGACTGCTGTCAGTACTTCATGTGCTAAGTGCCTTTTAAGCTATATATGACTTGTTCCTCCATAATTATATCATCAAATAATAAATGTATTGAGTGAAGAGCCATTTGACTTTTTTAACAGTGAGGTAAGCTTGTATGACTGGGCTGAATTCTTAGACATATTCTCAGAGGTTTTATTAGATGCATTTTGATCAAAGGACTCAGAGCTTTGAAGTGTCGGATGCTAGGCACAAATGTGCAATCTCCTCTACTGAAGACTCTTAAACCTCGTCTGTTAGCCATTTCTTGTTTGCTACATCGAATCAGACTGCAAACTTCTGTAAAAGTGCTGAGTGTTATTTATCTAGAGATTGTGTTAGACTCTGTTCACACAGACTGTCACTTCTGATTCCCACAAAACCTGGCGAAGGGAAGTTTCTCTGAAGAATAGCCAGTGTAGTGGTGGATTCCTGTGGGGAAGATGAAAGGGCAGGTGCTTCCTGAAGAACTGCAGTGACTGGGAACAGAACAGGGCTGTGGTTATGGTGTTAACATGGGTGACAGAACTATCAAAATGGACAGAGTTGAAACGGAGAGCAAGAGTCAGAAACTAACCATGCTGAACCCATTCGGTGATGTGGTTTATCTTAGTAAGCTTAGTAATTTATTAATTTACACAATCATTGGTTGGTTATGCTTTGAATATTTCATGCTTAATCATAGTCTGATATTACTATCACACTGATTAGCTTCAATCATTGTGGCATTCATCTGGAAACATTTAGCCACAAAGGGTTAAAATTCATCAGTAACGTTTTATTTTAGGGACCAATTCTCTCTATTAACTAGTTACTTATTAGCATGCATATTGCTATCACATTAGCTGTTTATTAGTACTTATAACACATTTTAATGCATTATTCATATTTAGGTCCCTTAAAGGGGTCATCAGATGCTAAGTTCACTTTTACATGTTGTTTGAACATTAATGTGTGTTGGCAGTGTATGTACAAATCTACCCTGTAATGGTAAAAATTAGGGGTGTGACGAGACACTTGTCCCACGAGACGAGACGAAACACGAGACTGGGTTCACGAGAACGAGACGAGACAAGATTTTTAAGCTTTTCTTAAGAAATCCTCAGTGATTTAAATATATAGGGAAAATAGTCTTTTATTCAACTGAAAAAGACAAAAGGCCAAAAAAATGTAGGTGCATTTTGAACTTTATGAAAGTAAACTTCCATTTTAATGAATTATATGCAGTAATAAACAACATTTAAACAAGAGCTTCAAGATTCTGGATTAATTGAGAATCCCAGTTGTTTTTAATTAATTGGAGACCATGGTTCTCATGATTCTGGAGAAATAAGATTAGAAAACTAAACAAAATAATGTAATTTACTAGTGGTTCTGACAAACTGTTCATTGCTTAAGTCTTTTAAAATCATATATTAATTTAAACAAAATAAAAAAACAAACAAACATTCAATGACGGAGTCAGTGTCTCACTTCATTAAGACTTGTTTGACTATTGAAATCTCCTGAATGAATGATTCAATGACATACTTTTTTTAAACGGGCAGTTGTTGCCACCTCCTGGCGGAAGAGGTTAATCGTTACTATACATACAAGATAGTTTCGTTTTGATCGCTACTGTAGACAATAAGTGTTTATACCCAAACTGTAAACTTTTATCCTAGTACTTCTGTTATTTAAATGTCTGTAACACAGAAATAATGATTGTAATGTGGTTGAAAACACTGTTTGTGTTGCTTTTTCTGTGTTCACATTTACCCCGACCCTCTGGTTCATTAACATGGGCAGCGACAAAACGTGTTTCTCACGCTCCACTGACACTCGCGATGTGAAACAGTCCTAATAGACATAGCTAAATCGTTGTCATTCAGGAATAAGATCGCGTGCTACGAGATCTCGTCACATCCCTAGTAAAAATCCATGCAGTGGTTTTTAATTAATCTGTAAAAAATAATATCCCCTTTTTCAAATCGAGCCATTCTCAAATGCCTGTCGGTGTGCCGTCACACCCACAGAGGCCGCTCCCACGATAGTTGATTGACATGAGCATCTTACCTCAGACCCGCCTTAAATCAGCTGTAACAGTCCAGTAACCTCCATTGTTTCAATGCCGGAGCAAGAATGTAAGTTAGACAAGAATATCTCCGATTGAGCGATTGAGGTGTTGTGTTGCTGGATGTAATAATGAACATAGTGGTCGTCATTTACTCCCGACATCTGAGCCGCTGAAGATGCAGTGGATTATGTTTGTTTGTGAAGGGAATGCGCCTCCCGATCTACATAAATGCGTCTATGTTCGCACAAATCATTTGTGATCCAGCTTCACTTACAGCAGAAGTGAGTTAAGGGTTTTTTTTATGAATCTTTGTGATCGCCTTTCCTAATAACGTGCTAGTTAGCAAGTTTAGTGGCTAAACGCAGCTAACTGCGGCTAAAGTAAACAGACTCGTCATTCCATAGAGAGAAGAGAGGGGCGGGACGAGCAGAGCTTATTTGCATTTAAAGGAACAACCCCTCAGAATGGGAGGATTTTTGCAGAGCTCATTTTGACAAGGTAAAAAGGGTGTTGTTTTACACAACCATTGAGAATTTTTAACCAAAGTATATTATAGACTTTTCATTAAGACCCTAAAGAATCATATCAACTTGTGGTAAATGGGCATCCGATGACCCCTTTAATCAACCTCATACCTAAACTTGACAACTACCTTACTAACTATTAATAAGCAGCAAATTAGGAGTTTATTGAAGCAAAAGCCATAGTTAATGGTTTGTTAATAGCGAGAACTGAACTTAAAATAAAGTGTGACCAAAGTATGAGTTGTAACTGTGTAGTAGCTTAAAATGCAAAAAGCACTTTATCTACTCTGTATGCATTTGGTGTTGGGCTGTAGGATAATTGATGCTTTATAGAGGTTAGGTTATGTTTTCCGCTTTCGTGTTGTATGAAGAACACACAAGGCTCTGTTTGATGTGGCTGATACACACCTTATCGTTGAGTGGTTTGGTTGGTGAACTGTGTGACCAAGGACTGATCTGTATCACTTCCTGTTGTCAGTTTATACACTAGCTAGCTATATTTTGTGTCAAGTCTGGTTGAGTATAACAACCAGGGGCCATATGTATAAAGCCACTCAGAGTAAAATTTTAGTCTTAAGTGTGTCAAAATTCTAAGAATGAGAATGAGGGATTTTTTTTTTTCTTTTCTTTTCTTAGACTTAAGAATAAGAGTGATTCATAAAGGTTTCTAAGTGTTAAGACTAGGTCTCAGCTCCTAAATTATTTAAGAGAGCTGAAGAGGTCTCCTAGCCTAGTTAGAAGTAACAAGATGGCAGCAAAGAGGAGGAGACACACACTTTACAATGCACATATGTCATATTGGTGTTATATGATGCTACCGAATTTATAGAACTATACGAACTTGATCATCAAACTATTGTTTTGTAACTGGCCAAGTAAGAAATGTATTTACTTACTTATTCCACACTACAAATCAATTCTCTAACTGCTAAATAAAAGTAGTAATTAATTTTTTTTTTTTTCGCTGGAAAATTGGAAAAATGCAGCAATGCTCCAGTGATAAGACAGTAAGCAGGGTCTTAAATGTTGTGACACTAACCCCACCAAACACAACCGTGGCCAAAAATGTAATTATTGTTTTTGTAGTTACATCAAATGATTGGTGTTGTGCTGCTGTGACTTTACTTGAGCAGGCTCACTATTGGCTGTTTTAGAGGTCAAGGGTGGCCATTTTGGGGTTGACATCATTGTAGTCCTTAGTTCACAACACTTAAGTGTCCTCTCAGTCAACACTTAAGAATCTTAAAGAGTCTTAGACTTCACTGAAAGTTACTTTTAGCTTCTTTATAAAAGTCTCCTACTCTTAAAAATGTCCTACTTTTTACTAAGAATTTTTTGACACTTAAGTCAAAGTTTAAGACTATTCTTAAGAGCATTTCTGAGAAGGTTTATACATACGGGCCCAGATGTGACTTGATGTCTCAATGCATGGAAAAAATTTTATTTCTATGTTAATCAAAGTTTTTAGCTGCAACTGCAGTACTTGATGAATGATTATTTTGGGTACTTATTAGGGCTGCACGATTAATCGAAAAAAAAAAAATCACGGTCTTGATTCATACATAAATGTGATCTCATTTCTAAATGATGGCGATTCACTTCCGTGTATTTCCCTGCATTCAGATCATGCTGCATTCACGCGTTATTGGTCACACTCACACAATAACAAAACACTATTAATTCACCAATCAATCGTAAATCTGGATCTCGTCTCTCCTCTCCCTCGTTGGCCACGTTCCGCTGTCACTCACGTAAGGTGTAACAAGGCAGCAGACCTAAATGGAGTCAGTTTGCTTCGTGGATTTGTAGCGGTAAGAGGGAAAAAAAAATTAACCCCAGTGTGGAAAATCCTGGTGGCGACGGTGAGAGTGAGGATGTACTGTAACAATATTGGTACAGAAAAAACACGCGCCACGAGGACCAAAGTTCAACCTGCTGCACTGCGAGAGCCCACTAGACTAGAGAAGATGCATTTATTATCTCGATCTGGAAAACCTGAGCGCGTTGCACTGCATGCGCATCGTGACTGCGTCACTTCCATTATTATGAACGCAGCTGCCACGCACCTACATTTGAAATAACCAACTTGAGCGTGCAAAAGACGCAATATGTGAACGGCTCTGTCACGCGAGCACTAAACAGAGCCAGTGTGAAACACTTGTGGTATATAATGGTATATAATTATAGTATGTATGTATTGGTGATTAAGCTATAGCATGTGTTCATTTATACTGAATGTTTTTAGACTACCTTTTTCATACAAATAGGCTACCTATAAAACCGTGTAGTTATATTTTTACTATGGTATTGAGGCACCATTATGTGTGGTTTTAGCTGTTTATCATGATTTAAAATGTATGCTAGCTACTATGGGAGACCAAAGCTTAATTTAAAATAATAATAATAAATTGAACCATATAAAACTGAGGTTGCTACAATTTTAACTGGTGTTACTGATTGAAAATGAACAAAAATTTACCTCTGCATCGTCAAGATACTATCCAATGTGCATTTCTAAGAGACCAGAGAAGTGATATTATTATTATTATTATTATTATTATCATTATCAGAGAACCCAAACCTGTTCCTTGATTTGAAACAATACAAACCTGTGGTCTGCTTTATTTTATTATTGGTTATTTTATTATTGGTTTATTTATTGTTTGTTAATGTTCTCGTATGTTCAAAAGCTTTAAAATTATTTTTATTCACTTTAAGGGGTCTAAAATAAAGAAAAGAGACTATTTTTTGTTACTCCAGCACTTTATTATACTAAATGTTTTGTGTTGTTTTTTTTTTTGTTTTTTTTGTACTTGACTGCATTAAATTTTGGTTGAAAAAATGAGAATCGTGTAAGAGAGTCGTGATCTCAATTCCCATGGAGAAAAATCGTGATCCACATTTTAGTAAGAATCGTGCAGCACTAGTACTTATGTCTTTTCTTTAACTAATGAAGAAAAAATTGAAAGAATTATTAATTTTATTAATTTCTTCCAATTGATTGATTAATCAAATAAATATTTGACAGCTCAATCAGTTGTCAAAACAGCTGTTAGCTGCAGCCCTAAAGGAAACAAGAATGTTCAAACTGTAAACTCTTTGTGAACAAAAATAATGTATTTTGTGGCAAAGATTGTATCTGTCAAATTGCTTGTTGCTGGAATTTTATCGCATCGCATCTCATCTGGTTAGGAAACAGTGTAAAACACATTTCTGTATTTGGAGATTGGGGTTTTTTTGATCTTGATATGTTCAGTTGTCGCTCATTTTGGTGATAAAGGTTCAATTCTGACCTGCAACTTTTCCTACTCCCACTTCTATCTTTCTCCTTAATAGTTGTAAAATGCTATCTCACCGTTCAATAAAAAGCCCAAAAGCCCAAATGGACTTTATTGTTAATAACCTGTGATTAAAGAAGACAAGCTAAATGTCAGATACAGTTGGTAAAACTAGGTTAAAATCAATTTATCTCTGAGTGAAGGGGAGTCCCACTGACCTGGTTGGGGCTGATCTCAACAACAGCTTCATTGCCCTCAGAATGAACCTCTTTTGACTGGATTAAACTCAGTCATGTGTTGGACATTTAACCATTCGTAATTTCTCTGTGGATCCTTAACAAGAGGGGGCAGCTCTACATTTAATTCATATTCAACAGTTTGATGCTACAAGTTCTAGCTCCTGTTTGGCCAGTTTAGGAGCTGTTGATGAATGACTCCTAAAAGTCTAGCAGCCTGCCTAGGCAGCATTTTAAGTAATCGTAGATGTCCTCCCCAAGGCTGTTCCAAAGGTATTTGAACGTTCTTCCACATTGTACAAATTCATATGAAAATGTAAAATAGTTACATTTTCTCAAGTGTTTCAGTTGGTATAAAACTTAAGCTATTCTAAAATCATATTTGAGCTTTTAAGCTATTCTAAGATCGTATTTGAGTGAAATTCTAAGGCATTTTCAGAGAAGACAGTCCTGAGAGAGCTCAGTTTGGTACACATATGCTGTCTGATCTCTGCACACACATCTAAAGCTTGAGCATGTAAAGAATCTGCTCCAAAATGTCCAAATACACTCAAAAATATGTAAAAAATCCAGTTTGTATGAGTAAACACAGTTGGTTATGTATTATTAAGTGAATATAAACACTTGGGAGAAACTGTATGTATCTACACTGCCGTTCACACTAGCACTTTTGCACACCCGGGTTCGACTGGCATTATAGTTTGGCTCGTTTGGATGATGTGAACACTGTCTTCCGACCTCAGGTGCGCACCCGCGGACCGTACCCGTGTCCACTTAAAAAGGGTGGTCTGGGGTTCAGTTCATGTAACTCCAATTTCACTTAAACCATCAAATTATTAAAGGGACAAAAAAAAGTGTCAGATCAGTGTTGCTAACTGCTTTTAATTGAAACGAGCTAAAATGTAGCTGATGAGGGTGAGATTAATAATGGGGAGTTCACTGATCCATATAAACATAAATGTATAAATGGGAGAGTGTTGTAATCTAATTAAGGTTTGTCCAACACACTGATTTTGTTGCTGTGTTTTTGAATGAAGTCTCAAAAGGGGTGAGGAAGTCACCCCTTATTAATAATTGGTTGGTCCTCTCTTGTTTTTGCATGTGTACATAATTAATTTGTGTGACAGCATGGCCACAATTATAACCACAAAATTTGGCATGTTTCATTGCATTATTATCAGAAATAAAACAATTGACTCCAAGCAAATATTCAATATGCTTACTTTTTTTTTTTTTTCTTTTCTTTTTCTTTTGGCCACTATGGCAGTTTATTGGCTTTCCAAATGATGGTCAAACCATGAGCCACTTGAAGATTGTGGGCTTTCTTGGAGTTATTGGAGCTATTGATTGAACTCATGTTTACATCATTGCTCCAACTGTAACTGAGAAGACATACCAATAGAAAAGGATTTCAAAACATCAGTAGTAATTTGTGATAATGTTGCACAATGCCAAGCATTTAAAAATACATTAAAATATTAAATAGTGTCTTAAATGATTTCATTGTAGTTACATCAAATGATTGGTGTTGTGCTGCTGTGACTTTACTTGAGCAGGCTCTTTATTGGGTGTTTCATAGGTCAAGGGCGGACATTTTGGGTTGACATCATTGTAGTCCTTAGTTCACAACACTTAAGTGTCCTCTCAGTCAACACTTAAGAATCTGTCTTAGACCTCTGAAAGATGCTTTTAGCTTCTTTATGAAAGTCTCCTACTCCTAGATAAATCCTACTTTTTACTAAGAATTTTTTGACACTTAAGGCAAAGTTTAAGACTATTCTTAAGAGCATTTCTGAGAATTTTATGCATAGAGGCCCAGAGAGCAATGTTATGCATTTTGCCACCTTCTTAAAGGTAAATAGCTGCTGGCTTGACGATGCAAACGAACCGCGGTTCCAAATAAAATAATATGAACACAGTCCAGTGGGGGCAGGGGGAGGGATGAGCAATCAAACTCCGGTTCGGACCAGGCAATCGAACCAAGTGTGAAAGCACCAAGTTTAGTTTTTTTAAAGAATTTTCCTATGTTCATCAAGGCTGCATTTATTTGATCAAAAATACAGAAAAAAACTGTAATATTGTGAAATATTTTTGCAAAAGAATGTTTTGTTTTTTTTTTGTTTTGTTTTAATATACTCTAAAATATTATTTATTTCTTTGATGCAAAGCTGAATTTTCTTCTGTCATTACTCCAGTCCAGAAATCAATCTGATATGCTAATTTATTATCAGTATTGAAAACAGTTTGCTTGTCTTTTTTTAACAATATAATCTAATGTTCAAAAGTTTGGGGTCAGTAATTTATTTATTTTTTTTTTTGGATAGAAGTTGATAAGTGAAAGTAAAGGCTACTAATAAATGCTGTACCTTTTAACTTTTTATTCATCAAAGAACCCTGAAAAAGTATAAGAAATATTAAGCACCACAACTGTTTCCATCATTGTTAATAATCAGCATTTTAGAATGATTTATGACAGATCATGTGACACTGCAGACTGGAGTAATAATGCTGATAATTCAGCTTTGAATCACAGAAATAAATTATATTAAAGTATATTAAAATATGAAACTGTTACTTTAAATTCTAATAATATTTTAGAATATTACAACTTTTTTCTGTATATGCTGACAAGCAGAAGAGATACCTTTAAAAAAAAAAAACATTCTTACCGAACCCAAACTTTTCAACAACATTGTTTATTCATTTTTTTTTTTTTATTTGTTCTTTTTTATTTTATTCAAATAGCTCACCCCTTAATTGTACAGTGCTTTATTTTACATTGGTCACATGTATGAACATGACTGGCCTTGACTAAGTGAGGGTGATTTCACATATTACACATTTAACAGTTCCCACTCTCGACCCCTGACACTCTTCACACCCTTGAGTCATTCACAGTGACTATTTCCTCACTCTCACATTTAAATATTTCCTGTTGTGTGTTTAAATGTGTGTTAAAGCATCAGGATATGATCAGTAGGAAGTACTTTATTTGACTGTCAGCCGTGAACCAGAATGCACTGGAAGTGATTGAGTTGCATGACAAAGTCCTCAACTTTAAATCATTTGCCCTCATTTGTCTCAAACACACACACACACACACGCACAGATGCTCGGTTGCTGGAATGTGGTTTATCAGGAACTGAATATTAAAATTAGCACTTGTTGTTTGCTATTCCTGTAACTGTCATAATTGACTGCAAATAATTTGGCGTTCAGTGACTGATAACCAAATCTGAGCTACTGTATTTGATACCTTATTTGCTCACTTTGAAATGCATTCACTGCAGAAAAGTTGTAAATTAGGAGTTTTCAATCAGATTACTGAAGTATTTGAGGGGGTTATTACAGCAAGCATCTCTGGAAACTCCATTCAGAGTTCAGCAGTTGTTTTCACAACTAATGGGCTGTTTCACTGTGAGGAATCTGACACCATTAGGATGGCATTCCAGGAACTAAACTGGACAAGTAGATCCTCTTTTTTTTTTTTCTAGGAGTGCAAAAACAGAATAGCCATTTCAGAGAAAACAAGAACATTTGCTAACACACAAATTTTTACTTTTATGTTCTGACAGAAAACAAATCTGAAACCAATTAATAAGACTTCTTGGAAGTCTAAGCCAATACGTGATTTACGCTCTATTTTTTGCTTTCAGTATTAAAACAAATGGGGTCTCTTGAACTGAGGGAAGAACATTGCCTTCCATTGGCTTTTCCTGTGTTTTGTTAAACAGTAAAAACTGATATTTTGAAGTATTACAAATTAAATTTTTCTTTAAGTAGGGCTTGAGCACCGATGGTGGTTCTTCTCCAAAATGAATCACATTTTTATGTGCCTAAACATGCTCGAAAACTCATGAAACTTTGCACACTCGTGGTGAAAATTTACATCTCATATGGGTTTCAGAAGTGGGTTTGTCAAAATGGCTCGATAGCGCCACCTGTAAAATTTCAACTAAGTGCTTCTCGAGCTCTGTTTTACATACATGTACGAAATTTGGTAGACACATGTAACACACCAATACCTTCAAAAAAGTCCCTCGGTATGAAGTCCGAAACCCAACAGGAAGTCTGTCAGTTTGAATTTTCTCAGCAAACTTTGTGGCGTTTTTGCCATTTTCAGGCATTGTATTTTAAGGAGCTTCTCCTAGAAATTAATTCAGATCAACACCAAATTTGGTCAGTGTAATTTAAAGCCCTTTGTGACGATAAATTGCGAAGATCTTGAGTTTTCGTTAAAGGTCATGTCGGTGGCGGCCTGACAAATTTCGATGTTTCACCATAAAACAGTAACTTGTTATAACTCAAGCATGCAATGTCCGATCTGCCCCAAACTTAACATGTTTGATAAGAGTCCAGTCCTGAACACATGCCCATGGCCATATTCAGTTACGGTCATAGCGCCACCTGCTGGCAACAGGAAGTGACATGTTTTGCACTGTAACAAACTCCGATGAGAGATTTGATGATCTAACGTTTGATGACATCAACGTTATATTTGGTCAGTCTAATCTAAAGGCCTTTGCAGTGTTAAATTGGGAAAATCTTGAGTTTTCGCTAAAGGGCTTGTCCGTGGTGGCCTGACAACGTTCGATGGTTCACCATGTAAAAGGAAGCTGTTATAACTCATACATAAGCCATACAATGTCTGATCTGCCACAAACCTTATCCATTCGATAAGAGTCCTGGTCTGAACACATCTAAAGGCCAATATGCAGTTATAATCATAGCGCCACCTGTTGGCAACAGGATGTCATGCTTTACACTAACTCAAACATACCATGTTCATTCTGCACCAAACTTTATATGCTTGATCAAAGTCCTGGCCTGAAGACTTCTACATATCCAGTTACAGTCATAGATGCCACCAGCTGACAGCAGGAAGTTTGGCACATATAAATTACTTTGACAACTTCCTCCTTTGTTTACCACTTTAAATGCATATTGCACACCGTTTGCTGTTTTCCTAAAGCCACCGGGTAGCGGTGAGCCCGGGCCCTTTCAACGCTGCTTGCAGCTTTAATTATCAAATGTATTTTATCCCTGTAATCAAAGCTGAATTTTCAGCATCATTTCTCCAGTCCTCAGTGAAACATTCTAATATGCTGATTTGATGCTCAAGAAACATTTCTGATTGTTATTAGTGTTGAAACACTTTCAATATGCTTATGTAGACAGGAGACAGCAGCGCAGCTCAAAGGGTTTTAGGACAAAAGTTTTCTCCTTTCATTTTCCCTTATTTTTCTATTAAATTGCAATTAGTCATTCGTAAAACAGTTTTTTCACATCTTACCCAATGATTATTCAGAGGAAGTCTGCAGAGCTCTGCGAAAAGTACTTAAACATGGGGAATTTCATAAATGAATAATAGTCAGATTCTCAGAAAATCTGCAGACATAGTTTCTGTTTAAACGTGCAACAATCTGGAAAAAACAGCTTGTGTGTTGTTCTGAAGGCAGATTTCCATTCTTTATCCTTCATGATGTTTTTTTCCCTTCGCCTCCTCCGGTTCCTGGCAGGCCATAACCCACCTGCTGTGAGCACCACCTACTCCTACTTACGAACTTCAAACGCTGTTTTATTTGGACACAGAAGAGTTAGCCGCTGTAATGTCCTTTCTGGACACCAGTTAGTCTTGTCTAGACATTTTGATTGCTTGTTCTAATTTAGTAGCCCCTGAGCTGCTTTATTTTTCTTCAGCGTCAGCAGCATGCCACATCTTGGCGTGTCTGTTTTCTGAATGTTTTTTTGCGGCCATGTTTAAATCAAGGTTTGTATGTTCAAGACTCTTTCTTTATCCGTCTCTGTTGTCGAAACCTCTCGCGGATGTTGTGGTTTCATGTCTCAGAGACAATGTTCTCTTCTCCACTGAGGTTGTGGTTTAAAAAAAGAGGTTGATTTTCTAAAATAAATGTCGCATTTGTTTTCTTTTAAGAGAGCGCTTTTGTCTCTTGCCTTTCATACCCTTGATTTGTTGCGCGCTGAATTGTGTCAGTGCTTGAGTGAGGACTAAGAGGTCAACCCGAGTATGCGTGTTACACTTTGTTGAAGTCTCTCGGCACTGCAACGTGAAACTTGGTCTAGCTGCAGCCAAACTGGAACAGAAGTGTTCTATTTCCAGAGGAGAGAAGTGGGTCGTTTCCTTCTGCTAAAATGATGTCCATCAGACACTTTTTACCTGTGGTCAGTCTGAAATAAAGAACTGACATTATTGTCTAAGGGGTTAGCTTTATAGAGTACATATTGTAGTCAAGATCGGCTCAAGTCGTGACCAAGAACAGAATACGGGCAAGACTGAGTTACGTGCTCCCGAGTCCATGACAAGGCCAAGACCATGAGGAGCTGGGGCCTTTTTCAATAACTCTGAGTTTAAACTTGACTTACCTTGAAACTAAGTTTTCAGTTTCAGAACAGCTGAATTGTGTTAGTTCAGTCCATTCTAAGTTTAGCACGTGCACCATGACTATGAAAAGCCATGATCAATAGAGCTCGGAAATTCCGATTCGCCATGGCAACAGCTCCTGCCAAAAAGAGTCAATATGTAACTTTAATTCTTAATAACTGTTGTAATATCACAGGCAGAATGTTAAGTTATTAAACTAATATTAATTTCAATGGTATCCCACAGGCAAAAGAAAAAAAAAAAACAGCTAAAAATGAAATAATTAAATCAGGTAACATTTTAAGTATACTGTAAAAGGTTCATGGGAGTAGGCTACGTGACTTTACAAACATTTGACATTTAAATAAATGTCATTCAGTGTCTATTTTAATGTGTACGAGCTTTTTCCGCATACTTTTTTCACAAAATTAAATGTTCTCTAATCCAAACTGTTGCATTTCTTAGAGAAATGAAATTATCATTTGACTTCTACTCAGCCAACAGCAAGAAGCTTGCAAAATAATGAAGAACAGATGAAGAGGAGATGGCCACAATATCAAGTATTGGAAGAATATTAAAATCCAATAGGAGAAGGAATAACTGTTGCTTTTGCCATTTATTTTTGTCATTTTTTTCCAGTGTCTGCATGATGGAAAATATGTGCAATGAATAAATGTTCCTGCACTGCAAAAAATGCTTTTCTTATTTGGTATTTTGGTCTCGTTGTTTCCAATCCGAATTACTAAAGATTCTTAAATCAAGAAATCTTAAATCAATGGCTGAAGAAAAATGACTTGAGGTATTTAGAAAAGTACATTTCTTATTTTGCAAATTATCTGCCATTGGGGTAAGAAAAATAATCTTGTTTCCAGTTGCATTAAGATTATTTTTCTTGTTTTGAGTAAAAAAACACTTCCAAAATACTCACTAGGAAAAGCATTTTTGCAGCGTGAATGAATGAGATATTTAAACATCGCTTATGCTTTAAAAATGGGGAGGAGACCAAAAGAAACTCTGGGTTTGCCAAAGAAAACCTGCTTCTGACCTGGGTTGCATTTCCCAAAAGCATCATTAGCTAACTATGGTTGTAACTTATTTATAATGACAGAACTTGTGACCATTATTGCTTTCGGGAAATGCACCCCTGGTTAGGGTCACAGAATAAGTTACAATGGTAATTGACTCTGAGTATAAGTTACCCCTCTTTCAGAAACAGGCTTGACTTACCCTGTTTTTTCGGGTTTGACAAACCTCCCATTCTAAAATATTTTTAACAATTACATTTTGCCTCTGTCGAGTAATCACCAGTAATACCGGAAGTGGCACATTCCACATATTAAACACATTTAAAAATCATAATAAAGCATAATGCTGTTAAGAATTCACAAACGCTATGATTCAATTAAATAAAAATATATCATGCAGGTTTAATATATGCGCTTTATTTACATGTGTGTAGGTTACGTACGTGCATCTCAGAGTGGCTCCATTCACAGTAAATGCTGCTACACATAAACTGTTATCATTTACATGCGTGTAGTGTCTCAAACTCATCTCTGCATGTTGTTGTGAGTTTGGGTTTATTATAACGTTCATCTAGCGCCATTTCATCAAATTTGTGAGGTAAAGAATTTATAAACCTATGCAAACAGAGGAGAATACATCAGTATCTTTCTTAACATGCTAACTGTTCATCGTGATTTCAAAATTTAGTTTAAAAGTTTTAGCCCCTTAATCTGAGTTTATACAATTTGATGTCCACATAGGCTATTCAGGAAATTATAGAGACTGTAGCTTTTCTATCATAAAAAAATGGCCAAATATAAAAGATTAAGTGGACATTTTAATTAAATGTTGCTGAGTCAATATTAAGCAAGGATTAGATTTGGCAGTAAAATGTAAAAACAATCGCCAGGCTGTTGGCGCCTTCTGCAGGCATTTGTTATAATGCGTAATGTACATTAGCTCTATTGTTTATCAAACATTATGCATTTTAATAGTTTTGTTCAATAAAACTATATGATTGAAAAACTTCCATGACAGTTAAGTTCGCTTTTACATTTGCAGCCTTTTGTGCAATTGTACTTTGTAATACTGTTTATTTTATGTGTATCTGATTTATCTCATATATATATATATATATATATATATATATATAAAATGCGTTTGGTTTATGTTGATAGAGCGTTAATAGAGTGCTTCATTTTACAGATGATCTTAAGCTCATTGCACGCAGCTCAAACAGCTGAGCACAACATTATTAACTATGATTGGGAATGCCGTGTATATAACATTCTAATGAGAACATTATTATAATAAAATGTTGTTAATTATTTGGGTTTAGGTGCTGTGTTCCAGTTACGGCAACCGTGTTGGGAAGAGCCAAGAGCGCGTACACAACACATTCTGACTGTATGGCACCCAGTAACTGCATCACGTTGTACATATATACGTTGTAATATTATGTTTATGTTGTATAAATATCTGATTTATCTCATAGGATGCATTTCTTTGAGTTAAATAAGCCGCTAGCAAAGCACTAACATTAAGTTTACCAGTGTACATTCAGCTCTACAGCTTCAACATTGCTTGAACAGCAATGCACAACATTAATAACTATAACTGGGACTGTCATAACATTATAAAGACTACAGTAATAAAAAGTTTTTGAATTTTTGGGGGTATATTTGCTGTGTTTCAGCGCGTTGTTACGGGAAGAGCCAAGAGCGCATCCACGAGTTACACTGTAAAAAACAAAAAGACCATTTGTTGAGTCAGTTTAAAATAATTTGTTACCCTGCTGCCTTAATTTTAAGTTCAGTCAGCTCAAATTAGTTTAATCAACTTGAAATGTTAAGTTGTACTAAGTAACAACTTAGACATTTGTGTTGTTAAATTTAACAGATGGGTAACCCAGCTGCCTTAAAATTTTAAGTTGAATCAACTCAAATATCTAAGATGTCACTTAGTATAACTTAAAATTTCAAGTTGAATAAACTTTTTTTTTCTTTTTGAGTTGACTGAACTTAAAATTTTAAGGCAGCCGGGTAACAAATTATTTTAAGTTGACTCAACAAATTGTTTTTTTACAGTGTACACATCTGACTAGCGCTTACCTTTTGGGCATTTCCATCTTTTTGTGCATTAATAAGTTGTAATATTATGTTTATGGTCTATAAAAATCTAATTCTCATATAGCCTAATTAACCCGCTAACAAGTGTTTCAGTTTACCTGTGTTACCGCATTAGGGGTATTAATTTGTTACTTTATCAAAATCATTGATGCATTATTAATAACCACTGCTTTAATTTTTCTCTTATTTTCATCAAAAACATTATTTAATAATTAAAATAATTTAATTATTGTCCGTGCAGAGGATATTCCATTGTATTGTTCCATAGCTTAGGCATTTTGATTCTTTACATGTTAGTAATTATGTCCAATGACTTGTTTTCATTAATTATGCATTATTTTATTTGGACTTTTTTAAGAGGAAATTTGGTAATAGGAGACGAAAATTATTTTTCAAACATGCACTGCTCAAACCAGGCTGCTTATGTTGAAGTGTTTGGGACATGGCTTTTAATGATGAGACCTTTTTTGAAAGCAGGCTAAAATGGATTTAGATTTATCCAACATATCGGTTATTGGCTTTCAAATATAGAGAATTATGGGTTATCGGCCAAAATTTTCATGTCGGTGCATCCCTAGTGTTCGGTTTTCAGCAAGAATTCTGATATTAAAAGAAAACTTTGAAATTCTGTCATTAATTACTCACCTTGTAAGACCTTCGTTCATCTTCGGAACACAAATTAAGATGTTTTTGATAAAATCCGAAAGCTTTCTGACCCTGCATAGACAGCAACGCAACTGACACATTCAAGGCCCAGAAAGTTAGTAAGGGCATCATTAAAATAGCCCATGTGACATCAGTGGTTCAACTGTAATGTTACAAAGCTACAAGATTATTTTTGTGCGCAAAAACAAAATTAGCTTCTGATCTGTCTGAGCATGTTCATGTGTTTCAGGTGTGTGTTTGAAGTTTTAAACATCAGTGTGTGTGGAAAAGTCATTGAACTGTATTCTTCAAAAGGCTTTAAAAACTCTACAGCACACTAACATAAGCAGCAGTGCTATCATTTTAACCCGTCTCATCTCACCGTGCTCCAAACCTATTAAACCTGTGCTCTTAGTATACGTCTAATCTGCACACGCAGCAGCGATCCAGGCTGCCCGTTCGGCACAGACCGCGGGAAGTGGATGAAGGGAATTCTGATGAGCGTGTGCCAGTGATGCATCTGGTTCTGGCACTGGGTTCAGTACACTTAATTAAACTCCAATGCCCTGGCAGTGGACGCCGTGTATCAGGCTCCTCTTGGCAGCGTGCCGTGGGATACGGCTAATCCCCAGCAGAGTGTCCACCACCCAGCTAATTGGCTCAAGAAGATATCCGTAACTGCGTTAGACATGTCCTCACCTGTTCCCTATCTTTTTTTTTCTATTGCTGTTATAGCATATTGGTGGGATATAGTGGAATATACATCATCAGGCAAACAAAGTTGGGAGAAGTTATTTTTTGGTAATGGATCTCTCTAATTTCAAAGACGTGGGTCCAATTATGCTTTTGGGTTTAGCTTTTCCACTTTCTTAAAACAGATCATATCCAGAGCTTTCTTTTACCATGCAAGTGGCATCAGATGTCAGTTTTCTCCATTTATTTTTTGCTTGCACCTCTGCACAGTCTGTTTCTTTTGCCTCCTTTTCTATTCATCTATTTCTCACTTCCTTCCTTGCTTTAAGTGACACCAAATTACAGCAAACTGCTCCTTTTAAGACTTTTTCGGATGTTCAAGGCAAAACCCCCACTGGGAAATTAGGGATTAGCTTTTTCGTTTACTGCCAGACTCTTAATGCTGGCCCTATACACATGGACTACTGCCCCTCCACTTCCATTCCCTCAACGGATGCTTTAAAAAAAAAAAAAATCAAATAAAAAAAAAAATCGTATTTTGCTTGTCCTCTTTTTCACTTGTGTTGTGTTTGGTTAATCTTTGAAGAAATGTAAGAGGATGAAGATGATCCTCTACTGCTGGTGACTCATGCCCTTGAGTTGAGGCTTATTATATGGGTTTATTAAGGTCTTCCAGACTTTCAGTCTAGTGTTTGATGCCTTTAGTTAGAAATCTGATTCACTGAAACATTCTGAATCAGCCTCACTGATTCATTTAAAGGAATAGTTCACCCAAAAATGAAAATTACCCCATGATTTACTCACCCTCAAGCCATCCTACATTGTAAAAAAACTATTTGTTGAGTCAACTTTAAATAATTTGTTACCTGGCTGCCTTGAGAATTTTAAGTTCAGTCAACTTGAAATGTTAAGCTGTACTATGTGACAGCTTATATATTTGATTCAACTTAAAATTTTAAGGGTAACGAGCCCAGCTTTTAAGTTTAGCAAACCAATTTTTTTGTTTAGTCCACTCGAATATCCAATTTCTGACTTAGTACATAACTTAACATTTCAAGTTGGCTACACTTATTTGAGTTGACTAAACTTTTTAAGGTGACTCTACTTTTTTTTTTTTTAACAGTGTAGGTGTATATGGCTTTCTTCTTTCAGACGAATACAATTGTAATTATATTAAAAAATATCCTGGCTCTTCCAAGCTTTATAATGGCAGTGAATGGGTGTTAAGATTTTAAAATGCATCCATCAATCATAAAAAGTACTCCATATGAATAAAAGGCCTTCTGAAGTGAATTGATGCATTTGTGTAAGACAAATATCCATATTTAAAACTTTATAAACCATTATCTCTGGCTTCTTCTAACTGTTGTATGCACATTGACGCGCACACCCAGAATGGCTTGAGGGTCAGTAAATCATGGGGTAATTTTTATTTTTGGCTGAGGTCACTAACATATTGCCTTGCCTTTTTATCAAAATATTAAAAATATTTTATCACTATTTTTCTACTCTATATAAGTTAAAGTGGTTTATAGCTTTATGTTAGCTATAAAACGTTACATTTAGTGTATTTGGTTTTGTTTGTTTAATGATGTCAACCTAATTGGGATTCTTGTTGTGCCAGATGCTATAAATATTTCTGTAAAAATTAATTTCATCATCTGGTATTTTAATACAACAGTTATTTCTGGTCCTCATATGAGCAGTGCTGACAGTCTGTGATGGTGGGGATTTTTTTAAAGTGACTCTTTAACAAGTGACTGTCATTATGAGTGAGTCACTAAATCACTTGATCAGACTTTTAAAAAATGCTGATTCATTCACTAATTAAACAAATGACGGTCTTTGATTGTTTCGTTGAATTGGTCACTTAACTGTTTCATTCAAAAATGCTGATTCATTCAGAAAGGGCACAGAATCACACTTCACTTGAAGGAGTAAATGAAAACTAGTGAGGCAATTCAGACACTGAGTGCCGGAAAGTAGAGGAGTTGAAATAATCGTGATGCATCATGATGCATTGTAATATCGAATCGAATCGAATCGTTGACATGAAAATGGTAATTGAATCGAACTGTGAAACCAGTTCTGATTCACACCCTTACAGGAAGGAATGCTTATTTTTGCATGGTTTGTTCAGGCTGTGTATCATTCGACACCAGGCTAACTGGCAAACTCCAGTAGTAATTAAAAATATCTTAAAATCACGCATGGAAACTAGTCAAATTTTGGACATAGACATTTTGGAAATATATTTAAAATGACACGCGTGTGTGAAATTTCGTTCAGTTGAAAGAATTTATTTAATGCTATTTTTTCCAGTGCATTTTGGTGTTTCTCTAGCTGTTGAGCTGTATGCTGTTGTGGAAGTGTATTATGGGATTGAATGAGTGGACTCTGGAAAATGTCCACTATGTTTTCAGACACCACTACAAATGGCTGCTCCCTCAAATAGTGCATTATATATGGCCCTATGATTTCTGTGATGTGGAAAATGCAGTCATAAAAATGGAATTTACTGTATAACGCTGAACGGAATTTGCCAAATTTCGCATGAATAAATCAAAAGTAGGTCAGTACACTTAAATCAAAACATGATATGGACTAGTGTCTGAATATTAAGCCAAGACTTTAAATAAAAAAAAGACTTTAAATATGAATCCTGCATGTTCTGTGTGTCTCTGTGTGAATGAATGGCGCAGACGCGCAGTTTCGTTTACTGAAGCACGCGTGATGTTTGCAGTGATTTCAGCTTCTGATGTCTCAATATATGAGTGCATAAACACATGAACACAATCTCTAGGACTGCTCTGAGAGTCACTTCTTAAGCATTTTACTGTTTTTACTGTCATTTGAGAAAAAACTATCAGCATATCTTATACAGAAACTTAAACGGCTACACAGCGACCCGTAAAAAAACACTTCAGTTTAACTTGAAAAAACTGAAATATATGACTTAATGTAAGGATAGTAGTCCTCCAAATAATACAATTTTTGTTGAAACATAATTTTAAGGAATATTTAGCATAAAATGATTTAGAAAAATGTAAATACACAACATATTTCTGGAAAATATAAGATATTTAGATATTTTAAATGTATAAATTTAGATTGAAAATTATAAATGTGTGTGTATATGTATGTATGTAAGTGTGTGTGTGTGTGTGTGTGTGTGTGTATATGCATCTCAGTAAATTATAATGTCGTGGAAAAGTTCATTTATTTCAGTAATTCAACTAAAATTGTGAAACTCGTGTATTAAATAAATTCAGTGCACACAGACTGAAGTAGTTTAAGTCTTTGGTTAATTGTGATGATTTTGGCTCACATTTAACAAAAACCCACCAATTCACTATCTCAACAAATTAGAATATGGTGACATGCCAATCAGCTAATCAACTCAAAACACCTGCAAAGGTTTCCTGAGCCTTTGTTGTCACAGACAATGTCAGAGGCGTCTTACCTGGGCTAAGGAGAAGAAGAAATGGACTGTTGCCCAGTGGTCCAAAGTCCTCTTTTCAGATAAGAGCAAGTTTTGTATTTCATTTGGAAACCAAGGTCCTAGAGTCTGGAGGAAGAGTGGAGAAGCTCATAGCCCAAGTTGCTTGAAGTCCAGTGTTAAGTTTCCACAGTCTGTGATGATTTGGGGTTCAATGTCATCTGCTGGTGTTGGTCACTGCACCCGTTTACCAAGAAATTTTAGAGCACTTCATGCTTCCTTCTGCTGACCAGCTTTTTAAAGATGCTGATTTCATTTTCACCTGCCCACACTGCCAAAAGCACCAAAATTGGTTAAATGACCATGGTGTTGGTGTGCTTGACTGGCCAGCAAATTCACCAGACCTGAACCCATAGAGAATCTATGGAGTATTGTCAAGAGGAAAATGAGAAACAAGAGACCAAAAAATGCAGATGAGCTGAAGGCCACTGTCAAAGAAACCTGGGCTTCCACACCACCTCAGCAGTGCCACAGACTGATCACCTCCATGCCACGCCGAATTGAGGCAGTAATTAAAGCAAAAGCATACTACCAAGTATTGAGTACATATACAGTAAATTAACATACTTTCCAGAAGACCAACAATTCACTAAAAATGTTTTTTATTGGTCTTATTTAGTATTCTAATTTGTTGAGAGTTTTTGTTAAATGTGAGCCAAAATCATCACAATTAAAAGAACCAAAGACTTAAACTACTTCAGTCTGTGTACACTGAATTTGCTTAATACACAATTTGAGTTGAATTACTGAAATAAATGAACTTTTCCATGACATTCTAATTTATTGAGATGCACCTGTATGTATATTAGTATATATTATTTAATGAAACCATATAGAGGAATCCAGAAAATTGGTAAAAATAAAACTGAATTTAAGGAAGAAATGAACCTTTTTTTGTACACTTTTGCTAAATTGCTTTTAAATTATGTAAGTTTCATGATTATACATGGTTTATGAATAATAAAATGTAATTTAATTATTAAAACTGAGTTTCGAAAAATTAAAATATAAAAAATGAAATTTGAAAAAAAAAAAAAAAAAGAAAGAGGAATTTGGGGAAAATAGAGCTAATTTCATAGAGGCATAACTAAGGTTGTGGGATGTTTTCAAACAGAGCTTGTGTGTTGGTGATACAACATATTTAATTTTCTGTGACTACACTGCAGACTTTTTTCATTGTTGAAGCGAAAACAGAAAGACAAAAGTAGTACACGAATTACTTCTTGTTTACTGAACTTTAGTATAAAAGCAAAATCACATGCAAGCAATGATATTGGTTAAATGTGCTTAAAAATATATCAAAAAGACATTTGTATCTCCTAGAATAACTTCATAAATATCTTGCGGTTTCAAAAAACTGTGTTGACTGCAGCTAAACTAGACTACTTTAAATTATGAGTAACCGTAGCTTGACAAACTGTGGTTTTAAAGCCTCTTCCCAGTACTGAAACCACCATATGCGGTTTTCCCACATGCTTTTTTCCTTAATGGCTTAAATGTTGACATTATGAGAGCTGTTATGTAAGGTGCCTCTCTCTGTCTGTTCATTATTTTAATCCGAGTCCTGAATGGATGTGCTTCCCTGCCGGCTTCCAGTCAGAGATGTGCTCAGTGGGGCTGAAGCTGGCTGCGGGCAGAGCTTTGGGCGTTTATGCCAACTCAAGCCTCCTTTCCTTCAAAGTCGCCCGGTCTCCTAATATATTCTGATGGGCTGATCTTTTCACACAGGAAATATGCTGCAAGGTCATGGGGCCACAGATGTCGGTGTGCAAAAAGGTGGTGTTCATTTGCATCATGAAGTGTAGTCTTCTGGGTGATGGGAATGGCAGTGAAAATCCTGGCTATAAATAATGCTTACTGACCGTCAATCTGCATTTTGCATTATATTCCTAACTTTGTTTCTTAGCTATTTTGGTGGGTTATTGTGAGTTATATTCTGTGGAATCTCTCCCGCCCTTCAGCGTTTCCCACCGTTTCCAAAGTGTACTACAACTACTCCAAGAATTCAATTTTGCTGCACAGCATGCTGGGTAGACATCTCTCTTTCTCCCTCCTCATTTTAGTGTTGGAGATGCATTGTTGTTGAAGCATGGCATCAGAGCTGCTTTTTTTTTACGTGCCGTTTTGTGGACTCAGATGATTATGAGGTTTGTACTTTTTGTGGGGTAGAAAATAGTCTTTGTGTAGAACAGCAGTGTCATGGTGGAGGCTTCACAGGGTCGATCCGTTCGCCGGCCAGACCCTTTTCTGCACTCCAGTTGCCATGGTGCTATCACAATACATCCCAGTGGGCCGGAGATGCCCATTTTGGTGGAACATGATGTCAGATTTAGTTGAAAGATATTTCTTTATCTTTCTTTATTATGATGTGCTGTATAGGGAGGGGGAAGGTGTTATATAATCAGATGAAAACGTTAAAAAACTAGAAGTTAAAATGTGTGTTTTTAAATGGGTCATTGGAAGCAAAGTTCACTTTTACATGTTGTTTGAACATTGATGTGTGTTGGAAGTGTATGTACAAATCTACCCTATAATGATAATCTATGCAGTGGTTTTTAATTAATCTGTAAAAATAATATTCCCTTTTTCAAATCAAGCCATTCTCAGATGCCTGTCGGTGTGGCGTCACACCAACAGATGCCGCTCCCACGATAGTTCAGCGTCTTACCTTAGACCCATCTTAAATCAGCTGTAACAGTCCGACCTTCATTGTTTCGATGCGGAGCAGGAATGTAAATTAGACAAGAATATCTCCGATTGAGCGATTGAGGTGTTGTGTTGCTGGATGTAATAATGAACATAGTGGTCGTCATTTACTCCCGACATCTGAGCCGCTGAAGATGCAGTGGATTATGTTTGTTTGTGAAGGGAATGCGCCTCCCGATCTACATATATCTGTCTATGTTCACACAAATCATTCATGATCCAGCTTCACCTACAGCAGAAGTGAGTATAAGGTTTTTTTGTTTTTTTTTTACTTTCCTAATAACATGCTAGTTGACAAGTTTCGCGGCTAAACGTGGCTAAAGTAAACAGGCTCGTCACTCCACAGAGAGAAGAGAGGGGCGGGGTGAGCAGAGCTTATTTGCATTTAAAGGAACAATCCCTCAGAATGGGATGATTTTTGCAGAGCTGATTTTGACAAGGTTAAAAGGGTGTTGTTTTACACAACCATTGAGAATTTTTAACCAAAGTATATTAGAGACTTTTTATTAAGACCCTAAAGAATCATATCAACTTGTGGAAAATGGGCATCCGATGACCCCTTTAAGCAGTGCTTTGAAAGCATCTATCACCAATTTACTTTGGCTGAACAAAGTATCTTTACTGAGAAGAACTAAAAAACTATTGTTAAGAGAACTCAAAAGACTTACTGCATCAAGTTGCCTTATTTTTTGTGTTCTCAGCTATTTTGTACAGTGAGTCACGTTTTAGTGGAAATACAAATACAGTCAGAGTGCATATTTTTAAAAAACTTTTCCTATTCCAATATAGTCTGCCACATTTCTCAGGATTTTTTTTTTTTTTTTACTTTGAGCAACTTGCAATAATATATTATTCCCATAATCAAGTACATTTAATTTATCATCTGTTTCTATGGAACCAGAGGTTCTAACAGCACCTGCAGTGATGTGATGACTTCACCAGCTGGTGATTGGCTCTTTTATTCAGAAGGCGGGGCTTCCATTACTGCCTGTTTCTTTCATTGATGGCAATCTTGGCTATAAAGTTTATGGCTTGAAAACTGAGGGTTTGGAAACTCACTACAAAAAAATCACTGCAAGCAATTGTGTGTGTAATGCCGTTTGTTGCATTTTTTATTTTTTTTTTTTAACGTACCCTTGCAAAAAAAAAAGAAGGTAAAACCCCTCTTTGCCGCAAGCTTTGGCTGGCAGTTTGCCTCAGGGGTTTACCCATTTTTGCAATGGTAATGCAATAATTCAGCTTGCTAATTTTCAGAGAAGCAAAACACTTCTCCAGCATAGGTAATGTATCATTCCTGCAGTGTTTTATGTTGTGTTTTGCTGTTTTGTGTTTCTATAGGATGTTAATGATACTACATTATTAATTCCATCTGAAACTAGAGTGGACTTTTATAAACCACACTGGTCTGATACTTCCCGTTGATCATGAAACAAAACTGCCACAGAGTAGTTAGTCATAATTGTTTTTCTTTTAATCATATTTTTTTTATGTTTTGATGACTTTTAATAAGTTTTTGGAGAATAAAATGTCAAAATTTGGTCTAAATAATGTGACATTGTCATTCAGTGTAACACAATATTTATGTAAAAATTCAAAAACATGCTTATTCCGACTTGCTCATAGTAAAATATTTAAAATAAGGAAGCATATTAAATTGTATTGTGTTTTAAATTAGTAAAAATTCTTAGTGACATGGGCAAATTGTAAAAATGTAGCGTTACAACTAAGTAGTATTTGGGGTGAAAGTAATTCATCTTTTAATATGTCATAAATTTATTTTTTTTGTAAATATGCCTGACAAGATTGTTATACTGAATGACATTTTAGTGGGTGTCTTCTGTAAATTAAGGAAAAATGTATGATTACAAAAACAAAAATGCAATTAAATTAAACGGCAAAATAACAATAATTTAAAGCAGTATTACACTGATTGTTTTTATGCTTACACTTTATATTTATATTTTATATATATATATATATATATACACACACACACACACACACACGTGTAAAATGGGTCAAACTTTAACCAATTTTTTTAATTAAATGTAATAGAAAAAAAAAGGGTAATGTTTTTTGGAGGAAGTCTGTTCACCAAGGCTGCATTTATTTGATCAAACAGTAAAACAATAATATTGTGAATATATTTACAGATTTCAGCATCATTACTGCAGTCTTTAGTGTCACATGATCCTTCAGAAATCATTATAATATGCTGTTTTGCTGCTCAAGAAACATTTTTTATTATCAGTGTTGAAAACTGTTGTGATTCTTATATTTTTGAGTAAACGTAATCATTTCTTAAGAATTCAATGAATAAAAAGTACAAACAAACAGCATTTATTTGAAATAGAAATGTTTATGTAATATTATAGATGTCTGTACTGACACATTTTATCAGTTTAATATCTATTTTTTGTCCTGATCTTCATTATCGTTTGACAAAATCAGAATCAAAACACTTCTTTTTCGCTCTCTGTGTGCTGTTTCCTGGCCGTCGGTATGGAGCGATGGGAACGGCAGATAGTTGGAGCGGGAGAAAAGAAGAAGCCGAGAGAGGTGGAGCCTGCAGCACAGTTTGAGAGCCTCTCTGCCGCCGGCTTCTCCTTTCCTCTTCCTCTTTTGTCTGTGTGCTTTGTGTCTTCATTTGTGCTTCTTTGTCTTGACAGTGAGCGAGTGCATGCAGCACGTCACGTGATCGCGCTCTTCTCTTCTAGCCGCTGTCTCTGTGAATCAGGGCCTTTTCTCCTCACAGCTCCTGTATCCTATACATGCTGCGGTACACAAGATATTTACAGCTACAGCAAGAGAAATTATTCCAGTCTGATAACATATTTATGTCGGGTACAGAGCCCCAGGCTGTAGACGCCCAGTGTGTAGAGGTTGTTGTTTTGGGAACAGACAAGGAGTTGTGTGTTTTGTAATTTAGTCAATTTGCAAGCACGCTGAGGGAGTTGCAGATGGTCGTGTTGAAATTAGATTTGTGTAAATGCAGCTCAGGTCATTTAATTTATTTAAAAATAGCCCACTAAATAAATAAAAGTGCCTTTCTAGGTTATCTTGAGATACCAGTGATACAAGAGCTGGAACAATGTAATGAAATGTTCAGGTTACCAAGTTATTACTGCATTTACCCCACTCACGCAAAAAAAAAAAAAAAGAGAAAACTTTTTTTCAGTATTTAAAAGAAATATGTTTTATTTGACACATGAAATTGATAAGATCATATAATCTGATAATTAGCTTAACATTAAAGTAAAAATTAAAAATTAGAAATAATTAAATTCTTTTAAACTTACAGCTGTATAAAACCTACGATGTTCATTTTCTATGAAAACAAAGTCAAAACCACATCAATATTACTTTGCTATGGTCTTTTTTTTTTTTCTTGCCTAAATGTTCATGTTCAAAAGATGGGAAGGAGACTAATTGTATTTCACAAAAGTGTGTTTTTTGTTTTAAATAGAGAAAAAACAGATTAAAAAAAAAAAAAAGTTTTTTTTATTTACGTCTAGCAAAAATGTATATTCATAAGTGTACAAAATATTCTTTCAAATATATGATTTGTTTAATTTATATGATTTTTCCAGGTCTAGAAATCACATTTTTATAATAAGAAAAAATTCATTTTCTAACAAAATAAAAAAAAAAAAAAACTTTTTTGCTTGCATAAATGTAAAAGATGGGAAATAAAAGATGGGAAAGAGACTAAATATATTTCACAAAAGTATTTTTTTAAATAGAGCAAAAAACGGATACATTTTTTATTTATTATTTTTTTATTTATGTCTTTATTTGTTTATTTTGTCTGTTTGGGGAAAATAAACATTTTAGAGCTTGGCATAACTACAAAAAAAATGTATATTTATAACTATAGAAAATGATTTGCTTACTTTATATGATTTTTACGTGTCTAGAAATCACACACATATATATATATATATATATATATATATATATATATGAATCATTTTCTAACAAATTAGTATCATCAATATAAATATTACTTTGCAGTGTTTAAAAAAATAATTTTGCATGCATAAATGTTCATGTTTGAATGAAAAAGTAGGAAAAGTTGGGAAAGAGACTAAATATATTTCACTGTTTTGTTTAAAATATTAGCAAAAACAGATTAAAAAAAGTGTTTTATTTATGTCTTTATTTATTTATTTTGTCTGTTTGGAAAAAGCATTTTAGTGTTTGGCGTAACTAGCAAAAATGTGTATTTATAAGTGTACAAAAATATTCATTAAATTATAAATTATAATAATAATAAAATAAAAAAATCTAACAAAATAATATCAAAACCGCATAAATATTACTCTGCAGTGTGCAAATATTTAGGTCTAGAAATCACATTTTTATAATAATAATAATAATAACAAAATATTATCAAAACCGCATAAATATTACTCTGCAGTGTGCAAAAGCAGAGCAAAAACAAATAAAAAAAGTATTTATTATTATTTTTTTTTATTTTATTTTATTTTATTTTTTTACTTTTTTATTTTGTCTGTTTGGAACGACAACAAAAACATTTAGAGCTTGGCATAACTAGCAAAAAATGTATAATCATAAGTGTACAAAAATATCCATTAAATTATAAGGTTTGCTTAATTAATATGATTTTTCCGGGTACAGAAATCGCATTTTTATAATTATAATCTTCATTTTCTAATAAAACAATATCAAAACCACATCAATATTACTCTGCAATGTTTTGCAGAGTAAAAAGAAAAATAATAATAATAATAATCATTTTGCTTACATAAATGTTCATGCTTCAATGGAAAAAGTGCAAAAAAATGGAAAAGAGACTAAATATATTTCACAAAAGTATTTTTAAATTAAAGCAAAACATATTTTTAAAAAGTGTGAAGCCTTAGTTAATACTCGCTTCAGAGTAAACATGGTTTATTTATTTATTTATGTTTGCTACTACTACTAATAAAACATATTAGAATGTATGTTTTTATGTTCTTGGGTTAATTTAAAAGTTTAGTTTCTGTATTTAAAACTTTTTTTTTTTTTTAAATAAAAGTTTATGTATCTTCTGGGGTCTGAATGATCCTGAATGCATTATGAGGGTTTTAAAATAATAATCTGTATCCTACACACAAAGTTTGTCATAATCCACATCCTGTGCTCCAGTAAAAAAGAAATGATAACAGTGCTGATTTGGATCAAAAACACTCCAAGATTTACCTACATCTTATTCAAGTTGTTCCAAGCTCTGTTATCAGCAGAACCTGTTTACATGTTTTCCAGTGGTGACCTCAAAAAGCGGCTGCAGTCATGCCATATTGCTAGATTCACGTATGACTCACTGTTTGATTCCGGAGTCAGACAAATATGTTGTGTTGATGACCAGTGGATTAATCTCGAGCAGATTGCTTCAGGAATTCACTGTCCTGCAGGAAGGATGATGCAGAGTTGTTCTGTGATGTTCATTCCCATGGCATTAGCTGCCTGATGAATCATACATTACACCAGCATTCAAAGTCCAAACCCTCACAAGGTTATCGAGGGACGGTGCCACAGTCCAGGCTTTTATGAGCAGCCTTTAGTTGCTGTTTCTGCGTGTACAGCAACACGACGAACATGCTCGCTTTGATTCGGTGTAAATTTCTATACTGTATGTTATTTTTTTTCTGGTTTTGGTCTGCATAGAGGTTCACAATGCTTAATCTTTCTCTGAGCCACATTTAAGTCTATTTGGAGAATTTTCTACATGTATAGGGCTCTATGAAATTTTTAATTTAAAAATATAGAGCTGTATATAAATCCAGAAGAATGTCTAATCATGAAACTCAATTTAACAGCAGTTTAGTAAAAGTTTAACAAAAATTACTTTCTTAAGATACGATGGAGTTTTAGTGCCACGTTTAAATAATAAATAAATAAAACAAATGAAGATTACGAGAATAAAGTGGAAATATTTCGAGAATAAAGTCGGAATTATGAGAATAAAGTAAAAAATCTGATGATAAAGTCAAAATTATGAGAATAACGTCAAAATATTTTAAGAATATTCTCGTAATTTTGACTTTTTCAAATGGTTTGGCTTTATTATCATAATTTAGACTTTGTTCTCAAAATATTTTGACTTTTTTCTAATATTGCTGACTTTATTCTTGTAATTTCAACTTAATTCTCAAAATATTACAACTTTATTCTTGTATTGCGATAACTTTATACTTGTAATTTTGACTTTATTCTCAAAATATTTCAACTTTCTCGTAATTTCGACTTTATTGTTAAAATATTGCGACTATTCTCGTATTGCTACAACTTCATACTCTTATTTTTGACTTCTCAAAATATTTAGACTTTTCTTGGAATTTTTACTTCTCAAAATATTGTGACTTTATTCTTGTATTGCTACGACTTTCTTGTAATTTCAACTATTTTCTAAATATTACGACTTTGTTCTCGTATTGCTACAACTTTGTACTTGTTGTTTTGACTTTTTTCAAAATTTTTGACTTCTCATAATTTTGACTTTATTCTAAAAATATTTCAACTATCTCAAATTGCTATGGCTTCAACTTTATTCTCATAATTTCGACTTTATTCTCAAAATATTGCGACTTTATTGTCGTATTGCTATGACTTTCTCGTAATATCAACTTAATTTTCAAAATATTACAACAATGCTATGACATTATAATTGTAATTTTGACTTTATTTTTTAAAAATATTTGGACTATTCTTGTCTATTTTTGTAAATTTGACTTTATTTTTAAAATATTTTGACTTGTAGTTTCAACTTTATTCTCAATCTTACAACTTTATTCTCATATTGCTACGACTTTATACTTGTAATTTGACTATTCTCAAAATGTTGCAACTTTTCTTGTAATTTTGACTTTATTCTCATATTGCTGACTTTATTCTCATGATTTCGACTTTATTCTCAAAATATTACGACTTTCTCGTATTGCTACGACTTTATACTTGTAATTTTGACTTTATTGTAATTTCAACTTTATTCTCAAAATTTTGTGACTTAATTCTGTATTGCTACAACTTTCTTGTAATTTCAACTTTTTCAAAATATTGTGACTTTATTCTCATATTGCTATGACTTTATACTTGTAATTTTGACTTTATTCTTAAAATGTTGTCTTTATTCTTGTCATTTCCAGTTGATTCTCAAAATATTACAACTTTATTCTCGTATTGCTATGACTTTATACTTGTAATTTTGACTTTTTCAAAATTTTTTACTTTATTCTCAATTTCGCCTTTATTCTCAAAATATTGTGACTTTATTCTCGTATTGCTACGACTTTAAACTCTTATTTTTGACTTTATTCTTAAAATATTTTCTTTATTCTTGTAATTTCCACTTTATTCTCAAAATAGTACAACCTTATTCACGTATTGCTATGACTTTATACTTGTAATTCTGACTTCATTGTAATTTCCACTTTCAATATTGTGACTTTATTCTCATATTGCTACAACTTTGCATTTGTAATTTTGACTTTATTTTTAAAATATTTTGACATTGTTCTCGTAATTTTGATGTTATTCTCAAAATATTATGACTTTAATCTCATAATCTTTTTTTTTTTTTTTTTTAAACATGACACTAAAACGCTGTCTTATTAAAGGCACTATGAAATATGTTTTTTTATGTTTTCCATTTCATTTTCTGGATTCCATTTTAATGTTTAATGTTTTAATCTTTGTTTGACAGTATCTGGAGGGGCCCAAATGTGAACTGTGTGGACAGCACTGGATACACACCTCTACACCACGCTGCTTTAAATGGACACAGGTGAGTCCTGTCACCTGATGACCTTTGACCCCAAGGATATTTTTAGTTTGATTTATTTAAATGTGTTTGTATTTCGGAATACCACGCATAAATGTTTATGTAGCTCTCTGTGTTTCTCAGTGAGGTGGTGGAAGTACTTCTGAGGAACGAGGCTCTGACGAACATGGCTGATAACAAGGGCTGTTACCCTCTGCACCTGGCAGCGTGGAAGGGCGACCAGCGAATCGTCAAACTTCTCGTCCATCAGGGTCCATCTCATCCCAAACTCAATGAACAGGTCTGAGCACCCGACACAGAGCAGCCTTCACCTCAGGCATATTCTGGGTCATTTACGACATAATGTCTATAGGCAGCACTGTTCTGATATCACTTAGGTTTATTTCATGCTACAAATAGAAGTCAGAATAAATACTGTCCATTGCACTGTAAATATGCACCATTTTAACAGCGCACCATCTTTGACCATTAGTATTGGGTGTTTTGACTGTAAACTCAGTAGTTTCTATGTAAGGTGGGTTTTTTTGACATGTCTCAGGAATAGCTGCAGCTGTTTATCACAAAGACTGTTGCTTCCTCCTAGAGCTTTTTCACACTGCTCTCATTTACACTTTGAGTGTGTGTGTGCAAAGATAAAGCTAAACATGAGTTCAGTGACATCTCACCCTTAATACAAGACGCTTTCATTTACAAGTACTATTTTTACTCGTAGCACGTTTGGGCGAATTGCAGATCTCTTTTTTTCTGGTGTAAAGTTGAAGATGACAGACAGTATGATCGTTTCACTTTATGTCTGCATCAGCTGCTGAAGTCTGAATCAATACAATGTCTGTGAACTTTAGGACAGATTAGATACAGATTAACCAAATTCACGTGCAGAATCAATAACTACCAGTATCTGAATATAAACCTTGACATTTCCATTACGTGCAAGTTTAAATCCAAATTTGGAAAAAAATTCAAGTTTTTATTCTTTAAAGAGATGATTTGACATCACATGTTGAATTAAATGTACACTGTTTGAAATGTTTATAGTATTCTCATGCATATTGTTTTTATAGGATAATAGTACTATCTTACTGTAGTATAGTACGATAATATTCACTATTCAAAAGAATGTTTGTAACCAAACATTTGCTGGTAGCCTTTGACTCCCATTGTATTGAAAACATACTATGGAAGTCAATGACTATTTACAACTGTTTGCTAACCAACCTGCTAGTGTTTAGTCTTTTGCCTGACATTTAAAGTGCCCCATTATGCCTTTTTTAAAGTTCCTAATATTGTTTTGGAAGTCTCCTACAATAGATTTACATGCATGAACTGTCAAACGGTCAACGGGCTTTCTCACAATATGCATTTAATATCACCTTATTTTCCAGCGGTTTCCAAATGATTTGTTAATAGCTTATTGTTCTTTCTTATTTAGTCAACACATTATTTTTTAGAATTATGAAATTACACACAGTTGAAGTCAAATGTTTACATACACCTTGCAGAATCTGCAAAATGTTAATTGTACCAAAATAAAAAAGGGATCATACAAAAGTTATGTTATTTTTTATTTAATACTAACCTTAATAAGATGTTTTACATAAAAGACGTTTACATATAGTCCACAAAAGAAAATAATAGTTGAATTTATAAAAATGACCCTGTTTAAAAATTTACATACACTTGATTCTTTATACTGTGTTGTTTCCTGAATGATCCACAGCTGTGTTTTTTGTTTAGTGAGTTTTTCATGAGTTGCTTGTCCCTTGTTTGTCCTGAACAGTTAAACTGTCTGCTGTTCTTCTGAAAAATCCTTTGATCCCACAAATTCTTTGGGTTTTCAGCATTTTTGTGTATTTGAACCCTTTCCGACAATGACTGTATGATTTTGAGATTCATCTTTTTACACTGAGGACAACTGAGGGACTCATATACAACTATTACAGAAGGTTCAAACACTCACTGATGCTCCAGAAGGAAAAACCATGCATTAAGAGCCGGGGGGTGAAAACTTTTGGAATTTGAAGATCAGAGTAAATTTAACCTATTTTGTCTTCTGGGAAACATGTAAGTATATTCTGTAGCTTCTGAAGGGCAGTACTAAATGAAAAAAAAAATATATATATATTTAGGCAAAATAAGAAAAATAAACACCCCTACATTCTGTTCAAAAGTTTTCACCCCCCCCGGATCTTAATGCATTGTGTTTCCTTCTGGAGCATCAGTGAGTGTTTGAACCTTCTGTAATAGTTGCATATGAATCCCTCAGTTGTCCTCAGTGTGAAAAGATGGATCTCAAAATCATACAGTCATTGTTGGAAAGTGTTCAAATACACAAAAATGCTGAAAAACCAAAGACTTTTTGGGACCTGACTCATTTTTCTGAAGAACAGCAGGCAGTTTAACTGTTCAGGACAAATAAGGGACAGAAACACACAGCTGTGGATCATTCAGGAAACAACACAGTATGAAGAATCAAGTGTATGTAAACTTTTAAACAGGGTCATTTTTATAAATTCAACTTCTATTTTCTCTTGTGGACTAGATGCAAACGTTTTATTCGGGTCAGTACTAAATAAAAAAATAACATGCATTTTGTATGATCCCTCTTATTTATGTACTTCGGGTTCAACTAATTGCATTTAATATAAATGTATATGTTTATAGCATTTGAATTTGACTTGAATTCCTTTAATTTTTCACTTCATTTATTATATTCGTTTAAAGTATATTGTTTCTCTAACCTTTTTAAAGGTTTATTTTTCATAAGACTGAGTTAGTACTAGTCTTCCACACCAAACATAGGCACTGGATGATAATATGTATTTCCACACCCACAAAGTTCCAACTATCATATATTTAAACAACAGTGTAAACAGTATTTATCTCAGGACTAGCTTCAGTCTGACATTAGGAAAGCGTTTTCTCCTCTCACTTGTCATTTTGTTCTGAAGCCGTCGCCTGTTTATTTCCAGCACTGTGACATCTTTCACCAAATGAAGCTGAATATTCATGTGCACCTGTACTTGCCCATTATTGTACAGCGTTGGTTTGTATTGTCTGAAATGTCCCCAGAGGAAAGCAGAAACGGCCTGTCTGCTAGTGCTCTCATTTCGCATAATTTGGAGAGGCTTTCATGCATTTATTATTCAGCGGTGATGCACTCAATGTTATTCAGTAACATAATAATCACAGTTTTCATTTAACATCTCTGTTATTGCTTGTGTACTACTTATAGCACACAGTGTCTCAAAATGAAATGAAACGGCAGCCAAACATGATTTATTGTTATTGATTTATGAATTAATTTGATAATTTTTGGACTTGATTGCTAGCATTGTTTCATTTCATTTTTTTTTTCATAAGGCTGGTTTATTCTCCGTCATTTGTTTGGTTAATTTGACAATGTTTTTTAAATGTTTCTGATTTTAATTCATTCTAGCTGCCTTTCGGCAACACGAATATTCATTCGCGTGGCGTTTATCGTTCGACGGACTGTAAGCCAGCCTGCGGTTTCTTTTGCCTGTTTGATCATGTCATTCATTAACAGTGAGTCGTTGTGTTCAGTGTGTGTGTGTGTGTGAGGCTGAACACATCTCCTTCCTGTTCTCTTCCCTCTCCCAGAGCGCTCTAGACCACACAGAGTTCAAACGCTGTGGCCCGTTTGACCCCTATATTAATGCCAAGGTGTGTACCCATGACCTCTGACCTCTGACTTGCACGCTTTATCTCCACACGCCTGGGTTTGTCTGGTTTCTGTGTCGGGACAGTGTCGCTTCACTCTTTCCTCATGTTTGTGAATCATGTTGGTATACGAGCACACATATGCTGTGTATGTGTGAAGGCGTGTATTTATGAAGACGTCTGACGGACTGTGCTGTGATTCTCGCTGTAGTCTGATTTATGTGTTTGTGTGTGGGAGCGTTTTATCATGACTGTTAATGCTGAAATGTCATTTTTGTGAATTGTAAAAATGATGATGGATTCCTAACAGGTTTCTCAATTGACAGGCAAGAGAAGGTATTATTTTCACATTCATTTCTTTACCATATAAATGCTTGTCAGTACATTTATCAGTGCACTTTTACACCATATTTAGATGACAGTAGAAGTATTTATGAAATTACAAAGATGTACTTACGCCCTACTTAATGGGTCAATAAAGCACTCATTTAATATAAATTTAAACTGTGATACATTTTAATTTATATTTTATTTAGATTTTAGGTTTTTTTCAAAATGTATTTTTGGTGCAAACCTCATTCAGAAACTTGCAGGGGAAAATGATACCATAGAGAGGACCTCTGCAAACCCTTATAACTGTGTCAGTCAGCCTCTTAAAATATTATGTTATATTATGTTATTTTATTTTATTTTATTTTATTTTTAAAGAGAAGATAATGTTAGTTCAGGCTGTAAAATGTCTTGTGGTGCAACTGAAGAAAGTAATGATATTCATCATTTTGGGGCTGCACAATTAATCAAATTTCTAATCGTGATTACAATTACAGATGCCACAATTATGTAATCGTTCAAAGGCACAATTACAAAAAATGTGTGTGTGTGTGAGAGAGAGAGAGAGAGAGAGGGTGTATGTATTTTTCCTACAGGTTATCTTAGGGTTTTTTTTTAGCATTGTTTTAATTTTTTAATATTTACTTTTTTATATTTAAAGAAGAAACAATATATAAAAATGTGGCATGCAGTTGCTTCAAACAATGGTATAAAGCTATTCAAAACATCGTTCAATGTAAATTGTGATAATCGTAATTAATAATCTCAAATGCAATTTGTAAACTTTTTATTTTATTTTATTTTATTTTTTTATTTATTTGTTTTATTTTATTTTTAAAGAGAGGATGAAGTTAGGTCAGGTTGTAAAATGTCTGTAAAACTAAAGAAAGTTATGATATTAATTTGTATAAGATTCTTTTACCTTAATTATATTTAACTTTTTATTTTATTTTATTTTATTTTATTTTATTTTATTTTAAAGAGAACGTAAATTTAGGTCAGGCTGTAAAATGTCTGTGGTGCAACTAAAGAAAGTAATGATATAATAATAAAAAAATATATAATAATAATAATAATAATAATAATTTTATTTTATAATTTTTTTATTATTTTTTTTTTACACAAAGTCTAAGGAAAATATTTTATTACTTTTGATATTAAGCATGATATTTAATTGAAAATTAAATATTAAGATAAATAGATTGTTATTAAAATGATTTTTAATTATTTACAAATCAATGGTTTATATAAAGTACATTTTACTTTGAAAAATATATTTGAAAAATAATTAATAATTAAGATGTTTACTGACATGCATTCAAGGTGTTACATCACATCATTAGTTTCAAAACCATATGAACCTGACACTGTACATACAAATATTATATTTCTGAGAAACTGTCATGTGTTTTAAACTGTTTTTAAAACGTACTAAACTAATAAAGTACTTGCCTGGTAATTTAAGGTAACTACATGGGCTAAGGTTAGGTTTTAGATTAAAATCTGGTTATTTCCTGGTTATTGTAACTACTATAAGTATATAAGTACATAGTATGTACATGTGGAACAGGGCTATAAAATAAAGTAAAATAAAATAAATAAAAAAGTGAAATAATAAAGTAAAATAAACTAAAGTAAAAATAAAATACAAAAAAAACCCTAATAAAACCTATTGATTTTCTTTTCTTTTCTTTTTTTTTTTTTTTTTTAATTTTTGACACTTTATTTGTCGATCCATGCATAAGCCTTTCTAGCATTTCGTCCCAGTACTGAATAATCAGTTAGATGTCTTTGCAGTTCATAATGGGAGAAAAGAAAACATTTGAGCATTGAGAAACTTCACACATTTATCCTTCAGAAGCAGCTGTATTTTGTGTATTGGATGTCCCGTTGAAGCTCTTTCATTCAGCAGCACAGAGGGGTTTGGCAGAAGCGTCAGATGAGTGTCGTATACAAGCGTTTGTGTGTTCACGTGT
The DNA here is from genome assembly GCA_012976165.1 of Labeo catla. Lineage (NCBI taxonomy): Eukaryota > Metazoa > Chordata > Actinopteri > Cypriniformes > Cyprinidae > Labeo > Labeo catla. The sequence goes on from VONZ01000070.1 coordinate 412,520, forward strand.
GTTCACGTGTGTGGTGTGTCAACCAGGTTACAACTGAACAGACTGAAGTCCAAATGAATAATGCATGAGTTGACAGGAAGTGTGTGTCACTCAGGGTGTTTTGTGAGTGTTAAATGGTGTTTCTAGCATACCTGCTGTGCCACACACACACAGAGTCAAGAAGCTTTTCTGTGTAGCCGTCAACTTGCATAAGTGTCAGGAAGCGTGTGAGGGGTGAGATAGAGACGCAGGCGGAGAGAGCTGGAGCGTAGTCATGGCAACAGTGTCATGGCTGGAGAGCTGAGGGGCCGAACCCGCCAGCACATCAACAAACACATGAGCAGAAAAATGAAGGCAAGAGGGGAAAAAAATAATGCTGAATAGAGGAGAAGCCACAGTGTAGACAGGTTTGGATGTTTTGTAATAATAATAATAATAATAATAATAATAATAATAATAATAATAATAATAATATTTATTTAAATAATAATAATAATAATAATAATAATAATAATAATTATTATTATTATTATTATTATTATTTGATGCAATTTCTCATTAGTCATCTTTGCTCTTTTGCTCTTTTGCTCTGGTTTCCAGAGTTATTGGTGTTAACTGAAAATATTTAAAAATGGTTATATATATATATATATATACATTTAAATAAAGCTGATAAAAAAATAAAATGGAAATATTTGATTGAAAATTGTAAACAAAAATTTAGAAATGTTGTAAATTAACCTGTGAGGTTGGTAACTATTAAACTAAAAAAAAAAAAAAAATGGCAAAAACAAAAAAAACACAAAATGGGAGAAAGGTTATGGCTGACTAAAATTAACATTAAAATTGAAAAAAAGGGAAACTAATTCACAGTATTACTAAATAAACTAAAAAAAAATAAAAAATAAAATAAAATAAAATAAAATAAAATAATAGAAAAGATAGAAAACACAAAATGGTAAAAAGCACATGAATGACTAAAACTTTACTAAATGAAAATAAAATAAACCTAATAAAAAATGAGAGAAAAAATGATTGACTAAAACTTGAAGTGAAAATTAAAACTGAAAAAATAAACTAATTCACAATATTACTAAATAAAAATAAAATAAAAACCTAATAAAAAATCACAAAAATGGTAAAAAGCACATGACTGACTAAAACTTAAAATTAAATAATAATAATAATAATAATAATAAGAAGTGATTCAGAATATTACTCATTTAAAATAAATTTAAAAACCTAATTAAAATAAATGACAAAAAAGCACAAAATGGTAAAAAACATTTGATTGACTAAAACTTAAACTGAAAATAAAAAATAAATAAAATAAAAAAAATCTAAACTAATGCACAATATTACTACATATAAAAATAAATTTAAAAACCTAATAAAACATGACACAAAAGTACAAAATGGTAAAAAGGACTTGACTGACTAAAACTTAAAATAAAAATAAAAAAATATATATAATAATAATAAATAATTCACAATATTACTCATTAAAAATAAATGTAAAAACCTAATTAAAATAAATGACAAAAAAACACAAAATGGTAAAAAGCATATGATTGACTAAGGCTTAAAATAAAATTGAAATAAAAAAAAAACAAAACGAAAAACAAACAAACAAAAATGCATAACTAATCAGGGTTGCCAGGTTTTCACAACAAAAACTGCCCAATAGCATTTTAAAGCTAGCCCAATTGCATTTTGAGGGGGGTCCCCCATTAAAAATTCCATTCCGGGGTGTAAAATACTTGTTTTTTGTTGAGATTCCCCCGGTAAATTCGCATGCCAGGAGTTAAATATTATGTTATTGGGGTCGTTTCAACCCGCAACAACGGTAGCCCAGTTCCGCGGGAAAACCGCGTACTTGGCAACGCTGAAACTAATTCTCAATGTTACTAAATAAAGATAAATTAAAAACCTAATATAAAATGACGAAAAAGCACAAAATGGTAAAAAGCACATAACTAAAACTGAGCTAAACTTAACTAAAATTAATTTTAAAACTGAAAAAAGGAACAAATAACAATATTAACAAACACTATCATATAATACTGATTGGTTCATATTCTTTTCTTAACCGTGGTGCTTGTGATGACCAAAACATGCATTGCATATGCCAGGCTTTCCTGTTTTATATGGTGTTTCCTGTGACAAATGTGTTAATGTTTGAATAGCTCCCTATTGGGGGGAAAAAATAAAATAAATAGATAAAAAAAAAATTGGAAATCATATCTTGCTGAAATCATGGAATAAACCCGTGTGACTTGTGTAGCTACTACGGTTGAACAGTCGAATTTTTAAAAAAATCATCTTCAGGCAAACAGATAATAACAAAACAACCACCCTAATAGAAAACACACACTTACCTGTTCATACAGCTGATCCACACTCGGTTCACCTGCCTACTATGAATCTATTTGGGGAGAGCCTTATTTAGCAAATGCATTCATCTCCACTTCCCCTTGATTATGTCTGTGGGGAACCTCTCTCTCGTTCTCAGATGACCTAGTTAGCACCGTCTGTGTGAAAACCTACAGAAAATATTGCCTTGTAATCACAATTCCCATTGAACATTATAGGTCTGTTCAAAAGCTCATTGTTTATCTAGAGATTTACACTGGACTGTATTAAAAACGTTTTCAGATCCCAGAACGCTGTAAGGTTTGTATTGATTAAGCCGTGAAGTCAGGTTTAGAGGCAGATCAGAGTCTTATTCATTTTCCTTTACTGTGAATAATTCGTAGGTCTCAGTCCAGCGTGAGACTCTGGAGGTTTTTGTGATTTTCCAGCTGCCGCTGTGCGTCACGAGCCGTGCTCTCTGTGACAATAATTGTTTAAAATCGCATTAGCTGTGTTTTTTTCTCGCTGTGAAAGCTTTTATGTGTGTGTACCAAACATCCCTGTATAAATGCTGTGTTTGAGACGGTGTGGTGTGCGGATGATAATGTGGAAAGCATTTGCGGCGCGTGTCCTCCAGAGAGATCACACATCTGTTTGAGTGCTCGTGTATGAGGGAGATGTGTTGAGATGCTTGACTGAGACTGAGAGACGTCTACGGTTTTACTTCTGTCAACCGAGGCTTTATTTTGGCAGCTGGCTCTGAATCTTATGAGATCTGGCAAGGATGTGTCTAGGTTGTATTTCAAGCTAAAGGAAAGAGATGACGTACTATTTACTGTGTGAGAGATGATAATTGAACCCATAAGGTACAAGGAAAGCCTAATTTCATTTAAGATTGTTTAGATTTCAACCAGTGCTAGTGTTGTGTATGTACTGTTAGAGTGTTTGTTCATATTTTTGATTAGCTTTTGTTTTATTTTTAAAGTTTAGTTTAGTTTAGTTTGGTTTTAGTAATTTTGTATCAAACCTTTTATTTTAGGATTTCTAAGTTTTGTTATTTTACTTTTAATGTAGTTTTGTTTTGTTAAGTTTAGGTTTTAATAATTGTTTCGTGCCTTTGTACGTTTTCGTTTTTTAACATTTATTTGTTTGTTTATTTATTTTAGTATTATTTATGTACTGTTAGTGTTTATTCATATTTTTGATTAGCTTTTGTTTTATTTTTAAAATTTAGTTTAGTTTTAGTAATTTTGTTTCGAGCCTTTTGCCTTATTTATTTTATTTATTTCAGGATTTCTACATTTTGTTATTTTACTTTAATGTAGTTTTGCATTGTTTAGTTTAGGTTTTAATAATTGTTTTGTGCCTTTTTCCGTTTTCGTTTTTTTTAACATTTGTTTGCTTGTTTGTTTATTTTAGTATTATTTATGTACTGTTAGTGTATATTCATATTTTTTCATATTCATATTTTAAAATTTTGTTTAGTTTTAGTAATTTTGCGAGCCTTTGTCTTATTTATTTATTTATTTACTTATTTATTTATTTCAAGTTTTCTACGTTTTTCAGTGTAGTTTTTAGTTTAGGTTTTAGTAAGTTTGTTTTGTGCCTTTGTCAGTTTTATTATTATTATTTTTTTTAACATTTGTTTGTTTTTTTATTTATTTATAGTTTTTTTTTTTTGTGTGTAGTTTTAAGTTTAAATGAGCTTTTAGTCATTTTGTTTCATACCTTTGTTAGTTTTAGTTTTTTACCATTTATTTATTTATTTATTTCTACTTTTAAATTTTATTTTTGTGTAGTTTTGTTTAGTTTAGGTTTTGGTAATTTTGTTTTGTTCCTTTGTCAGTTTTAGTTTGTTTATTTATGTATGCGTGCATGTATGTATTTGTTTGTTTGTTTTATTTATTTCAAGATTTTTACGTTTTGTTTGTTTTTCATCTAATATTTATGTTTTATATTTATTTTGGTTTTGTTTTAATTTCAAGATTTCAAGATTTTTCAAGAAGTTTTATTATTTTATTTTATTTATATATTATTTCATTTTAGTGTAGTTTTGTTTAGTTTAGGTTTTGGTAATTTTGTTTCATTTGTTTCATCATTATTATTATTTATTATTATTATTTTTTTTTTATTTTTTTTATTTTTTTTTTTATTTCAAGACTTAAGTTTTGCTTCTGAATTAGTTTTAATTTCAGCTTTATTTAACATTTTTTTTAATATAGTTTTAATCAACAGTAACAACGCTGAATGCTACAATATTTGTATGACAATTTACCACATTTTCTTCCATTTCATACTGTATTGTATATATAAAATCTGTTGTACTGAGTTGATTTAAATAAAATGCAGTATATTCACTTTTTATAAATATAGTAAAAATGACCAAAAAAATAAATGCCTTTATGACAAACACAATATTCATTAAATGTTCATTAAATTGTTATTAATAATTATTTAAATAATAAATAAATAAATAAATATCCATTAAAATAAAGTAAAAATCTTTTATTAAACAGGCCTCAATTCATACATAATATATAAATAATAGATTTGATTTTAGGATGTAACAGATCATGAAATCTCATGATTTTGTGAGATTCTCCCGTGTGTGTGTGTGTGTGTGTGTGTGTGTGTGTTGCTCTCGTGCACTGCTCTGGTGGCAGCATCTGTTCCCACAGGCACACGCTGATGATGTAATCACCCCTCCCCCTCTCACAGGTTATGTGCTGATGATGTAATCACTATGACATCACGTGGTAGGTCAGCTTTCAGCACTGATTATCCTCATCCGTACGCATGTGCGCTGACCTGACAGGCTGCATATCATAACCCTTCTCGAGTAATCCACACATATGTGAACACGCCAAGCTGGGTTTGTGTCTCCTGTGTGATTTTAACGCTGAATTTCATACAGTGAAATTGTGAATATGCACATGTGAAGCTTGCATGTCGTGTTAATGAGCTTACGTGCTTTGTTCCCTCAGGAAGGGCACACGTGCTCATGTATGGAGTCGTGCGCTCACATACATGCGATAAGATGCGGGATGACAGTCTCTGAGCTGAGGAGTCATCGGGCTTATTAAACACAGAGACAGTGCGAGCGTGATGAGAAAGCTAAGCTCCGGCGGTTTGGACTCGTTTTATTAGGTTTAGTGCAGAGCTCAGGAAAGGCCATCACTGTGACAACATTTACTTAAACATTAAAACAGTTGTTTACTCGCCCACATGTTGTTCCAAACCTGTATGATTTACTTTTTTCTGTGGAGCACAAAAGGAGGTATTTTGAGAAATGTGCTGGTTGTCATTTTACATGCAATTACAAAAATTAGAAGCTTCATGGAGCCAAAAATGCTATTTCAAATTTAAAAAAATGCAGCCCATATGACTAGTGTGCATTCTGAAGTAATATTAATGGAGAAGTCCACTTCCAGAACAACGTTTCACAAATAATATACTCACCCTAGGACATCCAAGATGTTCATGTCTTTCATGTCTTCAGTTGTAAAGAAATTGTTTTTTGAGGAAAACGTTTCAGGATTTTTCTCCATATAATGGACTTCAATTGTGCCCCTGATTTTGAACTTCCAAAATGTAGTTTAAATGCAGCTTCAAAGGCTCTAAACGATCCCAGCTGAGGAAGAAGTGTCTTATCTAGCCAAACGATGGGTCATTTTTTTTTTCAGAAAATAAAAATGTGTATACTTTTTAAGCACAGAAGCTCATGTAGCACAGGGTCTGGGATGCGTGTCCACGAAGCCTACGTACTATTGGATCACGTCAAAAGGTCACGCTGAACTACAGACCCAGTGTTTACAAAGCGAACGTGCAAAGACTAACAAAGTGCAATTAAGTCAAACATTGTTTACAAACAAAAAGGGTACAACGATGTTGGACGATTCTGAAGTTGTAGGAGAAAATAAGATGAGTTTTTCGACATACTCTACCTTTTTGAGCCGGAGTACACAGACGATGAACTTAGACGTGATTCGTAGTAGTGATGGGAAGTTCGGATCATTTTACTGACTCGGACCTTTGAGTCTCATTCAGCAAAATGAACAAATCGTTTTTGAATCGAATTTATTTTATTTTAGCAAAATCAGCATCACGTGACAGTCCCATAAGATGAACGAACGACTCGAAAAACCTGAAGACTTGAAACAGGTGAACTAATTCCAGTACAGAACCTAATAGGATGTTGCGCATGCACGACTGAACGAATCACTCCCCGAGATGACTCGCTCATCCCGAGTCACATTAAAGATTCACTCAAAATTAATGAATGGTTCAAGAATGACCCGTGAATGTGCATCCCAGAGCCTGTGCTACACCAGCTTTTGTGCTTAAGTATACAGATTTTTATTTTCCGAAAAAAATGGCCGATCATTTCACTAGATAAGACCCTTCTTCCTCAGCTGGGATCGTTTAGAGCCTTTTGAAGCTGCATTTAAACTACATTTTGGAAGTTCAAAATTGGGGCACCAATGAATTCCATTATATGGAGAAAAATCCTGAAATGCTTTCCTCAAAAAACGTAATTTCTTTACGACTGAAGACAGAAAAGTAATGATGCTGAATAAAAAAGGTACAATACAATTTATATTTATATTGTTCACAACATAATAATAATAATAATAATAATAATAATAATAATAACAATAATAATAATAATAATAATAATAATAATAATAATAATAATAATTATTATTATTATTATTATTACATAGTATTATTATTATTATTATTATTATTTATTTATTTATTTTTACATAGTATTATATATTATTACATATATTACAATAATTTTTATTATAATGAAAATTATACAAATAAAAACTGATGTTTTGCACATTAAGTTTTAAAATTATTTCCTTTACTATTGTTGACACAACAACAACAACAACAATAAATTATTATTATTATTATCTGTTTCTATTATTACTAAAACATGTATTATTATTATTATTATTTATTATATATTATTACATATTACAATATTTTGTATTAGAAGGAAAATATTAAGAAAAACTGAAGTTTTGTACAGTTTAAGTTGTAAAATTATATAACTGAAACATTTATTATTATTATTATTATTATTATTATTATTATTATTATCATTATTATATTTTATTAACTGTTACCATTACTACAAACAATTATTATTATTATTATTATTATTATTATATTTTATTAACTGATACCATTATTACTACAAACGTTTATTATTATTATTATTATTATTATTATTATTGATATTTTATTAACTGTTACCATTATTACTACGAACGGTGGTTGTTGTTGTTGTTGTTGTTGTTGTTGTTAAAAACAACAGCAGAATTTTTATTATTAGAATGAACATTATAAGAATAAAAAAAAAAAGTTTTGTACATGTATTATCTAATATGCATATTTTATTAAACTTCATCTTTTCTTCGATCTTACTAAAATGATTAGTTTCAGTTAACAAAAACTACACTGGAACAGACTAAACTGTAGGTCATTAATCACTGATTTGTCCGTAATACCTTGTGTTTATGAGAGGAGTAACAGTTTTGTTATTTATTTGTTTATTTATTTGAGTTTCATTTAGCAGCTAGTTCTGGTACAAGTTAGCAAAACTGCTTATACCCAGGAGCTACTTTTTATCCAAAGCAACTTAGAAAACAGGCAAAAAGAAGACAGCTTAGTCCAGCTGTTGTGTTTTTTTATTGCTATAGGAGTAGAAAGGGAGCATGATATGATGGGGAGACTCACACTCGCATCACATGTAGTACAGTTTTAAATGAAAATATATTTCATGTCATTTTCTTGTCACTTCTAGTCAAGTTAGTCCACTCCATTGGCATTTTAGAGGTAGTTCCTTTTTGGGCTTGTGAGCGCTGACATGCTCAGTCAAACACAAACACATTGTAGCTTTTCTGTTGCGCACGTGTTGTTTTCAAAATGTCACAGGCATATCAGCATTTTCTATTTGAAGCAGTGAAAGCTCACTTCTCCTGTCAGTCGGCCTGTCAGTGCTGGACCGGAATTAACACGAAAATGAATCTGTTGTGTGAAGCCGGTTTTATGTTGAAAGACTTTGACCCGCTGTGGTGTCCGGTTCCTCAGCAGAGCAATGAAAAGTTGCTGACACACAACTCGTTCGCTTGAGAAAACCTCTGAGTTCAGGAAAAGAGCGAGAGAGAGATTGTGTTTGATGAGGCGAGTCTTTTGTGTGAGATTGAGCTGAGATTGGAGGTCTGCGTGAGATGCGAGTTGAGTCCAGGTGTTTCCTCGGGCGTCTCAGGATCTGTTGTTTGTGTTGGTGGGGATCTCTGCGCTCACGCTCACACGGCCTGAACACAAGCTCACAGTCGCTCTGAAGATGTGAGAGGCGATATTACAGGATCTGATTCTGCTATGTGTTTTGTGGTTTTCCTTTTTTCAGTATGAAGAATAATGGGCTTGCTGTGTTTTCGTTTTCCCGTCTGTGGGGGGAAAAGGCAGGTGTAGTTTTGTTCTCCCGTCTGTGTCCCATTGGCTCTTACTGTGACCTCTGTCTTCCTGTGTGTTTGTTTCTTTGTCTCTGTCTGCCTCTCTCTCTCTCTCTCTCTCTCTCTCTCTCTCTCTCTTCCAGTCGTTATTAAAAAAAACTATAATAAAATGAAAAATAATTATTTAGTATTATTACTGTTAGCATATCAAGAATAGCAATAATAGTAGTCATAAAGAAACAACTACAAAACATGTATTAATGTAATTAATGATAATAATGAAAACTGAATAGAAATTGTACTATGATTTTTTTGTTTGTGCTATTAACAACAACAACAATAATAATGAAAAAATATACACAAAATATTTTTTATAAATGTGGTAATATAATAATTATATTGGGAAACAATTTAATAAATAATTAAATAGATGAATACATAAATAAAATTTGGTATTAATATCATTAACACTGAAAGTTGTTGTCATCATAATAGTGATAATAATAATAATGAATGCAAAAATATTGGATAAAAAAATATAAAACTTGTATGATAAATATATTTTGTATTCATATTAAAATAATATAAAAAAAACATAAAAAATAAATGTTTGATACTGTTATTTTAAATAATAATGATAATGATAATAGTAATAATAATAATAAAAAGTATATTTTGTATTCATATTACAATAGTATTAGAAACAAACAAATATTTAAACACATCCATAAATGCAAAGTAGTTAGTTTTAATAATAATAACAATAAGAATAAGAATAATTATAATAAATATTTTGTATTCATAATAAAATGGTATTAAAAATACATAAATGCACAATACAGTTATTTTATAACAACAACAACAACAATAATAATAATATAATAATAATAATGATGATGATGATGATGATGATGATGATGATGAAAATAAATACAATGGATAAAAACAGCATGATAAATTTATTTTGTATTTTATATTAACATGAATACATAAATAAAAACAAACAAATAAATACATAAATGCACAACATGGTTATTTTTATTTATAATTTTAAATAATAATAATAATAATAATAATAATGAAAACAGTGGAAAAAATGTCTGATAAATATATTTTGTATTTCATATTAACATAATATTGAAAACAAACAAATAAATACATAAATGCACAACATGGTTATTTTTATTTAGAATTGTAATTTATAATAATAATAATAATAATAATGAATACAATGGATAAAAATTGTGTGATAAATATATTTTGTATTTCATTAACATAATATTAAAAACAAACGAATTAATAAATACATACATAAATAAATGCACAACACATTGTTTATTCATACTACTTCTACTATTACTAACAACAACAATAATAATTTTAATATTTTTTCTGTCTCTCTTTTTCCTTGTCTAATTTTTTTCATGGTCTGTGTATATTCACGATATGGATGCAATGGAGTGTGTGTCTTTGTGCACAGTGTGTGTGTTCTTGTTTATCCTGCACTGTGGGGAACAAATGTCCCTACAAGGATAGTAAAACCTGAGATTTTTGGACATTGTATGAGGGGAAAAACGTTTGCAACATTGATGATAATCAGAAGTGTCTCTTGAGCAGCAGATCAGCATATTATAATGATTCCTGAAGGATCATGTGACACTGAAGACTGGAGTGTTAAAAATACTAAATGATGCTTATGTGAAAGCGTAAGAGTGCGAACAGGTTTTCTGTGAGAGGTAGGGTTAAGGGGATAGAAAATATCATTTGGAAAGTCCCAACTATTCACAGAAACCTAACGCGTGTGTGTGTTTGTGTGTGTACAGCAATGCTTTACCTTCTCTGATTGTTTAGTTGTGGGGTGTGGCTGTTCACCAAACCAGCACATCACTCATTTCCATTCACTCCCCCCTCCCAAACACACACACACACACACGCGCTCAGAGTGGTGGAGTGTGATGTGGCTTGTGCCAGCTGCCGGTCGCCCAGAGGCCTTCACAACCTCATCCTCTGTGACCAGACATCTGCTGCTGTACCTACTGCTGCCGCACACACACTGATCTCTGAGCACTGCTCTCACAGGACATTCACATTCATACAGTACAATGGTATACAATCAGTCCTCCAGTGTGTACTATCAAAGAGGGTTTTAGAGCTGTTTACTGTGTGACTCCATATTTACAAACTGAAGATTTCACCTAATTCAGTTAGCAAACAAAGCAAATATAAGAGCGCCCTCTAGTGTTCAGGGTTTCAATACTGCGGCCTACAGTACATCAGTCAATGTAGAGTTGGATGCTTTGTTATAGTCCTGTATTTAATATTTAATGAAATGAACCATTGTGTTTAACTGAGACTAATTTAAACATAATATTTCAGTCTATGTTAGCTGTCAAGTAATTTAGCTAATTTAATGTCCCATGCAAATACCAAGCGTGCTAGTTAACCAAAGGAAGATATAGAGCAAATACAGTTACATGCAAAAGTTTGGTGTAAGATTTTTTTTTTCTTTACATTTTATTCAGCAAGGATGCAATAAATTGATCAAAAATGGCAGTAAAGACATTTATAATGTTACAAAAAGTTTGTTTTAAATAAATGCTGTATTTTTAATAAAATGCTAGTAATTCTTAATAACATTAGCAGTAAAAATCGTTCCTAATAATGATAACAATATTAAAAATAAAAATTATAGATAAAAACTGTACAATAAATATATCTTGTATTCATATTAAAGTAATATTAAATACAAACAAGCATAAATAAATAAATGCATATGACTGTTTTATTTTAATGAATAATAATAATAATAATAATAATAATAATAATACAATAGATAAAAATTGCATAAGCATATTTTGTATTTTATATTAAAATAACATTAAAAACAAACAAATACATAAGTACATAAATAAATGCACAATACAATTACTTTTCATAATAATAATAATAATGAATACAAATTTCGTCTTATCATTAACAACAAAATAATAGTGAAATAATGAATAATAATCGCACAAAATATTTTATACATATTTTTTAATAAATAAATTAATTAATTAAAATTGTATTAACATTAACACTGAAGTTGTTCATAAAAATTATAATGGATAAAAACTGTACAGTAAATATATTTGGTATTCATATTAAAGTAATGTTAAATACAAACAAGCACAAATAAATAATGAATAATAATAAAAATAATAATAATAATAATACAATAGATAAAAATTGCATATTAAAAGTATATTTTGTATTTCATATTAAAATAACATTAAAAACAAACAAATACACAAATAAGTACATAAATAAATGCACAATACAAATTTAAATAATAATAATAATAATAATAATAATAATAATAATATAATAATAATAATGCATAAAAATGAATTAGATATATATTTTGTGTTCATATTAAAAATATTTCAAAACAAACAAAAATAAATAAATAAATACATAAATAAATGCGCAATGCTGTTATTTTAATTCATAATAATAGCAAAAGTAGTGCACATATGTAGAGACTTAAGCCATTCTTAATGTATGAATTGCATAAAAAAATAAGTGTCTCATTTTTCCAAGCAAATATGATTTGTGTGATTGCAGATCTTGAGTTTGCTGAATGTGTTGAAACATGTTGCCTGCATGCGATCAAGCTTGCATGTTCTCCTCTGCTCTGTGTGTGTCCGTCTCCATAAAATCGTTGGATGAATAAGGGTGTCTGTGTTTTGTGTGATTTCATAAATTCAGTCAGGTGATTGGCTGCTCAAAAGTTATGAATCTCCTACAATTCTTTGTTTTGAATGACCTTGTTTTTTGATTCATTCTCCAAAAAGCCGGCTTCATTGCTTCAAAGCTATGTCAAAGAGTCACACTGCTTTACGACCTACTGGAGTCTTCAGCAAAGGCTACAACTTTTCCGTTTCGTCAGTGAACTTTGGAAATCATGTTGATTTTTCGATCTTTAAATAATCAGCCCTTTCTGTCCATCAACGTCTCCTCCTCCTCTCCTAATCCTTCTCTCTACAGAACAACGACAACGAGACGCCGTTGCACTGTGCGGCTCAGTACGGACACACTGAGGTGGTGCAGCTGCTGCTGGAGGAGTTGACCGACCCCACCATGCGCAACAACAAGTTTGAGACGCCGCTCGACCTGGCTGCGCTCTACGGCAGGCTGGAGGTGGTCAAGCTTCTGCTCAGCGCTCATCCCAACCTGCTCAGCTCCAACACCAAGAAACACACACCTCTCCACCTGGCGTCCCGCAACGGACACCTGCCCGTGGTGGAGGTGCTGTTGGCCGCCGGCGTGGATATTAATTACCAGGTAAGGTTTTGCATTCGCATTCATGCACTCAAGACCATTTGGGACAAAATAGCATGCTACAATGTACTGTTTTTGCAGTATGCATTATATGCAAACATTTATTTATTTAGCAATCGTAATTAGAACGGCATAGGTTTGTTTTAAATATGATAATATTCAGTGGTTATTGCTCAGTATGCTTGTTTTTTGTTCTTAACATAGTCTTGGTTTTAAGGTTCTGTCATAATATGCTGGTTAGCTCCGCCCACAGCAGAATCTCATTGGTTAAAAATTCCACTCCACATATTTTAAACATGAAATGTGTTCTGATTGGCTGTGGTTGCTGCACTGCACTGCATTTTCACTTGTGAGGGGAAAAAAGGCTTGATGGTTATGTTTATTACTTCATATTATGACTTCTTTTGTGGACTTTTGGTGTTTCTTATAATGGCAGTGTTTTTTTAGTTTTTGGCTCTCAAACACACAAAAATTGGTCAGATTTTTTTGAAAGAAGTCTCTTATGTTCACCAAGGCTGACTTTAATATAGTAAAATCAGTAATATTTAGAAATATTACCATTTAAAATAATTGCTTTCTTTTCTCATGTATTTTAAAACATAATCTATTTTTGTTAGTAAAGCAAAGTAATATTGTAAAGTATTATTATAATTTAAATAAGTGCTTTATTTTCCGTATTTATTTTAAAATATATTTTATTCTTGTTATTAAAGCATTGTTACATTTAATATAGTAAAAACAGTAATATTGTGAAACATTATTACAATTTAAAATAAGTGCTTTGTTTTTCTCATGTATTTAAAAAAAAATAATATTTCTGTAATTAAAGCTGAATTCTCAGCATGGTTACATTTAATATAGTAAAAACAGTAATATTGTGAAAAGTTATCATAATTTAAAATAAGTGCTTTGTTTTTCTCATGTATTTTAAAATATATTTTATTCTTGTTATTAAAGCTACATTTTCAGCATCATTACTACATTTAATATAGTAAAATCTGTAATATTGTGAAATTATTACCAATTAAAATAAGTGCTTTGTTTTTCTCATGTGTTTTAAAATATATTTTATTCCTGTTATTAAAGCAAAATTTTCAGCATCATTACTACATTTAATATAGTAAAATCAGTAATATTGTTAAATATTATTATAATTTAAAATAAGTGCTTTGTTTTTCTCATATATTGTAAACTATATTTTATTCTTATTATCAAAGCTGAATTTTAAGCATTGTTACTACATTTAATAAAGTAAAATCAGTAATATTGTGAAATAATATTATAATTTCAAATAAGTACTTTCTCATGTGTTTTAAAATAGATTTTATTCCTGTGATCAAAGCTGAATTTTCAGCATCATTACTGCAGTCTTCAGTGTCACATGATCCTTCAGAAATCTAATTATTATAAATTATTATTATTAATAATAAAAACATTTGTGCTACTTCATATTTTTGTGGAGACAGTGATACATTTTATTTTTCAGGGTTCTTTGATGAACAGAAAGTGCAAAAGAACAGCATTTATTTGAAATGGAAATCTTTTGTAAACATTTTACTGTCACTTTAGATCAATGTAATGCATCCCTGCTCAAAAAAGTATTAATTTCTTTAAAAAATAATAACTCTTTAAAGGTCATGGATATCAAAATGGATTTAAATACTGTTTCATTTTGACTTGAAAGAGTTTAACCACATATGAGAGCGTGTGTGTGTTGGCCAGGCTTTTGTCAGTCAGTACAGGTGGTTTGATCTCACTGTTTTCACTCAGTTTCTCGCCGTGATTTAAAGTAACTGCTCTTTAGCACCTTGCCAGAGCACTCCCGTCTCTACCTGAGAAACCTGCTCACACGCTTAACAGTAACAACCTGCCATCTGTCTCTCACTCGGTACGTCCTAAGAGCAGCGACCCACATTGACATAGTCTGGTTTGTCTGCTAACATGCTGAGAAAGCCGGTGCAGTGTGAAAATGAGTTTGTCTGGTCTGCGTGTTGTCTCCGTTGGGTACTGATATGCCACATCGGACTCAAATGACCTGTAACACAACCTACAGGATATTTCAACCTTCACAACTAAGTGTCTAAAACAATATGGGGTCACTGCATGTGCCTGTGTATCTTATGATAAATGTTTAATTTGTTAACAGACAGAGAAAGGCAGTGCCCTTCATGAAGCAGCTCTATTTGGAAAGACAGAAGTAGTACAAAAACTACTCAACGCAGGTAAAAATAAAGTCAAATCCAGAGCTTACAAATCTTTTGACTACTGAAATTGTACTCAGGTCGTTCTGTGTGGATGTTTTTCAGGTATCAATGTGAATATCGTGGACAGTAAGAATCTAACAGCGCTGGACACTGTTAGAGACATGCCCTCCCAAAAGAGCCGACAGATCGCCGCCCTCATACAAGGTACGTCTGGAGCAGATATCACACACATCACTGAGTCTGAACAACTCCGAGTTGTTTTCTCCTCAGGTCATCATTTTCACGCTTGTCTTCTCTCTCTGAAGCTCATATGAGCGGCCGTCCGTCAGACACGAGCCTCCCTCCTCCACCAGTGCCTCCACCTCAAGAGAGCCTGAGTCCCAAAAGAAAAGGTCAGAGAAATACTCGAAAAACTCTACTTGATGAAACATTTTCACACTTGAAATATTAGGTATATTTTAAAGCAGTGAAATCGTCATATACATAATAAAATGAGTACATTTAAGTACAAATTTGAAGTAGATGTGAATAATAACATTTAGTACCATGACAAATAAAAGTTCACTGTAAAACCCAGTGAGTATCAGATTAAAAAGAAAATGATGCTTAGATAGTCTTAGATATGTCTCTTGGCCCATCCTGAATTTAACCACAGACTTCTTAAAGGGATAGTTCACCAAAAAATGAAAATTACCCCTTGATTTACTCACCCTAAAGCCATCCTAGGTTTATATGACTTTCTTCTTTCAGATGAATACATTCAGAGTTATATTAAAAAAATGTCCTGGCTTTTCCAATCTTTATAATGGCAGTGAATGGGTGTTGAGATTTTGAAGTCCAATAAAGTGCATCCATCCATCATAAAAAGTGCTCCGCATGGCTCTGGGGGCTAATAAAGGCCTTCTGAAGTGAATCGATGCTTTTGTGTAAGAAAAATATCCATATTCAAAACTTTCTCCATCGTAATCTCTAGCTTCTGTTAACGTACGAGCGTTCACAAGAGAGTGGCGTTCCAGCGTATGACGTAGGCATAGCATAAGCTCTGGTGTTTACAGCAAAAGAAAACCAGTCTCGTCTTGGCTTATATTGAAATCCTTCAACGTTTTTCTTCAAAAATCTTTTCGAAGTTTTGTACTTCTAATTTGTAATGATTTGTCAGTTCTGCATTCATCGCCACTCTCTCGTAAATGTGCGTACGACAGGTTTATAAAGTTTTAAATATGGATATTTTTCTTACACATATGTATCAATTCGTTTGTGGCCTTTATTAACCTCCTGGAGTCGTGTGGAGCATTTTTTTTTTTTTATGATGGATGGATGTACTTTTTTTGGGCTTTAAAATCTCAACAGCCATTCACTACCATTATAAAGCTTGGCAGAGCCAGGAGATGTTTTTATAATAACTCCTCTAATAAGTCATATACACCTAGGATGGCTTAAGGGTGAGTAAATCATGGGGTAATGTTTATTTTTGGGTGAACTGTTCATTTAAGTTGTTAAAGATGATGAATATGGGTCTAAAATGAGTAACAGTTGCAGTTGTTAAAACTATAATTTAATATAAAATATAATTTCTCCATTATAAAATATTTAGATTTTAAATTTCACCAAAAATATTAAGTATATGTTACAAATATATATTTTTAGAGCTATCAAATGATTAATCACGATTAATCACATACAAAATAAAAGTTTGAGTTTGCCAAATATATGTGTACTGTGTGTAATTATTATGCATATATAAATACAAACACGCTCATGTATATATTTAAGAGATATTTACAAGTATATGCATTTAATATAATTTTTATATAATTTACATTTATATATAAATACAAATATTTTGTATATAAATTACGTATTTCTCTTTAATATATATATATATATATATATACACTAATTTGTGTGTATTTATATTAATTACACACAGTACACACACATATATTAGGCAAACTCAAACTTTTATTTTGTATGTGATTAATCGTTTGACAGCCCTAATTTTTTTTTAGTCAAATGCTAATTGCTTTTCATGCTATAAACAAAATGAACTATTGGATTTTTTAGGTGTTTTTGTAGGTGTTTAATTGTTATTATTATTATTATTGTGTTATTTACAAAGTCTCTAAATAATTAAAGTCCTATCTGTAGGTCATCAAATATGTTTGAAAATGAGTATATTTTTCCAAAAGCATTTTATACTTTTACTGTTGCTGCAATATATAGCATGTATACTATACTATACTATGTATGAAGTAATATTAAATTATTTGATTGGATTGTTATAAGTCATAGAACATTTAAAGGGGTCATATGATGTTGCAAAAAATAACATTATTTTGTGTATTTGGTGTAATGCGTTTACGCAGTTTGAGGTTCAAAAACACATAATTTTCCACGTACTGTATGTTATTTTTGCTTCTCTCTGCCCCGCCTTTCTAAAGCACATTGATTTTTACAAAGCTCATCGCTCTGAAAAGCGCTGTGTGCTCTGATTAATCAGCTGTTCAGTGTGTTGTGATTGGCAGAATACCTCAAGCGTGTGATGGAAATGTTGCACCCTTACCATGTTGTGATGCCGTGTCTCGGCTCGACGAGAAAAAACAATGAAACCCATTATAAATGAGGCATTTATTGCATACAATGATGACATAATTACTGATTATAATGACTCATACTGTCTTTTTACACATTGCATTGCATCGCACCTCATAAACATAACACCCTGTCTGCATTTGTGGTCATAGAAATGATCAAAACTCACGTTTGAATAGTCGCAAATTCTTTAAATATGAAAACGTACTTACAGGCTGTGAGTCAGAAGCACCAGACTGTCCATACAACTTTGTACTGTTCTGGAACAGTGTTGTAAATTTAACTTAATCACTGATTTCTAGTTGTGTAAAGGCCAAACAAAATAGTTTCGCTTTCACAACGAAACACACAACGTCTCCACAACATGGCGGCGGCTGCAACAATGTTACAGCCAGAATAAAAGTTACGCCTTCTTTCTTTGTGTATACGTTTGGGCGGTGTTATGCAAATCTTCTCATACCGTGACGTAGACATGTGGGGGCGTGTTTGAATGAGGCTTTTTAAGAAGGCATGGCTGAGTTTTAACATTTATAAAGAATATCTCTTTGGGTTTGAGACTTTAATCTTTGCAATTTCACAGATCTTATATATGCACAAACTTATAACACTCCAAAGACAAAGGAGAATATAAAATCACATCATATGACCCTTTTCAACAGCATGTGGAAACACTCAAAATGCCAGCAGCTTCCGCAGTTTAAATGTGTATAATTTGTGGTGCTCATACGGATGCCACAGGGTTGAGTCTGACTAGCAACATGTTCTGATTCCACTTGTTTCTAATCAATAGTTTCTTGTCACCCTCTAAAAACTAAAAAAAATCGAAATAGCTTTTATTTTTAAGTCTAGCAGCCCAGATGTGAGAGGACATGTAATCAAATGGCTAATGCTCGTGGTATCCGTATGCCAGATGTTCTGCAGATGTTGTAATGCGTACGTTTGTGTTTTGACAGGAGAAATGGAGCAGCAGGTCAGTGAGCTCATATCCGGTTTGGCTCCGACGCCTGTGGAAGAGAGTCCGTATGAAGCTCTGTTTGAGGCGTCCTCCTGTGTCTCACTGGACAGCCTGGCCAGCGGAAAGTCATCGGACAGAGACTCCGGACGACCGGACAGCGAAGCTGGAAAGGTCAGTGTGTAAAATATATTTTTGTCTTAAATCCTTTGCTGGCTGAAAACAACCACAGTGAACAAGTATTTCTTTTTTTTAGCTCCGTTCAATTTTGTTTAAAAGAGTAAAATAATGTACTCACTCCCATGTCATCCAAGATGATCATGTCTTTCTTCAGTCGAAAAGAAATTAAAGTTTTTGAGGAAAACATTTCAGGATTTTTCTTTATACTTCAATGGAGATCAATGGGTTGAAGGTCCAAATTGCAGTTTCAAAAGGCGCTACACGATCACAGACAAGGAATAAGGCTCTTACCTAGCGAAACGATCAGTCATTTTCTTAAAACATAAAAAATTATATACTTTTTAACCACAAATGCTTGTGCTAAGAAGAAATATGTCCTTATTATCGTGCAAATGGGACTCTTCTGATGCGTAAATGTAATTGCTATTTATAAAATCAGAGTCTGACTGGATAGGCTTTGTCCCAAAGCCTTCATAAAATACTAGTAAACACATTTTATATTAATGAAAAGGCTAACATATTTCTTGCCGACAGTAAACATCCAGTTAATGAATTATACTGCTTGGCAGAAATTATGAATTTATAATGAAGTTATGATTAATAATGCATTTAAACTGTATATTGATCTTTGCTGTATTTGAACCTATTCCCCCGTTTTTTTAAATAAAAGCAATAAAGCAGTTCTTTGAAGATAAATCTGAAAAGGTTGTAGTACAGTTTCCTCCACTAGATGGAGACTTTGAATAGTCTTTCTTTCCAAAAAAAATAAATGTTTGATTTGTAAATTAGTCAAATGTTTCTTACAGAAAGACCGACATCATCCACAGAATCAGTCTGCACAGGACGAGGATCTCAGCTCTGAGGTAAAATCCCTGTTTAGAGATTCATTGTTTGGATCAGATTTTACTAAAATCAAATTAAGTCTGGAATCCCTAATAAATACCTCTGGGAGAACAACTCAGTGTTTCCATGTGGCAGATGTGATTTACCCTGCTGTTTCCAATATCCGCCTCTTTTATCATCTGATATGATAGTGAATGGTGGTAATACCATGGTGTTTTGCTATATAGTGAATTAGTGTTGCCACAATACCAAAACTTTAATACAAAACCTGACTAAAGTATCATGATACTACTACTAAACCGATACTATGAAAAAACATAGAACAACAGGAAAAGTAATTGAATAATAGATGATCCAAATGGAGATCATAGTTATTTTATTTATTAAAACAAAGCATTTTATCCCCCCTTTAAAAAAAAAAAAATAATAATAATAATAATCACATGCCAGTGCCACTACACATTATTATGGTAAACAACTACTGAGCCTACAGGTATGTAGAGATCTTTGCTATATTGGTAAGTTAACTTAAAGGATAAAGCCACATCTTATTTCATGATATAGTCATTTTATTTCACAACAGTTTATATCATGACATAGTCATTTTTGTTATTTTATCTTTGTTATTAATAATAAGAACCTAGATGCAAGTAACAAAGGACAACTACAATAAAACAAAGACGCAGCTGAAATAAAGAGGGCCATATGAAATCTGTTTTATTTTTTCCTAAATTCCATTTAAATTTTTTCTAAACTCTATTTTAGTAGTTACATAAAAAAATGTATCCAAAAGCATGTCTAATTAATTGAAATCATGACACATGCAGAATTTAACAGCAGTTTATTAAAAGTTTAACAAAAATTACGTTTTTAAGGACCTATGAAATACGTTTTATTATTTTTCTCAAATTCAGTTTTGTTTGTGAATCTGTTTTCCATTCATTTTCTGGATTATAATTTAATCCTTTCATCACATTTTAATAATCAAAAGCATGTCTAATGATTTTATAAAGGATAATTAGATTTGATATAGAATTAATTTATTATTGGCTATTATTTCTTTTTTTTTCAGAAATACTGTGTTGTGCATTTACAATTTTCTGGTAGATAAATTCTGGTAATTTTTTTTTTCTGGTAAATATCCCTTAAACATTGTTTTAATAATATTTTTATTAGTAGTTGTAGTACTATCTTTACATTAAGTAATATATTAATATATTTCTGACTGACAAGTTAAACGAACTTTTATTTTGACGGGTTGCTGTGAAGACCTTTAGGGTCTTCATTATATGACGATAGTTTTCCGCAAAAGAACCGGTAAAATGCTCATGAAGTGACTCTCAGAGCAGTTCTAGAGATTATGTTCATGTACTCATATATTGAGGCTGCAGAGGCTGAAAACACCGCGAGCGTCAGGTGTATGTGTGTAGTAAACAAAACAGCGCGTCTGCACTGTTCACTAACACAGACATGCAGAAATACGGCTCTTATTAAAATGCATTCTTAAGTAGCGGTACTAGTAAAATGCGGAATCGTACCATTTTTAAAAGCATTGTAATGTCATACTTTTTAAATACCGGTATATCACGCAACACTATAGTGAATGATAACCATTGATCGTTACTGTACATGGAACCTTAAGATACTATAATGAATGTTTGAAAATAGTACTGGCATGTAGTGTTGTCACGGTACCAAAATTTCAGTATTCGGTACCAATACCAGTGAAAATCCACGGTTCTCGGTACCAATTTCGGTACCAAATCAAAACACAAAAACATGAATTGAACAACACACTATTTTTATTAATAACAAACAAAAATAAAACAAAGTTTTAAATTGGAAGCTGGTATTTTAGGTTGAGGTGATGAAGCATTTGCTGGAATCCCCATTTTTCACTGTATAAACTGGCACTTGATCCATACATGTGAATTCAGCAACAGCTCGGTTCAGTTTTCTTGCCTCAGGTGAGTTTTTTGTCGTACTTCTGCTGCTGAAAAGCATCTGGAACCGTTGTCTGCTTAGGAGTTTGATTTGGTGGTCCGTGGTCTTCTTCAGCCTGCAGCTGTAAAAGGAAAATATAATATACTTCAGTAAAACAATGGGCTGAGTCTGACTAAATGCAACATTAGATTGACACCAGCTAAACAGAACTTTATATATAACTTTTCAGTAAATAACAAACCTCAGCTTTTATAATAAATTTAGATAAGATTACTTATATTGAGTGTATATAAATGTTACACAGACGGAAACTGTAGCATTAAAAACACTTTACAAAAAGATTCCATTTAACATGACTTAATAAACAAGTGTTACATAGCAATTATTCTTCTTAATTTCAAAATGTATTAATTTATTTTAAATTAAAAGTTGTATCTGTTGACATTATTTAACGCACAATGAACAAACATGAACGATCAAGTGTTTGTATAAAATAACATTCACACACATTAATTAATGTTCACTCACTGTAACTTGATGTTAGATAATATATTAAGTCACGTTAATGAATGGTATCTTTTACCAAACTATACAGGACTGTATTTGACTGTACTTTTATTTAATCAAACTGCGCAAACTATATTTCATAGCCTAGAACTGCTTTTCTGTTGACCGATTTTAAGGCTATAAACATTAACCATGCATTTGTACATTTGTTCTCTAACACACATATTTTAGCTACACAGGTCATTTAAAAGCCTCAGGTGTGTAAAAAATAGTACACTATCATGTCCTCTTTTTTTTTTTAAATAATTTTTAATAAACACTATAGGAACATTAAACACGTAATAAAGAAGTTTATTCTAATACTCGCGTTAGCATTAGCCGCGCTTATGCTAACGAATAACTAAGCGATGTTTATTTAGGGTATAAAACAAAAGCTCTAAATATAAAATTGAATTAAAACTTACCTGCTTGAACTTTCTTTAAATCTGGGTGTCGGTCTTTGAGGTGTTTTATTAAGTTCGATGTATGTCCTCCTTTTGAGAGAAAACTTCGATGACACCGTTTGCAAATGGGTTTCTGATGATTTATGACGTTGCCCTTGTCATCAGCCGCAAATACAAAATATTTCCACACGTGGCTTCTTCCTCCTTTCTTTTCAACAAGCGGATTCAGAGCAGCCGCATCAGCAGCACCGCCGGTCGCCATGTCTCTGTGCTTTTATGAAGAAGACGCAACTGCGAAGTGCGCACCTTTCGGATAGCGCAGCAAGAACCGGGTTGACCGGGTGCTCGGTACCACCGGTACTTAAGAAAACCTGGTACCGTAACATTTAATTTTTTTTTAGTACCGACTTGGTACCGAAGTACCGGGTCTTTTGACAACACTATGAATCTTTTTAATTTCGTTAGTGTTTCGAATTGAATGTCTATATGACACAAGTGTTGTGAATACATAATGAATAGACGTATTGATTTGCAGCAGTGCGTACCGTAGAGAACAGAACAATGAATATTGCGGCGAGAGGCTGTTGAATCCGTCTTTCCACTCGCTGACTGCTGTTTCCGCACGTCTACCCAAATCAAACAACATCCTCATGAATATTAATGCTGTGGATCTCTGCAACACACAGCAAACCTTCTGTCTGAAAGACTCGGGAGCCCATGACCAATACTAAAACACTCCACCTCTGTCTCTGCGGCTGGGTACATGGATTCACAGCTTCTGAACACTTTAGCTTTGAATTAAAGTAGTAGGTCAGTTTGTACAAAGCTTTTTTTGATGCCTTCATGCAGTGTCAGCAGTAGGATCACTCACTGGACTGTGTCATATAAATGTCAGCCTTTCAAACTTTATACTGTTATCCACTGGTATTAAAACGGTCATCATTTTCATAGCACTGCTGCTCGTAAAGTGGTGCGGACTGTGAAATAAGTGACTGAATTTTATATCAGCGTTTTCTACCCTGAGTTCATCTTTCTCTCTCTCCGTAGGCGGTTTACACCAACAGCAGTGTGGACGAACGCGCAGAGCCTCTAGAAGAGGAAGACCACACGTATGAACTGTTAGTCACCGCACAGACCAAAATCCCCAACAACACACAAAGCAAAACAGGTACACGCACATTTTCCATGGTGTCCTCTTGTTCTGAGACCTCACATGAACTTTATAAATTTGCCTCACTTCTTTGTTTATTAAACACGAGGTAATTCGCAGTTGCCTTTCCCAAAAATGGCATTGTCATCAAGGAAAATAATACAACAGATGTTTCATATTTCTAGTCTTTCTTTATTCAAACAGTGATGACAAAACCGTATTGTTATTGTAAACTAAAACTAAAAAAACTTTAGCGGCCATTCAGCGCTCATGAACCTGTCGAGAGTAGCCTTACCTTGGCCAGATCTTGTGGAATTTGCCTCTGGCTCTGAAGTCTGGTTAAACATTAGAAATACTTCGTTTTTGTTTCTATGTATTTACACACTTGTTCCATCGAGCAATTACCTACAGCCGTGCCGATATGCAGCCATATCGCATGGCTACTCGTGTGATATTGCTCATATATACAGCAGGTAAAATAAGTATTGAACACGTCACCATTTTTTTTCGGTAAATATATTTCTAAAGGTGCTTTTGACATGAAATTTTCACCAGATGTTGATAACAACCCAAGCAATCTATACTTAGAAATAAAACGAAACAAATAATTTCAGAAATTAAAAGAGAAAACAAAGATTCACATATAATGTACTCACCCCACATCCAAGATGTTCATGTCTTTCTTCCTTCAGTCGTAAAGA
The DNA here is from genome assembly GCA_012976165.1 of Labeo catla. Lineage (NCBI taxonomy): Eukaryota > Metazoa > Chordata > Actinopteri > Cypriniformes > Cyprinidae > Labeo > Labeo catla. The sequence goes on from VONZ01000070.1 coordinate 437,160, forward strand.
AACTATGTTTTTTGAGGAAAACATTTCAGCATTTTTCTCCATATAATGGACTGATATGGTGCCCTGATTTTGAACTTCCAAAATACAGTTTAAATGCAGCTTCAAACGATCACAAATGCGGTTGTAAAGTAAACAATCCCAGCCGGGAAAGAAGGGTCTTATCTAGCAAAATGATCGGTTATTTTCATAAAAATAATACAATTTATATACTTTTTAATGTTCAAATGCTCATCTTGTTTTACTCTGTTATGAACGGGGAAAAAAAAAAAACAGTCCAGGCAGTTAGGGTATGTCAAAAAAACTCCCATCTCATGTTCTCCCTCAACTTCAAAATCGTCCTATATCGCTGTTTTACCTTTTTTGTTAAGGGTGTTTGATCTTCTTTGCATATTCACTTTGCAAAGTTTGTGTCAGTACTTCTGCAGCGATGTAGGATGATTTTGAAATATTTTTTGAAGTTGAGGGAGAAAATACGATTGGACATACCCTAACTGTCTGGAGACAGAATACACAGAGTTCAGGCTGAGCAAGACAAGACGAGCATTTGAGATGAAAAAGTATATAAATTGTATTATTTTTATGAAAATAACTGATCGTTTCGCTTGATAAGACCCTTCTTCCTTGGATGGGATCGTTTACAACCACATTTAGGATCGTTTGAAGCTGCATTTAAACTGTATTTTGGAAAGTTCAAAATCGGGGCACCATATCAGTCCATTATATGGAGAAAAATGCTGAAATGTTTTCCTCAAAAAACATAATTTCTTTACGACTGAAGAAAGAAAGACATGAACATTTTGGATGACAAGGGGGTGAGTACATTATATGTGAATCTTTAGTTTTTATAATAAATCTTTGAAAATCAAAATCTGGATTTGAATTTTTAATGTTATTATAACCTGAAACTGCTATGTGAAAGTTTGAAACAGAAAATAATGGTTCTCATCTTGCCACTTTATTGGTAAAGAAAACACACTTTTACTCGAATTAATCAAAGTGGATTTATAGCATTTTGGAACCAAAATCTTCATATGTATAATTAGGAATGCACGTTATTATTGGACCAATATTGGAATCGGACGAGAATAGCTTTAAATGTAAATATCGGCATGGCGCCAATATGAAAAATTATGCCGATATGTCTTGATGATAAGAGGAATAACTCGCATGCGCTCAGGGTGTGCTAGAGATTAGATCACGTCAACAGTGTGACTCATTCTTGAAGAAAAGAATAACTGTTTCTGATTAAATAAAGCCGTAATTGTCATAAAATCATGAGTATGTTTTGATTTAAAAATCAGAAGATAGAGCTTACATGAATAAAAAAACAAAACAAATAAATTACGTACGTGACACTTAATTAAATCATTTTATATATACTGATTTATTCATTAATGTTTAATATGTTACATTTTTTAAACAAATTATGAGCTCTAAAAGACTTTTCTTTAGACCATCTACAAATGTTAAAAAAATGTTTCTGATAAAAAAAAAATGCAGCAATTATATAGTTTATTTATAGTTATTTTCAAAGCTTCAGTGTTCTGTCATTATAAAAGAACTTTAGTATTGTGTATTTAATTCTAAAAAATATGTTCTTGTTAAAAACTAGCCAAAATTAGTTACTTATAATCTTATAATTTCCACACAGGAGAGATTTTTTGTTTTCATACAAAAAGAAATGTATATTGGTATCTGCCATGGCTAAAATGAGTTGAAAAATATCGGCATATCTGCATAATTTGTTGCATTTTATGTTTTATTTGTTATCAAAATATTTTCCATTGAATAACATTGAAGTCTTTTTCTCCAGATGTGGATGTCTCAGCCAAGTCTTCCAACAGTGTCCTACCTCAGGTGAGAATAGTAATTTGTCTTGAGCTTTGTTTCAAATCTTCTCTCTCTGCTGCTGTACCTACATAGTCAGCTGCCTTATAAGGCAACATGCTAACTGCTATGACACCTCACAAGTGAGTGAGTTAAAACATTTCAGGCAGCAGCACGTATCACTTCACGCAAGACTTGAGACTCAATGCATTCCAGTAGAGTTTGATATTACCTTGTTGCTAAGCTAATAGCTCTTTACTCTAAAAAAATATTATAAGACACAGCACACACAAATGAAATATGCTTGTTTATAATCAACATTTCTGTTGTTTGCCATCTCATATTTCTTGTTTTTCATTAGCTTGGCATAGTGCATTTTTGGATTGCCACTTTCGCTAAAGATAGATGTTATGCTGTCTCAGAATTTGGCTAAACCGTAGTATATTAGGAGGCAGCATAATTGAGTTTCCTTTTGGATCTCGTGATGCTTTAAAATGCTGCCTGCATAGGAAGCTCAAAGATTTTGGAACAGAGCTTTGTTGTTTATTACTTTTTTCATCATTTTTTTTGCAGTCTCACATCTGTCACGCTGTCCGAACGCTGTCTAGTGTGCAGTAGACAGTTAATTATCGTCTGTATGCAGCATCTGTTTTGTGCGTGCGTGTGTGTGATACAGACACTGTTTTTGTGTGTGTGATTGTGCATCTGACAAAAGTTATGACAAAAATATGTGGATATTGGTGTTATTTTTTGCAGCGAAAGGCCGCCACACACATTGACCTACGACCTTTAGGGTCCAACACAAACACTCTGCAGCCGCCTGCACCTCATTTTGGCACAGGACAGACGTCTGGAGGTGAGTGTGTGCATGTGTGAATGCTTAAGGAGCTCACTTGCTAATGACGCTGTAAAAACTAAGTATTATTCTTTACGGTGTTATTGCTATTGCCATGGTTGAATAACAATTAGCAGTTGAATGACACATACTATTAAACACTCAAATATGTACCAAACAAATTAAGACTACATGTTCTCTACTCTGTAAAATGCTTGCCATCTGTCTAAGACTTGTACTTTTGGGCTGTCCTTAAAGGAGAAGTTTCTTTAAATAACATTTACACACCCTTATGTCACTTATACGGGGAAAAAATGAGGTGGGAGGAAAATTATAATAAAATGCTTTTGCGTTGTTTAACAAAACCTTTCACCTAAGAAACTCAGCATTTGCACAAGAAACAGCATTTGCCTGTTAACTTTGTATTCACTCACTGCACTTTTGCGTTCCCCCAAGAAACTTTTGCATTCATTTGTTAAACTTTTGTGTTTGCTCACAAAACTTCTGCATTTTTCTAGATAAACTTCAGTGTTCGCTTGCTGTTTGCGTTTGCATTTCTTATGAAAAATTTTGCACTCTTATGCAAAATGTTGTTACGATCTCGCACAAAACATTTGCATTCCCCTGAGAAACTGAGCATTTGCTCGTTATGCTTTTGTATTCCCCCAAAAACTTTAGTTTGCTAGCTAAACTTTTGTTTGCTAAGCTAGTTTGCTTGTTAAACTTTTGCATTCCCTAAATAAACTGTTATTTGCTCTCTAAACATTTGTGTTTACTTGCTAAACTTTAAACAAAATTGCTCGTTAAAGTTTTGCATTTGTTTGCTAAACTTTCATTTTTGCTTGCTAAACTTTTGCGTTTATTAGTTAAGCTTTCATTTTTGTTCATTTATCTTTGATTTTTGATTGCTACTAAACTTGTTCACTAAACTTGCATTCCTTTAATAAACTTGTTCTCTAAACTTTTACATTTGCTAGTTACTTTTACTTTTGCTCTCTAAAGTTTTGCATTTGGTCACTAAACTTTTGTTTTTGATCATTAAACTTGTTTGCTTGCTACATTTTTCATTTCCTCAACTTTTGCGTTTACTTGCTAAACTTGTTTTTGTTTAAGAAACTTCAGTTTTTTGCTAAACCTTCATTTTTGTTCATTAAACTTTAGCTTTTGTTTGCTAAACTTTTATTTTTGCTTGCTGAACTTTTGTGTTTTTTTTTTTTTTTAGTTGAACTTTAATTTTTGTTCACTGAACTTTTTTTTTTTGGTTTTTGCTTGCTAAATGTTTGTTTTTACTCACTAGCTGACATTCCTCTAATAAATGTGTGCCTTTGCACTGTAAAATTTTGCATTTACTTGCTGAACTTTTATTATTGCTTGCTAAACTTTGCTTTTGAGAATTAAACTTTTGCATGTACTCTCTAAACTTTTGTTCGCTACACTTTTGCACTTCCTATTGAAACCTTTACATTTGCTTGCTAAAATTTTGTTCACTACACTTTTGTGTTTGCTTGCTAAACTTTCATTTTTTTGTTTGTTATACTAGTTTTTGTTCAGTAAACTTTTTCTTCACTGAACTTTCATTAAACTTGTTTGCTTTCAAAACTTTTGCTCTCTAAACTTCTGTTTGTTCACTACACTTTTGCATTTCCTCTCTAAACTTTTGCGTTTGCTTGCTTTTCTTTTGCTAAACTTTCATTTTTGTTTGTTAAACTTTTGCATTTTCTCACGAAGCTTTCATTTTTGTTCATTAAACTGTAGCTTTTGTTTGCTAAACCTTCATTTTTGTTCGTTAAACTGTAATTTTGCTTGCGAAACTTTAGTTTTCGTTTACTAATCTTTCATTTTTACTTGCTAAATGTTTTTGTTCACTAAACTTGCATTCCTCTAATAAACTTTTGTGTTTGCTCTCTAAACTTTTGCATTTGCTTGCTAAACTTTCATTTTCACTTGCTAAAGTTTTGTTTGCTCACTAAACTTTCCTTTTGATCATTAAACTTTTGTTTGCTTGCTAAACTTTTGTTCGCTACACTTTGCTTGCTAAACTTTCATTTTTTGTTTGTTAAACTTTAGTTTTTGTTCGCTAAACTTTTTCCTCACTAAACTTTTGTGTTTGCTCACTAAACTTTTGTTCACTAATTTTTCATTTTTGTGTGCTAAACTTTTGTTTTTGCTCACTAAACGTACATTCCTCTTATAAACCTGTTTGCTTGTTATTTGCGTGCTAAACTTTTTTGTTTGCTCGCTAAATGTTTGCGAGCAAACAAAATTGAGAAGAAAATATATATTTCAATACATTTTAAAGCTTTTACAAGTGAATACATAAGCTTTGAAATATAACCTTTTCCTCACATCTCATATTTTTGCATGTTCCAAAGTCTTTTTTTTGTAAAAGACAAAAGCTGAAATTTTGAAGAATGTTCATGCTGCTCTATTCCATGCAAGTTCCAATTTCAAAAACAACTTAAGCGCCGTAAAAGTTGTCCAAATGTTCATTTTTGGGTGAACTGTTTCAAAATACCTGCAGTCATAAATTTTGGAGCAAGAGTATTGGTCGGTTGATAATGCAAAAGTGGACACATTTGTTATGTCCCTATGCATTTGTCCCAGTTTGCCTTTGTGTCCCTCTCTGATCCTCCTAAGTCATCGCTCAGATATCCTTGCCTAACTTAGAACAATGTTTACTCAGTGTAACACGACTCTTGTTAGCATTACCAAGAGAATACCATTCCGACTCGGTTGCTTGCTACTTCGAAGGTGAATTCTGTTAGAAATGGCATTAGAAAAAGTCATATGAAGCTATTATATTGTAAAATCTTACAAAAGTCTTGTTTTAATATAGTTGCATTCTCATAATACTGTTGAGTGCCATAAACATTGGTGGAATTTATATTAAAGCCTCACACTCTCCTCATGTTTCAAAACAAACAGCAGAACGTCTCTCCTCGTCTCCTTGCCCTTCTCGTCCCTCGCCAAGCTCCGTAGAGCTCAGCTGCCACCTCCACAGCCGTACTGTGCTCAGCACCTGTCAATTACGCTGCAGGAAATCGGCCTGTAGACACACACTAGCACACACCCAAATAACAGGGCGTGAGCTCGTCATATTTCTCATGTCAGGGTCTCACAGCGGGAGCGATGCGTTGACGTATTAAAACCTTGAAGGAGGGTCTGACCTCAGTGCATTGGAGACAAAGCGCATTGGAGATGAACGCTTCATCCTAAGTGCAAAATCATGTTGTGTGTTTTAGATGCCTCTTCCCTCTTTTAATAAACGCTTCTCACTGTTGGCACGAGCTTAGAAAGCTCTTAGCGAGGAGATGGCAACAGCTGAACGATGAACTCAGCCCTGTTACCCTAGAACATTTAGAGGGGTGACATTACTTCAGTTCATCAGATGTCAGCGCTGCTCCGGTGTGCTTGGCTGTGTTTGAAATGGAAAAACTAGCATACAACTAACTTAGTACAACAATAAGACATCTGTGGTGTTCTTTGGCTTGAAACATGCTCATTCTGCTTGTATTTCATTGAACATTGGATGATTTAACCAGTGCATGGTTGTAGTTCCTGGAAACTGACTTGTTGTTTGAGTAAACACCTGACTTTCTCTTGGAGAAATGCTGTTAATGTGTATTGTCAACTCTAATGCCTTGGGTTTGGATGGAGAACAGCCCTGACTTCATCTTCTCCAGAGGGTCTTGTTGATTTAAAATGATGTCACAGGTTAGGCTTCGGGTCACAAACGCAAACACAGACTCAAGTCCCGAGCTGCCTGTGTGTGTATGTTTTTAGGTGTGTCATTTACATGAGGAAATTGATTGGACTTGTGGTTCTGGCCTTATGTGTCTGTATGTTCCTCCAGCACACTTGTCAGTGCCTCACTGAGTGGGCGGTTTATTTAGTCCCAATGCCTTGGAAAACTTGAGACATGAAGTTTTCAGGAGAGAGTTGCTACTAAATATTAGAGCCGAGTTGAGTTCATTTGAACTGAAACTTACAAGGTTCCAATGCTCGGATTTTGCTTTGGACTTTGAAGAGCAACCCAAAGGTTAGTCTTGGTCATATTTTTATACGGTTTTCAAGGATGGGAGGTTGTTCAGGTAACTACTGTGCAAGTGAGGTAAAATATTAATTTTTTGGAGTTTCTCCATTCATTTTGACAGAAGATGTGCATGCATGACTGAAAATAGCCATCACAAGATGTCCACACGGTGAACTACTTCACCTAGAAATGGATGTTAGTTTAGTTGTCGACATGCTTATTTGAATAACAACAAATCCATTTTATTGGGATCGGTGTCTGAAAGTAACTGTTGCCTTCTTGAGGTACAACTATGTACAATGTTACAAGTGTTTGCAATGAGTTTGTGTACTTGCGTACAGAATGTTTCTTGCCTTCAGTTCTGATATGGCTGACTTGGTTTTCTTGTCACCAAACACCACACGTAACACCAGGATATCTCTCTGGTATGGTGGCCGTTTGCCCAGCCGCCTGGCTCGTATCAGGAACCTGGAGTTGGATTTATCTCTTGGTCTGTGTGTGAGTGTGTGTTTGCCAGTGGACACATTTCAGCCAAGTGCAGTGCGTATACAGAAGAGAACAGATCTATGGGAGTGCATTTCACTTGTTGCACTTGCAAATATTGTTCTTATAATTCATTCAACATTCTTGCCAGGAACCATCTATGCAAGAGGACACATGAAACAGACGTGAATGTTGGCCAACAAATTAAAATTGCACAATCCCACTGTACATACTAACATTTCTGTAGTGATAGTAAACTCCAAAGGGGGCGATGGAGTTTCCTAAATGTCTGTCTAGGTGCAAAATTGGATACTGATTGAGTAGCTGCTACATTTGCGCCTTTAAAAGCATGTTCTATTAGTATGAATGAAATTCGGACATACTACATCCGCCATGTTGTCATTAGCTACAGATTTGCAAAAAACTATGATATTTTAAAAATGTTGATTTAAAATACTAGTGCCGATGACAGCATTTTCATTAAGGCTGCAACGATTCCTCGATTCTGTTAGAGTATTCTCAAGTATAATTTGCAAAATACCGGAAGTGGCGCATTCTAAAAAACATAATGCAGCATAAAGCTATTAAGAATTCACAAACGCTACGATTCAGTTAAATAAATATATGCGATGCGGGTTTAATATATGCGCTTTATTTACATGCGTGTAGGTTACGCATGTGCGTGTCAGAGCGGCTCAGTTCACAGTAAATGCTGCTAACGTTACACAAACTGTTATCATTTACATCTGTGGAGGATCTTAAACTCCATCTCTGCATGTTATTGTTAGTTTGGGTTTATTATAATGTTCATCTGGGAATGCAACATGCACTATTTCATCAGATTTGTAAGGTAAATCATTTGTAAACCTACGCAAACACTGGAGAATACATCAATATCTTTCTCAATATGCTAACTGCAATATGCTAAATTGTTATCGCAATTTTAAAATAAGTTTGAACCCTCACTTTGCATTTACACGTTTAGATGTCCACATATTGAAGAAATGACAGTGGCTGTAGCTTTTGTATCATAAAGAAATAGCCAAATATTAAAGGTTAAGTGGAAATTTGAATTAAGTGTTGTTGAGTCAGTATTAAACACAGATTAGATTGCACAGTAAAGTGTAAAAACAATCGTCAGGCCGTTGGCGCCCTCTGCAGTCATTTGTTATAATGCCGAATGTACATTAGCTCTATTGTTTCTAATACATTATGTATTTTAACACTTTTGTTCAATAAAACCATATTATTATTTGCTTTTGAACTACTTATTATTGCCTCATTGCTATTATATATGTATTTTAAGTCACTGTAAAAGCTATTGTTCACTTAGGTCTATTTTTATTACTGCAATATATATATATATATATATATATATATATTTATATATATATATATATATATATCTGATTACTCGATTCATCGTCAGAATAATCAACAGATTACTCGATTACCAAAATAATCGTTAGTGACAGACCTAATTTCCATTAACTGATGTTATGCGACTAAACAACTTTTTTCTTTTCGCGATAAGTCATGGCGACCGATGTTGGTAGGTTTGTGTATATCACAGTGTAATATAATGTTTTGCCACAATTTTATTTTTTTTATAAATCAAGGAATCACAATTTTGAATACAAATATTACCAAACGTTAGAATTAGACAGAGTGGCAGCGATCAGCTCCGGCGGCTGTGTCAGAGCTTTAATGTGCCGCAGACATGCAAAAATGCAAAAATACTGTTTCCATTGCAGTTTTATGAAATATTCATTTTTCTAATTACCTGAAAAACCACCTCGTGAGCGTGAAAACATTTTTGCGATCTATGGGATTTTTTGCGAAATTGACGTTTCAGTTGGGTGCATCTTCAATTCGCAATTTCATTTTGCGCAATTTGAATGGTAATGGAAACACAGCTAGTCACGTGGCCATCACTTGTGTTGCTTTACTGCCATTCGTAACTCCGCCTCCGGAAGTAAAGCGTCCATCAAATGTACACTTCAGAATGTACAATAGTAGGCCATAGTCTTGTCGTCTGCTGTTCACATTCAGAAAAATGTGCAAAAATTGTACATTTAGGGGTGTGACACCTTGTCACTGGGGCAGTACCCTCAAAGTGACACCTTAACCCCTAAAATTTTCATATTAGTACCATATCAACACACATTGTATTTACATTACATGTACATTTAGTGATTTAGCAGACAATTTTATACAAAGCGACTTAGGACAATAGAAGCAAATTACAACCTAAACGGTACATATTAATACTCTAAGGTGCTAGACTGCCCCAGTGACAAACTGTTGTACCCCTGAAGGTCCAATTTTTCCATTTATTTTTTGTGTTCATAGACTGTGAATTCAGACACACTGCTGATTTCACATTCTGTTTTTCACATACTATACAGTAGGAAAGTAGGAATCTATAAAAATAACTTTTTATAACTTGTTTAAAAATATTCTGAATAAATGTTTGCTCCGGCATGACATTAGTTGTCCTAAAAGAGAAAATTGAGCATAGAAAACAATTTTCGCTAAGGTGCTCTATAGCGCCCCCTGTGGCAATGCCGAGAATGCAACTCTCCTTGAAATCAAGCTTGCATAAAAGTATTTATGTACATGCCTGTACTATGTTTCAGGCCAGAGAGAGAGAGTGTGTAAGAAGAGATCTGTAAGTGTTCTGTTCTGGAAGAATGATTTTTCATAATCACAAAGCATTTTTTTAATTTTTAAGAACCCAGCGCATAACGGTGTGGCACAGTGGTGTTTGTGTGAGTGAGAGCGAGTGTGTTTCTTTCACAGTCATCTCTGTGGTATCCTGTTTCAAGCTTGCCACTCATAATGAAGGGAATCCTTAGTGAGGCATAACTTCTCTGGAAGCAAGCCTTATAAAGCTGTATGCTTGTTAGCAGTGCGACAGAGAGAGAGAGTGAGACAGGGAATAGAACATGCAAGTCACAAACAGACCTCTATGGAGAAAAGTCAGCTGCTCAGTCTGTGCTTGGATTTCTCTAACACGGGCACTTTAGAATTGGTGAGCCCAAGAACTATCTTTCTGCATTTCTGCATTTTATTCTCCCTCCCTTTTCCAGTCAGAAAACAAAAACAGATCTGTTTCAGGCACTGGACAGTAGTAGCGTGGGCGGTTTTGTGTTATCTGGTCTCGATAGAGCTCCACAGTTCGTCTGTAACTCTCTCACTCTCTCCTCTGTTCTCTTGACAGAGAGCTCGTCGCACGGTCAGGATATAAGCGCTGCTGTTCCTGAGCAGTTCACTGGTCTGCTTCACGGTTCCTCGCCGGTGGTCGACTGTCAGGAGGAAGCGTTCAGGCTGCCGTCCTCTGGAGTGAAGTCTGCCGAGGCTTCCAACACTTCGACATCTGCGAGCTCCGCCCCCCCTCCCCATCCCAAAACGTCGGTCGCCATGGAAACCATTCTCCAGGACACTGACCCCAAAGCTATCTACGCCACGGTCCACAAAGAGCCACGGGATTCGCCAAAACACAGCTCGCCGGCCCGCGATTCTCCGCTGACGAGAAGGATGCCTCCGCCGGGCGATCTCAAGCTAGCGCGTAGCCTTTCGAAGTCCGACTCCGACTTGCTGGTGTCCCCACCAGGTGAGGAAGAGACGGGGTTGGGCGGCCGAAGTGAGTCGGTGTCCAACTGTAGCACGACCAAGAGAAGACTGGAAAAATCACCTTCGTTCACGTCAGAATGGGATGAGGTAAGAGCTCCCCCTTGTGGCCTGGATGTACTATCTTTACACAAATGAATAGGATTTAATCGGAATTTCAAACACCAAAAATGTTTAAATTTCATTGATAGCTTTAATTATGTATTCTTTACCATGGGAGTGTCAACCGGTTGAGATTTTGGACTGTCGTGTCTATCGCAGTTACACGCTTACATGACATGGCTGTGCTTCGAAAACGTATTGTCTGCATGCATTTATAAGCATTGCAGTTTAAAAACAAGTGATTTTAAGCAGCAAAAGGGAACTCATTTCACTATATGCACATGCTGTCTGCAGTTATTAGGTTAATTTAGGTCTTAAGTGAAAGCAAACAGATGAGAAAACACGTGTGTAACAGTATACTGGATCCGGGCAGCTCTTAAAGTGACAGCAGTCTAATATTTTTGCTGTCTGTCACTCATGTTAATCAAACAACAAAAGAGAGAAAATCTCTCACTGCTCTTAACTAAATAACTTTTGTAGCTTAAGAATGAAATATATATTTAATTTACACAGTGTAGAATATGCATTTTTTTTATACAATAGATAACTTTTATAGAATGTTTGTAGCATTTCCTATTTATTTCTTCTTTTTTTTTTTAAAGTTATTTTTTTATTTAGGGTAGTATTAGGTTTTGTGATACTGACACTGGTGACAGGAATTATTACATTTCTATAGTATCAAAAATTTTGATCTCATAAAGACTTTACTTAAAGCAAAAATAACATAATACCGTGGTACCGTGGTAAAAAAATTACTTGTCTATTTGAGTTGGTGACATAAGATTTTGGTCACATCGCCCACTCCTAGTTTAGCACGTTGCTACGGTTAGCGTACTTGAGAGTTTACATTAGACTAAAATCAGTTTGAGGTTTATTTAAAAATTATTATTCATAGTTCATTATTCATAAAGATCATAGTTTTAGAAACATTTGTTTTAAAAAATGTCAGTATAGCATTTGAGGAATCTTTTTGGTTCACGGCTGTTATTAAATGAATATTCTATTCTAGTCTTGGAAATTTGTTTATATTTGTTTATATAGGTATATATTTAGATTCATATAAATGATATTATATATAAATATTTTTTAATATATAACATATTTTTCTTAAATATATACATGCATGTGTGTGTGTATTTTTATGTACATAAATATATATACAGCATATATATTATGTAAACAAAAACTGTTATTTTAAGTGTGATTAATCGCTATTAATGGTTTGACAGCACTATTTATTTTATTTCATTTCATTTTATTTTATTTTTTATTTTGGCGGCATCTCTGAAAGTATACGTTTAATTTAATTTATCTTTACTTTAATTCCAAGTGATCAAAACTATGTAAATCACAGAATCTGTTAGTAATGGCACAGATAACTGTTAGTAGCTGGAGTCCACTGGGAAAATTTATGAGATGCAGGGAATGAATGGTAAATGGTGACCTTTTCAGTCTGTCATTTCTCACTGTGCAGTGACTTAAAGGGAAATTGTTATGCAAAAGTGGGTTCATACAAGCATCCTTCTTTTTCTGACATTGCCAGATAATTTTTCTGGAATTTGAAACAGGAATTCTTTCCCTGGACCACACAGTTGTACATTTCTGGGGGTGTTCAAGGAATGCCCTGGCTTCAATACACCTCGTCTTTGTTATTAATGTTATTTCCAGGTTTTCAACATTGTTGTGACAGTGTTACATTATTAAAACCTGTAAACCAGGTAAATTTCACACAGTGTCCAAGCATGGATGCTTCCAAGAAAGGAGGTGTTGTACATTACTTGTTTACATGGGGCTGAGCAGATAGGTCGCCAGACCATTGTCTTGAATCTGCCGAAGAACATAAACTAGTCTCCTTCCCATTATCTGCATATGTTCATGATGTCAGATGATAAAAAACGTCCAGAAACAGTCTAAACAAAAGCCATCTGCTACGTTTGTACCACCAAGTGCATGACAAGCCTCATATGCTTAGAACTGTAGTCCCACCACAAAAATTGGTAACACACTTTTTTAAAAAAGCAGGAGAATGTGCTTTATCTAAACCTTCTGAACGCTTTTTAAAAGCTAAATGCAGTTTATACTGTTGATTAAGCTTAACTCGGCATGGAACATTCCTTTTAAAGATTACATATGGCCATTTCTTTGAGAAGAACGTGAAAGGAAACATCTGTAATCCAATCTGAATTAAGCTTCCCATATTACCATAGCTTTGGCTTCAATCTGAAGATCTAGACACTGGATACAAACATAGAGGGACTCATCCATTACACCTGGTCTTACACTCTTACAGGCGAGACGGTCGCTGGTAATGGAAGACTGTTGCCCGACACACTCAAGTTCGCAGATGAAGAGCTGAGAAGTATCAGAGGCTCAAGTGGCATTTTTGTTTTTGTTTTGAGGCCTGTTGGACACGTCTGATTCTATTCTAACACACAAAATAGACCAGGGTTAGGTACGTTCGGTCCTAGATAGCCGTAGTCCTCCAGAGTTTAGTTCTAACCCTAATCAAACACACCTGAACAAGCTAAACAAGGTTTTCAGGATTACTGTCTACCCTTTTCTTCCCGAGAGAGCGGGCGCAGCCATTTGTAAATGTTATGGGTTTGGCCTCCGGTCTCATCTGCGTCTATCTATTTTTAGCTGTACAAAACAGCTCGTTTTGCTGCTTGATGTTGTAAATTGGTGTGTCTTACCATATTATTTTAATGTATTACCTTAATTATGAGCACACTGTTTATTGCTGTTTATTTCAGAAAAAACATTTCAGCATTTTTCTCCATATAATGGACTGATATGGTGCCCTGAGTTTGAACTTCCAAAATGCAGTTTAAATGCGACTTCAAACGATCCCAAATACGGTTGTAAACGATCCCAGCCGAGAAAGAAGGGTCTTATCTAGTGAAACGATTAGTTATTTTCATTAAAATAATATAGTTTATATACTTTTTAATGTGAGACGCTCGTCTTGTCTTGCTCTTCCCGACCTCTGTTTTGTTCCTGTTCCTGACAGTTAGGGTATGTCGAAAAACTCCCATCTCATGTTCTCCCTCAACTTTAAAATCATCCTATATCACTGTTTTACCTTTTTTGTTAAGGGTGTTTGATCTTCTTTGCATGTTCACTTTGCAAACACTGGGTCAGTACTTCTGCAGTGATGTAGGATGATTTTGAAATGATTTTTGAAGTTGAGGGAGAAAATACAATTGGAGTTTTTCAACATACAACTGTCTTGAGAATACACAGAGGTCATGAAGAGCAAGAAAAGACAAACGTTTGACATTAAAAAGTATTTATATTTTATTTTTTTTAATGAAAATGACCAATTATTTCGCTAGATAAGACCCTTCTTCCTCGGCTGGGATCATTTACAACTGCATTTGGGATTTTTTGAAGGTGCATTTAAACTGCATTTTGGAAGTTCAAAATCGGGGCACCATATCAGTCCATTACATGGAGAAAAATGCTGAAATGTTTTCCTCAAAGAACAATTTTTTTAGACTGAAGAAAGAAAGACATGAACATCTTGGATGACAAGGGGGTGAGTACATTATCTGTAAATTGTTGTTCTGGAAGCGGACGTCTCCTTTAATGATTTTTTTTTTTTTTTTTTTTTTAAACCATTTATTTGACCATAAGTCAGGCGACATCAGTGACAGTAACACCAGTGACAATTTTCTTGAAAAATGCATTGTACTAAATGTCTGCTGCAAGGTATCAAACCACGTTTTGTCAATCATGGTATAGTCACTAAATTAAGTAGTTTAATCCATTTGTATTGTAGTTTTTTACAGTTCCCTAACAATAAAGCAGGTCATACCAGTAAGTAACCATACAAATATACCAGTGCTACTTATGACTGGTATTGTGGTCCAGGGTCATATCCAGTCATAAGTAGCACGGGTATATTTGTATACATTGTATGGGTCAAAATTATTGATTTTTCTTTTATGCCAAAAATCATTAGGATATTAAGTAAAGATCATGTTCCATGAAGCTATATTGTGAATTTCTGTTTGGAGACATTCGATGTGAAATGACGAGAGGTCAGGGAGCAGAGAAAACTCACCTGCTGATAACAGTTTTATTTTCTTCATTTTCTCACCTGTTCTGTGTCTGTTGACTGTTTTTCCATTTTCTTATCTCTCTTTCAGTTTTCTGCTGCCTTTCTGTCTCTCACACGTTCAGTGTGTTTCTGTTGCTCATGAGCCAGACATTTGAGATTTGTGTGGTATTTTTCCATAAAACACACACCGTCTCTGTTCCTTTCATACTCTCTGCCCATGTTTGTTACTCTCTCCTGCCCTCTGCTGGAAATATCTATCTATCTGTTAGTCTCTACAGTATCAACATATTTCAGCATATTATTAAGAATCGGGAGCTTGTGAAGAAACAGAAGTGCTGTTTTCTGATGTCAGTTGTTGTTTTTCTTGTGAAGGTAAACTTTAGCAGCTGTGATTGAAGGTCCTTCAGCTTGTGAAGGCCTCAGGATGAGTCTGGCGTGTACGTGTGAGACGGCCGCAGTGATTCATGTGCAGAGTTGTTTGTTTGCCGCTTCAGTGAGTTGCAGCAGCAAACAAAGCTCCCAGAGTGAATCATGAAGCTTAATTCACTTTGCTCCCAGTGGATCTGTGTTCTTAATGAACAGGCTTTTATTGACAAGCCTCAGCAGTTGCTTGATTTATGGGAAATGATGGAATCAAATGAACAGAGTTAAAATAAATTCACTTTCTTAATGCATTGGGGATTGAAAGTCCGAGTCCACATTGAAAATCTTGGATTCAAAGTTAAATTTAAACCTGAAAACAGATTATGCTGTGTAACATGATCATATGCATATGAATGAACATGATATGAAATTTCCTTTAAAATGTATTTATTTTTTATTCATTCATTTATTTTTAATTGAGATTAAAACTCAAAATTGTATTTATTTATTTATGAAAAATCCCAAATCGTTTCTTCCGTGTGTTAATATTAATAGTAAACCCTTATTGTGCATCATCACCTTGTTTTAATTTTAATTTTCATTAAGTTAAAAATGCTCATTTCATTGCTGCTGTTTTTTTTGATAACACATAAAATTAAAACAGACAACAGAGAATTTCTGTAAAAAAAATTCATAGAGCCCTAATATTGTAAAAAATGTTGTTGTAAAAATAAATAACTAAATAAGGTTTTAAAATTTTGATTGATTAGACATGATTTTTGACTATTAAAATTTAATTAAACCAATAAAACAATTTAATAGAAAAATTTAAATGAGAGACACAATAAATAAATAAATAAAATTAATTAATTAATGGAGTCTAGGAAACAAATTAAGCTGTTTTATAGGGCTCTAAAAAGTAAAAGATTCATGATTTATTTACTTATTTATTTTTTGTTACATAAAAATGACTAAAATTTAAATTAATCGAAAATGACAAAAAAAACAAACAAAAAACAGTAAGACTAGTAAAACAGGAATGTAAGACTATATATATATATATATATATATATATATATATATATGTGTGTGTGTGTGTGTGTGTGTGTGTATATATATTTATATTTATATTTATAAATTTTTTTTTTTCCCATTCTGTGTAACATGATCATATGCATATGACTTAACATTATATGGAATTTATTTATTTATTTAGTTTTATTAAAAATAAAATTCAAAACTTTATTTATAGAAAATCCCAAATTGTTTCTTCAATGTGTTAATATTAACAGTAAACCTTTTTTGTGCATCATCACCTTGTTTGCCCAAAATTAAAATTTCTAATTTAAATTTAATAAATTTTTAATAAATTAGTAATGTCATTTCATTGCTGGTGTTTTTTGATAACACACAAAATTAAAACAGACAACTAAAAATTTCTAATATTAGCCTAATATTTAAAAAAAAATTGTTGTTGTAAAACTAAATAATTAAAGTAATAAGGTTTTAAGAATTTAATTGATTAGGCATGACTTGTGATTATTAAATTTGAATTAAACCAATAAAACGATTTAATAGAATCCTGAAAAAATTAAATGGAAGAAAATTAAAAAAAATAAATAAATAATAATAATTGGAATCTGGGAAAAAATAAAGCTGGGTTTATAGGGCTCTAAAATTTAAAAAGATTAATGATTTACTTTACTCAAAAACCAAAAAACAGAACAGTAAGACTATTAAAAAAGGACTATATATATATATATATATATATATATATATCCCCATTCTTGAATTATATATTCAAAATAAAAGGATCCAAATTGTTAATGACCGAAAACAAACTTTTAAAAATGTGTCACTGAATATCTTATTTAACTCAGAAATGTGTCATAAATATCAGATGTAAAATGATTGGTAATATGTTTCGTAGATGTTAAATCGACATGAAAAGCATCTTCTCCGGCGTCTGTCTGTCGCAGCAGAATTTGTATCCATATGTTGTCTCTGTGTTTGGACAGTCTGTCCTGCAGTCCCTAATGTCCAAACAGCAGTCTGTCATCATTTCTGTTTTCTGTTTTCTGTCTGTTTCTCTCTTCCTCCTCCCCCAGCGGTCACGGCTGGCTGGTCCGGGACACTTCGCTGCCCTGAGTGACAGCGTGTGGGTGCAGGAACGCACAACACCCATCACTTTCTCTCTGTCTGCGTGTGTGTGTGTGTGAGTGAGTGTGTTCTTTCTTGTCGCACACACACAATCTCACACAAAGTCTAATTTTTCATACAAAGGAGATTTTGACTTGCATGAGGGTCTGTATGGCAGGGGGTTGGGAAGACGAAGCAAGCTCATGCTAATACAGGCCGTCCCAGGATTAGACTGAACGTGACAGTGTGGGAAGCTCTCTGTATGGGCCAGCAAATTTAGGAAGGGGAGGTTTGCACTAGATGCAGAGATGCAGTCAGCCCGCGGGAGTTAAACGAGTGAGACGCGTCTCCTCCGTCCCCGTCCGTAGGTCTATGCATTCGTCCATCCGTCGTCCCGTTTCGGCCCAATGGCTGCCACACGACCAGCGTTTGTGAGTGTGATTTGTTTTCTACCTATCAGCTGCTTTGGACACATGACAGCATTGTTTTTTTAAAACAGTTGTCATGGATTTAACGCTGACAGCCAGAAATTCTCAATGGTGCATGACTTGGGAGGATCCAAGAATATATTTAGCTGTGAAGAGATTAATGTATTTTCTAGAAAACGTGGGAAGAATGATGTCATTGGCGTCTTGACAAATATTTTCTGGTTTAACAGTTGTTTTGGTCGATTGATTTTGACTGGAAGAATTTACTCAAAAGTTGATGCTAAATTAAATTCTTTAAAAATCTCAAGTTGTTGTTGTTGTTAATTTTTATTTATTTTATTTTATTTTATTTTATTTTATTTTATTTTATTTAAAAAAAATTTGCACATGATAATGATTTTTTTGGTCACTCTTTGCTATGATTTAGATTTTCCCTGAGCATTTTTTAAGACAGAATTGTAAGATATAAACTCATATGTCTGACTTTTTTTTCTGAGAATTGAGATATAAATTTGAAATTGCAGATTTTTGTTTTTTTTTTTAGAAAATTGCAATCCTGTCTTTTTTCTTAGATTTGAAATATAAATTTGCTTTTCTGACTTTTTTTTTTCTCAAAATTGAGAGATATAAACTCGCACATATGACTTTTTTCTCAGAATTGAGATAAACTCGCAATCCTGAATTTTTTTTTCAGACTTTTAAAATATAAACTCGCAATTCTGACTTTTTTTCTCAGAATTGATAGAATTTACGCAAATCAGACTTCATTCCTAAGAACTGCATGATGTGAAAACTCGCAATTGCAAGTTGTAAAGTCAGAATTGCAAGATATAAACTCAAAATTCTGACTTTTTTCCTCAGAATTGCAAGTTTATATCTCAAAATTGTGACTTTATAGCATGCATTTGCAAGTTAAGTTAGAACTGTGAGATACAAACTCGCAGTCCTGAATTTTTTTTCTCAGAATTGTGCAATATAAATTCGCTATTCTGACTTTTTTTTCTCTGAATTTGATATAAAATCACAAATCTGACTTTGTTCCTAAGAATTGCACAATGTAAACTTGCAATTGTGAGTTGTGAAGTCAGAATTGCGAGATATAAATTTTTTTTCGAGTTTATTTCTCGCAATTGTGACTTTACAACACAATTAAACTCAAAATTGTGCGATATAAACTAGCAACTCTGAGAACATAAATCTTTTTTCCCCCTCAAAACGGAACTTGCGAGTTTCTATCTCACAATTCTGAGAAAAAAAAAGTCAGAATTGCATGAAAGAAAGTCTGCATTATGAGATCTAAGCTTGAAATTGGAAGAAAAATCAGAATTGGGAGATTTAAAAAAAAAAAAAAATTATGAGTTTTATCACATAATTCTGAGAAAAAAATTGTGAGATAAGTCACAGTAACCATTTTTTTTTTAATTTAGTGGTGGAAACAGGCTTCCATAGTCATAATTTAAATCTCCAAACTTTAAAAAAACAAAAACACGATAAACCAATATGACTTCAACAATTAGCATAAAATTGAATTTAAATTTCTTTTTGTTGTGCCCAATTAGTTTTTTTCTCAAATGATTGATTTTTAAATCCTTAAAATGTATACAATTTGTAAGACAAATATCACATTTTGACGAGTAGCATGTGAAAATAGGACACTTTCATTATTTGAATTCATATTTGTAAACTTGCTACAAATTGTACAAACAATTTCACATGCTTCAACAATTAGCATACAAAATAGATTCGTAAGATTGAAGTTAGATATTCCATGTATTGTGCCAAAACTTTTTTTTTTTTTTTTTTAACCAATGTTTGCTACAATTTTGGTATCTTTGAACTTGTTGAAACTCATGAGATGAATATGACATACAGTATTTTTTTTCTCAGAATTGTGAGATGTGAGCTTGTATGTCTTACTTTTTTTTTTTTTTGGAAAATCGCAATTCCGACTCTCTTGTTTTTCTCAGAATTGTGACTTTTTTTCTTAGAATTGATATATAAACTCACAATTCTGACTTTATTTAGAATTGATAGAAAAAATGCAAATCTCACTTTATCCCTAAGAAGTGTAAACTTGTAAACTTGCTACAAATTGTACAACCAATTTCACATGCTTCCACAATTAACATACAAAATAGAAATTGCATATTCCATGTATTGTGCCAAAACTTTTTTTTGCCAATGTTTGCTACAATTTTGGTATCTTTCAACTTGTTGAAACTCATGAGATGAATATGACATACAGTAGTTTGAATATTGCCATTACGTTTTGACTGAACACTTCTACGCTATTATTTGCAATGATTTAAATTCGTATTTCTAAACTTGCTCAAATTGTAAACCAGTTTTGCATACTTCTAAGATTGTCATATGGAATTGATATTTGTTAAATTCATGTAAACTTTAAAAAGTTTCAACTTCATAGAATACGACTTTTGTAAGATTTGCCTCTTCTTTTATTTCGCCAAAACACATTCACCAGTGCGTTCTACAATTTTAATCTTCCTGAACTGACCAATTTGGCTCGTATAAGTGATTAGCACACGAAACAGTCATCCGTAAACAAGATTTCCGCTTTGTTGTGCCAGAACACATTTTGCCAGTGTTTGTGATGTAACATTGTTTACAGAGAAAGGCGATCTGAATGGCTCTGCTTGCTCTGGGTGGACTGGCACCTGTCTTGGCAGGATTTTGGACTTGTTGAATGGATGGCAGCTTGGCTCTTTTGTGACTGGTTCTTGCCACTCGGTCTTAGTCCTCTTGCCTTTTTGTTCGCCCATGCCAGCCATGCCAGATGCCTGGGGTCTTTGTAGTGGCACAGCAGTTATCTATTCTGAAGAGGGCCACAAGCGCACAATCCTCCCCGTATGCACCCCACGGCTCAGCTATACTTCAGCTGTCGACCTGTGACTCCGCCGCGGCCTTTGACTCCACTATTGTTTGAGCTGTTTACCATGAAGAGGCCCTTACCGGCCATTCACAATGAATCGCTCTCACTCGCTCTCTGCATTATCTCAAGAAACTGACTACAGGCCCTGAGAATCAATAACATTGTTTTGCTGAGTGTGTGTTTATGTGTGTGTGTTTTGAGCCTGTGGGGATCACAGGCCAGACTCTCAGGTTTGGTTTATCTTTTCTACTGAGGTGCATTAATGCTGGCTGCTGATGGGAATCTGAATTGTGTTTTCAGTACCATTTTCATTGGTTGAGAGTGACCCGCGGCTCAAGGTTGTGTGCATGTTTAGATTCTGTCCTCTCAGAGGCTGAGCAAAATCTATGCATTGTCTCAGTTATGTATTTCCTGTTACTCCTTGTGGGTTTGAAAGTGGGTCATGAGAATTTTATAGGATAACCACATGAGCCATGTTCTTCATGCATGTCAATGAGTTGAATCTAATGTGGCAGACTGAAGATCAAACAAGACATTTCATTAACATTTCATAGACTAAACTCATATTCTTCAACCAGTTTCTGTCACCTCAGATTCTCTAAACAGCGCTGTTGATGACTACAGGCAGGCCATCAAACTGACGTTACAATAAATAGTCACGTTTCTAATAATGAAACCCTAATTAGTGTTTTAACTAGGTGCAATATAATACGATTTGTGTCGGTCTGAGTTTGTTGCTCATTTGGGTTTTTCCTGTCACAGGCGAACAAGCGTTCATGCACAACAATTAGAAACAGAAATAAAAAAAAATGTTTTGTTTGGTAATTTAAGTTTATATCTCGCAATTGAGACTTTATAACATGTAATTGTGATCTATACAAGTTCATATCTCACAGTTCTGAGAAAAGTCAAAATTGTGAGATACAATCTCGAGTTTGCAAAAAAAGTCAAAATTGCAAGTGTATATCACACAATTCTGACTTTATAACATGCAATTGTGAGTTTATATCACTCAATTCTGAGAAAAAATGTCAAAATTGCAAGTGTATATCATAATTCTCAGAAAAAAAAGTTAGAATTGTGAGTTTAAATCTCACAATTCTGACTTTATAACTTGCAATTGAGAGTTTATATCATCCAGCTGTGACTGTAACTCACAGTTGTGAGTTTCAATAACAATTCGGAGAAATTGAGAGATAAACTCATAATTGCGAGAGAAAAAAATTGCACAATTCTGACTTTATAACTTGCAATTGTAAGTTTATATCAATTCTGATTAAAAGTCAGAATTATGAAATAAAAAGTTTTTTTTTTTTTTTTTTGTTGTTGTTGTTTTTTATTCAGTGGTAGAAACTGACTTCCATTGTCATAATTTAAATGCCCCAACTTTTTTAACAACTGATAAACCAATATGACTAAAAACAAAATTGCATAAATTAGATTTTACGTTGTTGGGCCAAAATGGTTTTTCTTCAATGTCTATATGATTTTTATATCCTTAAAGTTTATACGATTTGAGACAAATATCACGTTTTGGTGATTAGCATGCAAAAACTTACTACAAATTGTACAACCAATTTTACATGCTCTTATAGTCAATAATGTTTACAGAAATAAATCAAATTACCAAACACTTTCAGAAACATTAATGAAAGTTTTGTATACTACTTGCTAAGACACATGCAACAAGTCACAGCGAACACTGAAACAACATACAAAACTACCAAAATTTGCTGTAAGTTTGAAAACATACCTGTGGGAACTTAATACATAGCGCCGTGTATGTTTCGTGATATATTTGATGTGAAATGTCCACTGAGTGGCGCTAAAAGTTTTTCTTTGGAACAGATGAACGTATATGGTACGTTTTATGTGATGTTGGTTTTGTACGTGTCACCACAGTTCTGACTTGAAATGTCCGTTGAGTGGCGCTATAACTCTAATGCTATGTGACATTTTAAAATACGTACCATCT
Source organism: Labeo catla (assembly GCA_012976165.1). Taxonomy (NCBI): domain Eukaryota; kingdom Metazoa; phylum Chordata; class Actinopteri; order Cypriniformes; family Cyprinidae; genus Labeo; species Labeo catla. The sequence goes on from VONZ01000070.1 coordinate 459,931, forward strand.
CCACTACACCTAAACCTACCTGATAGTATGGACAAAGTGAATGTGACGTAAAAACGGAAATGCAAGCGTGCCGCTTGATTATCAATCTCTCATCTTTCAGCTATTATTGTGAATCATGTTTTTCACAGTATTCGTACCCAAGGATTCCAATTCTGTGCCGGCTGAGCTACCGAGCAAGCTTGTTATGTCCAGAAAGCGAAACATATGGAGGTGTAATCATAACTTTGTATGAAAATGATTACAAGTGCTTGCTGTTTTACTGTTTCTAGTGTTGATTTCTGTTGGAAACTGCAGTGATATGTACTTACTGGTACGTATTTCACCTCTCGCGAAAAAGTCCCCACAGGTACGTTTTCGTCCTGAGATCAGGTAGAAATATCACTAGAAAAGTAGGAGAACCCACTCAATATAATAATTTTATATATAATAAATGAAACAGATGAAACACAGTAAATGACGTCATTCCTTTCAGAGGGGGATGTTTGCTGTTTGGGAATGCAGTCATGTTTTGGGAGACGGATATAAAAAAAAAATACTTTGACAGACATCGCTCAGGCATTTCAGAATGAGCAAAACAACAATTCAGATGCTTTGCAACAACATCAGTCCACTGGTTAGTCAGGTTATGCCATCCCATAGCGCAGTCACATGATTTTTTTTTTTTTAATGCGTTTCCATCTCCCATTATTCGCATTAACTCTTTTTTGCACAAGTCAAAAACCACCTCAAGTGAGCGCAACAACTTTTTTGCAAATTAAGGGATTTTTTTTCTAAATTTGTTTTAAGGTTTATTCAAAATGCACATAAAAACAGGGTGATGGAAACATAGAATAGCCCCTCTACGAATACACTGGTTGATTATTTTCATGCTCTAGCTAGAACATAATGGCTGCACAAATGGATTTTTAAATGCCAGTGATTTTTTTTTAAATATTTTTTTTAATATGTTATTGTAATTTCAGGGATGAAAAAAATAATAATATAGACATCGCTGAAATGTAGGACACTGCATTTGTCTTATAGGAAGTGGGACAAAACTCTCAATTTCAGAACTGCTCTGCAAAATGTGAGACAGGTGGTCACCCTATGCCGGCCATTACTACAATCCCTATCAATAAATGTGACAGAAAGGCAAAAAATAAAGACATATGTGACCCTGGACCACAAAACCAGTCATAAGCAGCATGCAATAGCCAACAATATATTATATGGGTCAAAATGAAGATAAAATCCTTAGGATATTAAGTAAAGATCATGTTATGTGAAGATACTCTGTATATTTCCTACTGTAAATATATCAAAACTTAATTTTTGATTAGTGATATGCATTGCTAAGAACTTCATATGGACAATTTTAAAGGTGATTTTACTCAATATTTAGATTTTTTTGCACCCTCAGATTCCAGATTTTCAAGTAGTTGTATCTTAGCCAAATATTGTGCTATCCTAACAGCTTATTTATTCAGCTTTCAGATGATGTATAAATCTCCATTTCAAAAAATTAACCCGTATGACTGGTTTTGTGGTCCTGGGTCACATACAACTGTATAATAATGATACACTGTAAAAAAGACAACAACAAAAAAAAAAAAAACAACTTAAAAAAGTTGTTTCAACTTAAAAAGTAAGTGTTCGTGCTGCCTTCATTTTAAGTTTACTCAGCTCAAATATCCACTTTTTTTATGTAGTACAACTTAACATTTCATGTTGACTAAACTTAACATCATAAGTCAGCACGAACACTTACTTTAAGTTGGAACAATTTTTATTTATTTTTTTTACATAGTAATAATAATAATATGTTTGCGTTAGTTTGTTGCTGAAATCTGGTTACTACTCAAAGTTCAAATGTATTTATGTATGGTTGTATAGTTGTATTGGTCATTGTGCAGTTTGCAGCTGTGTATTTCTGTAGAATTCAAACAGCCATCATTCACAGTTTCTACACTTTGCCTGTTATTTGCATTTTTATTTAATATTTTGCATAATTTGATAGCTCTCTGCTACCAGAAAGGTACTGCACAGCTTTATTGAGCATCTTTTAGCATATTTAAAGCACAGAATTTTGCAGATTTTAGCTTTTTCTCACTCTCACTGACCCACAGAAGTATTCTTTTACAACCAATGCACTTCTATTGTTATATTCTTTTTAAAGCTGCAGTTTTGTTATTTTTAGCTCTCTCTCTCTGTGTTTGTGTGGTGTGAGCTGTTTTGCAAACACAAGCAGTATACTCTATAATGCAAGCTCTCTTGCTGATGCAGAAAACATTTAATTATTTAGCGTTTATTCACTCATTTATTTCCTTTGCATGCAATATTTCTCAGTTTGGTTCATTAATTGAGCCCGTGCATAATGCGTGTGTGATTATAGCACGCTTTGCCTTATTTGCATGCAGCACGGTTCGTCTGGACTAAGTTTAAACCTGTCAGCCTGTGGAGTCATCCTCTGGAGATCTCCAGCTCTGTTTAGAGAGTCAGAGATAATGACAGGAAGAGATGCTTGAGGATGCTCAAGTAAGCTCAAGTTTGTTTTCTGAAGCTACACTTAAGAGAGAGATTTTATTCCTGATTTTAGGAGGCTGTAATATCACACTTGGACCGGCATTAGTGTTGAATTGCCTCTAGATGGCTCCATGTGATGATAATAGCTTTCTTTTTCGTTTTCTTAATGTTTGGTGGAAGAGAAATTACACACTTCATTAATAAATCCATACACACAGTGCAAACATCAGATAAGATTGGGTTAAATGTGTTTAATTGTCAGTGTTGTAGTGCAAAAACTTAATGGTCTCCCTGAAAATTTTCTCTAAAGCCAATTTTTTTTCTTTCGATTTTGAGGTGAAATATAACCAGCATATGTTCTTGATTCACCAAGTTTCGTAAGTGTCCATGTAGCGTCTGCCCTGGTTAATTATGCTCTCTGCAGTGAAATATATCACAAGTTGACATGGCCATCAGTTCGTTATTCATCTTAATTTCTTTTCCAATTGTGTGAAAAGGTCAGCAGACACACTGATTATACTGAAGAATACTGAAGTAGATAAATATGAAAGACTTTGCATTTTTAAACAAGAGGCAAAGCATTTGTGGCAAAGACGAGTTTGGGTTGAGTTTGCTGCTGAAATCTAGTTAAAAGGAGGCTTTATGTATATGTTAGTGTCACTGTGTAATTATATTGCTATACACATCCATTATATGCTTGTTTATTTAATATTTGATGTTTTCTGCTACCACAAATGTAGCTTGATTGAGCACGCTTTATCATATTTAAACCCATTGCACAGATTTGTGCATTATTCAGGACAGACAAAACAAAAAATTATGATTCCTTGTGTCAAAAAATAACCTAGTCATAGTCAATAAATTAACATATTGGAAGTCAGCAAAATTTAGTTTATTAATCAAGGTGCAATTAGTATGAACTGGTTAATGCTGATGTTTTGCATGCTAGAAGCATGCTAACAACATGCTAATCATGCTAGCAACATGCTAGTAACATGCTAATCATGTTAAATGCATGCTAGTAACTTGCTTATTCTAGAAACATGCTAGCAACATACTAGTAACTTGTTAATCATGTTAGAAACGTGCTAATAACATGATAATCATGCTAGAAACATGCTAGTAACATGCTAGAATCATGCTGGTAACTTGTTAATTATGTTAGAAACATGCTAATAACATGCTAATCATGGTAGTAACTTGCTGATCATGCTTGAATCTTGCTAGTAACTTGTTACTCATGCTAGTAACATGCTAATTATGTCAACAACATGCAAGTAACATGTTGATCATGCTAGCAACAGGCTAGTAACATGCTAATCATGCTATCAACATGTTAGTAACATGCTAATGACTTGCTAATCATGCTAGAAACATGATAGTAACATGCTAGAAAAATGCTAGTAACTTGTTAATCATGCTAGCTAGTAACTTGTTAATCATGTTAGAAACATGCTAATAACATGCTAATTGTGCTAGTAACTTGCTAATCATGCTTGAATCTTGCTAGTAACTTGTTACTCATGCTAGTAACATGCTAATTATGTCAACAACATGCAAGTAACATGTTGATCATGCTAGCAACAGGCTAGTAACATGCTAATCATGCTATCAACATGTTAGTAACATGCTAATGACTTGCTAATCATGCTAGAAACATGATAGTAACATGCTAGAAAAATGCTAGTAACTTGCTAATCATGCTAGCAACATACTAGTAACTTGTTAATCATGTTAACAGCATGCTAATAACATTAATTGTGCTAGTAACTTGCTAATCATGCTCGAATCTTGCTAGTAACTTGTTAATCATGCTAGTAACATGTTAATTATGCTAACAATATGCAAGTAACATGTTAATCATGCTAGCAACAGGATAGTAACATGTTAGGAACATGCTGATCATGTTAGAAATGTGCTAGCAACGTGCCAGTAACATGTCAATCATGATAGAAAACATGGTAGTAACTTGCTAATCATGTGGACAACATGTTAGTAGCTTGTTAAATGCTAGAACCATGCTAGTAACTTGTGAATCATGCTAACAACATGCTTGTAACATGCTAATCATGCTAACAACATTGTAATCATCCTATAAAAATGCAAGCAACAAGCTAACCATGCTAAAACATGTTAAATCACACAAGTAATGTGCTAAATCATGCCGGCGACATTATCTTTTATACATTTACAACTGCTTCAGACTTTCAGGCTAGGCTTTTTCCAACCAACTTAAAATTTGTTCTCAAACTTTACTCATGTAGTTTAATAGTTGATGTTTTCTGCTACCATAAAGGTAGCTTGATGGAGCACACTTTATCATATTTAAACCCATTGCACAGATTTCTGTAAGTCCCCTGCTGAAACAAACAGCATATGCTGGTAGGTATGTTTTGATGCTGGTTTAAACTGGTCCTTGACCAGCAACATGACCAGTTAAGGACCAGCATAATCCAGCAAAGGACCAGCTTAAACCAGCATCAAAACCTACCTACCAGTATATGATGGTTTTTTCACCAGGGTCAGCAAAATTTTCTTCATAAATCAAGGTGCAATCAGTATGAACTGATTAATGCTGATGTTTTGTTTCAGCCGTTTTGCTACATTTATATTAGCATTATTGACAACGTAATTTAGTTTCACCAGTGTGAAAATCTGTAAAATACAGGAAGAGAATATCTGTTCATGTGATGTGAGCGCTCTAGCAGATGCACTGTATATTGAAAATAAGAAAGCTGTGCTGTGGGACAAAGGGATGTCAGACATAACTGATGACTCGTCTTCCTTTTGATGGATTCTGGATGAGACTGGAATGAAAAAAATTCACACAGCTTATCCTTAAATCAGAAATACTCTCCTGTTGTAGATGGAGCCAAAGTGGCGCTAACGTCAGGATCAAAGCACTCCCGCTTTCCTCTTTCCAAAAGTATTCTTTTTTTTTTTTGCCAGCTATTCAAGTGTTTGTGCATTTTCAAAGAGTTTATTCCTGGAAACATGGACAATGAGGTGTTGAACCAACCTGGTGTCACGTTTATATTTAGTTGCCATTAACTGCATTAAAGGGTTTCTCAACTGTGCCATTGTCAAGGGTCAAACTTTGTTCTCCCTTTAAGCAATAAATAGCAATTGAACAAGAGTTGGTTTTCTCCCTGCAGAGACAAAGGCATTCCCTCTCTATTCCATGGAGACAGCGGCCGCCCCAAAGAGTAAGATCCTCCACACGTCCCTCTGGCTTCATGTCCACCTCTGCTGTTCCTCTGCTCTGTACTGCTGCTCGCCTAATAGCAAAGTTAAATGGACGTGTTCTTATGGTTACATGTTGTGCAAATGAATAGTTTACAAAGAAAAAGAAAAATCTGTTGTTGTTTGCTCATCACATTCTAAGTTGTAGTGATAGTTCACACAAAAATTAAAATTCTGTCATCATTTATGTACCATCATGTCTTTCCAAATCTGTTGTGACTTTCTTTTGTGAAACAACAAAGATACTTTAAATAATGTTGATAACCAAACAACCTTTGGTTTTGGTTCCCTTTGACTTTCTTTATTTTTTGACTATATGATGCAAGTCAGTGGGACATTCTTCAAAACATTCTTCAACGTTTTGGGGTGAATTATTGCTATAACTTTTTAGAAAAGCACCGAAATTGTGGCCACTGAAAATTGTTGATCGAAAATGGCATTTTCAGACTGAAAGAGAAAAACGTAAAAATTTGAGCCAAGAATATATGCTGCGCTGCACCACCCAGCAATGTTCAGCCCTGAATAAAAATTATATATTGATGTTTAACATTAATATATTTCTGTCCACTTTTATTGTGTTACTACAATAAAAGTGTGGTTATTTTATTATTTTATTCGCTTGTGATATTTAAATTCATTATCATTAAGTTTATTTAGTTAAATGGAAAAGACTACTTCATATTATTTAGTAAAATAATAAATAATTATTACACAGCATACTCAGTTTTGGTTTTCACCCAAGTGCATCCAGAATTTTCATTTTTGGTTTCAGCCCAGAAAAAAAAATGAGGGAAAAAAAAAAAAAGATGAAAAACAATCAATTTATTATTTATTATAAATTATAATAAACATTTCCTTGGCAGCTGACTGAAGTAAATTACTAAAAACAAATAAATAAATAATAATAATAATAATAATAATAGTAATAAAAGAAAGAAAGAAAGAAAGAAAAAAGGAAAAAGGTCTATTGAAATATAAAATAAAAAAGAATAAAAATAAAAAAAACACTTGCAAAAATACTAAAATTAGAAATGAAAATAGAAAATAAAAGTTGATTCAAAATGTTAAAAAAGATGATTGTGTCGTTCCAAACCAGTATGTCCACACTGTTCTTTTCAATAAAATAAAAGAAAAGAAAATGAAAGTTTGTTAAAAGTAGAAAAAATTGCCCGTGCAGACTGTAGTCATATAATAATTTTATATGAAAAATAGAGCAAAATTAAAGTCATAAAGACTTTAAAATCAAGTCAGAAAACTTTACCATCACACCTTTACCCTGGACCACAAAACCAGTCATAAGGGTCAATTTTTTTTTTAAATCATCCTTTCCATTGAAGTACGGTTTGTTATTAATCTGGAATAGAGATAAATCTGGAATCTAAGGGTTGAATACTTTTTCAAATTAAGTTTTTAACAATTTAATTACTAATCAAAACTTTATATATATATATATATATATATTCATGGTGGAAATGTACAAAATATCTTCATGGAACATGATCTTTACTTAATATCCTAATGATTTTTTGGCATAAAAGAAAAAATGATAATTTTGACCCTTACAATGTATTTTTGGCTATTGCTACAAATATACCCGTGTTACTTAAGACTGGTTTTGTGGTCCAAGGTCACATATGCTTTTACGGTATGGAAGAGAGCAGCATGAACGTTCTTCAAAATGTCTTCTTTTGTGTTCCACTGAAGAAAGTCATTCATTCGCGTTTGTAAAAACACAAGGATGAGTCAATCATGATAAAACTTAATTTTTGTGATCTGTACGGTTAAACATTCATCTGTCACTAAAAGTTTAGAAACCTGGTCAGTGTCTTCTCGCAGCTCTCTCTCTGCCAGCTTTTCTTGGCGTCAGTGGCAGGATTCAAGCTCTCGCTCCCTTTTCTCTGTCTACCGCTCTCTTTTTGACCCTGCTACTTTGGATAAGCTATTGCTAGGCAGCTTTGCTGTCACTTAAAATGAACCGTTTTCTTTTACTAACTCATAGTTCATTATTCGAATTTCTGTCTGCGTTTAATATCAGCCGCACAGACGCATTATCCCCCAATTAAAAGAATTCCTGTGCGTCATTTGTAAATGCCTCGTCACCTCCTCCATTGTCTTCACATTGCATAACTCCAGTGTTGTACTGAAGAATTAGGAGATTCATCAACTGCTAAGGATCAGAAGATTCACATCAGAAGATTCATCAGCTGCTAAGGACAAAAATCTTAATCTCATTGACTCGCATACGGCCTGTTTTTGAAGTTATTGAATTCATGTTTCGTGACTGAATTAATGAATCCCCATACTGAAATGACAACCCAGACTGTGCTGATGTTATGTAATCAGTGTCCTTTCAGTTACCGCAGCAGTCTGTCAATCACTGAAGGGTGTGGACGTCATGATCAATGAATGCTGACTCCAAGTGAAGAGTTGCTTACAAGACTTTGCTAACTTTCAGAAATGTCCTGCTTTGCTGAGCTGCATTGATATATTCGGATGCAAGGCAGAACTCCTACCCTTATGTCTTTTCAGACAGTGTCTTGTAGTCTGACATTTAACTGGTTGGACTAGTGATTGATGATGGTGACTATATGAAATTACATCCTGGACATGATGTTCTCTTGTTCCTGCATGTTTTCAAGTTTACCTGTATGTTTTGGTGTTTACTTTCTTGGGTCTTTGGATTTCATGAGTAAGAACTTCAATGCACCTATTGGTCAGAGCTGGTGCAACTAAATATTTAGCAGTTTCTTATCTGCATTGTGCATGATTCTTATAACCTTGGGATGATAGATGGTGTTTTCCCGGTCGGATTTGTTGCTGCATTACTGCTTTGTCTGCTCTGCTGGGAAATCAAAAATGCAAAGTTTTAAAATATATCGCAGCTGCTTTTTTCTCACTGCACTGTGGTTACAGCCTAGTGGTTGTTTCATGGTGTTTGTTTATCTCTTACAGATTGAGAAGATCATGACTCTAATTGGTGCCGGCATCGACTTCTCCAAAGACCAGGAGTGCCCTGCCACAGGTATGTGATACTGATACTCTTTCAACTTGTCAGCTGTATCTGTACACTGCTGTTTCTGCTTTATACATTCAGTTGAAAGACACAAGGAGTTTGTGTCATAATGCATAAGCTATAGACCAATTTGTAGTAGATGTCACAGTTACATCACTTACAGAAGAACACTGGTAACAAGTGGAGGAAAACAAGTAAAATCCATGGAATAAGAAAAAAAAAATGTTTTTGTGCCTTTTGGTGCCAGAATCAGAATGCAAATCATTTTTATAGAATACTGTCATCAAAGACGCCATTTGAAGTTAAAACATAGACGTTTAAATGGACAGACTATGGATGAAAACTGCTATGATTACTCTACTTTTAAAGCATGAATTTGATTTAAACAATAGGTCTACTTAAAGGAGAAGTCCACTTCCAAAACGAAGATTCACATATAATGTTCTCACCCCCTTGCCATCCAAGATGTTCATGTCTTTCTTTCTTCAGTCGTAAAGAAATTGTTTTTTTTGAGGAAAACATTTCTGCATTTTTCTCCATATGATGGACTGATATGGTGCCCCGATTTTGAACTTTCCAAATGCAGTTGTAAACGATCCCAGACGAGGAGGAAGGGTCTTATCTAATGAAACGATTGGTTATTTTCATTTAAAAAAAAATACAATTTAAATACTTTTTATTCTCAAAAGCTCATCTTGTCTTGCTCTCCCTGCACTCCCTGTGTATTCTGGTTCAAGACAGTTGGGGTATGTCGAAAAACTCATTTCAAAATCATCGTACATCATTGCAGAAGTACCAACCCAGTGTTTAGACAGTGAACATGCAAAGAAGATCAAACACCCTCAACAATACAGGTAAAACAGTGATATAGGACGATTTTGAAGTTGAGGGAGAACATGAGATGGGAGTTTTTCGACATACCCTAACTGTCACGAACAGGAACAAAAACCGTTGAGGGAGAGTAAGACAAAATGAGCGTTTGACATTAAAAAGCATATAAACTGTATTATTTTTATGAAAATAACCGATCGTTTCGCTAGATAAGACCCTTCTTCCTCAGCTGGGATCAAACGCCATTTACAAAAAAGGTAAAACAGCGATGTAGGACGATTTTGACGTTGAAGAAGAAAACGAGACAGGAGTTTTTCGATATAACAGGATTACACAGACTACGCATGCGCATCGCAGAGGTGAGACAAGACAAGCATTTGAGGTTAAAAAGTAAATAAATTGTCAATTTGTTTAAAAAATGACAGATCGTTTCACTAGATAAGACCCTTCTTCCGCGGCTGGGATCGTTTAGAGCCACTTGAAGCTGCGTTTTGGAAGATCAGACTTGGGAGCACTTAACAGTAGTGAGTTTGTCAATTCTCAGGGGAAAAAAGCTACAGCCGAGGGGAAAAGAGAGAATGATGAGTTGTTGTTTTTTTTCTTATCAGAATTGTAAGATTAATCTCGGAATTGCAAAAATGAAGTCAGAATTTTGAAATATAAACTCAAATTTAACTACTTTTATTCTTTTATTCCATGGCTCCATAGACCGTTACTCGAAATCCATCATTTTCTGCAACTAGATAGGCTCCGCCCACCAAAACAGTCACCACTGTTTACAGAATTGCAACACAGAATTGGTCTATAGAACATCTTTTTTCTGTTAAAAAAAAACAAACACTTTTTAAATTTAATCTTTAGAAAATCTCAAAATAAAAATTGTATTTTTAAAAGTAAAGATAAATTATTGAGTTTTTTTTTTTAATTATTATTGTTTTGTTAAATTAATATCAGCCATTTATTGGTTATCAACAAAAGCATGAAAATAATTATCAGCTTATAATCAAAGGTATCCACTATAATTTTAATTTGTTGATCCCTAATTACCCCTCTCTTTCCCAAATAACTTCCTGCCACACTTTTTGTTTAATGAAAAACTAAATCCTTCAAATAAAATATGAACCTCCAGACTGGCTCAAGTGATCAGGACCCTTGCATCACCCTTTAAGGATTAGTTCACTTCCAAAGTAAAAAAGTCATTAATAATTTACTCACCCCTATGTCATCCAAGATGTTCTTGTTTTTCTTTCTTTAATCGGAAAGAAATTACAGTTTTTGAAGTGAACATTCCAAGATTTTTCTCAATATAGTGGACTTCAACTGGTTGAAGGTCCAAATTGCTCTGTACTTCAGTTAGAATTGGTAGGGTAGGGTGGAAAAACATCTTATTTTCTCTTCCAACTTCAAAAAACATTGTTTTATCTTTTTTGTAAAGGGGTTTGACTTTCTTTGCACGTATGCTTTGTAAACACTGGGTCAGTGCTTCTGACTACGCCACGCGTGACCTTTTCAATGTGATTATGTAATGTGTGAAGTCAAGCTAGTGCAAGACAAGCATTTGTGGTTAAAAAGTATATTAATTTAATTTTATTTTTTTTTAAAATGACTGATTATTTCATTAGATAAAACCCTTAATCGTGTAGAGCCCTTTGAAGCTGCACTGAAACTGCAATTTGATGGAGAAAAATCCTGCAATGTTTTCCTCAAAAACCTTACTTTCTTTTCGACTGAAGAAAGAAAGACAATAAAACATATTGAATAACATGGGGGTAAGTAAATTATCTGGGATTTTTTTTTATTCTGGATGTAAACTAATCCATTAAGGTTTATTCTGTGATAACAACTGGATGGATGTACATTATCCCATTACTCACTCATCTACTTGCCACATAAGTAAATAATTAGACACAAAATGTTTTATTAGCTCCTTAAATGCAGAGTTTCCGCAATGAAAAGGTTCCTAACAAACAGCTGTGAGTCTCAAAGAAGTTCATGCAGACCATAAATTAAAGGCGTAATGTACACTCGTATCACTAATTGCACAGCTTTTCACCACATAAATAAAGAGGACAAGGTATTTTAAAATCTTATCTGTCCAAAACAATCATTCTGGATTGTAATTTTATTAAAGGAGAACACTTTAACAAGATTACTGCATGCCTACTAATAGTCCTTTGGTTTCATTTTACAGTAAATACAGTCAATAAATGAGGCAAGATGATAGCAGTTGCATTTGAATGAAAGGTGAGAGAGGGATATCAGAGATGAGAAAGAAGCGCCATCAGTTGTTTATGACGACAGTTGTTGTCGTGGAATAACACACCTCAGAATGACGCGACTGACCAATCAGAGTCAGGTATCCCAGAGAGCCGTGAAATAAATAACATGTATCCGGTTCTTAAGTCTAACATCATGCGCCGTCATTTCCGAACGCTCCTTCAGGTACCACAAGCAAAAAATTAACAGTGCAAGGATGCACTCATGGTGTCCTGTAAATACTACTCAAAAAGCATGATCCCAACCTTTATCTCCACACAAAAATCTCAGATGGCCAGGAAGAAATATTTTCTGAATTGAGACACTGTGAGCCAAGAGACTGTAGACACACGTAAATGTTTAAAAGCTTAGCTTAAAAATGTGCTGTAGATAAATTGTGCCTATAAATGGTATTCAATATTTCACAAACAAGCAGATTGTCTTTAATTGAGAGAAGAGAAGGTCTAAAAGCTTTGGTCGCCTCGTCGTAGATGACCGTCAAGTATCTTTCTGGATCGTTTAAAAGGACCTTTGCATCGCCTCCCCTATGAAATGAGACCTGACCGGGTAATTCTGCAATGAAACTCAATAACCTATTGATGGGCAAGAGGAGGATGAAGCCCAAGTCCAGAAGAGTTACATTAGTGAACAGAGGATATTGGGTTGGCTGGCCCTTTAAATGGAGAATGAGAAATCCCAGTGTGCTGTTGAAGGACGAGGGGACACTTGAGAGTTAAATCAATGGACGCTGAAACGCTTGACGATTCTGCCTTGGTGATGCGTGACCTTGTTCTGTATGTAGGCAGCTTATTGACCTTCCTCTGGAATTAACCAAACTACAGCAATCGAGACCAAGAAGGCCGTCACGCTTCGCTCCTGTAAGCTCAAAAACGGATGGGAAAGCTGCTGTTCTTAAGTTTAAGCCTCGAATAAAGCACCCTTCTCACATCAGTTTATCTTAAAGCCTGTAAACACTGTTTCAAGTGGTGTGTTTCTCTGCAAGGGGCCTTTGTGTTCCAACTGGGTTCATTGGCCCATATAAGTGCAAAGCCTAGCTAGAGGACCAGTCCTTCCTCTGTCCTTTGTCACATGGCACAGCCTCTGACCTCATTTCCTGTTTCCTGCGGGCATCCTATTTGGACACGTCTCTTGGTTTTTAATTTTTGTCAGTGGTGCTTACTAAAGTCAGCATTTATTACATTTGATCGTAGTGACGTTAGAAATTTGAACCAAACTGTAAACAAAGTATTATACTTCGAAGGCCCAAAGGCACAAAGTTTGTGATTTGGACATAAATGATACCATAAATCATGTGGCTTGTTGAGAAGCTGTGCTTCTATTCTGAGAAATCAGCTTTCAGATAAGCAATGGGAAAATAAATCTAGGGACATTTTGTTCAAGGCCAACAAACTACTGTCTAGATACCTCCAAAAACACTCTAGCATGCTAATCTTGGTACAGCTGTACCATTTATCTCAGGGGTGCCCAAACTCTGTCCTGAAGGGCCGGTGTCCTGCAGGGTTTGGCTCCAATTTGCCTCAACACACATACCGGGAAGTTTCTAGTAGGCCTAGTAAGAGCTTTATTAGCTGGTTCAGGTGTGTTTAATTGGGGTTGGAGCTAAACTCTTCAGGACACCGGCCCTCCAGGACCAAGTTTGGGCACCTCTGATTTAGCTAGTCATAATGCTAAAGTGTGAAAATTCATATCCATTTGAGCACTACAGAACTTTGACTTGGCTCAGCTCTTCTAATACCACTGGAGAACTCTGTAACTGGTGGTTTTGCAGTTCATTTTAAAGGCATTTGTAACATCAACAAACACAGTATTTTATTAATAAACTCCTGCAACAGGGTTGTTGGCAGTTTATCCGTTTTGTTTCTGTCTTTGTTAAAATATTAACATACATGAGTGTCAGGGGAATTAGAAGAAGAACTGCCCCGCAGCTTGGCAGTAAACCCAGAGCTACATCCTCCAGCCTAGAAGCTCTGCATATGCCTTGGTGTTTGTGCTTTGCTTTCTGGGTAGACACTGCTTGGCTTTTTCCCTTTCTTTGTCTTTTGAATCAGTGCCTCTTATATTGTTACCATAATCAACAATATCCTGACGAAAGAGTAATAGTCCTGGTTGGGTCAATGAACGGGACAAGGTTTGATGAGTCCGTAGATAATGGACAGCAGGCCCGCATTTTCTTTTAGGGGAAGAGAGAGTGAGGCAGGGAGGGGAGGAGACAGGGAGAGGGAGGGGAGAGCCGGAGCGAGGGAGAGAAAGGAGGAGACGGAGCGGGAGCGCCGCAGAGCAGAATTGACAGCGTCCGGTTGAACAGAGAGACCGCACCTTCTATGCTGAAGGGATTGCTGCTGCGTTTCTTAAAAGATCCAGACTCGTCCGCACCGCAAGTGTGTCAAGTTTTACCGGCATTCTCTGGAGCAGGGTGGGGGGTCGGCAGACACCCCACTGACCTTGCATTACTAATTCAACAGCAGCCATGGTGTCTCGAGGAACAAGAGAGATATCGAGATGTCTGCAATGTACTCTGAGGATTGACTGATTGTGGGACGTGCACCCACTTTCTCTGTTCGGACCTCGATAGGACTCTGGGAGACTTTGATGTGTTGGAAAAGCAAGTCTTGTACTTTTGCAGTTTCGTGTCTCTAATTAAGTTGAATGACTCAGGCGGATACTTGTTCTCATTGTTTTTTCTCTTCACTTTTGTTTTTAATTCTGTTTCGATTACACCGACTTTATTGACGAGGCTTACATCTGGTGCCGTCTTTTCCATCAGCTTCTTCTGGATCTAAATTTAATCAAAGTCAGACAAATTTGTTGTGGAATAAAGTTGATATCAAGAGTTTTATTCAAGCAAAGACTTTTTTGCTCTTTGCCTACCGTCTCACATACCTTTGATCCTGAGAATCACAGAGTGACTTTGTGCAATGCAAGGCATGCAATCCTGCCTGGCTTTTAAGTAGCGCTATCATAGAGATTGGATTAGAAGTTAATTTGCATGAAGAGTGCAGTACGCAAGTTAAGAGTTTTCAGGCTTACCGTAGAGTCCCATAGCAATTTTAAATCACTCTTTAGAGATCAGGAGATTGTGATGCTTTGAGTCACTCTGCCTCAGTTCAAGGAATCGGTAGACATTGCTTGGGAGTAATGACTGTTTTGGGATAGTTTACTTGTGTACCTTCACATGGGCACTCAAGAGGGAAATACCAACTTTCAATCATCTGATCCTCATTAAACAGCCCAGTCAATTAAGACTTGCAAGGTGGATCTGCAAACTCCCATTTTCAGGAACTAGCCTGTCTGGGATTATAAGGAAACTGGTTTTATTACAATGGTGCACGTTGTCTTCTGTGACTTTTTGGATTGTGAAATCAAACCTTTGATTCATAGGGTTATTTCTGGGCTCATGTGGAAACTTTGATGATTGCTGGTCTCAGCAACCAGTTGCACTTCATAAAAACTGCTAAAACCTCTCCAATGTAAATTGATTTATTAAGGTCACAATGTGGAGTCCAAATCTGTGATCAATCCCAGCATTGGGCCCATCTTTTTCCCAAATTCGGCAACGACAAACTTCATTCTTAGCAAGCGTGGTTTCGCCCCCCTGCTGTGGGAGCGGCCACACCTCTCAGCCGGGATCCTGTCGCCACTGCCGTCTTGGTGTTTGTGCTCTCGGCACTGTTGGCCGAGGATGATGTGGCAGTGCCATGTCTCTTCCTCCGAGTGCCGATGCTACCGTCTCAATGGTTTCTCCCTGCTCAAGCGCCTTCCTCTGTCTGCAGGTGGATCTGGGAGGCTACTTGAACAGCCGGTTGGTGATTGGTTGGAGCATATAGGCCTTCCGCAGTACGAGAGCAAGCTACTACTTAATGGCTTTGATGACCTACGGTTTATGGTGAGTAACTCTTTCCATACTTGCACCTAATGTACTGTCCTGCCTAAAACTTTGTTGTCTTTCTATGCCTTGTTCTTTCTTTATCAAATCAGATTGTCATTAAGAAAATGTTCATCAATGAGATTTTGTATGTTTTGCATGCCAGTTTTGATGTTTTGGTGGTTGCAGGTTATGCAGAGTAATCTTCTTCATGCAAATAAAAAAGAAAGGGTTTTCTAGTACCCTGAATAAATAAGCATTAAGTGTTTGCAAGTATGCTTTTGTAGCAGAGCAAACCTGCAGCCCAGCAAACTTCTGTTGCAGCAGCAGGACAGTCAGCATTCTTCTTAAGCTGGGAGGTCAAATGAACAGTGAGCGCTCTTTGGTCTTAACATGATTTGCCATAGCAAAAACATGCACTTAATCAAGGCGGATGTCCTGGTCTTTATTCGGCGCCTGAATGATCAATCATTAACAACCTAATTAGGACGTAGTTCCGAGATTGGATGCTAAGTGGAAGTTTGATTTAGACAGAGCTCAATCACTTCCGATAACTGCAGGCTGTAGACAACAGAAGTTTATAAAACACTAAGCCTGTGGAATATGTTTTGACAATCCCAATAAAGAATTGCTAAGGCACCAAGTACAGTGTCAACACCAGAATGATACTTCAAATCATGCTTTTTTTGGAGCTATTACTTTTCTGTGCAACTGTTTTGATGAATTTCAGCTGGTGGATGATAAAACAGGCAAAAAGAGTTCTCTGAAAGGAGACATGAGTCAAGGGACTAGAATATCATAGACTGGTGTTGAGATCTTTCGACTTGAGCATCCAGAACTAGAGCACATTTTTTTTTGAATAGTTACTTAAAGAACAGGTCATATGGGTTTTTTTTGCAGTTTGTAACATACTATCCTTCAATGTAAACAGTCTGCAAAGTTGTTAATCAAAAAAGTGCATGATAAATAAAGATATTGTCTCTAAAAAGAAAGAGTCGACTCTGAGCCGCCTTAACAAGTCGTCATATTTTCGAATCTTATGCCTTGTACCGATCTACGTGACTAGGTAACACATTTGTATAATCCCCGCCTGCCCATGAAATATGAACACTCTGACCTGCCCACAAACACTTCGGCTAGTTAGTGTGTTTACATCATGTTGAGAAGGCGCTGTGTTCTGCGCTGTGAAAGCAAGTTTTTTTGTTGTTGTTGTTGTTTTTATTCCCGAAACATGACAATATGACGAGTCACTGGTTCCAATTCATTTTTTCCACGATACCACTGCAATACAATTCAAAGCTTTTGTTGTGTGCTCATCAATCTTGACAAGTTAAAAGCTTGATTCATGAAAGAATTAAGCTAATCGCTTGTCCATGAAAGATAGGTCCATATCTTCTTTATTTGGACCAACAAGCATTTCCAAACCACAACCCGTAAGTACGATTAATACGTTATGTGTACATTTTGTGTGCTCAAAATATCAAGTTTGTGATGTATACCTAGTGCAGCTTTGGGTTTCCAGGTAAACTACGATATTACTGTCTTACTGAATTAGTTCTGTTAATTCCCACTATTTCTTAACAATGTATCGATTAATGTAGACTGTCGTTGTTCTAATGACTTTGTTTAATAATAAAGAATGTAGACATATTTTGGTTTACAAACTGTATTGTTTCATCAGTTAGTCACGTTAGCACTCCACCATCGTTTTGTAAAGTGTTTACAGTTTAGCAGCTAAACTTTGCCTGTGGGCACAATTCACTTGCATTGTATACGGAATGGCCAATCACGACAGACTCTGACCAATCTGACCAATCAGAGCAGAGTAGGCTTATGGAAGGGAGGGGTTTACTGACCTTAAGCTCAGAACTGCTTCGAACAAATCATTTCGAAGGCATTGAAAATGATTTTAATATTAAATGTACATTCTGAGAAAATTGCAATGTTTTCTCTTTTTTTGGCTTTTTTATGCTTTTTATCAGACAGGACAGTAGAGAATGACAGGAAAGCATGGGGTGGAGAGTTGGGCACGGCATTGGCAAAGGAGCACGAGTCAAGACTCGCAATCAGGGGTCTCCAGAGGCGCAGTTGCGCTATATCAGCCCCGACAATTACAATGTTTTCTGACCTTAGATGCATTTGAATCTGATGTAGGGGACTCCAACACTATATTAGGACATTTTAAAATACCATGTGACCTGCTCTTTAAAATAGTGTATACTGTAAATGCAGTTGCGATTGATTACACTAAAGAAACTCTTCTCTATTTGGCTGTCGATTCATATGTTTCTGAGGATTCATATATAGGGACAAGCCCCAAAAACAGGTTCTTCACCAGGTTAAGAAGCCCGTGAGGCTTTATGAAAGAAGCCTGATGCCTTATAAGGGGCTGTGTTGTTTTTACCATGTGAGGTAATGAGAATTGATGGTGATGCGGTTGAAAGCCTCAGCTGGCCGAGGGAGGCGATGTGTGTGTTGTAAATCAGCGATACAGACGGGTCCCTGGTTGCCCTCTGTTCCACACCGAGCGCCACCTCATTGCAGGAGTAATGAAGGTTTTATAGCCAAGCTGGTCAGCAGTAGGTGAGTGTGTGTGTGCAAAGACCCCATCCTGATGCATCGTCCATCTCTGCAGCACCTTCACAACATCATTCAAGATGTTCTTGCATAGATAGAAAAATGCAATATGAGGCTTCAATCCATTAATGCTCTCAGTTAGCCATTTGTAATGACACTGAAGTGCAATTTAGCACTGTTGTGTACAGTTGTTAATGGTGATGGCAAAGCAATTATACAATTTTTATAGCAATTTTGATACCTGAAAAAAACATATGCACATCTTGTACACACATTACAACAATTTTTACGTTTACTCAAAAATATTAAGCAGCACACCTGTTTTTAACATTAATAATAATAAGAAATGTTATTAAATCAGCATTAGAATGATTTCTGAAGGATCATGTGACACTAAAGACTGAATTCTGCTTTTGATCAGGAATAAATTGCATTTTGAGATATGTTCAAGTGAAATATATTGAAATAATATATTCAAGAATACAACAATTTGAAAATCTGAAATCTGAGAGAGCAAAAAATCAAAATATTGTGAAAATGTTTCGATTTTTGGCATCAAAGAAAAATCGATAATTTTGACCCATCTCAGAGGTTGCGCTAGACTTTAACATTGACACTGACAACATTAACATCATTTTGACGGACAGTCGTAAAACTTCTGTCATAATCTATTATCACCTGTCATTTCAATTTTCAGATTTTAATTATAATACCACATTTAATTGATTTAAATTTTTAATCATGAACGTACAGGACGACAGCGCAGTGTTTAAAAACAACAAAATATGCTAGGGCTGGGTGAACAAACAAAAAAAAAAAAGATTTTTTGGATTTTAATAGATTCTCATTTTAATGAACCAATATCGATTTTTAAATCCCAATCAATCTTTTTCTATGCTGTTTTCAACTGATGAATGAACAGTATACAGTTCGCCTTCCTTCCAAGAAATAGCAATAGGCTAGGCTTTGTGTTACTTTTGATACGAAACAAAGTCTTAGATTTCAAATTCTGTCCATTTCATTAGGAAATTCAAGCAATAAATACTGTTTTGGCGCTCTTTAATGTGGCGTCATAGATCGTTGTAGCTTCTGTGTGCTCGTCTGTGCGTAATCAAACGCATAGCAAAACATTTGTAACAGCAAAACACTCATTTATTTATAATAACAGTTTTGTTTTTGTTCTGGATCCCCTGCTCTCACCTGGATCCCCTGCTTTTTAAATCAAAATAAATGCATCCTTGGTAAGCAGAAAATATTACCGACTCCAAACTTTTTAATAGTAGTGTACGCTATTTGTGACCCTGGACCACAAAACCAGTCATAAGTAGCATGGGTATATTTGTAGCAGTAGCCAACAATACATTGTATGGGTCAAAATAGTTTTATAGTTTTTTTCTTTTATGCCAAAAATCATTAGGATAATAAGTAAAGATCATGTTCCATGAAGACATTTTGTAAATTTTCTACCATAAATATATCAGCTTATTTATTTAGCTTACATATGATAGATAAATCTCAGTTTCAAAAAATTGATCCTGATGACTGGTTTTGTGGTTCAGGGTCACATATACGCATATATGCAGTTTCAATTCTTTTATTCGGTTAGTCAGCTCGTGATGTGCCGCTCTACTCAAAATCAGTGGTGTGGCATGATGCAGTCACAAAATGGCATAATACTGTATGTCTTTTGTATTTGAGTGTCCAGCACAACTGAACTCCACAATAACACTTCCACTGATACAGGAGTCTAGTCTCTCTGCTGTGATCGGATTGCCTTGCCTGAATGCATTTGTGGACTTGTTCTGATTTATACATGCAGGATTAATAAATCTTGGCTGGACCGTACAGCTGTACTCTCTTACTAAACTCTGAATGTCTTAGTGGAGTGTAGTGAGGATTGAATTCAGCTTTGTTTATATGCTGGTCTGTACCTATCATACTGTAGGCGCATTGAGCTTCTTAAGCAAAAGCCTCAATTTCATCTCCATGCATTTGAAATTTCAAAGAAGGTCAGTCTTTTTTTTACAGTGAGCTGATTGGAAAGAGGCAGGCGTTTTAATAGCTCAGCGGGTTTAGCATCTTGAGCTGTCGATGTGTTTAATAGCTGCAGAATGCTTTGAACATCACTGTAAAGCTTCTTCCCGTCTTTGTGTCTTTTTTCCACTTCCTCCCCAGTGCTTTTTGCTTTTTGGAGATGAAGACTTCATCTTTTTTTTGCTCTGACTCTGGTTTTTCATGTCAGAGTGGAGGATTGACTATACGGTCCCTCTAAGATAATACTGGCGCAGGAAGCTCGGCTTTCTTACATGCATAAAAACATGTGTTTTATTTCTTTTATAGCATTTCATTTCCGCTCTCATCTTTTTCTAGAATTCTCCTCACTATATTAAAAGAAGACAGGGCTCCAGGCGGTGACTAAAATGGTTGCTAATGCAACAAAATGTTTATGGCATTAATTTAAAATCTGTTCACCTTCGACGACAGTCTGGAACGCTTTATGCATGTCAATATATGTTTTTTCTTACATATCATCTTCTAGGCTGCCATTAGCTGACAGCTTAAGCCATCTGACGAAAAAAAATGACTCTCTTGAGCTAGATCTTAATGCATCAGTCAAAACGATTCTCACAGGTCAGTTAACAGTTTGAATCAGACTGTTAATGTCTGAGTGAATGAATCTTTCAGAGTCGTGACTGACTTCATCGCTGAACTAAAAGTCCATTTGTGACCCTGACCACAAAAATCATCTGAAAGCTGAATAAATAAGCTTTCCATTGATGTGTGGTTTGTTAGGATAGGACAGGGGTGCTGAACTCTGTTCCTGGAGAGCCGCAGCCCTGCAGAGTTCAGCTCCAACCCTAATAAAAACTCACCTGCCTGTAGCTTTCTCGTAACCCTTTAGACCTTGATTGGCTTGTTCAGGTGTGTTTGATTAGGGTTGAAACAAAACTATGCAGGGCTGCGGCTCTCCAGGACCGACGTTCGCCACCCCTGGGATAGGACAATATTTGTTTGGGATACAACTATTTAAAAATTTGGAATCTGAGGGTGCAAAAACATCAAAATATTGAGAAAATCGGCTTTGAAGTTGTCCAAATAAACTTCTTAGCAATGCATATTACTAATCAAAAATTACGTTTTTATATATTTACGGTAGGTACTGTACAAAATATCTTTATGGAACATGATCTTTACTTAATATCTGAATGATTTTTGGCATAAAAAAATAAAAAATAAAAATTGACCCATACAGTGTATTGTTTGCTATTGCTACAAATATACCTGTGCTACTTATGACTTGTTTTGTGGTCCAGGGTCACATTTTTAGTCAAGCCTTATTGAAAATGAGGAACCGTTCCCATGTATGTTTTAAGTATGTGAGACTTGCAACACTCTGTTTACTAGCTGGTTGTTTATGTAACAATGTTTGTTATTCAAAAAAATAATTTGAACTGACTCTTATTTATTTTTTATTACTTAAAACATTTCACGTTTATGTTCATAACATTTCATCAAAATGTAATTAGCTCCTCAGCAACTTTTCATTGTAACTGTTGTCATTTATTTATTTTAAGAAATTGCTACTTTTATTTAGCAAGGGTGCATTAGACCAATCAAGTGAAAGAAAAAAATAATTATTTTCATAATTCTGTATCCTGAAGAAAAAAACAGCTGCAGTTTCCACAAACAAATCAAGCAATACAACCATTTTCAACATTCATAATAATCAGAAGTGTCTCTTGAGCATCAAATCAGAATATTAGTAATGATTTCTGAAGGATCATGTAACACTTCAGACAAGCAATGATGGTGAAAATTCAGTTTTGATCACAGGAATAAATGACTTATTAACAGGAATAAATGAATAAATGAAGGAATAAATTTCTTATTTTATCAAAAAAAAAAAAAAAAAATTTTTTTTTTTTTTTTTTTTTTTTCCCCCAAACACAAAAAACATTAAAAACCTTGTATTTATGGATCCATTTCAGCCTGGTCTCATTGTTTATATGTAGATATTAGTACGTAACATTTACAAGCACAAAACATGCATATTTGTGATCCTGGACCACAAAAGTCATAAGTAACACAGGTATATTTGTAGCAATAGCCAACAATAAATTGTATGGGTCAAAATGATACATTTTTCTTTTATGCCAAAAATCATTAGGATATTAAGTAAAGACCAT
Source organism: Labeo catla (assembly GCA_012976165.1). Lineage (NCBI taxonomy): Eukaryota > Metazoa > Chordata > Actinopteri > Cypriniformes > Cyprinidae > Labeo > Labeo catla. The sequence goes on from VONZ01000070.1 coordinate 482,423, forward strand.
GTTCCGTGAAGATATTTTGTACTTTTGTGGTCACATCTGTGCATTTTTATTGATGCTGAAATGTATTTTAACATTTAAAACATACAAATTACTACATATTTTCGCTTAAAAAACATAAAATATTTACAAATCTTTTATAACATTAAAATATTTGTATCAATGCATTTTCATAATTGTATCGATAGACCCCTTAACCTTCCCCCCAAACCTAAACCTACCCATTTTTAATAGCAAATATAAAAAGATATAAAATGTAATTGACCGAAATATGCAGGGAAATGACCATTTAAGTAACAATATAGCATTAAAAACATATTTTCTTTTATAGTCGCTAATCCCACTCCTAACTCTAAACCAAACCATTTCTATACAGTATACAAACATGACAGACAGATAAGTGCAATCACAATGATTTATTTATTGCAAAATGTCAAAAGCAGTACCAAAAGAAGTCCAAATGACAATACTTTGCAGTTGCAATCCTCTCTGGTGGAATACAATAGTTTTGTATGAGATGCAGAGCTGAATTTAAGTTGTTAATGCTGAAAAAATGCTGAAAACATGTCAGTATTGTACATTTAGATGCAGTAAATATGGCATTGTGAATGTAAGTTTTGTAGAAGCACATTTTATGTAAAATGCATGCGAACTATCATGATCACGTTGTCCATTTGCACTACAGCTACAAGAAAAATAGGTGAAATACTTAGCAATTTGCCAGAATTTTACCCAAACTGATGCAAGTAAGAGAACATGCATTTGGAAAATGGCATTTCAGGATTCCCATCTCCCAACTACAGTTTCATGCATATTAAAAACTTTCTGAAAGTCATATCTGGTGTAATGTACTTGCTGTACTAGACAGAGACACGTCTGTGTGTTCACCAAGGCATGGTGCTTTCCCCATTACCCTCCTTTCCCAACTAATTCCAAATGCATTTGCATGGAGATGGAGTGCAGGAATAAGACTCAGAGGTCTCGCTTTCATTCGGATACCTGTGGTGAGCTCGTCTTACATCTCTCCAGAAGTGCATTACCTCCCGTATCCCACTCTATTCCATTTTCCCATCCTGTCATCATGTCTTCATTCCACTTCTCCTAAATTCCCCCCGAAGCAGGCGATCGCCTTTGATCACGCATGAGATATTTGATCAATAATTGAGATGTGCTCGTCTGCCATGTTTTTAGGTCTCGCGTTAAGACTCTGCGTCCAATTTGACTTTAATATGTTGCTATTTTTACTCGTGCTTGAGTATTAAAAAGCATTTAAAGTTAAAGAGAAATCTGAGGACGCAAAGTGGATTTCAAGAGGTGCATTATGGGAATTGTAATTTGCTGATGTCATGTGATAGGTCTAAGCATAATATTTAGTTAAACAGGTTAATTAAGTGTGTTTATTACATCCATTTGTTTCAGCAGAGCGCTGCACGCTGCTGTTTGTCATACCTGTGAGAACAAACTGATTTGTTTTTGAAAAGTGAGTGGAATGGAAGTTTAAATAAATGAGATGCATATTTTAGAAGAATTGCATGTCAATATTGTTCAGCCTTTTGAGGATATGCAGTGTGAATTGCATTCATATTTTTACATGCAGAAAGGGTAGCCAATCAGAACAATGTCATTTAGATGCAGACATCTCAAAAGTACAATAACAAGAAGTGAAATGTCGTTTTTGGTGCAAGAAAAACTTAAAAATTAAATGCTGCAGAAGTCTTGGGGGTGGAGGATGTTAGCATTCTCCTCACCACTGACACCATGTGCAACCAACTTATAAAGTCGTTCAAAGGGAGGGAGAGAAGTGGAATTAGCTTTATGTTTGGGGTCAGCGAATGGTACTTCAGATTGACCGGCCAGAGAACAGAGCCGGGATCATGATAAGATAGCAAGACCTGTACCAGCTGCATCTGTAGCCAGAGTGAGTGTGTGTGTGTGTAGCGAGTATTCCCTTCGTTATGGGGAATAAATGTCCCCATAAGGATAGTAATACCAGTCATTTTTTGGCCTTGTGGGGCCCCCATGAGAAAACAAGCTTATAAATCATATAGAATTAAGTTATTTGAAAATCTGAATAGCAGAAAGTTTCCTGTGAGGGGTAGGTTTAGAGTAAGGGGTTAGAAAATACAGTTTGTACAGTACAAACACCATTATGCCTGTGGAGAGTCCCCATTAAACATTGAAACCAGTGTGTGTGTGTGTGTGTGTGTGTGTGTGTGTACATGTTCTTGCTACATTGTGGGGACCAAATGTCCCCACAAGGATAGTAGAACCTGAAATTTTTGACATGGTGGGGACCGGCCTGCTGTCCCCACAATGTAAAAAAATGATTAAAAATAGTAAATGATGTTTATCTGAAAATGCAACAATGTTTTCTGTAAGGGGTAGGTTTAGGGTTAGGGTTGGGTTAGGGGATAGACAATATTGTTTGGTCAGTATAAAAACTATAGAAGTCTATGGAAAGTCCCCACAATTCACAAAAACAAACGTGTGTGTGTGTCTGTGTGTGTGTGTCTGTGTGTGTGTGTGTGTGTATGTTAGAAAGCGAGAGAGAGAGAAGTAATTTAACACCAAACACTGGAAATGTAATTGCGAATGAATTGTCGCATTTTTTAAATTGATCATTTTTAAAGTGTTAGATCTTGTTTTTGTAGTACTGTATGTTTACTTACAATGCAGAGACCTTTATAGTACTACAAAACATTTCTATTTCAAAATCTATTTCCTTTCTATTCATTAAATAATGCTGAAAGAAAAATGTACAATACAAAATATATAGAAAATATACAAAATTATTAAGCAGCAATGTTTAATATTGCAGCAATGATATTGATAATCAACAGTTTGACTGTATTTTGATCATACAATTTTTTTAGAGAAAGAGAAAGAGAAATACAAACTGATGAAAAATGAAAATAACCAGTCATTTCGCTAAATAAGACCCTTCTTCCTCGGCTGGGACCGTTTATAATCACATTTGGGATTGTTTGAAGCCGCATTTAAACGGGTCATCGGATTCTAAGTTCACCTTTTCATGTTGTTTGAACATTAATGTGTGTTGGCAGTGTATGTACAAATCTACCCTATAATGATAAAAATCCAAGCAGTAGTTTTTAATTAATCTGTAAAATGAAAATACCCCTTTTTCAAATCGAGCCGTTCTCAGATGTCTGTCGGTGTGCCGTCACACCCACAGAGGCCGCTCCCACGATAGTTGATTGACATGAGCTCTTACCTTAGACCAGCTGTAACAGTCCGACCTCTTTGTTGTGATGCCGAATCAGGGATGTAAGTTAGACAAGAATATCTCTGATTGAGCGATTGAGGTGTTGTGTTGCTGGATGTAATAATGAACATAGTGGTCGTCATTTACTCTCGACATCTGAGCCGCTGAAGATGCAGTAGATTATATTTGTTTGTGAAGGGAATGCACCTCCTGATCTACATATATCCGTCTATGTTCACGCAAATCATTCGTGATCCAGCTTCACTTACAGCAGACGTGAGTATAAGGGTTTTTTATGAATCTTTGCGATCGCCTTTCCTAATAATGTGCTAGTTAGCAAGTATAGCGGCTAAACACGACTAAATGCAGCTAAATTAAACAGGCTCGTCACTCCACAGAGAGAAGAGAGGGGCGGGGCGAGCAGAGCTCATTTGCATTTAAAGCAGCCTCAACCAGAATGAGATGATTTTTTGCAGAGCTTATTTTGGCAAGGTAAAAAGGGTGTTGTTTTACACAACCATTGAGAATTTTTAACCAAAGTATATTATAGACTTTTCATTAAGACCCTAAAGAATCATATCAACTTGTGGAAAATGGGCATCCGATGACCCCTTTAAACTGCATTTTGGAAGTTCAAAATTGGGCCACCGTATCAGTCCATTATATGGAGAAAAATCCTGAAATGTTTTCCTCAAAGAACATAATTTCCTTACGTCTGAAGAAAGACATGAACATCTTGGATGACAAGGGGGTGAGTACATTATCTGTAAATTGTTGTTCTAGAAAGTGAACTTCGCCTTTAAACTTGAAAAAATTCAGATTTTCCTGACATGTCCCCTTTATGAATGAATAGTTATTTTATTGTTTCATTTTAAGTGCCTTTTTCTGTACATGCATTCACAGCATGTCAAGTCTCTTCATTTATCATTCACCCAGAAGTGCAGGTGCTCTGAACTAAGCGTCTAATTGGTGCTTGTGAATAAGGCATCACTTGATGTCATTCACATGCCAGTCTGCAAGATGATTACGAATTCCTCTGTAGTCTTAAAGCATCTCCATCACTCCTCAGAGTTAATTCAAGTTCCTCTACATTAACGACATTTCCACCGAGGTTTTCCACGGCTCCAAAGCGCACAGATATTCTTTTGATTGCTTGTACTTCGCTGCTGGAATTGAGCTGTTGTTTTGTGGACTTCTCTTATTAGTAGCTGATTTTCTCCTCTGCCGTCATGAAGAATCTCCTCACAACTGAAATCAAAGTTTTATTCTCAGACGTCTTTGTGAAATTGGATAGTTCTAAAACGTTATTTCTTTGCAAACTTTGCAAAGTCTACAAAGTCTCTGGAGCTGTGAGTCACACAAGCTTTTATTACTGCTGTTTGCCAAAGTAAACATCGCTGTTACGTGCTTGCCGTTTGGGATCTAAGTGCAAAGCGTACAAAAATTTCCTTGTGATTTGAAGATTAATGATACCTAAAGTGACATTAGTTGCAGCAGTGTTTGTTTTAGTCCCCAAAACTGAATGTATACCCTCCATTTTCATTGTCATATTATCCCATCCATACAAGAATAAAGCATCTCTATGCATTGTACTCAGAAATCTGATTTCAGTCTGTACTAAAGGCTGATAATGAGAGAAGAAGAGTTAAGTGGATTGGAAGGAGAGAGCGAGCGAGAGATAAAAAGTGGACGGAGACAGATTGATCCACCTCAACCCTTCTGCATTCGGCTGCCGTTTCTTCACTCTAAATGATTTGGGCAGTTTTGCTCGAGCTTATTCCCGTCTGCCTCCCTCTCGCACTTTATCACAGAATGAGCAGATGAGACTTAAAGTGGTTGGGATCGCTCTTGTTTGAGTGGAGTGAATGATGACAGACAGTGACGTGATTTGTCTGTGTGGACGTGTTCATCAGAGCATTAGATGTGTCTTGTTTGATTCGGAGCAGATCTGCACCTTCCTTCTGTGTCTGTCTTGGATCAGAAAGTGTTAGTTTGATGCACAGGATGTTTGTGATTATTACTCATGCCACTGTTTTCTTGCACCTGCTAAATTTGTATGACTTCCAGTTCTGCCTGTCCACCGAAGTGCCGTGTGACGAGACAATTAAAACGGATTTGATGTTTAGTACACACTTATGAGGAGCAGGATTTTTTACTGCAGGCTAGTTAGGACAAAAACATGATCACTTTTCTCTTTATCACACTGTACTTGATTAGGAAACTGCAATGAGTTTTTGATTAATCGCATCCAAAATAATCCAAAATAAAACTCTGTATATTTAGAAGTATGCATTAAAAAAACACACCCTTACATTTTATTTTGAAAGTGATTAGTATTTCATTTTTTAGCTTTTTGTTTTTGTATTTTTTCTTTGTTATATTAGCTTTTTTGTGGTTTGCTTTTTGTTCCATGTTATTGGTTTTGTGTTAGAATTGTATTATTATTATTATTTTTGTAATTTGCTTTTTGTTCTTAGTGTTTTACTGAATTTGTTTTGAGTATTTAATTTTGTTTAGCATTTAGATTGTATTTTATTTTCTAATTTAGCTTAGTTTTTTGTGATTTGCTTTTTGTTGCATTTTATTGTTTTTGTTGTTGTTTGCTCTTTGTGTTTTATTTTGTTTGAATTTGTTTTGTGGTTTGCTCTTTGTTGTGTGCTATTGTTTTTTGTGTGTGTGGTTTATGTTTTTGCAATTTCCTCGTGCTTAATCGCATATAAAAAAGTGTGTGTTTACATTATGTGGGTGTACTATGTATATTTATACGTATATATAAACACACACAATAATCACAATTAATCGATCTGGCAGCACTACTAATAGTGTATTTGTTCTGAGTGTTTCATTTTTGTTTAGCTTTTTGTTTGTATTTTATTTTCTAAGTTTTGCTAGCTTAGTTTTTGTGGTTTGCTTTTGTTGCATGTTATTGGTTTTGCTTTGTTGTTTGCTCTTTGTGTTTTATTGTTTTTTTTGTTTTTGTTTTTGTTTTTTTTTTGTTAGTGTTGTTTGTTTGTTTTTGGTCTGCTTTTTATTACTGTTTTATTTAGGGCTGTCAGATCGATTAACCAAGATTATTCACATCCAAAATAAATGTTTGTGTTTACATTGCGGGTTTACTGTGTATATTTATACGTATATAAACACACACACACACACACACCCTATTTTGGATATGATTAGTCGTGATTAATCGATTTGACAGCCCTAGTAATAGTGTAATTGTTTTGATTATTTCATTTTGTTTTGGTTTTTGTTTGTATTTTTTTTTTCTTTCTTTGTTTTATTAGCTTTTTTTGTGGTTTGCTTTTTGTTAATGTTTTATTGGTTTTGTTTTGTGCTTTGCTTTTCAATGTCAGTGTTTTATTGTTTTTATTTTGTTGTTGTTGTTGTATAGAGTTTTTGTTTGTTTTTGTTTTTTAAATATCCATAAATATACAAACTTAAAAACCAGTCCCAACCCTGGTAGACTTCAATAATATAAAATAAAACACAGACACATCCATTTAACAAATAAATAAAATAAAAATAAGTGAATAGATAAATAAAAATGACAATACAGGTTTACAAAGAAAATAAAAAAGTTGACACAGTATCAAAAGCAGTATGACATATATTCACAGTCTTAGCATGGGATTGATTATTATTTTTTTTTATTTTTTTGTGTGTGTATTATTGGTTGTATTTTGTGTTTCTTACGATTCTTTTTTTTATTATTTTTGGGTTTGTTTTGGTTCATGGTTTTTCTTTTGTTTTTGTTTTTTGTTTTTTTGTAGTGCTTATTTTGGTATGGTTGCGGTTTTGATTTTATTTTTAGTTTAGCAGTGAAATGTTCTTGTTCAAGTGGGGATTGCAGCTGTGAATGATTTTGTTTCAGTGTGTATCTGTGTTAGGATGGACTCTCTCTCTCTCTCTCTCTCTCTCTCTCTCTCAATCAGCACATAATGACAGCCAGTGCTCAAAGGAGTCATTATTTTCTCCACAGCACACAGTTTGTGGTTCACATAATGGGCACACGCAATCACAGAAGCACAGTTTGTTGGGCACTGTAAATCGGTCACTTTACTGTAAATCACAGTTCACTTCAACATCTCAAAACACTAACACTCGCTTGCTGTAAAGTCCTGTCACACACTGTTTATCTGAATCCAGTTGACTTATGTTCTAGACGTCATTTAAATGATAGACACTTCAGGTGCACGAAGGGTCTTGCACAGTGTTTCCTGCTTAAATGGATGGAGTGTATAAAAGGATTGAGTGTGTGTGTGGGTGTTTAATATCTTGTTGTGAGATCAGCACCTCAGATTGCTCTCTGCGCTGTCTTACATCGATCGCTCAGATGCTGCTGTGTTAGACGCACTGTGTTTAGACTATATGGCATTGATCAATGAAGAAACATGAAACAAGCACACTCATACAAACAAATGAGAGATGTGTGCCTCTGCCCTACATGATAAATAGTGTGTCCTTAATCCATAAAGTGGAGACCTTCTGTATGTTTGTTGATGAAACTAGAGCTGCTTTAGAGATTTATTTTTTCTGTTGCACTGCGTACAATGAATTATACCTTACCAAGTGGTGCACTATTCCCACACTATTGGTCTTGTGTTGTGATGTTGTGTTGTATTTTTGTCTTGTTTTTAGCTAATGGGTGTATATGTTTGTTTGTGTAGGGAAATGATGTGATGGAAGAGCAAGACCTGAGAGAAATTGGCATCACGGATCCGTCACATCGCAGGAAGATCCTCAGTGCCGCACGTTCTTTACCAAAGGTGTGTGTCAGTCTAAAATGCTTTGATATGGATGATCATGTGCTAATAATCATTTATGACTTTAGCCTTTAGCAGTATTATATTGTAAGATTTACATCATTATATGTGTCAGCCGATGGTTTATCTGTACTGGTTTTGTTTGGCTTTGAACTCTGCAGGTGAAAGCATTAGGCTGTGACGGCAGCACGTCTCTCGCTGCATGGCTGGACGTCCTGGGTCTTCAAGAGTACCTGCAAAACTTCCTGTCCAGCGGCTATCGCACGCTAGAATGTGTGAAGAACCTGTGGGAGCTGGAGATTGTTAATGTGAGAATGAGATGCATTTAAACATTTACAATATTGACTTATATCAAGTATTATATTATTATTATATTATATTATATTAAGTATATATATTATATACGAAGTATTTACACAGTTGGCTCTTCATTTATTTTAAAAATTCAGTTACAGTCATGGGCTAAATTATCACCACCCTTGCGATTCTGTCAGAAAATGCAACCCTTCTCTTTGTTACGGTTGCAAATGTTTTGGTACTCACATGTTTACTTTTTTGTTGGCATTGGAACAACACAAAAAAACAGACAAATCTGATACAATTCCATACAGAACCCCAAAAATGCACTGGACAAAATTATCGGCACCCTTAACTTAATATTTGGTAGGCCCCCCTTTGGAAAAAAGAACTAAAATAAATCACTACCTGTAAACCATTAATGAGTTTTGAAACACTCTTCTTTTGCAAACTGCTCCAGGTCATTCAGATTTGAAGGATGCCTGCTCCCAACTGCTGTTTTGAGATCTCTCCACAGGGGTTCTATGGGATTTAGATCTGGACTTATTTTTGGCCAATTCAGTGCTTTTGAAGTGTTTTTCAGGTCATTGTCCTGCTGGAAGACCCACGACCTCTGGTGGAGACACAGCTTTCTGACACTGGCCATGATGTTGCGCCCCAAAATTCTTTGGTAATCATCAGATTTCATGATACGGTCCACACAGTCAAGGAATCCAGTGCCAGAAAGCAGCAAAGCAACCCCAAATCATCTTTGAACCTCCAGCATGTTTGACTGTTGGGACTGTGTTCTTTTCTTTGAAGGCCTTATTTCTTTTTCTGTAAACAGTGCAATGATGTATTTTACAAAAAAGCTCTACTTTTGTCTCATCTGTCCACAGCATGTTCTCCCATAAGGATTGTGGTTTTGTTACATAAGATTTGGCAAACTCCAGTCTTGCTTTTTTATGCCTTTGTGTCAGCAGTGGTGTCCTCCTGGGTCTCCTACCATAGCGTCCCTTTTCAAGGGATAGTGTGAGCTGACACTGTTGTACCATGTGTCTGCAGATCAGCTTGAATTTGTTTGGATGTTAATCGGGGTTCTTTATCCACCATTCGAACAATCCTTCGTTGTAATTTTTCTCTTCTGTCCATATCAAGGGAGGTTAGCTACAGTGCCATGGGTTGTAAACCTCTTGATTTTTTTTCACTCAAATCCACAGAAGACTCTTTACACTACTTTCTTTTCTCCATGCTCAGTGTGACACACAACACAAAGGTTGAGTCAGCTCTTCTCTATTTTAACTGGTTGCAAGTGTGATTACTATATTGCCCACACCTGTTACTTGCCACAGGTGTGTCTAAATACAAATTACAGGAGCATCACATGCTTGAAAAGCAATTATTTCTTACAATTTTTCAAGGTGACAATATTTTCGTCCAGTCCATTTTCGAGTCCTGTGTGAAATTTTATCAAGTTTGACTTTTCTTCTCTGTTTTTTTGTGTTGTTGCAGTGCAAACAAAAACAATAAGCATGTGAATACCAAAACATTTGCAACTGGAACAATTTTCTGAGAGAAGTGTTGCATTTTCTGACAGAATTGCAAGGGTGCCAATATTTTTGGCCATGACTGTAATTTATGAATTATTAAATTGGGATCAGGGTATTTATGTTGCTTAATAGAAATTAGGAGTAATCTTTGCCTTTGTGTGTATTTTATATCTGTTTGTAGGTGCTGAAGATCACATTATTGGGCCACAGAAAAAGGATTATTGCATCGTTAGCTGAACGACCATATGAGGAGCCTCCGGTCAAACCGCCCCGCCTCTCTCAGATTAGAGTAAGTACTGCTGTATACTGTAATATTAAAACATTGTAGAATAGTTTTTTGGCAAAATGAACTTGAAGTAGACAATGCGAGTATATGTAAACAAAAACAAGGCTCTGATGGAAGAATTACATTTTGTTCAATATGCCATGTTTTAGGTCAGGCAGCTTTTTGTAGTAGGTTTGGTCTCTATAAAAACATGATTCATATTTTGCATGACATATTGATTAATTTTAGTCTATTTTACTGAAATGGCATATGAAGTTTTAGTTGACTATGATTTGCAAGCTGAACTCAAACTATAATAGACCAAATATTTGATCTGTAAATGTGTATTAATTTAAATGTTTTAAAAATTCAAAAGTTGTTTTTGCTTTGCATTTGTGATCATAGAAATGACAAACAAGTAGCACTACTCTACACTGCTCAAAACTCACGTTTGAATAGTCAGAAGCAAATTCTTTAAATATAAAAAAATGTACTTACAGGCTGTGAGTCAGAAGCGTCAGACTGTCCTTGCAGTTTATTGTGCACAGCCGGCGTTGTAGGCTACTCTCCCAGGTTCAGGAAACAGTCCTCCATAAAATACGCTGCACACACCCGAATATTTGCATTATACTCTTCTGGAGAAGTGTTGTAAATATAACTTAGCCACTGATTTGTAGTTGTGTACTCATTTGGAAGCCCAAAGAAAGTACTTTTGCTTTTGCAACAAAACACACAGCATCTTCACAACATGGTGACAGCTGCAACAATACTACAGTCAGAATAAAAGTTACACCTCCTTTCTTTGCATGTACATTTGGGCGGTGTTATGCAAATCTACCCACACCGTGACGTAGACATGTGGAGGCGTGTTTGAATGAGCTGTTTTAGGAAGGCGTGACTGAGTCTTAAAATATCTCTTTGGGTTTGAGACTTTAATCTTAGCAACTTTACAGATCTTATCTATGCATGAACAGCTTGTAACATTCCGAAGACAAAGGAAAACATGAAATCGCATCATATAACCCCTTTAAGGTTTTTAAGGAAATAGATTGTCGTTCTATAGATTAACATTAAGGTCACGTTTTATTTTCACAAACCATGCATTTCGAGTTTTAGTCCACTAGAAATGTGCAAGGTGTGTTGTCTGTTTCCTCTACTGAATCATCCAGGTCGAAAAAAGTGTTACTTACTGAACAGACCACATTTCTGTCTTTCACAATAGGATACTGGATGAATCTCACAATGAAATTGCTCATATCTCACACGAAAATAATAATAAACAAAAAAAAATAATAAAATAAATTATATTTTATATGAAGAAAATACAAAAAGCACATTTTAAAGAACACTTTCAAAGAAATCTTTATCTTTTAAAGAATTTTTATCTGAAGCAAACTTTAAAAACCTCATATATAAACTTGTTACTTAACATGAAAATTATGAACCTACCAACCCCCCAAATTTTCATTACTGTAATGCAAAATAAAATAAAATAAATTTATTTTTCTTTTTTCTTCAGAAGTTCCTTTCTCCTGGTCAAAAACATTTTGAACAGACTGCACTTCTGTATCTCACAGAAGGATATTGCATGATATTCAACAATAAAATTAATCATATCTCACCCTAAATAAATAAATGAATGAACAAGGAAGCAGTTTTCTGTGTACTTTCCTCCATTGAAACACCCAGGTTGAAAAACAGTTTGCTTTATTGAACAGACTGCACTTCTGTCCCTCACGGCCTTAGTTTTATTTACAACAAATGAAATCTGGCATCAACACTGATTATAGTCTATAACAAAGTGCAGCATACTGTAAACTCTCTCTCAAGCTCATTTCTGAGCAAGGACATCTTTCTGGTTGGCTGGTCTCCCTCATTGAACGCTTCTTTTGCAGTGTCAGGATCTCATGTCCCAGACCTCGTCTCCTCTGAGTCATTCAGACTCCTACACACGCTCTATGGATCCCCTGTTACCTGTGGGCGATTCTGGGAGGAGGAGAGGGCCGGATTCAGAATATGACGTGGCCATTCGACAGCGGCCCAACGACAGACCACAACCACAAGTGAGTCAAACTCCACAAATCCTTGTTTCTACTCAAAATGATGCTCATTTTGATCAGTTTGTCCTAAAAGTGTATTTCTTTGCTAAAGGAGAGATTTGAGGAACGTCAACGGGAACCTCGCTTGACCTTACGACCCCCGAGTTTGGCGGCACCGTACACACCCGTCCAGAACTGGCACCATCAACCTGAGAAGCTCATCTTTGAATCATGCGGTTATGAGGCCAACGTAATAACATTTATATCATAAAACAGCCTGTTTAATATAATAATAAAGTCATAATTCATATCAAGGTGACGTTATGAAATCATCCAAACCATTGATTGTGTTTAGATAATATGATTTAACTGTTTGCTTTTGCCATCTGAGACCAACTCAAATGTGTCTCTCTGTCATTATCGGTTTGTCCCGTCTCACTCATCCTGCAGTATCTGGGTTCAATGCTCATTAAAGAACTAAGAGGAACGGAGTCAACGCAGGACGCCTGTGCTAAAATGAGGGTAGGTGTTCGCAGAGTCTTCAGCCAATGAGAGCTCAAGGTCTCCTGTGAGGAGTCACGCCAGGACACTGAGATTATTATTATATTTTGGAACGGGCAGCAAGCAGCACTGTCAGGGAAAATGCCACCCATGTGAGTCCTCTACGGGGCACTAGCGCAAAAAAAGGACAGTTTCATAATATCAACTAACAAGGTCTGTCCAGAATGTGGAAAATGGATTTCCGCTTCAACGCACTGTCTTGCTTGTGAGAGACAGACTGCAGATTTGCACTTAAAGGCTGTACTGATAAGCAGCCATTTATGTTGGTGTTTAAATGGTTAAATAATCAAGCTAAACTGTTTGCTCAGCTGGTCAGTGCAGAGATGTAGTCAAATTGAGTCGGGCCAGGGTGACGCACTTAATGAAAAGACCAAAGCAAAAACAGTCAGAACCAACAAATGTTTCTTTAAGTATTAGTCACATCTAGTCACATCTCGCCCCAAAATATTAGTGATAATAATAATTAAGCACATTTCCCCTCAATTCTAATTAAATTAATAGTATTATATTAATTTAAATACGTTTAAGCTATCCTGTGCCTCCTTTGGGTGTTTGCTGAGGACCCCTAGTGGGGAACTGTTTTACAGTAATGAAAATGTTGGGACAAAATGTGTTATGGTAGTGGCCATACAATTAATCAAATAATCAATCAATACATTTGTATTGAAATATTCTGGGTATTATGTTAACCCCATATGTTATAAAATGTATTGACAAACTCCTATAACCCTTTCTCTCTTTCTCAGAGGTCGACAGAACAGATGAGGAAGATCCCCACCATCGTCCTGTCCATCACGTACAAGGGTGTGAAATTCATTGACGCTGCCAACAAGGTGATGACATCATCCTCCTCTGTCGTTCACCCCAAGCAGGCAGATAAACAGCTGGTCATTAAACTGAAGCCCTCTGGCTCACGGGCATCTCTGTGTGCTTGTCACGTCACATGACTGATAAACAGGCACACTGAGGAACTCAGATTTATTGAGTGACTCTTGGCTGATCCTGAGCTCTTTGTCAGTTTCTCATTGCTAAAGGTCATGGGTGTCTGAAAGAGCTCCTGATTTAATGTATTTGTTTTTATTATAGTTTTATTCATTTTTGAGTCTGTAGACATTGCTTTGACAGTATTTGTTATTCTAAAAACCAATATTCAAAAATATTTTGGGTAGTTTTGGGAAACTGATTTCAGCAGTGAGATTATCAGTCTGTCTGTTTTATCATCCAATCCATCCCATCCTTCCATACTCTCTCCAGTCCATCCTATCCATCCCCCCAATCCATTTTATGCTATCCCATGCCATCCCAAAATTCCAGCCTCCCAATTCCATCCAATCCATCAATCTGTCTATCCATCAAATGCCATCCCATCCACCCAATCCATCATATGCTATGCCAATGGCCTCCATCCCATCCTGTCCCACCCATCCATTCATCCTTCCATCCAGCCATCTGTATCTCCCCCTAATTCACCCTATCCATCCACCTAGTCCATTTTATCCATATACTCAATCCATTTTATGCAATCCCATGCCATCCCAACCTCCCAATCTATCTAATCCAACCCATCCAGTCCATCCATCCAATGCCATGCCATGCCATCCTATCCCATCCCATCCATCCATCCCATTCACCCATTCCATCCTATCTGTCCATCCCATCCCATCTATCCATCCAATGCCATCACATGCTACCCTATGCCATCCACCCTATGCCATCCCAACCTGTATCCATCCATTCCATCTAACCATCCATCCATCCAATCCACCCAATCCATCCAATGCCATCACATGCAATCCCATTCATCCGTTCATCCATCCATCCACCCAATTCATCCCCTCCATCCATCCATCCAATTCACACAATCCATCCAGTCCACCATCCATGCAGTCCACTCCATCCATCCATCCATCCATCCATCCATCCACCCAATCTAATCCAATCCATCTCAGTCCCATCCATCCAGCCATCCATTCCACACAATCCATCCAGTCCACCATCATGCAGTCCACTCCATCCATCCATCCATCCATCCAATCCACCCAATCATCCTACTCCATCCATCCAGTCCACACAATCTATCCAATCCATCCATCCAATCCTATCCTCCCAATCCCATCCAGTCCACCCCATCCACCCTCCATACATCCCTCCATCCCATCTCATCTATCCACCCAATCCATCCAGCGCTTCATCATGCTATCCCATCCATCCATCCATCCATCCATCCCAATCCATCCCATCTCATCCCAATCCATCCCATCAGTCCACCCCTCCAGTCCACCCCTTCATACATCCCTCCATCCCATCTCATCTATCCACCCAGTCCATCCAATGCCACATGCTATCCCATCCATCCATCCATCCATCCATCCATCCATCCATCCATCCATCCATCCATCCATCCCATCTCCTCATCTATCCACCCAATCCATCCAATGCCATTGCATGCTATCCCATCCATCCGTGCCATCCACCCAATCAAGGGGTGCCCAAACTCGGTCTTGGAGGGCTGATGTCCTGCAGTTTTGCTCCAACTTGCATCAACACACTTGCCTGAAAGTTTCTAGTATGTCTAGTAAGAGCTTAATTAGCTGGTTCAGGTGTGTCTAATTAGGGTTGGAAATAAACTCTGCAGTACCCCGGCCCTTCAGGACCGAGTTTGGCCACCCCTGACCCAATCCATCCATCTCATCCATACATCCAATGCCATGCCATTCTTCCAATCCATCCAACTGTATTTTTCAGTCTCAACTGACTGTTTTGGCTATTTTTCAGTCTCAACTGACTGTTTTGGCTATTCCTTTGAGAACTACAGTAGTAAAAAGGTGTTTAAGTTTGTTTTTTTTGTTACAAGTTCTTGCATCTGTTGGCTAATATCATCTTGGTCTTGTGTGTGCAGAACATCATTGCAGAACATGAGATCAGGAACATTTCGTGCGCGGCTCAGGACCCAGAGGACCTCTGCACGTTTGCTTACATCACTAAAGATCTGCAGAGCAGCCATCATTATTGCCACGTCTTCAGCACTGTAGATGTGGTAAGACCATCATTATACTGTACATGAGATTAGCACTTTCTCCATCAGAGGTTCTCAGCTGTTTTGCCTCAGTTCTGTATGCGTATTCAGTATTTTAAAAAAAAACAAAACAAAACATAAAGCTGCAAACAGCTTAATTGCAGAAGTAAAAACCACCAAATTTGCATTTCACATTATTTTTTCCCTGCTGTCTGTGATAATCAGAACAGACCTGTTTAATGACCCACTAGTTGAGACCTACTGCTCTAAAATACAATTTTTTTTTTTTTGGAGCACTATGAGTCTCTTTCTCTCTTTCTGTGGTGTGCAGAGTGCCGTGGGCCAATTGCCAGGCCTCTGATAGTATCACAAAGAGTTTTATAGGAGAGGTTGTGAGCAGCAGCCCATTAAAATTACATTGATCATACAGCTGCCTGAATGATACAGACACACACACTAAACCTATCACTAAATCAGTAGAGCTGCAACTAACATTTCACTTGGTGATTCAAAAATCAGGAGATTATAGAACTGATAATTGACTAATCAGATGATTACTGCATCAATTCATGAAAGCTAATGATAGCTTTGTTATATTAGACATTGTATATAGACTTATATGGAGGTTTATATAGATGTTTTAATATAAAAAGTTTAGTTCCGTTTTGATTAAAAAAAAATGTATTTATAATGTATGCATCTTGACTGCATTGAGAAATCTTGGTTCCAGAGTTTGTTTATTTACACTGCCTGCTGCTTTATTAATTTAGATTTAATAAATAATTAATTGCTTATAAAAGCAAAGAAGGCCAGGCATTTCCTTTTTAGTTGGTCTAAAATTTGAGTTTTGCTCCTGAATAGCAAAGTTTGTCAAATTATGTTAATTGCAGACAACGTCAGATATGCAATTCTGTATCTTCAAAAGCTTGTTGTAAAGAAGAAAGAAACACAGGCTGAAGTTACAAGCCCTAATTTTTGTGGAAGATCTGAGAGTTTATGTTCAATATTGCGGTGTCTGTTTTTGACCTAGATGAGAAAAGAAGAAAAAAAAATTACACCACCAAAGAGATTTCATATCCTTTATTACACATTACAGTATCTACAGCTGTCCTGGTGTACTTTTACAGACTCACTTATGTGTAATTATATAAAAAGCTGCTCTTCATTACACTATATGACATAGCTAAGCTTGTTATTACATACTTTATGAGTTTAAATGCCTCTTAAGTGCAGAATAATGTTGGAGGCCTGTACAAATGTATTGATGTATGATTCTATTGATGAGGCTATTAAAGAAACTTCTGAAGATGGATTGAGGTCATTTGAACTCTTTGATCATTTCTTAATAGCGGTTTAAGCACCTCATCATGATTGTTAATTACCACATCTCCACCTCCCTGACAGAACCTGACCTATGAGATCATTCTGACACTGGGACAAGCGTTTGAAGTGGCCTATCAGCTGGCACTGCAGGCCCAGAGGACCAGACAGCAGCAGAGCGCAGCGGGAGGGACGGAAATCATCGAGACCAAGAGCAGCAGACCCGTCCCCAAACCACGAGGGAGCATGCGCAAGTCAGGGGTGAGAGCGCACACATACACATTTACACTGACCAAAATTATAAACGCAACACTTTTGTTTTTGCCCCCATTTTTCATGAGCTAAACTCAAAGATCTAAGACTTTTTCTATGTACACAAAAGGCCTATTTCTCTCAAATATTGTTCACAAATCTGTCTAAATCTGTGTTAGTAAGCACTTCTTTGCCAAGATAATCCATCCACATCACAGGTGTGGCATATGAAGATGCTGATTAGACAGCATGATTATTGCACAGGTGTGCCTTAAGCTGGACACAATAAAAGGCCACTCTAAAAAAAAAAGGGCTTTTACTGTATTGGGGGGTGTCTGAAAACCAGTCAGTATCTGGTGTGACCACCATTTGCCTCTTGTCACGGTATCTCTGTGCATTCAAAATGCTATCAATAAAATGCACCTGTGTTCATTGTCCATAACATACGCCTGCCCATACCATAACCCCACCGCCACCATGGGCCACTCGATCCACAACGTTGACATCAGCAAACCGCTCACCCACACAACGCCATACACCCTCAAAATTTGCAACATCTGTAGCATTGTGCTGTGTCATAAAACTGCATATTTTAGAGTGGCCTTTTATTGTGGCCAGCCTAAGGCACACCTGTGCAATAATCATGCTGTTTAATCAGCATCTTGATATGCCACACCTGTGAGGTGGATGGATTATCTTGGCGAAGGAGAAGTGCTCACTAACACAGATTTAGACAGATTTGTGAACAATATTTGAGAGAAATAGGCCTTTTGTGTACATAGAAAAAGTCTTAGATCTTTGAGTTCAGCTCATGAAAAATGGGGGCAAAAACAAAAGTGAACCCTGAGTATCAAGACTTGCATGGCTTAATATAACATAATGTCTCTTATTGAAATATGTCGTAGAAAACCTTTGAAAAATGTACGTTATTTAAAAAAAATCCCAATTTTTCTATACATATTTTGGACTATGGGGGGGCCGTCATTATTTCGATGACATCAAATGGTTGCACTCAGCTACTAGCATTACCTGTTGCTGTATTTATCACAACACAACTCTAAAAAATTAAATACTGATTCAATGCAATGCAAGTCTTCACTGCTTTTCTAGCAATAAGAAGAGGAGACAAGAATGGGAAGATGAAACTTCATAAAGACCAGCGTCTGTGTTCTCTCCACTTTAGCCCTGATGCTTTTGAGGCTTTCAGTGGACCACAGCTACTGAAAGAGCTTACAGGTGGTGATGGATATAAGCGTAGGCCTAAACCAAATTGCATACCATAGATTTGTTTCCCCACAAGGAGTCTAAATGCCTCTGGATATCGAGTGAACTCTGCGCTGAGAGACTTCTTCAGTGGCTGCGGTGTCATGACAAACGTCGGCATGTTTATATCCTGCCAGGATGGCATCTAGAGTTTCTTGTCTCTACCGTTTGTAAGCTTTTTCAGTAGCTCTGGTCGACTAAAAGCCTCAAAGGCATCAGGGCTAAAGTGGAGAGAACAAAGACGCAGGTCTGTAGGAAGTTTTATTGGTCCACAGGCATCTTCCCATTCTTTTCTCCTTGTTCTTATTGCTAGGAAAGCAGTGAAGACTTAAACCTCTTCTCTTGTTGCCCTTCGACTGAAAATGACAACCAAAAGCCACACAATGTGGCATTGTTTCAGTTAAAATAGCAACAGGTTACTATACACTGAGTGCAACCATTTGATGTAATCAAAATAATGGTGCCGCCCATAGTCCAAAATATGTATTAAACTGTGTGGATTTTTTAAATAACATACATCTTTCATGGGTTTTCTACTACATACTTCAGTTAATAGACATCATTTACATTATATTAAGCCATGCAAGATTTAATACCTTAATTTCTTCTTTAGAGAAGAAATTTGACACTGTATTCAAAGTTTGGTATTTTTCAGGGTTCTTTAATGAATAAATATCAAAAGATCATAATTTATTTGAAATAGAAATGTTTTCTAGCGTTATAAATGTATTTATTTTCACTTTTGATCAAATTAATTCATTAAAAGTATTCTTTTATTTAAAAAAAAAAAGTTTAAATGTAGGCTATGTGAACAAATACACATGCAAACAGGTAATAAAACATTTAAATTATACTAATTATACTAATATAATTGTTCTGTATTTGAAAGTTGGCTTTTCTCTATGAAATTGATGATGCTCAACCAGAAAAACACAAAACAACTGCTGCAATCTGTCTGTGTCTGAATTTGTAGTCCAGTCACTGCTCTATGTTTAGATGGTGTTTTGGTTTCATCCTCTCAATTCAGCTTCACCTTGCTGTATTTTTGTTCTCATTCTTTACACTTTCCGTCACTCTGTTTCCATTTTTCCTTCATCCAGCTCGTCCTTTATTCACCTTGTCACTTCAATAGTTCTAATTCCCATGGTTACTCACTTTCTATGACTTACTGCCAGATTCATATCTAGTCCACTTTTGTTGTAGTGTGACAGTTCCTTTTGCACGGTCCTGTGGAGCCCCCTGCTGGTGCTGTGAAAAATCACACTTTGAAGTGTGACTATAGGCAAAATATATGTGTTGAAACGTTTGGGGCCAGTAAGATTTTTTTTTTTAAAGAAATAATACTTTTAATAAGCAAGGATACATTAATTTGATCAGAAGTGAAAAAAAAGACATTGTTACAAAAAATGTCAGTTTCAAATATTTGCTGTTTTTTTTTTTGACTTTCTATTCATTAAAGAATCCTGAAAAATATTTTACTTTCAACTGTTTTCAATATTGTTAATAATTAATTAGCATTATTAGAATGATTTCTGAAGGATCTTGGGACAGTGAAGACTGGAGTAATGATGATTATAAATTATATTTTAAAATATATTCATATACATATACACATATTTTGAACTAATACTATTTTGCAATATTAGTGTTTTTACAGTTTTTTTTTTGGATGTATATAAGGGGCGCACACTTGTCGATTAACACACTAAATTTTTGGCTAATCTAAACATTTTTAACCAAGAATTTTCATTTTCAGAATTTTCAGTTCTTATTTAAAACCAGTAACCTAAAGCTGAAACCTGACCCAAAGCTCTCATAATCATACAGTTGAAGTCAAAAGTTTACATACACATTGCAGAATCTGCAAAATGTTAATTATTTTACTAAAATAAGAGGGATGATACAAAATGCATGCTATTTTTGAATTACTACTGACCTGAATAAGATGTTTACATCTAGTTCACAAGAAAAAATAATAGTTGAATTTATGAAAATAACCCTGTTCAAAAGTACACTTGATTCTTATTACTGTGTTGTTTCCTGAATGATCCACAGCTGTGTTTAGTGATAGTTGTTCATGAGTCCCTTGTTTGTCCTGAACAGTTAAACTGCTGCTGTTCTTCAGAAAAATCCTTCAGGTTCCACAAATTCTTTGGTTTTTCAGCATTTTTGTGTATTTGAACCCTTTCCAACAATGACTGTATGATTTTGGGATTCATCTTTTCATACTGAGGACAACTGAGGGACTCATATGCAACTATTACAGAAGGTTCAAACACTCACTGATGCTCCAGAAGGAAAAACTAATTAAGAGCCAGGGGTGTAAACTTTTGAATTTGAAGATCAGGGTAAATTTAACTTATTTTGTCCTCTGGGAAACAAGTATCTTCTATAGCTTCTGAAGGGCAGTACTAAATGAAGAAAAAAAATGATATTAGGGCAAAATTAGAAAACAGTAAACATCTTCATTCTGTTCAAAAGTTTGGCTCTTAGTGCAATGTTTTTTCCTTCTGGAGCATCAGTGAGTGTTTGAACCTTCTGTAATAGTTGCATATGAGTCCCTCAGTTGTCCTCAGTGTGAAAAGTTGGATCTCAAAATCACACAGTCATTGTTGGAAAGGGTTCAAATACACAAAAATGCTGAAAAATCAAAGAATTTATGGGACCTGAAGGATTTTTCTGAAGAACAGCAGCAGTTTAACTGTTCAGGACAAACAAGAGACCCATTAACAACTATCACTAAACAAAAAACACTGGTGGATACTGTGGATCATTCTGGTAACAACACAGTATTAAGAATCAAGTGTATGTAAACTTTTGAACGGGGTCGTTTGGTAAATTAAAAACTTGTCTCTTGTGGACAGGGGCAGACTGGGACAAAATTTTAGGCCGGGAAATCTCACACATATCCAGGCCATCCCATACACCCACAACAAATTTTGAAACCAATAACCACAATATTTTTTATGGCCATCATCATCATCATCACATTTTAAAAGTTTAAATCTCTAGGCTGGGACCGTGCAAAAAATTAAAGGTTATCTCTTGAGCTTTTTATTTTCCTTTTTACTAAATTTCTTGTACCTGTCACCTTTTCATCAACACATCTCCACCTTGTTGCAAAACAAAACATCTCATTGTAATTTGTTTGCATATAGTGTACATTTATTTAAAAAAAAATTAGTATTACATAGGACCATTTGTAATTTTTTTTTTTTATCTTGCCTAAATGTCAAAAGTACTGCAATAGTAGCGATATCTTTAAAGAAAAGTCTTAAAACTGAACATGTTTTAAAGGGGTCATCGGATGCCCATTTTCCACAAGTTGATATGATTCTTTAGGGTCTTAATGAAAAGTCTATAATATACTTTGGTTAAAAATTCTCAATGGTTGTGTAAAACAACACCCTTTTTACCTTGTCAAAATCAGCTCTGCAAAAATCATCCCATTCTAAGGGGTTGTTCCTTTAAATGCAAATGAGCTCTGCTCGCCCCGCCCCTCTCTTCACTCTGTGGAATGACGAGCCTGTTTACTTTAGCCGCAGTTAGCTGCATTTAGCCACTAAACTTGCTAACTAGCACGTTATTAGGAAAGGCGATCACAAAGATTCATAAAAAAACCCTTAACTCACGTCTGCTGTAAGTGAAGCTGCATCACGATTGATTTGTGTGAATATAGACACATTTATGTAGATCGGGAGGTGCATTCCCTTCACAAACAAACGTAATCCACTGCATCTTCAGCGGCTCAGATGTCGGGAGTAAATGACGGCCACTATGTTCATTATTACATCCAGCAACACAACACCTCAATCGCTCAATCAGAGATATTCTTGTGTAACTTACATCCCTGCTCTGGCATCGTAACAATGGAGGTCGGACTGTTACAGCTGATTTAAGGCGGGTCTGAGGTAATACGCTCATGTAAATCAACTATCGTGGGAGCGGCCTCTGTGGGTGTGACGCCACGACGACAGGCATCTGAGAACGGCTCGATTTGAAAAAGGGGATATTATTTTTACAGATTAATTAAAAACCACTGCATGGATTTTTATCATTATAGGGTAGATTTGTACATACACTGATAACACACATTAATGTTCAAACAACATGTAAAAGCGAACTTTGCATCCGATGACCCATTTAATGCTTAACGAAGTAAGCAAAAACAAAACTACAGTAGATGTAGGCTAACTGACCTGCACTTGAAGTCCTAAACAGGCATGGTGTTGATGACCTCAGAGGGTATTTACATGTCTTCCTGCTGTTTTAGGTGGAAGCGATGGATGTGGACGCTCACGGTCAGAGCAGCGCGACCTGGATCCTGGACTCCAAAGATCCCAAGCGCACCGTCAGCACCAAGTACGAGACCACCATATTCTGATTGGGCGCTCCTCTCCTCCACGTCCCGCCCCCTCACACCTTTTCCTTTTGCTCTGTGCCTTCACTCTCTAGATAGACTCTGACCTCCCCTCGACATGACCGAACTCCTTCCCCCTTTGCTCTCATCCAAACAGAAGCCGCCTCTCCATTCACCTTCTTATTCTTCTTCTTCTTCTTCTTCTTCTTCTCCGTTTGTCTCGCACAGTCCTGAAGCCTAGCTCTGCTCTGGCTGTCCAACAGCCCTATTACTCGGCAAACACATTTCCTCATGATTCTCTGTCCCGACGTAGCCCTTTAAGTTCGTACAGGTATGCCGCCCAGTTTAGGAGCTTCTCTCTTCTGTAGTCGTATCATAACTGGCCTGAAACCAAAGTAAAGCTCTGCTGAGGACCAGAACATCATCTCTTTCAGTGCTGTCACCAAACCCTCCTGTTTCAAACGTGAAGAAACTAACATTTCCTACTCTGTTCTGCTCAAAGGACTCTTCCTCCGTCATTCACACTGACAGGTTTTCTCTTAACTAGTCTTTCTTTCTTTTCCCCTTCTGTGGTGCTCGTCTCTACCAGGCGTCGACCGCAATGAGGCGCTGATGAAGACTTCCTCTTCCTCCTCTTCAGTCTGAGTTAAAACTCCTGGACTCCACTAAACATGTAGCATCAGATCAAAACTGTCCACACCGCCAAGGATTACGATAAAAGGCACTTTCCATGAATATGGTACATTTTGGCATCCCAGATTTTTTTAATGCAATTGAGGCACAAATTGCACATTTAGACCTGGAACTTATAAATATATTAGGTGAATCGTTGTGTAACGTTAAAACAACATAGCATGGAAAGAGGTCTTGACCTTCTGAACTATATACAACAATTAAAAGAGCACAGCAGTGTTTTAATTAAACTAAAACATAAATTACCAAATTAATCATTAATTGACTTTAATTACAAATTTAAATATTAAAAAAAAAGTTACACAATTTGAGTGCAATAGGATTTACTCTTTATTTATTTATTTATTTATTTTTCAAAAAATTGTAACATTATTTTGACTTTTTTTTTATTTGAGGAAGAAGTAAATAATATTTAATTTGAAAGTTTTTTTACACAAAAAAGTTAAAAAAGTTTTTTTCCATTCTTTATTTTATTTTATTTTATTAGTTTTTATGTTCTTTATTTCATGTTGTTTATTATTTTATTTTATTATTCTTTGTATTTATCTTTTTTCCATTCTTTGTTTCATGTTGCTTATTTTATTATTTTACTTTATTTTATTTAACTTTTTATGTTCTTTATTTAATGTTGTTTTGTTTTATTTTATTTTAGTGAATTTCTTTTTTTATTTTTAATGTAATTCATGTTTATTGAATCAGTTTATTTTGTTTTATTTTTGTGTTTTTGTTGTTTTGTGTTTAGTTTAGTTTTTTATTTGTTTTAATTTGTATGTTTTAATTTTATTTTTATCTTTTATGTTCTTTTTTCATGTTATTTTATTGTTTTGTTTAGTTTTGTTTTTTATTTGTTTGTTTGTTTGTTTTAATTATTTTATTGTTTTGTTTTTATCTTTTATGTTCTTTTTCATGTTATTTTATTTTATTTATATTGTTTTGTTATATTTGTTTATTTTATTGCTTTTTATTTTGATTTATTTTTATGAATCTTTTACATTCTTTTTTCATATTTTCATTATTTTATTTAGTATGATTTAATGTGTTTTTGTTTATTTTTAGTGAATGTAAGTAATGTTTGTTGAATCTGTTTAATTTGTTTTATTTTTGTGTTTTGTTTATTTATTTATTTATTTATTTTTGTTTTATTGGTTTATTTGTATGTTTATTTTATTATTTTTATTTATAAATATTTTAATAAATATATTTTATTCAAACAAACCCACAAATAAATAAATTAGGTTTTTAAACTGTATTTGAACAGGAGTTCATCTAAAAGTTTTGTGTAAATATTTGTATAATCACATAATAATTGCACAGTATGTAATGTTTAGTTGATGGACAAAGTTTTCTGAAGGCTAAGCACCTCTTTTCACTTTGCTATGAAGGAAAAAAAAGATTTCACAGCTTTCAAGCCCCATTTTGTATCTTTTTTTTGTGGAAAGTGCCAGTAGATTATCAGATGTCAAGCTTTGTTTCCATTTGTTGGGCTTCTTTTAGCTTACAAACTTACAAACCTTTTATCATGGGCTGTGAGGACTAGATGGATTTTTATTAGTCCTGTTATGTTACTATGCACATCTAAAAGATGATATACATTCAGTCCATCCCTCACATCCAGATGGGACATTAGACGGCTGGCAGAAGCTTTCTAGAGTGCATTAGAAGTTAATTGAATTGGAATCGAAGTACCTCACTGTAAATTTAATTTGCTGCCAGTTTATGGATTTGCGTTTAGCACTGTGATATGATGTGTTGTCTTAAGCCTGAGTTGGCAAACTAGGCTGGGCCTAAACGTCTGAACCAAATCACAAAGAGGTGTCTGAGCAGACCGCCTGCTCGAAATGTGTCTGATGTCAAGGAATCAAAGTAAAATTTAATATCGACTGCTTATTATAGGCTTCATCAGGTGGCATGTGCTCAGTAAGCAGACTATAACCAGTATTGCAGTGAACGTGGGTTTGTACAAGCTCATATGCCATATCAATCTTGAGTTGTGGTTTAAAAAGTGCAGTTTAGATTTCGTTTTGTTCTCTTAGGAATT
Organism: Labeo catla; assembly: GCA_012976165.1. NCBI lineage: Eukaryota > Metazoa > Chordata > Actinopteri > Cypriniformes > Cyprinidae > Labeo > Labeo catla. The sequence goes on from VONZ01000070.1 coordinate 508,042, forward strand.
TAAAGGTGGAATTATATGCATATATTCTTCACAAGCCTTAAAAATCTTATGGGTGCTTAAACATTTACAAATACATAGCATTTATCGAAAAACTCAGTGTCACAGCATATAGCATGGTGATATATTGAAGCCTTTTCTGCCACATAAAAAAGTTATATATAATTTCAATTAATGTCATAATTGTGATTTAATGAGAAAAAAAAAAAGATAAATGTGACCCTGGACCACAAAACCAGTCATAAGCCTTTTTGAAATTGATTTAATAAATAAAAAAGCTTTCTATTGATGCATGGTTTGTTAGGATAGGGCAACATTTGGCCGAAATACAACAATTTGAAAATCTGGAATCTTAAGTGTGCAAAACAATTTAAATACTGAGAAAATCACTTTTAAAGTTGGCCAAATGAAGTTCTTAGCAATGCATATTACTAATCAAAAATGAAGTTTTGATATATTTATGGTAGAAAATTTACAAAATATTGTCATGGAACATGATCTTTACTTAATAACCTAATGGTTTTTGGCATAAAAGAAAAAAATGATCATTTTGTCCCATACAATGAATTGTTGGCTATTACTATAAATATACCTGCACTACTTGTGACTGGTTTTGTGGTCCAGGGTCACAAATATGATAGCAAAAGATGAAATTATGTAAATTACGAGAAGTTGAAATTGGCAAAATAAATAAAATCTGACATAAAAAGTCATAATTATAACATTTATAACTGAATTATAATTGAAATTGACCAGTCGAGGTTGAGATAAAAAGTCATAATGACTTTGTTCCCTTCTTTGTATTATAATTATGGCTTTTTTTCTCTTAATTTAAATCTTTTATGCTATTATTGACTTTTATTTCATTATTGACATAATTATGACTTAGTATCTCATAATTTCACATTCATTTTCTGTCATAATTAGGATTTACCAAAGCATGATTTTTATTGTTATTTTTTTTAAATGGTGGAATTGGTCTTCCATATAACGACACAATAGCAGCCGGTTGTATTTGTTGCATCCCATTACAGTAAAGACTGCAGTAAGAGCTATTATAAAAAGTTGACACAGTTTAATGTCAAAGGGCAAATATGGATAAAGTTGCTTGTTGACCTATAATCAGCATTTCATGCAAACTAACATCATATTTTAATGCCTGCCGCTCTCTCCATCCTAAATGTTTTTTTCTCATTTTCCCCTAACAATCTGCTTAGTCCATCTGCTTCTTCTGTTGTTGTGCAATTATTCAGTTATTTCCTCAAAATCCTATTCCTTTGGACCCCAAAATTTAGCTGTTTGTAATGTGTGTGCACCAAAAGCAAATTGTATTATTTGCACGAACAGATTACATACAAAGTCAATGCAAACACATAAATAGATGAGAACTTGCGCTGGGCGGTGCAAATTATGCAAATCGGGGGACATAATTGCCGTAAATGCATGAAATTGCGTCTTTCGTGCAAGTTGAAAAATTCAGCTCCAGCTGAAAATTCGCATGACGTATTATCGTGCAAGCCAGTCAGCAAAGAACTTATTGGCATGACCTGTTTGACACATCCGGTTGTATCAGAAATAGGAGGAAAGTGTCAGGCGAATGGCACACAAAACATTTAGTAAGTAATGCAATGAGAATTAGGGCTGCCCTCGACTAAAGATAGTAGTCATTCATTTAAAACAGCAAGGAGACGACATTAACATTTTAATAATTTATCGATAAACTAGCACTTACTTTGTAGAAGATGAAGTCGGCAACACTGACTCATCATCTTAGCAGTAGTGATGCTAGGGCTACACAATTATGACAAAAATCATAGTTGTCGATTATTCCCTTCAAATTGTAATTAATTACGATTATTATCACAATTCACATTAAATGATGTTTTGAATAGCTTTGAACCATTGTTTGAAGCACTGCATGCCACCTTTTTATTTATAGTTTCTTCTTTAAAAATAAAAAACGTAAAAATGTAACAATTTAAAAATTACAACAATGAAAAAAAAACATCTGTGGCATCTGTAATTGTAATCACAGTTAGAAATTCAATTAATTGTGCAGCCTTAAGTGATGCGCATGTATACGTTTCATACAGATTACATAATCTGAGATTATTTTCTACTTGGATTGGTTAATTTTAAAGTATACACATTTTACACTCTGTAGATACATCTTTCATGTCTGTAAGGCAAGTATACACGGAGTTTCGAAGTTTCACACTCAGATTCACAGAGACCGAGACGGTGGAAAGCGCATTCTTGTTTGCTTTCATTATTTTACAAAAGCGCAATGTTTTGTTGTTGTTCTGAGTGCACACAAATAAACGTAGAGCCTTTACAGATTCGAAAGATGTATTTCTCTTATCTGTATGGCCAAAAATGAGGGAGTATTTTAAGTACAAGTGAGCGCACCGGCGCCGCCATCTGTCATGCAGTGAACGCGCAACTATTCAGCTTCCACACTCCACACAGACACTTCAACAGCGCACATTTTTCTAGGTTAACATAAGACTGAGCTGACATATTTCAGATAAAAAGCCATATTTGAGATCGATGAATGATAGATGAGCATTTGTATGTCCTGCCCGATGTACTGTATTACCACACAGACCAGCCTTTAACGATCTGTCCATCACGGACGACGTGACTTCGCCACTTCCTGTGGATTTTTTTTTTTTTTTGTCAGCGACTGAACGACTAGTTTAAATTTTGGTCAACCAAAATGTATTCTTGCGATGCCATTTTAAACACAAGCTAACTGAAAACAAAATGAGAACAATTTATTTATTTAACTCACATGATATGTAATGTATAACAGGAAAGCTAGCATGAAATGTTATTTGTAGCCCATTTTAATCTACTGTATTTCTGAAGTGAAAAATACTCAGTAAGAACACTGTTGAATATTCAGTTCGGTAGGACTTGCATAAAACTTCTAGTCAGGCTAGGCTAATCAGATTTCGAATCAGGCAGCCGAGAATAACTGTTTTTATTATCCATTGGAGTCTTTATGGTCCAAAGGGGAGATTTCAAGAAAAAAATGACTGGCACAATAGCGTCTTTCTTCATTTCAGCTTTATTTTAAACGTTTGACATATCCGTTGTAAATGGTTATCTGCATGTTAACTAGATCCCACATTTTATTTGTTTTTGTTTTGTTGTAATTCCTTTGTGTATGTCTCCCTGTAGCTGACCGCTGCGTCGGATGCCAAACAGAAAGGAAAGTTGGGATGCCAATGACAGCATGACTGTGGATGAAACATCACTTGTATTGTGTGTGTGTGTGTTTGTGTGTGTGTGTGTTTATATAGATCTATGTAAGTGTAAGAAGTCTCCTCACACCTGCAGTGAACTCCGCCCATCCATCACCAGGTTTCACCTTAAACACACGAGCCAAAGACAAAACGGTCCCGTCCACACATAACAAAACTTCTCCCTCTGAAAAACATTGTGCTTTTATCAGATTTCAGACACGTTCAAGGACTAAGTTTTCAAACACTGGAAACGCGCAGCAGTCACTGTATTCTCCCGCAATAACAAGAGCCAGTGTTGACGTTGTCTTTGCTTTGATTTCTTTGAGTTTTGTTTTATTTTTATTGTGATGCGACAGTCTACACGCTCTTGTTTCGTCTGTGATTTTTGTCATCTAAACTGATGGTCTTTCATCTCACAAAGATGCTTTTATTTTGTCTGATAACTGAAAATAAAAACAGTAAGTTAGAAACACTGATTCCAGTTCAGCGAAACACTGATTAGAGACTACAGTCATGTCTTTTGATGTCCAGTTAAGATCAATCCATTCGTAAGTTTGTCAGTATTTTAGGTCAGGTGACCAACAGGCTTTAGTACAAATGTTTGTCAAGCTAAACAAAATGGGCAAGACCATTCAAACAAAAGGACTACGGTACGAGTTTCAATAGGAAACTTTGGCCGCAGAAACTCAGTGCCAGATTAGTGGGAGATCCTCGGTGTTGTGACGTCTTATGGTACACTATTATGAAAAGTTAATAACTTTATGATGGCATGAGAATGGTACAGTCCAGATTAGTGACTCTTACACGTATACTGTGATTTCTAATACAAAATAATGGCGTTAATGTGACACTACAAACAACAGCGAGTTGTTTTTATGTGTAGAGTTTTGTGTCTTTCCTTTAATGATTAAGTTGCAGAAAGCAGGGTCTGTCTAAAAAATAAAAATTAAATGGGTTAAGAATTGAAATTTGCATATTCATCTGTCATGGACGAACCTGCGCTTATGTTTTGTGTAGATAATGCATAAATATGAGGTGTAGATGGGAAATATTCCTGTATGCATTTAGCCCTAGTTTACTAGGATTTAAGTCTGGTACTTTTTATTTAGATTTTTTTCTTCATTTTTAACATGGTACGTTAAAAATGGGTACAGTGCTAAATACAAGCAGATGCTAATGCTAGCACCTGTAACAGCCGCAGTGTTTGCACAACTAATCATGTTAGCGAATACAACGGTGACAGTTTGGATCATATTCATGGCTAATGATTAAAATATAAACAATATCGAATTGTAAAGTAATCCTGGGTGGTCTGTCTTTTGATACTTGAATGATTCTGCTTTTATAGATATCTCTCTCTATATATGTATATGTATGTACTGTATGTATTTTTTTTTTCTTTGTTAACTTTTTGGTCATGTTTTTGTCATATCTAGAGAGGAACGTCTTTTTAAAGCTCAACATATCATGATGCAAGTGAGCATGAGACTGACAATGGAATCTCTGAGAGACCTTGCCACAGAATCAAAGAACGATTGTAAATAATCTTGGGCTTCCAGTCTTTTTTATGATTATTATTTTTCATAATTGTACATCCAATAAATGAAGAGATGGTATCCAGTGTCCTGTCTTTTTTTTTCCTACTCAAAACCTTGTGGCAAAAGAAAAATATTACATAAAAATTTGTGAACTTGAAAATCAGGGTAAATTTAACTTTTGTCTTCTGGGAAACAAGTAAAAAAAAAATGTTCTTTTTGAAAAAAAAGGTCAAAATAATAAAAATGTAAGATCTTCATTCTTTTCAAAAGTTTTCACCCCCTGCTCTTACTGCATAGTTTTTTCCTTCTTTTATGTGAAATATCTTATTCAGGTCAGTACTAAATTTAAAAAACAAAAAAACGTGTATTTTGTATGATCCCTCTTATGTCTTTTATAAAATAATATTTTGCAGATTCTGCAAAACTTTTGACTTCAAATGTATAAATGTCTATTTTTATTTTAGTTACGGCTCAGTTTATTTAGCGTAAACATGAATTTGCTAAATTGGTGAATTGATTATATTTTATGTGATTTGTTTCTGTATTGAAGTGTTCGAAGCTTTTTTGCAAATAATGGGTGAAACTCAATGATATTGAAGTTGCAAAAGTTTTATTCAAAAACATTTAGGAGCAGAAATTCCTTCATTTTAGACCTGCAAGATGTTGAATGAACATTTGGACAGTATAATAATGTCCTGTTGACGAGTTTTACAGAAGAGACACGCAGCAAAAACTTCACTTGACAGTTTCACACAACATAATTTAAACATTTCCCAGACAACAACATGCAAAATTTTTACAATATCAAAGAATTGATAGTTTGAAATGTTTGAAATGTGATGTTGCAAGCTGACAACAAAATCATTTTATGAATGTCAATAATATTGTTCGGTTTGTTCCTTAAGTGTTGGCAAATGTACCACAAAAATATACAATCAAATCATTTTTCTTTGGGCAATGTCAGTGTTTTACAATTGACAATGCCATTTGTTGTGCCTATATTTGTGTGATGAAACTTTCCTGCCTTTTGTACTTTTGTTGTTAATGTGCTTTTTGGTTTGTTTGTTCAATGGATTCATGTGCTTCTAGAATTATGAAATAATGGCTCATTCTTTTCTTGTTCTTTTGCAAACTTTCTTTACATTTACCACACATATTGAGCCAAAACAACAGCAGCAAATTCTTAACCAGTCACCAAGTTAACTTTGTAATTTCCTCAAAAATTTAAGAGCTGAGGCCAGTTGCATAAACACTGCTTCTTAAAAACTATTCTGACCAACTAGAAATCTTAAAGAACAAGAGAAATGACTACTAGTCTATGCAGTTTAAGCAACGGGCCCAAGAACTGTTCCTCTTATGAAATGTTCTCAGTGTTTATGAAAGAAAATGTTTTAATCCGGTTTGGAAATGCTCAAGACCACCACTGTGCTGTAACAGTCTTAGAGTGACTCTGAAATTTCAAGCATCGAAGCAATGTATAGGAGCAGACAGCTGCTCCAAGAGTTCATGTTAATTATGAAAAATTTACATTCATTTGCCATTAGCCTTTCTGTCTTCTACATTTCTTTTGTACATTTATATTCATCATCATTTCTTCATTTAAACTTCTATCCATTTTTGTCAGACAGCCGCAAATAATTCGGAAACTGCAATTTACATATCTTCACACTTTACTTGTTAAAAATTCTCATTTCACACCAATTGTTAAACAGTGGTCACGGATAGCAAAGGGTTGTACACTTTCTTCCCATCTACAGAACGGGTTCCATGTGCCAGGAGCTCCTGGATGGTGATCCAGTTGTCTAGGATGCGTCGGCTGCGTTTCTTCATACTCTTTTTCTGGCTGAGCTCAAGTATAGAAGCCTGTCCTTGTGGTCCAGAGTCTTGTTCCTTCTCTTTCTCCCGCAAGAAGTCCAGTCGGCTCTGCATCATGAACTCACGGCGTCGGCGTTGCTCACGAGCTCTCAACAGCTGCTGCTTACGTTCCTCCTTGCTCCAATATCGTCCCATCTTCATTTCACTAACCGCATCATCATCCGTGGTCATCCCACTGCGCTCCTCTCGAATCTTCATGGCACGAGCTTTTAGCAACCGGTCCCTTACCGGCCGTTTAGCGACGTAACGTGAGCCGTCGCTGCGGATCTTTACCTTCCACTCCATTCGAGGTGAAGATGGAGGCAGTGGAGGTGGTATAATCAAAGAAGTTGCAGGAGCAGCTGTGGAGTCTCTGTTTGCACCAGTTAAGGTGTTAGAGTAAGAAGGAACCTCTTCGCTTGTGTCTTTAACTTCTGGACAGTCATTTGTAGACATGTCCCTCAACTGCATGCAACTCTGGTAGCGTTGAGGCAGCGTGGTACTGCAGCGGCGACGGGACAAGTACGGACTGTTTTCGGCACTCCTTCCTCCTTTCACGATCCCGGTAGTGAGAGACCCATTTGCATGGGAGCCCCTTCGGGCTCCATCCAAGCCTTTTCTACTACTCCCTCCATTCCGGGATAGCGATCGAACCTTTGGAGTAGAGTTTTTGTTGTCCCCTGTTTCTTCACTCTTTTTCTTGGCATCCGAAGAAGAAGGTATGTTTAGATTCTTATCCCTACTTGTACTTGTTCTGTGACGGGGCGTCCGAGGTCGCATGGTTGCAGAGGCACTGGAATCTCCAGCCGCAGACGGCGAAGGGTGTCGTTCACTTGCCAAAGGCGTGCTTCTGCAACTTTCCCCACCGGTATTATAGGCGCTTGTGCTCTCTTTATCAGAGCGTTCCCTTTCTGGGATCTCGTTGATGTCTGACAGATCATGGTGGATTGCCTCAGCACCTCCACACCTTGCCTTTGCTCCTTTTTCTTCATCATCCTCTTCATCAGCTGGCCAGACCTTCAGGCAGCGTTGGCGCAACTGCTGCATCTTTTGAGCCCGCAAAACATTGCGCCACTTAAACTCCAGGTGGCGTATTTCCTCATCTAGGAGGGCAATCTCGTGCTGCATCAGGCTTTCATTACAATTCATGTCTACAGGAACACCTGCTCCTGCAAAATCACCTCCACCATGGTTCCTTCCATCCAAAAGAAAAAGTGCATTTCCGTTCTTCTCGTAAAGGCACCGGATCTCCAGTAGCTCTCGGTAACGTTCATATTCTTCTTCAGTTAACCCTGGCATCAGAGATCTGCTCGTCACCGAGCCCAGTGATTCAGGAGCCCCGTGATCCGCTGCTCCCACCCCATCTGGCCCCAGCAGTGAGTCGTTGCTGTAGTGGAATTCCCATCCGTGCTGAGCAGCGCGGAACTTGCGCAAACTACCGGGTGTATTGGTGGCATTGGTCGTGCATGCACTGGTGGCATCATCGGCCAGCTCGGAGGACTCTTCACAGCGTGTGCTTTCATCGGTGCGACCCACCCCACTGTCCAGCTCTTGGCTGTTATTCAGTGCAGTGTGCCACAAGTTGGGCCGACCAGCTCGGATCCCATTGATGTCACTCAGCAAGGAGCTAGCTTTCCTTCGGTGCTGAGGGCTTGGTAAGTTAGAGACATTTTCCAAGTCCTCAAGATCCAGGCCCACGCCCAACTCCAAATCCAGGTCATCAGCCTCGTTCTGCCAAGAATGAAGGTTTGGAATGTTAGAAAACAGGAAACTAATAAAACCTAAATACTAAAATCCTGCAAGGAAAGGTGTGCAGAGAAATTCTGATTCTCATTCTAATTGGTTTAAAAGCAGGGGTGTCCAAACTCATTAGTAGAGACTCAAAGACCTGAATGGGTTTTTTTAGATAACGTAATCTTGCAAAAAACACTGCTTTAGACTTGTATTTTCCAAACTCTGTCCTGAAGGGCCACTGTCCTATAGAGTTTACCTGTGGCTCTAACTTACCTCAACACACCTGCCTAGTTTGTAGTAATCCTAGTAAGACCCTGATTAGCTGGTTCAGGTGTGTTTGGGGTTGGAGCTTACTCTGCAGGACAGTGGCCCTCCAGGACAGAGTTTGGACAGGCCAAGTCTAAAGCAGTGTTTTTCGCATGATTCCATTATCTGAAAACACTCGTTTCAGGTTTTGGAGTCTGTACTAATGAGCTGATGACTTCAACTGATCCTTCACAAAGACCCACTCCCTTTCGTTACTGTTGCTATAATCTACTCTCCTGTCTAGTTTGTTTGTCAGACAAAAATGTCAGATTCGACGTTATGATTGGTCAGATCGCCTGTCAATCAAACTCCCTGAGAAAGGGTCCTTTTAGGCAGTGGTTCTAAATGCCAGTCCTGGGGACCCCTTGCTATGCTTTGACTGAGATCATCAGCTCATTACTTCAGTTCATGGCTCTCTCCCCTAACAAGAGTATAAATAAGGGAGACATGCAAAATGTGCAGAGCAGGGGGTCCACAGGACTGGAATTGGGAACCACTGAATTTAAGTGTGTTTGATTAAGGAGACATGTAAAATGTGCACTATTCCCAGTTGGCAAGTAGTGGCTTCAAAATGTGTACTACTCCCAGTGGGCAAATAATAACATCAAAAACAGGTCAATTTCAACTTCCTATTTTTACCCAATTACCACTTGAAGAAATTGCAGTCCAAACTGAATTGGAAAGTCTTGACTAATATTTGTTGTCAAATTTATATCAAGGTGCCCGCTGGGTCGGTTCTCATGTATGTGTTTGGGATCCACTAACCAGAGGTGTCAAATTGAGTTCCTAGATGCCAACTGTCCTGGAAAGTTTAGCCCCAACCCTAATTAAACACACCTGAACCAGTTAATTAAGGTTTTCAGGACTAGAAAATTCCAGGCAGGTGTTCTAGAGCTGGTTGGGGCTAAACTCTGCAGGGCAGTGACCCTCCAGGACTGGAATTTGACACATAGTCTAAAGCAGCAAACACATTAAAATGTCCCTGTTTGATCAGCAGAGGGCAGTGTTTGTCTAAGAAAGCCCAAGTCTGGATACTGTAAATGATTGTAGGGTCTTTTCCCATCTGTTGTAGGAGACATTTAAACGTGAGAGGTTTCTCAAATGGGCCACCTGTGCTGGGGAATATACTAGGGCTCAAGGGCTCACACACCATCTGGAGCTTCCGTAAAACACACAAGCACACAACATACACACACTTGTGTGCTACTGACCCCAAATCCCTAAAACTGCAGAATCTGTGACGATTTCCCAAATGACCATTAACTGACCATTTGTTCTTATCTCCGGATTTAATCATTTTCCATGAACCGTTCTCAAAGAAATCAGGATTAGATTTATACTTTATGCCAAATTCATGAATACATACAACAGTATTCTAGATATTAAATACAATTAACAATGGAATTATATTTTAGAACTGATCCCAAATGGGCCTTTTTATCAACATAACCTATAGACTTGTACACTTTAATAAAGATAAATATTTGCCTTCGTCAGTTCCAAATCAGCATCTTTCTACACTTAATATATCAGGATAATTATATGCAAATAAGATGTATTTTTTGAGATCTTGATTACTTTGTTTTCCTTGCACAGCTTTGTGTCAAATAGTATCATGCTAAATGAACTTCATAAACATGCCTCAGACTTCAAATGCTGACTTAGTCTATTTGTATTCATGAACTGGGTCATTCCTCAGGGGTTTGCATTATGTTTTATTTAAATATTTACCAGTGGGATACAGACTGTTGCTATGGCTTCCACATGGGCTAAAGAAGATAAATCTGGTTGTTAAAGCATGTTGACAGACAATGAGGTTTGGGACCAATCAGTGAAGAGATTCACATGCAGTGTGAGTCACACAGAAAGACACTGATCATCATTTTTATGTTAATTTAAACAAACTTGTTGATTTTTAATTCTTTGTCTCTCTACTCTGTTGTAGCTTTCTCATCTGATTTTATTTACCTTGTCAAAATGAGCCTTTTTCAATCATGAACACTGCATGGAATACTCTACTCCACAATGCACTCGTTGACCTTCAATTTCAATGTGATGGATTAAACTCCATATGCAATAATGAATATTTAAATGTTAAGATATTTCATGCAAAATTGCAATAAAAATGGAAAATAGCAATTTCCTACTTTTTTTACTACTTCTTTTATAGAGCAGGCAGTATATACTGTAATATACAGTGCTCAATAAGTAGTTTCTACTATTCCATTCCGAACACAGCCGAATTCTCAGGCTGCCATGGAAATCTGTTGAAGGAAATTAAATAGACATGGTGACTCGCCGCTGGAGGTGGTGTATTATGGGATGTCCTAAGTGCGTCTCTCTCTAAACCGTAACCTTGAGTAGAACAAAAGACTGCCAAACCGGCTCCGTGTGTCCTTGCCTCTCCTTGTTTTTTTTTTCCTCTTCCATTCTCCTCTCCATTTATTTCCTCGTCGGGGTTTCTGTCCTACTCTGACCTCTCCTGTCTGCTTTCATTTGTAAACAGGGAACAGAATGAAGCCATGTGTTCACCTGGACACTAGAACACATTTGTCTATTACTGCTTGAATAACCAGACCATGATGCACTTCACGTAGTGTCTGAATATCAAATTTGTTGCCGTTAATGGCTTTAGTAATACTTTGTCATTCAACAAAGCACAGTGTTTCTGGCAGTCCACACTAGTCCACACCAAAAGGAATTACATTTACTCGAGTTATGCATTTGCGCTTTGAATCGAGTGCAGTGAGATAAAGGCTGGGTGACGCAAAACAATTCAAAGACAATAAATTGACAGCATGTCTTTCAATTACACTCCCCCTGCTGCAATAAGAAAATTCTGTAGAAAACACTGGCAAAGCGATTAATTTAATTGAATCGAGTGATCATATCTGACTGTGCAAATATAGGCCTACAGTATTTATTATGGTTTATTCCAATAACTTCAAGGTGGGTCTCACCTCAATATCTGGTCGTGCCAGTAGCAGAGAGATGTTAGTGCTGTCCTCTCTAGTCAGGATGGCCACTGCTTCCTCTCTGTTCTGCACATCCATCCCATTTATCTGAACGCAGATACACATTACACATCATTTTACAACACATATCAAGTTAAAATAGCTAATCACTGCAGCATCTGTAAGATGCACAGCATTTGTATCATTATAAAACCATTGTTTTATTTAGTTTTCCTAAAGAAGCTACTAAATTTGCTCATAAATCACAAAGAGCTGATGCTTCAGAAGGCAAAATTTTAATAAGAATCAGTATGCAAATTTCAGTAACACTTTATTTTAAGGTCCAGTTCTAGTTATTAACAAACCATTAACTGCGTCTTTTGCCTCAATAAACTGCTTATTAATAGTTAGTAAGGTAGTTGTTAAGTTTAGGTATTGTGTAGGATTAGGGATGTAGAGTATGGTCATGTAGAATATGTGCTTTATAAGTACTAATAAACCTACAATATGTTAATAATTGGCATGCTAATAAGTAACTCGTTAATAGTAAGAATTGTTCCTGTACTAAAGTGTTACCCAAATTTCTGAACAGGATACATTTATGTAATTTTAGTGTTTGTCTTGTGGAACAAAAGTAAATATATGCCACATCAATAATATGTTCTTTAGGGCAGTACTAAATAATAATACTCATCAAATGTTGATGATCCCTCTTATTTTAAAGACAATGATAAGCATCTTAAAGAGTTTGGAAGAGGTATTTTTTAAGCAGAGAATTCAAATGCATATAAAATGCTTTTTCCCCCTCCCAAATAGGATCAACATCTACTAGCTCACTATTAAAAAGAAGTTGTTCAAGCCACTAACCTTAAACTTAATTAGAATTTTTTTAAAGCAGTTTTGCTTAAGGAAGTCGAATTACCTGCAATATTCTGTCTCCCTCACGGATTCGGCCATCTTTAGCAGCAATGCTATTAGGGTTGACCTGCAACGACAAGATAAGACACAGAATTTTGACTTGTTGGACATCTTTAAGGAATATTCCAGGTAAATACAACTAAAAGCTGCTCAATGCCAAATAATTAAAACCAGGCCCCCCCCATGACGTCCTGAAGCCCCCCTTGTAATGATCTGAAGGACCGACCCCTTCACCCTCAGAATACGATTTTAAACCTAAAAAAGCTAAACCAAATGCGATTTCAACCAAGTGAAATCCAGCGGGTACCTCTCCGATCTGATTTGTGCAACCTCAGATTTAATTTGACCCACTCAAACCCCCCAAAACTGATGCGGAGTATCACCGGTGTATTTTAACTTTCACTGCTAAATTCAAACGTGTTTTTGTGCCTTGTCTGATAGACGCGCTCAGTGCTTAGCCTATATCACAACGATTCAGCCACATAAAAATAATGTTTCAGACCTTTAAATTAATTACTAGCAAAAAAGACCTTTGTTGAACAGACTACACGCTGATGTTTGTGGGTTTGTTGTATTCCTTTCAATTAAAATCTGACGGCGTATTTTATTCGTATAGCTGAGTTTAGCGTGTGCACCACGACTATGAAAAGCCATGATCAATGGAGCTCCGAAATTATGATTCACCATGGCAACAGCTCCTGCCAAAAAGACTTCCGAGTCAATACATAACTTTTATTCTTAATTCCTGTTAAAATATCACAGATTAAAACTGGCAGGACGGTAAGTTATTGAACTAATATTAATTTTCATTGTATCCCACAGGCGAAAGAAAAAAAAGGGATAAATTCATAAAAGGTTCATGGGTGTAGGCTACATGACTTTGCAAACATTTGACATATTAAATAAATATAATTCAGCATCTATTTCAATGTGTAGCAGCTTTTCCCACATAGTCTAATGCTCTTTTCACATAATTAAATGTTCTCTAATCCAAACTGTTGCTTTTCTTATTTACTGTAATGAAATTAACATTTGACTTCTACTCAGTCAACAGAAAGAAGCTTGCAAGATAATAAAGAACAGATAAAGAGGAGACGGCCACAATACCAAGTACTGGAAGAATATTAAAATCCAACAGGAAAATTAAAAACTGTTGCTTTTATTGTTTGTAGGAATAAGAAATACAGATGAGCAAATAAATTTAACAGATGTGGTAGTGGTAACAGTATATATCTCAAACTACCCTTCCATGTGACATTCTTCCATTCCATACAGTAATCAGGTTTGTTTCATAAACAATTTCATAAAAAGCGTGAGAGTGAGGCACACTTTACTTACCTCTCTGCATACAGTGGCCGTGATAATGGCTTTGCATCCCTGATGTTATATAGAAAACTACCATGTCAACCACTGGTACTTCTCAAATAAATATGCATGTGGATTTGGCAAGAAAAATTCAAAATAATCCTCTCCCAATGAAAATGTAACTCCCGAATTAATGCAGCTTCCTCATCTACAGGATTCTGTCTAAAAGGACATGCTGTTTTTGTCACTTTCACAGTGTCTGCATAATGAAAATACTGTATGTGCAATGAATGAATGTTCCTGCACTGCAAAAAAATGCTTTTCATATTTGGTATTTTGGTCTTGTTGTTTCCAATCAAAATATCTAAAGATTCTTAAATCAAAATGCATGTTCTACATAAGAAAAATGACAAAGTCTTTAATATTTTAAGTGTATTTCTCTTATTGTGCAAATTATCTGCCTATTACATAAGAAAAAATAATTGTTTCTGTTTGCATTAAGATTATTTTTCTTGTTTTAAGTAAAATGCACTTAATTTAGATTCCAAAATACTCACCAAGAAAAGCATTTTTGCAGTGTGAATGAATTTAAACATCACTTATGCTTTAAAAAGGGGGAGGAGACCAAAAGAAACTCTGGGTTTAACAAAGAAATCCCGCTCCTGACCAGGTTAGGTTCACAGAGTAAGTTACCATTGATCTGACTCTGACTATAAAGTTACCTCTCTTTCAGAAACGAACTTGATTAATCTGCTTTTTCGGGTTTGACAAAAATCCCATTCTGAAACCGAAAACCCAGAGTTTCCCTCATATCAGGGTTAACATACTCAGAGTTTTCACTAAACCTACTTTCTAAAATGGGCCTCAGATAAGGTGAACAATACCAACATAAACTAGCAAGATTTAACTATGCTGTCCTCTATAAATATAAATGTTAATGGATGTCATGATTTTGTTTGCGTGGGATGTTGGTGCATATTTTATCACATGCTCTTCTGCTTTCCTTATTAAGTAACTTGGAATCTCTTCAGTTGGATAATATTTTTGTGACGGGTGATTACTCGATGGTTGGCTTATGGACGATGCATTATCAGTGAGTATTTTTCATTTGTTGCAGCCTTGAGCACCTTCCATCTTTTTTTTTTTATTATTATTATTTATGAACATTGTATGTATTGAAACGAGGTACAAGGTACAAACACAGGCTAAATTTGACATACTGGCATACTACTCCCACTGTCTCTGCCAAATACAGTAAATATATGAATTGAGTAATCTTTTCAAATACAAATGCATACAGTATTGTAGCTTTATATAATTTATAGTTCTCCCTATTTATAACATATTTTTAAAGATTTATTCTGTTGCATATTAAATATCCATGTAAATTTTCACTGTAAATGCATAATTATAAGCTTTCTTTCTTTCTTTCTTTTGTTCGTTCGTTCTTTCTGTGACAAGTTTATGGAATATTACTTTACAGTAGAGTTTTGCTTTAAATGGGTGATGCAATATAAACACACTGTAAGGATAAAGTGACCTGTAATTTCTACAGTTTTAGCATCAATAAACAAAATTTACAAAATAATAATAACAGATAATGACAGTCAAGCCATTGTGTCAGACTGCTTAGAATGATCAAACTTTGAAGAATTAACGTACGAATGGTTTATATGTGACCCTGGACCACAAAACCAGTCTAAGTAGCACGGGTATATTTGTAGCAATAGCCAAAAATACATTGTATGAGTCAAAATTATTGATTTTTCTTTTATGCCAAAAATCATTAGGATTTTAAAGGAGAAGTTCACTTTCAGAACAACAATTTACAGATAATGTACTCACCCCCTTGTCATCCAAGATGTTCATGTCTTTCTTCAGTTGTACAGAAATTTTGTTTTTTGAGGAAAACATTTCAGGATTTTTCTCCATATAATGGACTGATATGGTGCCCCGAGTTTGAACTTCCAAAATGCAGTTTAAATGCAGCTTCAAACGATCACAAATGTGGTTGTAAACGATCCCAGCCGAGGAAGAAGGGTCTTATCTAGAGAAACTATCAGTTATTTTCATTTAAAAAATACAAAATACTTTTTAATCTCAAACGCTTGTCTTGCCTTTCTCTCCCTGAGCTGTGTATTCTGACTCAAGACAGTTAGGTTATGTCGAAAAACTCCAATCGTATTTTCTCCATCAACTTCAAAAATAATTTCGCTGCAGAAGTACCGACCCAGTCTTTGCAAAGTGAACATGCAAAGAAGATCAAACACCCTTAACAAAAGAGATAAAACAGTGATATAGGACGATTTTGAAGTTGAGGGAGAAAATACAATCAGAGTTTTTCGACATACCCTAACTGTCTTGAGCCAGAATACACAGAGTTCAGGGAGAGCAAGACAAGACGAGTGTTTGACATTAAAAAGTATATAAATTGTATTATTTTTATGAAAATAACTGATCGTTTCGCTAGATAAGACCCTTCTTTCTCGACTGGGATCGTTCGCAACCACATTTAGGATCGTTTGAAGCTGCATTTAAACTGCATTTTGGAAGTTCAAACTCAGGGCACCATATCAGTCCATTATATGGAGAAAAATGCTGAAATGTTTTCCTCAAAAAACAAAATTTCTGTACGACTGAAGAAAGACATGAACATCTTGGATGACAAGTGGGTGAGTACATTATCTGTAAATTGTTGTTCTGGAAGTGGACTTCTTCTTTAAGTAAAGATCATGTTCCATAAAGATATTTTGAAAATTTCCTACCTTAAATATATCAAAACTTAATATTTGATTAGTAATATGCATTGCTAAGTATTTCATTTGGACAACTTTAAAGGCGATTTTCTCAGTATTTAGAATTTTTTTTTTGCACCCTCAGATTCCAGATTTTCAGCTAAATATTGTCCTAACAAACCATACATTAACAGGAAGCTTATTTATTTTTTTGTTACATCCGAAATGAGTAATTTACACTTGTTAGCCCATGCATTAAATGCATTGTAATTCTCATGCCCAAGCAGAATTGTCTTGTATTTACACTGATTCTTGAGGGATAAAGTAGTGTTTTGGATTTAATATGACATTTTATTTAAATGGATGAACATAAGGGCTTAGGTTCACAGTCCTCCCTCAGCCTTCATTCATAATTCATCGGTCAGCAGATTCCCATTATTCCCCATTCCTCACCTCACCCACGTAGATACCCAGATCCTCTTCATCATCAGTGCGATAACACACCGTTAAACCCAGTTTATCTTGCTGACAAGATTTATACAGTTCCACCTCCTGAAGAAAAACAGATAGAGAGAGAATTAAACAAACAGAGATAAGATGCTTCTCCACCCGGATTTCAGTCTAAAACAAACTTAAAGTAGAGGAAGTTTAAAGAGACAGAGCTGACCTCATACTCCAGGTCATCTTGTCTGTCCACCTCATGTTGACTAATGTCAAAATAGTCCGTCGGGTCGTAGTACACATGGTCAATAGGAGGGCTGAGGAGAAACACAGTATCAAAGAGCAAAATATAAAATTAACCACTTTATATATATATATATTATGACATTTTACAGTATATAAATATAAAACTTCTTAAAAATTGCAATAACATTTCACAGTGTTTTTACTGTATTTTAAATCAAACAAATGCTTGAAGAGCATAAGAGACTTCAAAAAATGTTACAATTTTACATATATTTTTGTATTGCATGCATAATATACATATTGCATAAAAAATAGCATTGTTTTTTTTAAAGTGATTTTCCCTAACAGTGACAACCACTATCTGTTCCCAATCCACACTTACAGCTGGCTGAAGAGGTATGGCTCTGGCATGGGCGGCAGTGGAGGGGAAGGAGGCGACGCTGGTCTGTTGTGATGGACGGGTCTGCCTAATGTCACCATGTGCTGGAAGCTAATATCTGTCTGCGTCCCGCTGTCCACGCAGTCAGTCATTATCGTCGTCCCTCCACCAGCTCCAGGCACACCTGCTTTCCTCCTCGGACCCCACCTCATGTTCCTCCTGCAGCGGAGAGCATGCAGGGTCTGCTCCTGAGAGAGCTGAGACAGGTCTCTACTGTTCACCTGGACAAATATATAAATGGTAAGAGAATTACCACTTAGAATTTTAATTTATGTGATCCTGGACCACAAAACCAGTCATAAGGGTCAACTGAGGTTAAATTGAGGTTTATACATCATCTGAAAGATGAATAAATAAGCTTTCCATTGATGCATGGTTTGTTAGGACAATATCTGGCTGAGATTTGAAAATCTGGAATTTGAGGGCGCAAAAAAAAAAATCAAAATATTGAGAAAATCACCTTTGAAGTTCTTAGAAATGCATATTATTAATCAAAAATTAAGTTTTATAATATTTACGGTAAGAAATTTACACAATATCTTGATGGAACATGATCTTTACTTAATATCCTAATGATTTTTGGCATAAAAGAAAAATCGCTAATTTTGACCCATACAATGTATTGCTGGCTATTGCTATAAATATACCTGTGCTACTCATGGTACTTTTGTAGTCCAGGGTCACATATTAGATAAGGTAAAGAGGTCACGTTTTCAATTTCTCCTTTATATTTTGAAATTAAAGACATTTTACATAACTCAAATACAAAACTCACATTTTTGAAACTAAGATGAAAAGAGCATGGTTAACAAATGTTATACATTAGCAACAAGCTGATTTTAATAGATTATGCACATATAAGGCAACAAAAAGAGCCTGTTAAAAGGTTAAATAGTCTGAAAATTTTTAAAAAAAGTAATGCACAAAGTCAAGCTAGTGCAACACATGCATTTGTGGATAAAAAGCATAAAAAGTATATATATATATATATATATATATATATATGTATGTATCTATGTGTGTTTGTGTGTGTGTGTGTGTATATATATATATATATATATTAGGGATGTTCATTTAGGTTATTTTTCCTAACCGACAGACGGCCTTCGTTAACCGATTATTAACCTTTAACCCGACAAGATTATTTTAAAATAGAATTTAATTTTTTTTAAAAAGGATAAGTGTCTGTGACTCGTTAAAAATACCAAAATTTGTTTCCAGTGATTAATTTTGCATGTGCAAAAGCAGCAAACAACAAAACATGAGGAATCATGGGCGCATCACATCACGCATTGCAAGCTTATGCCAGTGGAGAAAAACATCATAAAGCTAGGCTATGTATATATATATAATGAATGAATAGGCCTGTACAATAAATATTTTTACTAAACAAAACGAAGAAAAACTGTACAACAAGTAGCTATAGTTATGGAGTTTTGGTTCATTTTGTGCTTCTTGTGAAAGGAAGCTGACTAAAAGCGTCATCCTTCTTTATTTTACAAAAGCACAAAGTTTTGATTTTATTTGATTTTATCTGTATGACTAGAGTCGTTCCACTGTTAGAAGGAAAAAAGCCTTTCCATTATCATAATAAAATACAGTCAATGAAACATATGGAAAAAATCACACTGCTTAATCGTTATCAACACACTGAAGTAATATTATCTCAAACTGTTTGTTTTATGTACTGGAATGCAAGTGAAGTACAAAAACCAGGTTTATGTAATAAATAATATTTTGGCATTCAAATCGTCTCAAATCGTAAACATTTGGATTTGTTTGAATGAGAGACCGACATTAGTTTCAGTTTCACTTTAGCCTTAAAAGAATTTATTTTGGCTTGTCGTTTATATAGCCTAGCTTCTTATATTTTACATCCTTGTTCTTACCTGAACATTGTTAAATTGAAGAATTTTTATAGAGTGAAACTAAAAAGTCTAGCCTATGTTTATAGTGTTTGTAAACATTTAAGCGTCAGCTTCAGAATAAATAATAAAATCGACATAGGCCTAGGCGATCTATCTTTTTTCTCAAAATGCAAGTTTATTTTATTTTAATCATCCAACAAACGTTTTAAAATATTTTTGATCAATTACTGGGAAAAAAAAAAACACCTTTTAAACCGTTTAACTGATTGTATTAATCAGTCAAAATTCTTTCCGTTGGTTAACGGTTAACCGGTTAAAATGAGCATCCCTAATATACATATATATATATATATATATATACACACACACACATATATTAAATAAGACCCTTTTTCCTCAGCGAGTTTAGAGGACCTTTAACCCACTGATCCCCATTGAAGTCCATTAGTTATCAGGAAATTTTTTATTCTGGAAGTGAACTAATTGTTAATCCTTATTTCAATGACACATGCAACATTTCTAATTTGTTTCTCATTTTTTTTTCATTTAATAATTATTATTTTTCCTATTTGTAGCTTTACTTAAAGTCCCCCTGTAGTCAAAAATGTATCCCTTAAAACTCTTTGATAAAATCTGAAAAATCTTTGATCATCAAAATAACATATTTAAATGTTTGTTTTTTTTCTTGTGAAAATAATTTGCTCATGCCTTAAAACAGCTTGAATGTAACTCTACCCCCTGGCCTCATTTACTATACGCGGAGCTATGAATATGCAAATTAGCACCGCCCCCACGCAATCGCATCAGCCAGAGCTCCCTAAACCACTAACTGAACTGTAGTAAAAGCGATATAATGGCGAAACACGGATAATGGCTAATAAAACTATGTTTTTACTAGCAGACAAATACATTAACATTTGTTAAAGTTACTTACTTGACTTGTTGTGCCCTTAAAATGCCTTGAAGGCTCGAATGCAGCCTATTTTTTTTTATTTCAGTTCGCGCCCGCGAGCATATGCGAGTGAAGTGCAGAGGACAATGTGGGAGAGATGAGTCTGACTCCGAGCTACTTTTACACTTACTGTTGCCGCGGGTTATTTTTCAGCGGTTAGCGCCTAGCGGTTGTGCTGTATTCAATGCTCTGTATGCTCTATTAAATGCTTTATTTAATATTTTGTTTTGTGCTTATAATCCTATTGGTATAGTTTGCATGCTAATGATAGGAATCTATCCTTTGACCTGATTGGTTACTGAAGTTTGCGACCTAGCTAAAAAAGGGCTGTTTCAAACCGCATTTCTGGGTCAGCCTTTGGGAAACTACAGTTTTAAGAAAAAAATACAAAGCGATGGTGTTGATTAATGGACTGGCACATGGTTTGTCTAAAAGCATTTTAAAAACACCACATAGACAAATAAACAACATAAAAATCTTTAAGATTTTCATTACAGGGGGACTTTAAATGATCAAAAACAATTTATAATAGATTTAGTTTTTGGAGCAAGTAACACTGATTAAGTAGACTTAATAGAAAAAAAGTCAAGAATGTACAGGCAATAATACTGTAACACATGAAGAATACATGAAGGGAGAATGATATTTTGCTCTAATACTTCAAGTTATTGAAGATCTTCACAATGTGAGAGAACAGATTTAACATAAAGGATTTAACATAAAGATGCACAGACTGAATGTTTGTTAGTATGAGAGACATTCTTTGAATAACAGCGAACAGCTGTTGGATGCTTATCAGCGTATATAACAAAACAAATGTAACAGATGTGGTTAGTTAAAAAGATAGTTCACCCAAATGAAACCAAAATTCTGTCATCATTTATTCACCCTCATTTTCCAACCCCAATGTCTTTCTTTCTTCTGTGGAACACAAAAGAAGATATTTTGAAGAATGTTTTAACTGTCCATGCCATGAAAGTCAGTGACGTCCAAAACAACACTTAACCTTAATGACTTTTTCATTATATGAAAAAAAGCCAAAATATCCTAATTTTGCTTCCACAGATGAAATTATCAGGGTGAATAAATATACGGCAAACTATCCATTTAATACGAGTACTTACAACATAACATCTAAACATCTACAACAGTCACTAGTCGAAAGGAACGCACAACATTTACTCAGACATAAAAAATGAAACCTTTATTCCAACCTCCCCATTAAAAGTGCACAGCATGCCGTTTATCTGCCCCCTCTGTGGGTAGAAAGAGAAGGAAGAATTAAGATGGGGGAAAAAACATATCCACCAAGAAAGTCCAGTTCATTTAGTGCTGAGGAGACAGTCGAGAAACTGCAATAAGGGAAACTACATACAACTCAGCAGAATAAAGTCTCATGGTGATAAATGACCACAACACTCAATATCTGCAGAGAAAAGGGTTTTAAAGTGTGCGTTTAAGGGTTTAATATATAAGATGTACTATTGTAGATATACCCTATGGTATGAAATTCCTAAAGACGTGTTTCGTTTATACAGAATGCCTGATTTACATCTTAGATGTATTTATGTTTAAATAACACATTGGTCATGTCATTAGCGACAGCTATTTTCATGCAACCCTTGTTAAAAAAAAAAAAAAAAAAAAGTTTAATTGTGTTAAATGTGCATTTGTACTTCAGAAATATTTAGACATTTACAATTAACATGCAATTAAGTATCTGAAAACACTACATTCAGTTCACATTTAAGTACTTTTGAAGGGCAGACCATCTTTGACTTCTGACCTCTGTGCCTCTCTGACCCTTCCCAGAGGCTTATGAAGCACTAGTGGTTGTATGAAAGTGATCCCTTCTAACTTATTCCTGCGTATTTGTGTGGAGGTATGGATGAGACTGGTAATCCCTGCCGCGAGAGCGATTGGTAATTAGGGATTAGAGTGATAACATTCAGCAGGATTCTGATGGAAACAGCGTGAGTTTTTAGCTCAGGTCAGGGTGGGCGGCTTCATCAAAGAACACCGTGCTGCTACAACAGCCAGAAAACCCAGAGCAAAGACACTTTTCCTCCCTCGCCTTCCTCCTCCAGTGACTCAGATTTAAATTCTGCTGCTCTAAATACTGCGTCAAGTAGTAGAATTAGTATGGATGAAGTTATTCCTCACAGACGCATACACTGCAGGTTTCTGAAAGGGTAATGGATATTCATTAATAGGCCGGACAGAACCTGCACACTTTTTTGAAGGAAGTTGCCTCGATTTTCAGGCTTTGCAAAACCAAACACCCCCAAGCCTAGCATTACAAATCTGTAAGCCACAAAACACAACCCTGATTTCACACATCATTCATTGCAAACACAATGTAAAGTGTTGTATTCTCAGTGTCGCCAATTGTTGTAAACTGTCAGTTTGATCTTTCATGTCAGCTACTGGCATGGCAGAACAATAGTTGAAAAGAATCATCGTTTTCTGTTATAGTGACCATTTATTAATGTTTTAATTAGGGATGTGCAAAACGTCTCGGTTACGTATGTAAACTTCTTTCCCTGAAGGACAGACTAGTGACAGACTAATTTGGAAAGGAAAGGAAGGAAAGGACATAATGTGTGGCCAAATATGGTGACCCATACTCAGAATTTGTGCTCTGCATTTAACCCATCCCACACACAGTGAACACACACACACACCATGAACACACACCTGGGGCAGTGGGCAGCCATATTGCTGTAGCGCCCGGGGAGCAGTTGGGGGCTTTGGTGCCTTGCTCAAGGGTCTCACCTCAGTTGTGGTATTAAAGATGGAAGAGAGCCGATCATTCACTCCCCCTATGAAAATCCCTGCCAGACCTGAGACTCGAACCCACAACTTTTGGGTTACAACTCCGACTCTCTAACCATCAGTTGTGGAGAGACCAATCTACTTCAAGTGTAAGCTAAATGAGCCAATGCACATTGGCATGCGATAATTGCATCCAGCTGCCGCTCGTCACGGCATGAGCATAAATAGGCAGCAGGTGCAATGCGTACTAAACGGTTTTTGTTGAGGAGTCGAGCTGGTGACCCAAACGCTCAGCGGTGGTACGGTAACTATGGCGACGAGACGTGACGTCTCCGTTCCCTCCTTCAGGAAACAAGGGTTACATACGTAACTGAGATTTCAGTCAGTCATTCCATTCCCTTTCAGTCAGTCATTCCAACGTCACAACAATGACTGACGAATTGGTAATCCCTACCAAAGTGCCACAGGTGCTGCCCCTTCCAGTGTCCTGTGCGAGTCTCCTGCACCCCTTGTTAGAGCTTGGGCCAGGGCTCACACCAGGAAGACCAACCACTCTTGTCTATGCACTACCCACTCTGTGGGATTGGATAACACTGGGAAACATACCTGTTCATTGAACAGGGACACTCCGGAAGCCCCATCTTCCTGAAGGAGGTTCAGGTGGCAACTACACATATGGATTAACCCATTAGGGCCTTTGTACATATGGAGGAATTTGGGGTGGTTGTAACCCCCTTGCAGGGATGGAAGAAAGAGTCAACGAAACACGGGCTTAAAGGAGAAGTTCACTTTTCGAAACAAATTGACAATTTATATACTTTTTAACCTCAAACGCTCGTTTTGTCTAGGTCTACATGAACTCTGTTTTTTTCCCAGGTCAATACAGTTGGGTATCTAGTTCGCCCATCCAGTCAAACTTCAAAATACAGTGTTTACAAAGTAAACATGCAAAGAATATCAAACGCCCTTTACAAAACAAAAAGGTACAACAGCAATGTAGGATGAATTTGACGTTGAAGAAGAAAACGAGACAGGAGTTTTTCAACCTACCCTAACTGTACTGACCCAGATTACACAGACTACACATGTACATCACAGCATTTGAGGTTAAAAAGTATTTAAATTGTCACTTTGTTTAAAAAATGACCGAACGTTTCGTTATATAAGACCCTTTTTCTTCAGCTGGGATCGTTTAGAGCCCTTTGAAGCTGCATTTAAACTGCATTTTGGAAGTTCAAACTTGGGGGCACCATATCAGTCCACTACATGGAGAGAAATTCTGGAATGTTTTCCTCAAGAAACATAATTTCTTCAGAAAGAAAGACACGGACATCTTGGATGACAAGGGGGTGAGTAAATTATCTGTAAATGTTTGTTCTGGAAGTGAACTTCTCTTTTAAAGCTATACCATGAAAGAATACACATATGGGATCCCCTCAGGGTCACTACATGTGGAATGCAGCCTTCTACCGGTTTGCAAGAATACATAGAGTGAAGGCCTGGTTCCAGATGCTCTGCCACATCTGGCTGCTGAGGGTGATGGAGGAGCTCGACAAGGAGCCAGGGCCTCTCGGTGCCAAACCCTGTTTACAGTGAGAACACAGGAGGATACCGACTCAACACAAAGGCTACCAAATCTAGTGAACCTGTTGGAGGTGCCCAACCTGCAGCTCTACAAATATCTGTCAGCGAGGTGCCCCATGTCAAGTGCCCAGGAGGATGCAATACTCCTAGTGGAGTGAGCTTGCAACCTGAGCACTTGATGCAGTGCTTGATAGGCCAAGGCGATGGCATCCACTATCCAGTGGGCCATCCTCTGCTTGGAGACCCCTTCTGCCGACCTCCATGACAGATAAAGAGCTGGTCTGAGGTCCTGAAGCTTTGTGTCCGGTTCGCGTACAATCTTAAAGCACGGACAGGAAAAAGCAAAGCTAAGGCTGGGTCTGCCCCCTCCAGGGATAACGCTTGCAGGTTCACTGCCTGGTTCCTGAAGGGAGTGGTAGGAACCTTGGGCACAAAGCCTGGCCGAGGTCTCAGAGTTGAATGGGAGTCATCCGGCCCAGAGTCTAGGCATGATTCAACAAGCAAAAATATGTGTGGGTCCCCTGCACTCTTGATGGAGGCCAATGCAACCAGAAGCAGAGTCTTCATTGCTGGAAACTTCAGCTCAACTGACTGCAAAGGCTCGAATGAGACCTGCTGACGTGCTCTAAGCACCAGACTCCCAAGATGGCATAGAGGGAGGGCAAAGAGGATTCAGTCTTCTCACCCCCTAAGGAAACTGATGACCAGGTTGTGCTTCACAGCACAGCTGTTGTTTGATTTTTGCTAATTTGAATGCATTAAAATATAGTATGTGAGCACAGACACTATGAGAGAAGTGAACAAATGTAAAAGGCTAACTCTAGGCAGAATGAAAATATGATACAAATTAGTGCATGATGTCATTTAGCGGCTTTAGCTACTTTTTTCATCTTACACTTCAGATTGACTTCTGTTTGGTTTTGATTATCATGTTTATCGTGGCCACGCTAAAATGACATAGTTCATTATTTGCATGCGTTTTAAAGCTATATCAGTTTAAACTTTTGATATTGTGACGAGTCGGCTGCCTCCCCCCTAATTATTGCCGCCGATGGACGAGCTGCCGGACCCGTGGTCTGAGTGCGAGCCGCATGGAAATGGCTGCGGGCCAGGATGCCGGGCCTTCTCACCCGCCTGAGGAAGCACCGCCGCTAAGGAATGGATGAAGCCGCTAAAGGAAGCCGCTACCCGTCATGTTGCCGCAGACCCCGGCGGGGAGCGAGTGCGGCCGCCGGACTCCGCCCCTTACCTGGACCCTTCCCTTCTGAACACTGCCCCTCCTTCACGGATTCCCTTCACGTCGAGGACACCAGATCCCCCATTTATTTTGGACACTTTTTCCCCTTTTTGGACACTTTCTGTTTATATTGTTTAATAAAAACCTCTCCGAGGCCTGACGTCACGCCCACTGTGTCTGTCGCTTTGCTCCCACCCGTGACAATATACAGATATACAGTACACACAGAAAGCCAGCTGTGATATGGCGCATGTCGTTTGAGTATTAAGTTCTCTTTTGCTTCTAATTGCGCTTAAACTGTCAAATACACACACGGTTATGTACAATTAGAGTTATATTAAAAAAAATGTCGTGCCTCCATTCACGAGAGTGACATTTCAGTGGATGATGTAGGACATAGTGTAAGCTCTAGTCAGAGGTGACAAACATGGATGAGCAGAGAAGAGAGCAAAACAAAAAGAGTAGCGAAGCAGAAGTACAAAATGAGGATTTGTAAAGAAAAAAGGTTGGATAATTTCAGTATAAGCCAAGGGGAGACTGGTTTTCCTTTGCTGTAAACAAAACTTGGTTCACGCAAGGCTAGCATATTCTCACTGGAGCTAATGCTATGCCTACGTCCTACATCATACGCTGGATGCTAGAGATTACAGTTTATAAAGTTTTCTTTATTTTTTTTCTTACACAAATGCATTGATTCACTTTAGAAGTTCATTATTAACCCTCCGGAGCCATGTGGAGCACGTTTTATGATGGATAGATGCACATCATTGGGTTTAAAAATCTCAACACCCATTCACTGCCATTATAAAGCTTGGATGAGCCAGGACATTTTTTAATATAACTCTGACTGTATTTGTCTGAAAGAAGGAAGTCATATACACCTTGAGGATGAGTAATCATGGGGTAATTTTCATTTTTGGGTGAACTATCCCTTTAAGTCTATACCACTCTTTTAAACCAGACCGAAATTTCATCTGAATTGAGCTCTGTTGAGTCAGCTGAAGTGTTTACAATTCATTCCAATCGAATTATAAATTGTTAATTTTATAATAAGGTTTTTGTTCCACCCAATGTTTTTTTACTATTCCGTTTCACTTTGGAATACTTTAGATTAAACAACTGATTTGTGAATGACTTTTTACGTTGACTTTAATGTCTAAATTCTGTGGAAATTCTGCAGTTCTTCCTACAGTATTGAATTGGCACAGACTCAATGCGTGGCATTTGCTGACAATGACCTCGTCTCCCGTCTGGAGATTTCTATACAAACCGATTTGTCCCTCCAAAATCCATTTCAACACAATATTACTGCTGCTGTGTTGTGCCCAAATTTGCCACACTGGACTTGAGGAATCATCGTCCCTCAGTTTTTAATAGTCTTGCTGTAAAGGCCACTTTTCTCGGCTGTCATATCATTTCCAAGGATACGACCGTCAGGGGCACTGGCTTTCATAAACGCAATCATGCACACAGTTTAACACGTCTTTCCTAGTCAGAGCCATAAACGCACACATTCTTGAAGCGTAGTTCGGAAGGACGGTTTAATTAACAGTAAGCGATGATTTATTACATAGGAGATGTCCTCATCTCCGGCACGGAGGCATAACCGCGTCCCCAGACGCTAATTCGAGCGGGCGTAATGCGGAATACATCTCCAGCCGCACGTCCGCTCCTGTGGCTGCAGGGTTACGGGTGCACAGACAGATAAATGATTGCGGAGGAACAGAGCTAGGTGTGGAGTGAAGACACAAAGACAGCGACTGGTCTTCAGTATTCCTTATGAAGCTGCAGTACAGAACAGAAGGGGGATGGAAGGGGAAGTTCAAAGAAGGTGACAGAGAGACAAAACAGGGGGAAGGGAAAGAGAGCATGATGAGGGAGACACAGAGAGACTATCTCAGCCTCTACTGCCTACACAAACAGCATTTTAACCACGACTGGCACTGCAGGGGATCTCAAGGGTCAAACTGGTTATTAAATACAACCTATGGCTATAATTTAACTGTCATTTATTTTTATTTTTATTGACTATCATTATTTATCAACGTATAAGTTTAATGTATTGAATTCCTAATTATATATCTTGTCTTATATTTGTTGGATGTTGATCATATTAAAATAACAGATGCTACTGTTATTTTAATTTAATCCTGATATTTTATGAAGAGGTTTGAATTATACACCATGTCAGACAAGGAAGTAATCATAATTATCTTACCTCTCATGCTGTGTCTTAATCAAGTTTGTTGTCTCTCAACCTTTGGATGATGTTTCTTCAAGCTGTATTTGTTTTTGGAACAAACATTTTGTACACTAATTTCAGTGTTTTGGATTAGCATTAGCATTAACTTCTTTTAAAAGTGCTTATTACAGAAATAATATACTTCAAATGAATATACTATATATAAATTTGAACTGAATTTTACACTTTCAGACACTTAATTGCATGTTATTTAGAATTAAATGAAAATATGTTATTGTTTATGTAATTTAAAGTTGGTTAAGTAGGACATAAGCACATCTTTATATATAATTTTATAATTCTATTAAAATATTAATCTTTGAAATATGGTTAAAGTGCACTGCTGAAGGCACTGACAAGCATTTATGATAAAACTAAATACATTTTTATGTAATTTCTGTGAAACTTGTGTCATTTGTGTATTTAAATTTGTAATTGCACATTTGTGATGTTAAAGTTGCAACTTTATAATATCTTAACTAAATTATAATTCTAAAATTATGATCAAGTAATTCATGCATATATTAGTATGTTAGTCAACACATCAAAATAAGCGTAAAAAAGATGATTAAAGCATAATGATTTAAAATGTGCTTTTACGTAAAACTTAAGCGCACTTTAAAAGCATTGACATTAAAATGTCAAATTACACATAAGAGGCCTTTTATTTCGTTTATATTTCATTGTTATATTATCTATACAGTTTAAAAATATACTTTTAAGATTTGAAGTACACTACAAATGCACATTTAAGTGCACTTTTTTTTTGTGAAAATGAAATACACAACACACAAATGGATGAAATAGTAATGAAATTTAGAATTGAGTGAATTATACTCATAATCAACATTTTTATTGTTTTTTCCACCACCTTTGATTTTCATTGCAATGCATTCTGGTATTAGCCTCTCCACAAAGAATATATACAGTACTGATTTACTGTTTGCCCAAAACAACGTATAATTATGTTGCGTACCTTTAAAAACAGTCTGTTTATCAAAAGCAGTGCATTAATGCTACCTATTGAGGCAGCTCCACTTGTGTTAAGAACAAGCGAAATAGCAGGGAGACTGAGCTTGAAGTAGTTAATGGGATGAGTATTAATGGTGAGATGGCTGGTTTGCCTCTTATCTTGTTCCATCATGCTCTTGGATGGGTTTTAGAAATGGTCTTGGGTGCAGATTGCCACTGGCGTGTGTCTCCAGGAGCACAGCGGTACAAGGGGACAGACTGTAGGAATATATATCTGCAGAATAGCCTGAGGATTTTCATTTGAGGGTGTCATTTTTATGTAGATATTGGATGCACCCTTCAGAATGATTTACCTGCACAACGCTATCTGCAGAATCAAATAAACCTTCCCCTTCTTTGCCACACATGTATACCTCTATTTTATACCAGCTAACACTGTACTTGGGTCTTGTGACCAGTGAAGCCCCCAAAGTATTGATATAGCCTAACTTTCACACAATTGCTTGCAGAAAAGTATGTTATGACTTCAAAACAATTTTAACATCCTGCGCGATTTGAAAACTGATACTTCTGAAAGTTGTCATCAAATATACAGCTTTATATGCATGAGTTTTCTAATTCAGTAGGTTTGCTAGGTACCTCACACGATACGGCATTGCACATGAGTGCTGAAGAGCTCCGGTACAAACCCTGTAAAACTACAGTTCAACAAAACAGATCAAATCCACATAAGGAAGTTAAAATAGGATGGCTGGATCAACAAATGCATTTTTATATCACTTTTGCATTTGTAAACACTATCAGGTAGGTTTAGGGTTGGGTTTGGTGTAGAGGATATTTACAACATGACAGAGCATTAACCTTTAGCGACACTCGCTGGATATTTGAATTCTGAACAAACGCAATACGTGCCTCAAGCAGCGTAATAAAAATGTGCCATGGTCACGTACTGAACGTGAGTTTTAGTGCTACTCTCTGGACATTTCACTCTAAAACTGCCGTGAAATGTGCAGTAAGGTACGTAAAAACGGTGTTGCAGGAATGTACATAGAGGCACGTATTTTCATGAGCCTGGGTGGAATTTATTATATGTACACTATTGTAATACAATATTGTGAATTTCTTTCTTATTTCTAGTACATAATTAGATCAAGTTCACTTGATTCATGTCATTTTGTGCAGATGCAAGTTGTAAAGTTACATAGGGGTTGACCAATTAAGGCCTGGCTGATTATCGGCACAGATATTTAGCATTTTTATGGTTAGCGGTCATTTTCAAAACTTTTATAGAAAGCATTTATAGAAAGTCTTTGTCAGAGCCCTTGTTATTCAAAATTTTGACATTAATTTTCATTTTTGCACCAGACATATATATCGGTTCAAAATATCGGTTATCGGTCCACTTGATCTGTAATAATTGGTGTCAGCATCGGCCCTGAAAAACACATATTGGTCGACCCCTAGTTAAGATTACATATAAGATTAATCTCAAGATATAGGAAAATTAGTGCATTAGTACACCAATCGGATATATTTGTAGCAATAGCCAAAAATACATTGTATGGGTCAAAATTATAAAAAAATTTTATGCCAAAAATCAGTAGAACATTAAGTAAAGATCATGTTCTGATCTATCATGAACTTAAATGTTTTTATACAACAGTTCAGTAAATAAGAAATTGACATTGTGTTATAAACACAATATTATGTACATATGTACAAATGTACCTTTGAAGCCATAGCACAATTGTTGTGCATCCCTGAGCAACACAGCAGTGTTTAGTTTCTGAATGAATCCATGTTTTGAATGAATCGTGTGAACCAATGATACAAAAGCCCATTCATAAAGAGAGCCGTTTACTTCATTCCTGAACAAATCGTCCATTTGAACGAATCGAATGAATGACTCATAAAGACATTTACTGCCACCTGCTGGCAGATTTAGTTTCTCATTTAGAGTATCATTTCATAAAAAAATATATAATAAAAATAATAAAAATTAAAACATTATAGGGATAACTCACCCCAATTTTTTTTAATTTTGTCATCTTTTATTCACCCTCATGTTGTTTTAAACCTTTCTTTTGTGGGACATAAAGAAGGTATTTTGAAGACTGTTGGTAACAAAGCTGTTATGGTTACCCTGACTTTCATTATGTGAACAAAACATACTGAGATGTTTCTCAAATGATCTTCTTTCATGTTCCATAGTTTACGGTTCCATACTTTCTCATTTACCACAAATATAGCTTTAAATAATCTTTTGTGGGTATTTTTACAGTCAAATTTATTTTGTAATTAATTAGATTAATTAATCAAAACATTGTGTAATTAATTAGATTAATTATTATATACACACATGCATTGTCAATGATAAATTTAAAATAAGTCCAGTGATAATGTGCATGCAGATCGTAGAGTTCAAAATAAAAGTTTCCTTCAGTATTAGCCATAAATGATCAAATTTGTATCAAAAGTTCAAATTTTAATCAAATTTACATTCAAATAGTAATTATTCTACACTGAACTGAAACCAAAACCCTCAAAATGCAGGCATAAACTGCTTAAGTCATCAAAATTCAGGCAGCTTTACTGAATAGCATGTGTTTGTGTTACTCCATTTGATATTGCTTCAGAAGTCCCATATTTCAAAACACCCTTAATGCATTTTCAAAGTATTTTCAGTATGAGAATCAGTTAATATGGGTGTCAAATTGATTATGCATCTCTTAAATGCTCCAGATGTGAGATTTGTGAAACTTTTGTGAGGCTTTTTAAACTGAAATGTGTAACTTCCTTTCCTACAGCTGCCATATTGAGCAACACTTTCCTGACAGTTCATTTCTCAACAAGTGGTCTGTGTTTCGGATTAAACCCGTGTTGTGTGCTACAGAGGGTTTATAAGAGGGTTTATTTAGCATCTAATGGTAGCTCGTGTGTGTTACTGTGACATACTGACACCTGTTTTGTGGAGCACACACAGCATCTGAACGTGTGCGGGCGGTGAGAAGCATACTAATGCTCCCGCTTCCTCTCCTGGGACTCCCGTCTGACAGCGGCTCAGAGTAAACGCTCTCTAGATACAACCGCTCAGAGCTGGGAGCACCAATACGTTCTCATATGTACCTTTAAAGACTTTTGTTAAATTATTAAACCTGTAGCTGCAGTAACATTTCTCTTTGTCTCCGAGATAATACTAGAGTGTTGGTTAATTTCCATTCTGTAGAATTTGTCCTAGATCATCTACATATTCTGACAGTTTCTAGACATTAAAAATACATGCATGCTTTCTGTCTCTTTATTTACTTGCATTCTAATGTATAAAGCAGCTGGTAAACTATTTCAATTTATGATTTAATGTTCTAATTTTTTATTACCCATGCAGCATGTACTTGAAAGCTGTGGCTGTTTTGTATGTAAAAATTAACTATGCAGAACTCATATCATACCCTGCAGACAGTTTGTCAAGGGAATACATATCTGCTGAAATGCCGTGAAGCGGAGCGATCCTTTCCTACTGTGGGCCTGCTGCTATGGATTTATTCAAATGAAATACAAAGTTATGTACGAAAGCCTCTTGAAAAACAAACCAATTGGATGATTATACAGCAGGCTTTGTTTGTGCAATCAGCTTTTGTTTGTACGGAGATTCATTGTATCATTTTGTAGTCTCTCAGCACATACACCATAAAAGAGTCAAAACATCGCCACTGTTTAGTCTGCATCTCTCCTCTCTTTGACTATTTCTTTCTCTTTGATGTCTAAAACATTATTTTGTTCGAAAACCAAATGAGCTTTGGAATGCCCTACTTAAGCAGAAACAGTCCTAACAGTCACTGATGTTTCACACAAACACATAAGCCTGACTAAATGATAACCTTCATTCCGTTCAAGTCTCTTGAGATTCTTATGTTTATTGAGACTCTCACAGAAACTTAACCCTAACCTTGTTTGCAGCAAATAGTAATCTGGCATGAGTTACTGTCTTCATAATAGAACTCCTAAATACCTGAGAGATTTGAATAAAATAGTTGATTCTAATAGGGCAGTCACGATTCCTCAATTCAGTTTGAGTACTCCATTTTACAAAACCCTAAAATGTATTTTGCCCATGTCGAATAACCGTCAAAATACCGGAAGTGGCACATTCCACAGACGAGAACCCATGAAACGCAGTATTAGACCATTTTCCAAGACTGCGCGATATATTTATCCCATTTAAAATCATAAAAAAAAAGCATAATACCATTGTGAATGCACAAATGCTATGATTCAATTAAAGAGGTCCTACTATGCTCTTTTTCAAAGTGATTTTTGTTGGGGGGGTGGTTTGAAAAAGGCATTATTTTTAACATAATTTACAATATTACAATACATCTCTCTCAGCCTGACACATACGGCTCAATTAGTTCCAGGTTTAATGAAGACCTGCCTTCTGAAAAACAAAATGTGTTGTGATTGGTTAGCTGTCCCACTGCGTTGCGATTGCTTAGATGGTGTTTCAGTACTGCCACACCCTTTGTCAAAGAAGCAAGTTCCATGTACAACTAGATAAAAGTGATTCTTACATTTTACATATGGATATTTTTCAATTCAATCAATTCACTACAGGAGGCCTTTATAAAGCTTGGGAGCGCCAGGATAAATTTTAATATAACTCCAATTACATTCGTCATTTACACCTACTAGGATGCATGGAAGGTAAGTAAATAATACACAGTATTATTTATATTATTACAGTAGTGTTGGGTCCTATCATCAGCCTGCGAGATCACCAATACATGATATTTTGGTGCTAATGTATTGAATTATTTACATACTTAGTTTGATTGGCCGAAACCAGCTCCAGCATAAGACTAAAAGCAGCCTAACATTATCAAAGAACATCACTGATTAGCCTAGCCTATTCTAGTGCAAGTTTATGCATTTTAAAAAACACTTGTGTTATAAGTGAAGCTATCTACACTGTATGATCAATAAATCTCTTACCACACACTGCACACATCTACGGTGCATTACGGCTCCGACGCGCAACCGGAGTAGATCACAGCTTCGGCTTGTGTTTCGACCCCCTGTACTGAAAATGTCTGCAGCACATTAGAGCTCTAAAGCGGCTACTCTACTCTACGCTGCGGCTCGTTGAAGCGGTTCTCCATGCTGCATTGCTAAAGTTAGGCTAATCCCCCACCTCGTCCCTTCCCTCCCTCCAACAATTCGAATTTCCATGGGCGGGATTTAACTTAATGATATTCTAATGGACCGCGTTGTGACATCATTGCATGTGGAAAACAAACGTTGTAGTCCAAAGGAGCCGTTTGTTGTCGTTCTTGAAAAGGGATTTTTTAAAAACAAAATATCTCCTTTTGGAGTGGACTTTGAGATTTGTAACTTTGTAGATCTTTTTTATGCCTGAAGATACACACCACACACTGACTAAAGTTCAAAAAGTGAAAAAGCATAATAGCAATAATATATGGGCTTTGATTATTTACATGCGTGAACGTTCTGTGCGTGTCAGAGCGGCTCCGTTCACAGTAAATGCTGCTCCACACAAACTGTTATCATTTACATGTGTGGAGCATCTCAAACTCCATTTTTGCATGTTGCTGTGAGTTTGGGTTTATTATAATATTCATCTGGGCGTGCATCCCAGTGTGCGCCATTTGGTAAATCATTTATAAACCCATGCAAGCACAGGAATATACATCAGTATCTTTCTCAATATGCTAACTGTTACTGTTGTTATATGCTAACTGGTTGTTGCAATTTCAAAATAAAAGTTTAAACCCTCATTCTAAGTTTACACGTTTTGATGTCCACATATTTAAGAAATTACAGTGGCTGTAGCATTTCTATCATGAAGAAATGGCCAAATATTAAAGATTAAATGGACATTTGAATTAAATGTTGTTTAGTCAATATTAAACAAGGATTAGTTCATGCAGTAAAGTGTGAAAACAATCGCCAGGCCGTTGACGCCCTCTGCAGTCATTTATTATAATGCGTAATTTACGTTAGCTCTATTGTTTATAATACATTATGTATTTTAACAGTTTTGTTCAGAAAAACCATATCATTACTTGCTTTTGATACTTGATTTGAATTAAGTAATTAGGTTTTTTAAGTAATTTTAAAGGCTATTGTTTGCTTAGATTTATTTTTATTACTACAAAAACACTAATAATTATCTGATTACGCGATTGATCATCAGAATGATCAACCAATTACTCGATTACCAAAATAATCGTTAGTGACAGTGCTGTATTAAAATGGTGTTTGACAACCTAGGCTTGCTGCAAAAACCTGCCTCTACATAAATTTTTGCAAAACTCAAGAAAGGCACACAAACATACATGCAATTCACTGCAGTTTCCACTGAAATGAAAACTGGTAGCAGTAAAACACCAACATCTTTTATACATATTCTCAAAAATTATGATTATAGGGGCAGATTATTTTTATATTAAAGACTTATTTTTCACACAGTTCCTAGCACAATACTATGACATGACCTCAAAACATTTAACCATAGCACATGAATTATAAACTAATGCATTGCTGACATTTTATTACACAAGGAGTTCCATATGCAAGACTTTTCTGACATAGTAAACTTGCTTGGTAGCGTACCTGGTACAGCATTGGATTTTAGATGTGGAGCATTTAAACACAAGTTATGACACTCGATAAACAGCTCAAAGTGGCTAGCATTGATTCCTTCAGCAAATGCCCTTTTATTTCCAGATTTATTTTGTTATTCTTATTGTTTAGATTTAGGGTAGGGTTTAGTGTTGGTGGTACATAATTTTTAAGCCTTACAGAAAGTTTTAGCGCCACTCAGCAGACATTTCATTTTCTAACTTCTGCGATACATGCAACAACCAGTGTTGTAATGTATTGCCACATTCACAATAATCTGTTTTGAACAAAACCGAATGTACTGTTAGTGCCACTTACTCTACATTTCACTTTGAAAGTGTGGCTTAAAAGCAATGTCATTTTATTGCCACAAGCATGTTTTTCCAATAAGCCTGGGTTGGTTTTTGCCTTAAGCATGTTAACTAAAAATGTGATTCTGTGAAACTTTTTTTTTTTCTAGTATTGAATGAATATATTTACATTGACATTCATGTTCACTCACTATACTGATTTTTTTTTTTTTCCTGTTTTGGAGAAGAGCTATTATCTCGAGCAGGTTCATAACTTATTGCACATAGATAATCTGTATTGCAGTCTTTGACTCGAACTCTGACCCTCTCATTTATCCTTTACATCCCCACATGTCAGATACCTGTTGGTGCACATACCGATGAGGTGAAGGATGAACTCACTGTTGACACTCATTTCCATATTGAGTAGATCTTGATCCCTCCCCTGACGATTAATTCCACTGGGATTAATTAGACACACAGTGCTGAACCCTCATTAACACGCTCCTGTGATGTGATCTGCTACAAATGTGCCGTCTGCGCCCGGGTGTGTATGTGTGTGTTCAGAGGTTTGGGAGATCCTTCACACCTAAATTATGCAAAAGGGTGAAACAGCTCCAAGTTGATTTGTTCATTTTCTGAAGAAAATATGAGTGGTGCAGAAGTCACACCACAATGATAGGGTGTTGTGGATGATTGCTATGCAGTGCTAAGAGTGTTTTAGCATGTTTCTCTGCTGTTGCTTGGTGCTTAGTGGCTTAAATCAAAAGAGACAATTTTCTGATATGGCTTTCAAAGTCATTTTGTCATTTTATCATCTGACAAGCTGAAATTGTAAAGTCTAAGGTATAGTTTGTTTTTTACATATACACTAGGGTATCCATACAGCTTACAACTTAAATTTCCTCAACAGTAGCCGTACACTGTATGAGCACAGCCAGATTTGTCCACAAGGTGGCCCAGCCTGTTGTACCACAGTCAAAAAAGAAATTCATAAGAATTTCTAAAAATAAGGTGGAAGTATACTTTAAGGCATATGTTAAGCATCTGATTAAGGCTTAAAGGAACACGCCACTATTTTTGAAAATAGGCTCATTTTCCAACTCCCCTAGAGTTAAACAGTTGAGTTTTACCTTTTTCGAATCCATTTAGCCGATCTCCAGGTCTGGCGGTAGCACTTTTAGCATAGCTTAGCATAGATCATTGAATCTGATTAGCCAGTTAGCATCTCGCTCAAAGAGTTATTTTTCCTATTTAAAACTTGATATTGAAATGAAATATTACGCAGTGGCTGAAAATAGTCTCCCTGTGCAAGCAGGTGGTCTCGTTGGTTATGCTGACGAAAGTTAGCCTATTTTCAGGCGCTGTGTAATATCATTGCACCTGCACCCATGGTACGGCAGCAAAGTTCGTTAATACATGATGTAACTACAGAAGAGTCAAGTTTCAAATAGGAAAAATATTGAAGAGAAGAATTACTGTCTATGCAGGGTCAGAAAGCTCGGATTTCCTCCGAAAATTCCTCCGAAAATGCAAGTACGTCAAACGCTGTTTACAAACAAAAAGGTACAACGATGTTGGATGATTCTGAAGTTGTAGGAGAAAACATTTTTTAAGCTGAAGTACACAGAAGATGAACTTGTGGTGATTCAAAGACATGATTTGTAATAGTGATGAGAAGTTCGGATCATTTTACCGACTCGGACCTTTGAGTCTCGTTCAGCAAAATGAACGAAATCTTTTTCATTCATTTTAGCAAAATCAGCATCACGTGACAGCCCCGTAAGATGAACGAACGACTCGAAAAACCCGAAGACTCGAAACAGGTGATCTAATTCCAGTACAGAACCTAATAGGATGTTGCGCATGCGCGACTGAACGAATCACTCCCCGAGACGACTCGTTCTTCCCGAGTCACATTAAAGATTCGTTCAAAATGAACAAATCGTTCAAGAACGACCATTAGCCTTTTTCACAAAAATCGGAAGTGACGTCAGCGCAGGGTAAAGTCAGTTCCGCTACAGGTCTGTGCCTATTATATTAATATGCTCTTGTCTCAAATAATGCCTTTTACCTTTTCTTTTTTGTCTGCTTTCCAAGTTGTTATATAATCAACAAAGAAACAACATTTTACTTGTTTGTAATTTATATGGGCACTCAGACCGGTACTCGTCAATATAATATATGCGCAACATAGCGCCAGCTATAGTTTCTGTTCTCCATCTCCGGTATATTTAAGCGTATTTTCTCAATTTACTCAGTCATTTCCCTCGAATCACTACATCATGGTAAATTATGACAGCGTTTATATCCAAATGCACATTTCCCCAAGAATAAATTAAACAATTCTGAGTCCAGATGATGCATAAACTCAATACAACAACGTAATCCAGATCCAAAAGGTATAAAGCCATTAATCGGAGTCATGTCTTATTTAGTATTATATTATTTTATTATGTATATCCCTGGGCACATTATGCAACGTACATTTACACCCTAAAGTTAATAATGCAAAGGAGAGCAAGTAGAAAATACAATATTACTTTCATAATAATAATAATAACAATATTAATCGCGAAAAAAAATGATGTGAAGAGTCATAATGCACAGCCAGCACCAAATAGACAGTACGGCAAAACTTAAAACTGTACTGTATTATAAGTGCTAACATTCATAATTAAATAAACATAGTATTTGTGATGACCAGACGCTGACACAAAGTTTTTGAATAAATATTTGCTATTTTTAGAGTAAAACACCGGTATATATCATAGTATCATAGTATCTATTTTGAAAAATAGACTTTGATTCCCGAACTTACTCTTGTTCAGTACGGCCGCTGCTGTCACCGGAAAAACGTTTACCCTGCAAGCGCCAATCCGGAAGCCAGAAACACGGAAGTGTGAAAAAGGCTAATTGGACGTGCATCCCAGAGCCTGTGCTACACAAGCTTTTGTGCTTAAAAAGTATACAAATGTTTATTTTTCGAAAACAATGACCAATCGATTCGCTACATAAGACCCTTCTTCCTCTGCTGGGATCATTTAGAGCCTTTGAAGCTGCATTTAAACTACATTTTGGAAGTTCAAAATCGGGGCACCAATGAAGTCCACTATATGCAGAAAAATCCTGAAATGCTTTCCTCAAAAAACAATTTCTTTACGACTGAAGAAAGAAAGACATGAACATCTTGGATGACAAGGGGGTGAGTACATTATTTGTAAATTGTTGTTCTGGAAGTGGACTTCTCCTTTAAGCAAACAACAAAAAAGAAAAAACTTCACTGTGAGTATATCGGGACATTTCACAGTATTTATTCAAACCCCTAACCCTGATACCAACAATAGTAGGTTTGAAGCTTGATTTAGTAAACACCATTAAAGGGTCAAGGTTTTCTGGTTAGCATGGCCCAACTGGCCTCTGCTGGTACATACACTTTAGAAAAGAATTTTTCTCATTGAAGGCCATTCAGGACTAACATTATTTATTGATTTATTTGAAAGTATAGATTCCCTGTGGCTCTATAATCATTATTCACATGGTACTAGGTAGCTAGTATTGTTTCCCTGAAGGAGTAAAGAGAGCAGATTTAAAACTAAATATTTCTGGAAGGTCTTGCAACGGTTCAGCAACTGCTCCTGAGAAGAATAGAAATGCTAACGGGTACCTTTCCGCTACTATTCTACACATCATTGAACACCACTAACTAAAGGTGAACATCTTGCTAATAAAAAATTCATGTATCTTTAAAGAAAACCCACTTGATAGGCCTAGTAAGAGAGAAAACGAGATGTGAGGATATGTCTGGCATGACGAGACAGACAGACAGAAAGAAAGAAAGGGTGTGGCCGAGCGGAGTTGCGGAGCTCTGTGTGTGTGTTCAATGGAGGCAGAGTGATTCTTTGATCACTATAAGCACTTATTTGTACCATATGTTCATTAATACTAATGCAACTACGCAAAAACCTGTGTAGGACGAATCATTCTGCTTGCTTAATGAGTCTGGTTGCCATAGTTACAGCATCCCATTGCAATGCAGCTCAGAGAGAGAGAGAGGAGAGAGAGGGGAAGGGGCGCTCAGAATGATTGATGGGGTGCTGGATAGCGCTAGTGTGCTGGGCAGATTGATGGTGTTTATTCTGCGGTTGGTTTTGCCAGTGGAAAGGAAGCTACACATGTGCCTCAGTGTGTTGAGAAGCACTGAACACACATCAGATAAACACACTTTCCTGCTTTGAGAGGATTTGTGTGTGCATCTCTTCTCTGATGCTCATTTCCATGTTATCATATCCACAATGTGGAAATGGCTTTGTGGCACATGTTGGGTAAACGGCAAGGTCATGTTGGCAGGGTCAAAATGCATTTTGTAAGTTGATGCTAAGATATGCTTTGTATTTATATTACAAACATAAATGCATTTTACAACTCACAACTTTTTTGCACACTTATACAATTCAACCAGAACTGAATATTCTGTCCTCATGTCATTTAAACCAGTTTCCTTTTTGGTGGAACACAATATGAGAAGTTTTTAAGAATGTTCATGCTGCTCTTTCCCATGCAATAAAAGCATATGGAGATCAGTGATTGTTAAAAAGAGAAAGTGACATAAAAACCATATATGAAGTGTTTGCTTATATTCCAGGTCTTCTGAAGCCATGTGATAGATTTAACTGAGGAACAAACCAGCACTTCTGGTCCTGGGTGGTTAAATGTCTTGAAAAGATCCATGTGAACATTCTTAACAACTTCTGTTGTGTTTCACCAAAGAAAGTCGCATGGGTTTAGAATGATGCAAATTATGACAGGATTTCTTCAACTCTTGTACAATATCAAAAATAAATAAATAGCTGTCTTTGAGAATAGAATAATTCATACTGAAGCAAGAATAAACAAATGGGAAAAGCGTGACTGAGCTCAAATCTTTTAGTTTCCAGCTATCACCTTCTCAAAGAGCTGTCATATTCCTCAGATGAAATGACTGTGCTGTGAAATCATACACACCAGTGACAGCAGAAACTGGTGCAATGAGCTTCAGTTACAAAAGAAGGTAATATTAGTGTGCATACACATTAAAGAGCTTCACAAACCAGCATCAGCCACCAAATTCATGTATTTCTTTACAAAATGTGTGAAATCAATAGGAGTGCTTTATGCAACAATATTAAAATCTCACAATACGATAATATCTCAAATTGAAGTCCACAATACAACATTTACCGCAATATTTTTGAAAAAAGACAAATGAAGACTTGGAAAAGAAAAAAAAGGGAAACTGTGTATGTTGTAAAGTATTGTTCTATCTAATGCATTTTGAGAGTTCAAAATTAAAAGCTTATTTTTAAGTATTTCATAGGTATATCATTTTTGCTTTATATTACAGTAGGGAAATTGCAATACTTCTTTCCTGATTTTTACACTTGAAAGAGATATTTTGAATTTAGACTGCAGTAACGTTACCCATGTAAACGACTATCTGTCAGCAATTCATACTGCACTTTTAAGCTTTTATTTTGACTGAAAACTCCAGCCTTAGTGAAAACAGTCTTACATAAACACGTCTCACTACAAATCTATTGAAATGCTGTAATCATCTGCCATGAAAATAAAGTATAACTGGTGGTCGTTGAGCTAATCTCACAGAACATGCAATAAACGAGTTCCCTGCATTCATTCACTGTGAACTGAACCGTTCTGAGGCGCATTTGACAGATACTGTGTCATAGCATAATGGCCCAAAACACAACTTTGAAGACCTTTTATGTTAGAATAAGTTGTTTAAATATATTTTAAAAACTAAACTTTTTCATTTCATATCGTCATGTGACCATGATGATATTGAGATATCGTTTTATCACGATACTATGATATTGATAATACCGTTACATCCCTACTATAAGTTAAAATAAGTTATTACGGTTTAAATGTTTGAGGTCTGTAAGATTTATTTGTTTATTTTTTTAAGTAGTCTCAACAAGGCTGCATGTATTTGTTCAGAAATACAATAAAAACAGTAAAGTTGCGAAATATTAATACATTTTTTTTTTTTCGGTCACTCTTTATTTTAATTCTCTTTAACTATGACTTTTGCCTTAATGCTACCTGCTTATTAGTAGTTAGGAAGGTAGTTGTTGAGTTCAGGTATTGTGTAGGATTAGAGATGTAGAATATGGTCATGCAGGATTTGTGCTTTATAAGTACTAATAAACAGCCAATATGTTGATAATAGGCATTGTAATAAGCAACTAGTTTTTAGTGAGAATTGTTCTCTATACTAAAGTGTTACCCTTTTTTCTATTTTGTTATTTTTTTATTAGATTTTATTCCTGTGATCAAAACTGATTTGCAGCTCAAGGAACAATTTGTATTTATTATCAATGTTGAAAACTTTAAATATTTTTGTGGAATCTGTAATACATTTTTTAAGTATTCTTTTATGGATGGAAAGTCCAAAAGAACAACATTTATAACAGAATATATCTGAAATATCTTTACTGTCACTTTTAATCAACTTTGTTGAATTAAAGCATTAATTTTATCATATATATATATTGTGTGTGTGTGTGTGTGTAAATATGTATATATACATACAGTGGAGATTAGAGAACAATATATAAATACTTGTTTTTTTTTTTTTTTTTCTGAAATATTGTTAATCTTCATCACTCAAAATCTGAAGGAATATCAGCTATAGGTATACCACTATTATACTAACACATTTGACAAAATATCTACGGCATTTCAACAAAAATCCTTTATTTTGTGGAAAAACACAGTGATCAGAACAGTAACTACTGTAGCACGAAAGAAGATTACAGCTAAAATCTTGGAGGGTTACAGCTGTCATAAATTAGTAGGAAGTGTAGGGGCCCTTGCTTTGAAAGACTTCAGCACATCTGCGACCACAAGACATCACTAGTTTCTCACACTGCACTGGTGTGATCTTGGTCCACTCTTCTTCCACTCTCTTCCATAGTTCTGAAACTGTAGTGGGTTTCTTAGCCGTAATTTTGTCACCAAGGATCTTCCAGAGATTTTCAGTCAGGTTTAGATCAAGACTCTGGGCCAGCCATTTCATTATTTCAGTGTTCTTAGCTTCAAGAAACTGCTTTACCTGTTTTCCATTGTGACAGGTGCATTGTTTTGCATGAAAATTGCAAGCTGTTTGGGAGATGCTTGCAGGGAAAGAACTGCATGTTGATAAAGGATGTTCTGAACATTTGCATTCACCTGCCATGTATCTGTATAAGACGCCCAACTCCTGCTGCAGAAAACATCCCCCAAACAATGACACTTCCTCCACCACCTTTCACTGACTTCTTTACACGCTTGGGCTTCACGCCGAACAAAACATTTCCCATCAGACCCAAATAAATTAAACTTGCTCTCATCACTAAAGTGAACTTTAGACTGGTTCTTCTCTCTCCACACAACATGCTCCATAGCAAAGGTGAACCTAGCCTTTTGATTCTTTCTGCTGATGAGAGGCCTGGTCATTGCAGAGTTTTAAATATGCAGAGACAGATTCTTGCACTGAATTGGCAAGCAATTCCAGCTGCAGTGCTGAACCGATTCCCCATTGAGAGTCTCCAGATTGAGATTATCCAGATGTCTTCTCATGCATTTGTCTTAAGTGGACGACCAGACTTTTTGGGGCACTTGAATGAATTAGTGTCACTGTAAACCTGCAATATTTGAGAAACCACAGATTTGGAATGATCAGTTTCTCTTGCAATGGCTGAAAAGGTCATCTCTTTGGCCTTCATCTGGAAAACCTCCTGTCGCAGGCTTTCAGTCACCTTAGAGCGGCCCGCCATCTTGCAATCTCAGTAAAAATCGGAGGAATGCTGCCACTTAAATAGTGTTTGTCATATAATTAAGGAAATTAGCACCAGGTTCCAGAATAACACCAATATCTTGGAGGTATCTGTAGAAGTTCTTTAATTTTGAGTTCTCTAATTTCTTTTTCAAATATATACTGTGCTTTATAATACAATTAATTTATGAAACATGCTTAAAAAACTGCCTTTCTACTCCTGTTAGGATAACTTCAAACAGGAACCAGCAGTGACTTTGAAATTTAAGAAATTATAGGTTGTTCTCTAATTGTAATCTCCACTGCACATATAATATCACAGTCCCCAGTCTTTATAATGGTAGCTTAATTATAAGAGGGAAATGACCAACCCCAGACCTAAACTTTTTCATCAT
Source organism: Labeo catla (assembly GCA_012976165.1). Lineage (NCBI taxonomy): Eukaryota > Metazoa > Chordata > Actinopteri > Cypriniformes > Cyprinidae > Labeo > Labeo catla. Next base: position 552,530 of record VONZ01000070.1, read on the forward strand.
GGTAAGCTTGTTTAATACTAAAGACTACAGACCATGAAAGGAAACAATTTGGCCAAACAAAGTAAATAAAGATAAGTGATTTAATTAACATTAGCTTGATTGAGGTGAAAGAGCACAAGGCATGATGGATCAAATCATTACGGTTACTGTTCCACTCCACATGTACAGCACGACTTGCAATTTCTGTAATTAGATGGATTAAAGAGAATAAAGTCTCCTAATTAGGCTTAATTAGCATGGTCTTTCAGCAACGTGGATCTCAGGAAATGCTGTCAAAGACATTGGACACGGCAAGAGACTTGGACGGCTTGTTTTGTTGCGAACTGCTTGGATGGTTTTATTTCTGAGAACATGAATCATCTGTGTATGTGTGTGTTAAATTATTTTACAGTGCTTAAAAGGAAGCACAATATTGAAATTCCTCTTCTATTTTTCTTCCTCTTCTCCAAATTGCAATTAATTCAACTCAAACTACTTAACATTTGCATGTTCACACTTAACATTAGCACTATTCAGAATCTAACTAATAGCAGAGATGCTATTGTAATAATTTAGCTTTTTTTCATCTGTTCATACATACAGCTGCCTTAAATACAGTCACAACTATTTTTTGCTATCTTGCAAGCCCTGATATTTCATTCATCAACTGAAGATCTAGTCTATCAGTGTTTTTGGCTCAGTCTTGTGAGTTGAGACATTGCGAGTTGTCAGTGTGACATTTAATCATGTCTCATTTCTTTGACAAGTCCAACAAATGATGGATCTGGAAATTGTAGTGAGATGAAACTGAGATTAGACTCGACAGAGACTCTGAGCGTTATAGTCAGGCACTGGCGTGGACGGCCCAGCCGGGTCCTGAGGAGCCACTAAGGTCCACCAATTCATTCCTGCTCTGTGATGCGTAGAAATCAATTACTGTCGTCATATGAGGGCAAACAGCTGAAGAAAAAGCCATCTATCCTTCCTTCATCTCTCTATCCTCCAGCTCACCTTTCTATCACTCCTCTCTGTATTCGATTCTAAGAATAATGGAGTCCAAACAGCTCTTTGCTGTAATGTATTCCACTCATTCTTCCTATCCTGTCATCACCCTCATGTCTTCCACACTCTTGGGATCAATTTTTTAGGAGTCACTGGATTAAGCAAAAGCCTGAGTAGTAAGTGACCTGGAATATGTGTCATTTGTTACAGTTTTTAGGGTACTTTTAAGGTATTTTTTTATATTATTTTTCTTATAGTTGAGGTCAAAGGTTTACATAGACCTTGCAGACTGTATGATTTTGAGATCCATCTTTTCACACTGAGGACAACTGAGGGATTCATATGCAACTATTACAGCAGGTCCAAACGCTCATTGATCTAGAACAGGGGTGCCCAACCCTGTTCCTGGAGATGCACCTTTCTGCAGAATTTAGTTCCAACCCTGATCAAACACACCTGTCTGTAATTATAAGTTGGTTCAGGTGTGTTTGATCAGGGTTGGAGCTGTTCGATCTCCAGGAACAGAGTTGAGCACCCCTGCTCTAGAAGGAAACACAATGCATGAAGAGCCGTGAAAACTTTTGAACAGAAAGAAGATGTGTACATTTTTCTTATGTTGCCTAAATATCTTTTTTTCCATTTAGTACTGCCCTTCAGAAGCTACAGAAAATACTTACATGTTTCCCAGAAGACAAAATAGGTTAAATTTACTCTGATCTTCAAATTCCAAAAGTTTTCTCAAAAAAGGCTCTTAATGCATCATTTTTCCTTCTGGAGCATCAGTGAGTGTTTGAACCTTCTGTAATAGTTGCATATGAGTCCCTCAGTTGTTCTCAATGTAAAAAGATGGATCTCAAAATCATACAATCATTGTTGGAAAGGGTTCAAATACACAAAAATGCTGAAAAACCAAAAAATTTGTGGGACCTGAAGGATTTTTCTGAAGAACAGCAGCAGTTTAACTGTTCAGGACAAACAAGGGACCCATTAACAACTATCACTAAACAAAAAAAACACAGCTGTGGATCATTCAGGTAACAACACAGTATTAAGAATCAAGTGTATGTAAACTTTTTAATAGGGTCATTTTTATATATTCAACTATTATTTTCTCTTGTGGACTAGATGCAAATATTTTTTATGTGAAATATCTTATTCAGGACAATACTAAATAAAAAAATAACATGTATTTTGTGTAATCCCTCATATTTTGGTAAAATAATTAACATTTTGTAGAATCTGCAAGGTGTATGTAAACTTCTGACCACAACTGTATAGTGAACAGCTCATCCACTTGTATGTTTCTTTTTCTTTCGTTAATCAAAGCGCCAACTTCTCTCTGGTGAAGTATACAGGACATCTCAAATCATTTAATCCACTTAAACCCCACCCCTTTTTTACAATTGGCTACTAGCTCGCAATCAGATCTGCCACCATCCAATCAGTGACAGATGAGCAGAAGCAAGTCCCTACTCTACTGTACAACAAAATATAAACTCTTAAAATAATGGTTAGCAGCAAAAGTGTTTTGCAATATATCATGAACACACAAGCACATTGTACCTAACAATTATTTATTTATTTTGGCGACATAAGTACATAATAGTTGAAGTTAGCTTTTTCTGTGTGTTAATTTGTAGGTATTACAGGCATGAAAATGGGTCAGGGGTGAAAAAGGTGAGAAGGGTGCTCGAGGGGTGATGTGGCCTCTGATGAGGCTGGGAGGTGGGGGGACTCCCACAAAATAAATATTACGGCCTCATTAGGGGACATGCTGTAACTTAACTTACTTATTCTTCCATCACGATTGACAGCCAAGTTTTTTGTTTGTTTGTTTTTTGGGGCAAAGAAATCAACCTAATAAGTGCTTTCTACCATTATCGAAAAACATACCATCAACCACAAATGCTATTTGCTATTGCAGACAGAGCATGCCAGAAAAAAACATGTTTGATAAAAGTTTCCCTTTGCCAATTTTACAGTAGCCAAATAAGTTGAATGGAATAATAAGCCAAGCACAGGTTCTGAAAAAACACTGTATTGACATTTGTCTAAAGACATATGAAATAGAGCTGCATCGTTCTGCCCTAACACACTCATACTGCAAAAATAATGTTTGTATTAGTGTTAACGATACTTTAGCATTAAATATAACTTACTCTCTTAAGGGTACGTTCACATGAAGCGTCTAAAAACGCGTGGAAAACGTGAGGCGCGTCACTTCCTCCACCAATTTCAGAGCGCATGGGCGCTCGCGCTTCTGTAGCGTCTGCTGTTACTAGGCAACCATGAAGGCGCTGTCAGTTACAAAAACATTTCTGCTTTGGATTTTAAACTGCGCGGCTCCATTGAAAATAAATAGCTTGCGCGCGCAAAACGTGCTGCATGTGAACGGCGACTAAGCCTTTGGTGACACATACACACCACGAAATTAAATTGTGGATCTCTCCCCTGTCGTCTTCTCCCACGCGGATTGTCCCGCAGGAAGAAATGGCGCCCTGGATGTCAGTGGATGGCGCGCACGGTCTACGAACGCGGGACGCTCAGCTTTCACGATTTGAAATGGCTCAAATCCACTTTATATTAAGTTTTAATTAATCAATAAATACCATCCAAGACCCCTCCCCCCACCCCCTCAAAAAGAATTTCTCATCGGATCTACACGATTCACGTGGGTCACCTGTTTTGGCTTCAAAACGGCGTATTTCGCCGAAAGGTGAGGGATTTTCATGCCTGGTATTAGTAATATGCACAAGTATGCAAGTAAATCGGGTTAATTTTTAATTTATGTGGACTTTAAAATTGCTCACTTACCACCACCACCTTTTTCCCCCCTATTTTGCTCATGTAAATTTGTAGTCTGCATTGAATGTGAAGAGACAGAAAAGCTCTATTCAGATGGGACTAGTTTCCCCAATGAAGGTCAGGTAAATTTGTCTTTCACAAATTACATTTGTGATTTCAATCACATCTGAATTGAACATGACTGTTTTTCTCACGGAATCTCTGAAAAAAAATTCAGAGCAAATTACCTACTGCTTTTCTTAACTCAGTTGACCTCTGAGAAGAATGCGTGTTATTATGGTGTTGTATTTTTCACAACGCTCTTCCTCATTTATTTTGACCTTTGCTGAATGGCATAACTAAAGCTAATTTTCTCACCTCCCTGTCAGGTGCAGGTCCATTATGGATTTAGACCTTTCTGCCAATTTTCTGGGAAAAATAGCTGCCGGTTTGAGTACTGCAGACAACATATTGCTCAGAACAGCCACAATAATAGCAGCATCAGATATGATGATTCATTGCTTTATATATATTCCCTCTCTATATACACATTTTCAAAATGAATCAGCTTATGAATAAATACATACATAATTATCATTTCTACATCAGTGCCCTTTATAAAAACAGTTTTCCATGTGAAGATTTAGACACACTCTCGTTCTCTGTATAACCCTGTTATATGAAAACAAAGCTTAGTTGTAAGTAAATACCACATTGGAGATTTGTTCTCCTCTGGTATCAATCAATAATCTGTATGTTTAAATAATTATGATGTTGGTAATTACACAGTTGCACCCTTTATCTCTCTCTCTCTCTCTCTGTGCAGCTTGTTGGACTGTTCTGCTAATTGGCTTCATTAGTATTGGTGGTCTCTCATCGACAAGACTTTCTATTAATGATACATGCAAGCTGCCACCTAGCCCATAAACTGTATATACATTTTCCATTTAAAAGTACTCCACAACACAGTTGTTTATAAAAATGCTAAAGAATCGCAATCAGAAAAGCACATCATATACAGTATCAATAGCTTTCCTCAAAGTCACCCCTATGTCTTTGTTATGCATTTTTTATTGGCCAAGTGAAATATTTAACAGCCCAAAACAGTTGTAAATCAAAGCCACAGAGAAATTTTTGCTACTTCTATGAAGTTGATTGAAAATGAAATGTTTTGATTAGCTTGGATATTACTTGTAGGAAGCTGGGCTTATAAAGCTCATTAAATCTCATTAAAATTAGACAGGCAAACAAACAAGCAGTCTACTGCAAACACAGACAGAGAGGAAGAAACCTGTAGGGACGTGATTTTATGAGAGAGACGAGACTACACATTTCAGACTGTTTATGGCCATTACTTGCAATGGAACTGGGGGACCTTGCTAAAAGATACTAAAGTAAATATGTATATACTGTAATAATAATAACAATAATCATGTTGACCAAAATGTTTACATGCTTTATTGCTAAGTTTAACGCAGCACAAGTATACATAGCGTAGCACTTAAATAGATAGTTCACCCAAAAAATCAAAATTACCCCATGATTTACTCTTTCAAACTTTTTCATGGCAGTGAATGGTAGTCAGGATATTGAACCGCTGTGAAGTCCACCCATCCAATTTTTATTTTTGGGGAACTGTCATTTTAAAAGTAATTGACATGAATTTATAGGTTTACTGTAGAAAAGCCAAAATGTGTTTAAAAGTGTGACTGACCGAATCGACTGGCTCGGTTTGCCCCCTCAAGCTCAAATGTCAAGCTATGCCCATGAGCCTGTTTACATCAAGACAAATATTCAGTGAAGAAATTTGTGTTATATTCAGCCTGTCTGCCATATATTTTGCAGTTTTCGTGACCAACATTTGTGTTGATGTGAACAGACCTTATAATAGATTCTTTTTTTCTTGAGTCTTTGCCCACCACAGAACTTGTCGCTGTGATGCTAAATTATTGTGGTTAATTTGACATTATCACAACATGCTCTTTTTTAAAATACCACTTAAGTGTGTTAAGAAAGCAAGTAGGTTGTTTAAAATATACTTTTAAGATCTGAAGTACACAACAGGTGCACATTCACTACATGCATTCAATACAATTAACTACACTTGTGGTCAAGGATAGGTGGTTTATTTAGATCAGGGCTATTTAATTGACAGCCTGCAGGCCCACTGCGGCCTGCCAGTCATCTCCATTGGTTATGCACTTGTGACCCTGGACCACAAAACCTAAGTAGCATGGGTAAAATTGTAGCAATAGCCAAAAATCATTAGGTAAAGATCACGGTCCATGAAGATATTTTGTAAATTTCCTACTGTAAATATATCAAAACTTAATTTTGGTCACACTTTATTTTAAGGTCCAATTATCGCTACTAACAAACCATTAACTATGACTTTCTCCTCAATAAACTCGTAATTTCCTGCTTATTAATAGTTAATAAGGTAGTTGTTAAGTTTAGGTATTGAGTAGGAACAGGGGCGCAGAATACGGTCATGCAAAATATGTGCTTTAGAAGTACTAATAAACAGCCAATATGTTAATAATAGGCATGCTAATAAGGAACTAGTTAACAGTGAGAATGTGTCCCTATACTAAAGTGTTACCTTAATTTTTGATTTGTATTATGCATTGATAAGAACTCAGATTCCAGATTTTCTAATTGTTGTATCTGGACCAAATATTGTCCTATCATAACAATACCTACCATACATCAATGGAAAGCTTATTTTCAGCATTTATTCAGCTATTTATTCAAATACCAATTTCAAAAAAAATTGACCCTTATGGTTTTATGGTCCAGGATCACAATTAATTTGTCACAAGGTGGCAACACTGGCCTAGACCTGTTGTTTCACAGCCAAAAAAAAAATATAGATATATATAGATATATATATATTATGACCCGTCTATTATATATATATATATATATATATATATATATAGACACAATAACAATAGACGCCAGCGTTGACAAGCACTTGCATGAGGGGTATGAAGAGATATACACAACTCTAGTTTAAAAGAGTATAAAGACATTGTTATCAATCATAACTTCTGGAGAGAAATACCGCAGACCCTTGACAAAGATAATTCTTAAATAAAAAAAACTGAAGTACAGTAGATTACAGTATCTCAGAGCAGGTGCGTTTCTTCCCAGACATCATTATTAAACAGCACTGAAACCTTAAAGTGCCCCTATTATGCCATTTTAAAGGTTGCTAATATTGTTTTAATAGTCCCAAAACAGGTTTACATGTATGCAAGGTCAAAAAACACTTCAGTTTTCTCCAAAAATAGATTTAATTTTACCCCATTTCTAAATGATTCGTAAACGACTCGTGCGAAGCAGTTCGAAGAATCAGTCTCTCTAAACCCCTCCTTTCCGTGAGCCCTCACTGCTGTGATTGGTCAGATGGGGCAGTCCTTTATGATTGGTCTACCGCGTACAGCGTGTCGGAAAACAAAACGCCCATTGCCATAACTGACTGACAGCCCTGGAGACTTGTCAATACATAGAAAAGATGGCATCGATTTTACCATAACAATTCCAGCCAGAGTCTGACAATGAAACGGCTGAAGTGGCTGATCGACAAGTTAGCACGGTCTACTGTGGAAAGTGCTAGAAATTTGCTTTTATAACCGAACCGGGCACACCTCTATGTTGTAAACTTCAGCAATGTATAATGTATTAAGCGGCTTTCACACCGAGCGCGGAAAGCGCTGCGCTGGTCGCTGGGTTCAGTGCAGCCCTTCAGAGCGCAGCGGCAAAAGCTCGTTTGAACAACTCATTTGAACTTTGCTCCGCTGCGCGTGCGCTTTAGTCGAGGCAGAAACAAGCCGTCCTCGCAGGGCGGAACCAATTAAAATGAATGGGTTTCATAGCACAGCGCTTTCCTCATTCGGTGTGAAAGCCGCTTCGTGCGCCATCCTTTATCATTACTCCAACTAATGAGACAGACAGACAGTCAAGCTGCATCAATCACAAATTGTCAGACTACAGTGGGTCCACAGCTGAACAACAGAACTACAGAAGCGTGATTTAGCTGGTTAGCATGACATGTGCAGGGCTGTTACACAACATTACATACACAACTACGTATTTTGAACGATCGCTAGAAAATACAATCTTTGTAGATTCATCATCTTTTGGAAGTGAATATAAAACGGTTTTACTCACAGCGTATGATACAGCGTCTTCCATATAATGTAAGTGTAAATTTCCATGTGACGTAAACCACACGGAAATATATGGGCGGGCAAGTTGTTCGCGACGTAGAACGTGGGTGGACATTATGCAAATCTGTTACTTCGTGACGTGTGGCCGTAACAGAAAAAGATTTGAAATCCTGACAACTCGTTTAGGCAAATGTGAGTCGACTCCTTTTTTTGATAGACAATAACTTCATTTATCGTGCACTGTAGCCTTCACAACTTTGCAGATAGTTTATGTTCACATACAGCTACATGACACACTGCATGAAAGATCATATTTGAAAACGCATAATAGGGGCACTTTAACTTTAGTTATAATTACATTTAACCATGATAGTGAGGAACCATGCATGGTTTTACCTGTTATTATAAAGTCAGGCACACAGTTATAGATAGATTGCTGTTATCAGTTCATATATATAATATATATAAAATGAACATGTATAATATCAGTTCATTTTACTGCTGAATATGCATTTAAGTTTAAATTTCTAATTTTATAGGCTCCCTGGAAAGAGATCAGGATGGCACGCTTGGCCCCATCAAATTTTCGATAATCCAGCCCTCAAATGAAGCTAACGGAATAGCCCCAATTTAGCTCTCTATGTATTATAGCAGTAAGCAAAGATAGAAAAAAAGTGGAGAAGTGGAAAATGTGTTGTTGTGTGTATCAGACCATTCAGAGCAAGTTTGTACCCTTCAGTGAGTAGGATTATAGGCAGATAGGGAACAGATTTGCTTTTGATTCTTACCTGGAACATGACCCTGTACTGCTCCTCGGGCTTCTGCACCACGCACATGTTACACCCCATCCTGACGTTCGAACCCGCACACCTTCAGGCCACGAATGTGCTCAGATCACCTACTCGGAGCAACCGCTGTGCTACTTCAGCCAAGCAGCATGTCCCAGATCCCCACAGACAGTTCGGTTATCTTTCAAAGTCCAATCAGTTCAACAAACGTACTTGGATCCGCGGTAGGAGAACGGTTGAGTTCAAAGCATTTCTGATTCAGACACACACGCACAAGTCTTTATCATGGCTTTAAAAAGCAGTCCATTTCATCCCACCTAACTAAAAAAACTCTTCTGTACTAGAAACCCAAACTGTCATATCTCAAGTCTATCGTAGAGCGTGAAAACAAATGAATCCCAGTATGTAAAAAAGTCCATTTGTGCTTGAAGTGAAACGTTGTAGTACAGCACTTCTTCTGTTCCTGTCCCCATTGATGTGCTTAATTCAGGGAATTCAGCATGAAATTACGCTTCTGCGCTCGCTCTCACGCTTTTATCAAGGCCACTTCCACCAGCGCTTTTCTGGGACTACATCCAAATTACTCCTAAATCAGTAAATGCTGCATGTACGTGGTTGCGTGACATTCAATGTTTTATTCCAAAGTGATGGAAGGATAATTGGAAAGATTGAATGTTTGGTCAAGAGAGACCTTCGGGGAAGAGCGTTCCAAGAACGAAAATTACTTTTGCCTCACAGTCTTTGGCAAAATCTCTGGCTTTGTTTTAGGTTTTGGCTTCCCAAGATGTGACAGTTTAATTCCAAATTTGTATCTGCCAAAGTTTAGGATGGAAAACTGAAAAACAACAACTGGTCAAAACAATGTTTTCTATATACTGCAGAAGCCCTCATGAACCTCACTGAACTGTAGCTACTGATTTTTATCCTCCTCACACTGAAACCGAAAATCCATGATTCTCTCCCAGTGGATATCGAAGAAGAGTTTGGCTGCTTAACGCCTTCACGTATCCATACAGAATGAGTTCAAGTGGCTCACTTTGGCTTTGTGCTTTCCCACCTGTTCCGCTTTCACTACGGCAGCTTTTCTTCTTTGAACTTCTGCTTGAGTTTCTACATTCGCGTAGGTGTTTCTTGTCAGTCTCTCATCTCTCAAAGAGTCTGAACTGTGTAGTGCGCATGCCGTTGAGTTGGATAAAAATGCATGTTGCACGATGGATGAATTGTTAAAAACTGGTTGCACATAAAAGCGTAAGGTGAGGGAGTCAGTGTGCTTGAGGAAAATTCAGTCCCACGCACTCCTACATACACGTTAAACGCTTCTGCGTTGGTGCGAACAACAGCAAACATCCTTCACTCGGCTGGTTAACCATCTGGATTGACATTTAACACTCGCTCGGGATACCAAACACCACCACAAACATCAAGATCCGACTAAGCAAGATGCACTTTCGTTTCCAAAAAGTATGATGTATTTGTATTTAATTTGTAATGAAGCTCTGCACATTAAATCCAATTCCTCAACAGCAAATATCTAGCAATATTTAGCTCAACGAAGGAAAATTCAAGCCGTTAATAGTGATCATTGGCGCTCTGTCACACAGAAATCAATATCTTTCTTAATAAGATACCAGTTGGATGCCTTTGGTGCTCAGTGGGCTGTGAAATGTAATTATCAGACATTCGGTTTAACAAATGCTTTGTGGTTTTGCTAGCACACTTTGCTGCAGAGGTGGGACGTTAGAAAGCTGAGCTGTCCAAAGGTGTGTATAAATCTTCATCCAATCGCAGGCTCAAATCTGAGGCAGCAGTCTTTAGAAAATAACAGTTTGTAGCTAGTTTAGCGACTTTCTCATCACTTCTCACTTAGTTTCTGAGGAAACTCTATCACGAAACTTTCATAAAATTGTTGTAACAGCATTTCTACTTAAGCACTGCTCATTGTTAAACTACTTTTTGTCTTACCAGAACTATTTATCCACATTTTGGCTTTTGACATGAACACGCTTCAAGACGGCGGAAAGCTTTAACCTCATTAAACTGTCAAAGGGCTCTTGTTGTTTTCACGCACCCTGCTGTTTGAGATTGCAGGCTAGTCATTCATGCTGCAGTAACGTGCCAGACAGACTGAGCGCGCTCTGAGACGCTAACAGGCGTCGCCCTCGTACACCCACATGCACAGACGGGTCAAATGTTACCACACACGCTCATGCAAACACAGAAGACTGGCGTATTTCACCTGAAATAACCTCAGAGAGTTGTTGTGAAGACTTAACGCTAAACAGTCTCAAAAGTATTCCTCAACTAGACGGCATCCAACATCAACACACCCTTTGGTCGCCACAAGTGTGACAAAGCCCTGGAAGAGCGTCGGACTCTCAAGGAAAGAAAGTCAGGTGTGAGGGAGAGGCGTGTCATCCTTCTTTCTCTCTCTTCTTCCTCCCAAGAGTGCTGCGTCCTTTTGTTTGGCCAGGATTTGAGTAATCCATACTGGCTTGTTTGTTATCCCGAAAAATCCTTAAGCAGTGTTTATGGAAAAAGCCACCATGCTGGATCAGTTCTTCCAGCTTTGGGCTGAAATTCTGGTCCTGTTTAGAGCAGCATCCCTTTGATGGAGGAGAGGAGGATGGGAGAGGGGCGAGCAGGCAGGTGAGGGGAGGTTGCTGCTGTCTCGTCCCCTCGTGTGAGCCGCTGAATAAACTCCCCCACTGCAGCGCAGAGAGAGAGAGAGAGAGAGACAGCACACAAAGACATTAACGCCCTGTGAAGCCACACACACACACACACACACACACACACACACACACTAGAGCTCACGCTGACTGGAGGAATAGTTTAGGATGCAACAGAAATCTACATCCTCCAGCCCTTCTCGCACACACAAACGCACTTTCTCTCCCCTCTGCTTTAGATTTTGTCTCTAGGCATCTCTGTCTTTCTCTGTTTTTAAAAGCAAGATATTAATGTCCAGTTTTAATAGAACTGAATTCAGATTGCTTAATTGGCATGACAAAAGTACATTTTAAAACATCACTTCTTTTTCTTTTTTTCTTCTTCATCCACAGGTTTTGGATTTTAAAGAGCAGGTCTTACGGTTTTTTAAAGTGTCCTAATATTGTATTGAAGTCCCCAACAACAGGTTTAAATGCATCTAAGATCAGAAAACATTGTAATTTTTTTCAGAGTATACTTTTATACATAGAGTCATTTGTTAGTGATTTCGAAATGATTCGTTCAAATCTGTTTTGAGTGTAATGTTTGTAAACCCCTGCTATCCACAGGTCTACTTTTCTCTGATTGGTCAGCTGGCTAAGTCTGTTGTGATTGGTACAGAGAGGAGTACTTAAGCAAGTTGAGCGCTACCATCTGTGTTGCCAAGTCCGCAGTTGTTTTTGATGTTGCAGGTGAAGCGACCCCAATTACGTCATATTTAGCCCCAGGCATGCGAATTTACCAGGGGAACCTCGACAAAAAAAAAAGGGGTATTTTTTTTTTTTTCACAATTTTTAACCAGGGATCCCCCTTGAAACACGATTTTTGAGTAGCAATTGGGTGGGTTTTGTTGTGAAAACCTGGCATCCCTAGCATGCACCTTTACATAAAAGAATAATGTAGTGCTCCAATCCATTCTTAAAATAATGACATTATAACATTTTGACATTCACACTGAGTTTGTAGTTTTAACGTATAGGCTATATGTTTGCTTAAATGTATTTTCCAGATCCTGAGGTAAATTACCTATTATTGATTTCAGTATGACTATAAATGTCAGTATGCAGTATGATATTCAAAATCACATTAGACACTTTTAATATTGAATAAAGCACGTAATCAGTACCTGAGATTATAATCAACATAGTTTGTATACAGAAATAGAATCTGTTTCTAAAATAGAAATTTTGTGTCGTCATTGCGGCTAGTTAGGACAAAAACTCCAATTAACATGGAAAAGATACCTTTTATCACCTGTCGTGTAGTTATAACATGGTGTTAACCATCAATTTGCAAAAACTCAAAATATTTACGAATTGCCATGAGATAGTGTTGGTTTTTGTATGACTCAAATTAGGGCTGGACGATTAATCAAAACCAAAATTCATAACCTCTGACATAATTTTCCTATGCTGGTTATTTCGGTTTTGTAATCCTGTTAATACTGTCCCATTAAAGGGGTCATCGGATGCTAAGTTCACTTTTACATGTTGTTTGAACGTGTGTTTTTTATGAATCTTTGCGATCGTCTTTCCTAATAATGTGCTAGTTAGCAAGTTTAGCGGCTAAAGTAAACAGGATCGTCTCTCCACAGAGAGAAGAGAGGGGCGGGGCGAGCAGAGCTCATTTGCATTTAAAGCAGCCTCGACCAGAATGAGATGATTTTTGCAGAGCTCATTTTGGCAAGGTAAAAAGGGTGTTGCTTTACACAACCATTGAGAATTTTTAACCAAAGTCTATTATAGACTTTTCATTAAGACCCTAAAGAATCATATCAACTTGTGGAAAATGGGCATCCGATGACCCCTTTAAAAACATACTGCTTGTGAAGTCACCACTATACGGGCATGTATGACCGTTCCGTTCACATCTTTTGCAGAATCTTTTAAGCACGTTTAAGACGCCACTTAACAGAATTTAAACTTTTACATGCAGATTTACGAATTATGGAATTAGAATATTTTTTTGTGTTCAGGATTTTTTGGGCGGGGCTAAAATCATGACTCAATGAGCATGGCCCCTCCCCTAAAACTATATAAACTAGAGTGCATTAGCACTGGAGTGCATAGCAGAGTTACTACCGTTAGTTACTACAGCCTACAGTTTGCTAGCTAGCTATGTCTTCGTCATGTAAATGCATATTACCTGGTTGTGATAATTTACAAAACAGCTTGGTCTCCTTATTTAAATCTATTTCTGTCATGACAACTCTCTGAAGGATTGGCATGTTAATGGACATGACAATGTAAATGTATTTGGTCTTGGCAGAATAGATCTGCTACGCTGCTGCTGCTGCAGCAGAGCAAGTACCGAGACTTGCTACTGCCAATACATCTACAACATGTTGCCGTGAGCATGTAGGATATATTGCTGCTGCACATATAACATATGAATAACCCCCATAGCATACATGAATTACCTCGTAGCAGATCAATACAGGTGGAGCTGGGGAAGGTGGAGGGTTTGTAAAGCATGCTGCAAAACTGCTTATAGCTAGCACTAGTCATATATTTGAATGTTGAGCAGTGAGCTCATTGGCTACTGATACAGGAGAGAACCAATCAGCTGTGTCATTATGATGTCATTATGTCAGATTGAGTTAGACCTATCAGGATTGTGCCATCTAGAGTTTAATGCCATAACTCTGTATTTGTATTTGACAGTTGAAAGAGGCGGCAGCTTTCCTAAAAGTGGGCGTGGTTTCAGCACAGACAGCGAACGCCCCCAGCGCTTGAGAGAATACAGACAATATATAATTTTAGTTTAAATTCAAGCTACTCACCTCCACATTCTTCCTTAAATGCCTGTGTGTGTGTGAGTGTGTGTGTCTCTTTCGCTCTGATCCCTTCTGCTGCATAATGCATTTTTAAAACTTCTGGGTACTAATGGATGGATGTGATATTCATAAGGTCATGCATTCATTTCTATTGTGCATGATTCAGGTTTGAGATATTTTGAAAATATGAATCATTTATCCTTGGTGTGGATCAAAGCATCAAAGATCCACACCTAATGTCTGGGGCTGTGCTCAGATGTGCTGGTGTCATCATGTAATTCACAGGGACTATTTATTTTATGCTGATGGAAACAAAGAGCAGCTGAAAGAAAGCAGAAGGAAGATGAGAGAACGAGTGGACGAGGATGAGACGCAGAAGAGAAACTAGGTAACAGGTGTGAGACCGTGATGAAAGCTGAGAAACAGCCAAGAGCTGTAATGTAATTAGTGTGTGTGTGTGTTTGTGTGTGTGTGAAGGGAGGGCATCACAGAGGGTTTTGGCAAGACAGGGAAACTTGAACTGCTTGTTTATGGACATAACATTCCTGAGACACTGGACAAAAAAAAAAATACCACATATTTGCATACCACTAGTTCAAGATAATTAGTTTCCACTCAAATTAATTAAGCACTACAATGCAACATAAATAAATACTTTTATGTCCTCTTTGTATTTTTAAATATTGACATTACATTGTCACCAATTTGTCCTCAGATACTTCATAGACATTAATATATATAATACAGTTGACGATATATAACTCACAATTTGGAGAAAATTCAGAGAAATATGATAGATCACACACGTAATCCTAATGTGGTGTTGGGTTGTAACAGGATTAGAGCTGGGCAGAATGTGTGCGAGCGCTAATATTCTTCAATCTGTCCTGAGGGAACCACAGCTAGACACACAGACCAAATATAACAGCACATGAAATTGATGAATTTAACCTCTTTTTGGGAGATATCATGACAATACATACACTACCAATCAAACGTTTTGGAACAATAAGATTTTTAATGTTTTTAATGAAGTCTCTTCTGCATGTATTTGATCCAAAGTACAGCAAAATCTTCATATTTTTTCCTATTTAAAGCAACTGTTTTGTATTTGAATATATTTTAAAATGTAATTTATTTCTGTGATCAAATCTCAATTTTTAGCATCATTACTCCAGTCATCAGTGTCACATGATCCTTCAGAAATAATCATAATATTCTAATTTGCTGTTCAAGAAACATTTATTATTGTTGTTATTATTATTATTATAATATATAGAACAGTCAAGTACATTTTTTAAGGATTCTCTGATAAATAGAATGATCCAAAGATCAACATTTACCTGAAATACAAAGCTTTTATACACTATAACATTTAAAAGCTTGGAGTCAGTATAATTTTTTGTTTTTATTTTTTTTTTTTTGGGAGAAATTATAAAAAATAATACTTTCATTTAGCAATGATGCTTTAAATTGATCAAAAGT
Organism: Labeo catla; assembly: GCA_012976165.1. NCBI lineage: Eukaryota > Metazoa > Chordata > Actinopteri > Cypriniformes > Cyprinidae > Labeo > Labeo catla. The sequence continues at coordinate 568,228 of VONZ01000070.1, forward strand.
GATGATAAAGACATTTATAATGTTACAAAAGATTTCTATTTCAGATATATTCATCAAAGAAACCTGAAAACCTACTGTTTTCAACATAATAATAATAAATGTTTTTGAGCAGCAAATCAAAATATTACATTAATTTCTGAAGGATCATGTGACTGGAGTAATGATGCTAAAAATCCAGTGCTGAAATCACAAGAATAAATTACATTTTAAAATATATTCACATAGAAAACATATTTGAAAACCTTACTGTCTTGCTGTATTTTGGATCAAATAAATGCAGGCTTGGTGAGCAGAAGAGACTTCTTTAAAAACATTGAAAATCTTACTGGTAGTGGATGTCTATCTACATATATGGGCCAATCTGCTGTGAATTAAAAATAAAGGTTCTTTATTGGCATTGATAGTTCCATAAAGAACCTATAACATCCATGATAGCCTCTACTTAATATATAAGGACAACCAAAACACAGTGGTTTTAGTAATTTCACAAATTTGTGCGAACAAGGATCATTTTGACAATGTCGTATTTATGTGAAACCTTTATATTTAGTACATTGTTGTCATGTAAGCGTAGTCTTAAATATGCAGCCCTGACCTGTGTCCAAGCTGTGTCTGGTATAAATAGCTGTAATTCACATGGTAACCCTTCCTCCAGCAACAATTCATTCCATTTAAAATGTCTTCATTGATAATCAACATCAGTCAGTCACAACTGCAGTAAAACATTTCTACAAAGGATAAACTACATGCTATATTGGATGAAATTCTTTCAGCAGGGCTGTCTGAGACAGAACTGATCCTATGTGTAGTTTTAGATGCTCCATAATTCATGAGAGACTAGAGGTCTTGTCCATTTAGTCTTTGTGAGCTGTCAGTCAGCTGCTAATGAGGAGTAATGGCAACCCAGTGCTTAGAGTATCTTAAGTAAGTAGGCCACGCCCACTCCTCTCTGCAGCCAATCATTAGTCAGCAGAATAATCGTATCTCACAGCTGCGCAGCTGTATGACTCATTACTATGATATTTATCAACACAGAGACACATTGGCAAATGTGAACTGAAATATCAAGTCTACATATTTCTCACAGCCAGACAGAAATGCAGTTTGTAGTTTGATGATAAATGTTTTGGCTGTAAATTCTAATAAAACTTGGGTAATAATCTTGAAGACATATTTTTTTTATGATATTTGATTATATTTTATGTTTCAACTCTCTTTCTGAATTTTACAGTTAAACAGCTGTGCTTTTAAAGAAATAGTTCACCCAAAAATAAAAATTATCTGAAAATGTACTCACTCAGGCCATCCAAGATATAGATGAGTTTTCTTCATCAAATTTGGAGAAATTGCTCACTTGCTCACTTGGATCCTCTGCAGTGAATGGGTGCCGTCAGAATGAGAGTCTAAACAGCTGATAAAAACATCACAAAAATCCACAAGTAATCCACACCACTTCAGTCCAACAATTAACATCATATGAAGCAAAAAGCTGTGTGTTTGCATGTGCAACTGAAAAGTACTACATGCGAATATGAAAAAACATTTAGGAGCACCAGTGCGACTAACCCGATCATCATATTTGTGTTTGCGCTGAGGGCTTCAAAGGTTTCTACTGTACGTGTTTTTGCAACATTCAGTAATGTATCACAGACATATCTCATAAATGCTTTCATAAACGAAGTATAGAAAGAGATTGTGCAGTGTAGAGAGCTTTGTTGATTATAATGGAACATTGTGAGATTGTGATGAACTAAGATAAGTGACAGCTTTAATGATTTTTAAGGGAATTTGTAAATGATTTAGTACAACAGTTAAATAAACAAGAAGTTAACATTAAGTGACTTACATTGACTATAACACTATTGCCTGATTTTGCTCTATTTCGTCATCAAAAGTAGTCTGAAACAAGTCACAACTGAGCCGATGCGCATCTTCATTAGGGTTGTAGCTATCGATTATTTTAGTAATCAAGTATTCAACCGATTATTCAATCGATTAATCGAGTAATCGGATAAGAAGTCATTTTTCTTTATTAAAGAGCAATACTAAATATACAAGAGAAAATAATAAGTCTCTTAAAATAAACAACTAATTTGTTTCCTTTTTAGAAAAATTCACATTTTTATTGCTGAAATGGCATACATAATTAACCATGAAAACTAAACTAAACCCATTTAATGCATTTATTTGCCAAATTACATTCAAAACGCAAATACAAATATATCAATAAAATAAATAAATAAAAATCAATTTCACATTACTTTGGAAAAAGGTAAACATTACAACCTAAAATGAATGCATAAATTAAGAAATTGAGACATTTAGATGTAGGCCTATTTACACACTATTTAATTCAGCTCAGAGGGACATGAATGTATTTAACTTGCAGTTACAAATGCATAAATAACATTTTGTTATTTTAAACAAAACGTTTAATAGTGATATTTAAATGTATTTTTGAAACGAAGATACTACAAAAAAAATGTGAAATCAAAACCGCCAGTAGGCGGCGACAAGTCACTGTTAAGTAAGTGAGTCATCGCGATTGAACTGAATCATTTAACGGGTAATTCTTTCAAGAACGAAACACCGTCATGTTGCTCAAAGATGCAAAACAGTGCTGTGGCTGTGTTTATAATGGTTATTATACTAACTGATATTTATCAACAAAAATATCAGTTAGTCTTACATTTTTTGTATTCGAGTTACCCGAGGAATCGTTTCAGCCCTAATCTTCATTCAAACACAGTGATGTTTCGTTTATGAATGAACGTGCGTTTTTAAACAAATCTAGTGAGTCAATGATTTAATTTCCCATTCATAAAGACAGTCACTTGCTTTATTCCTGAATGAATCAGCCGTTTGAACGAATCAAGTGAATGAATGATTCAGTGATAAAACCAGTGACTTGCTGCCACCTACTGGCAGTTTTAGTTTTATTTTAAAAAGTATCTTTTCACTTATTAAAATAATTTTATATTTCTGTATTCAAAATTTTATATTTAAAACATTAATATCAACATGAATTTGATTGCACTCATGCCACCTCTAAGCCTCATTAAACTTCTGTAGTACAAATTAATTTTGTTAATACTGACTGCATTTGATTGGTAAGGGGCCATTCACACAGAACACGTCTTTGCGTCTAAAAACGCGAGACACAGCACTCAGGAAAAGCACAGCGTAGAACGCGAGGGTCTCGAGACACACTTTTGAGACATGATGCAATAATGACAATATTCAGTGACAGAGATATTTCTGGGATATTTTTTATAATTAACAAGTTGTGATAATTGCTTGAAGAAAGGTTATATAATTCAGGGTATGCGAACACAGCCACTATGAGCGCCTTCTCCTCCGACATATAGCACAACTGTGCTCGCAGCGACCCGACTTTGATTCCCGTCTCGAGGTCCTTTGCCGATCCCGCTTCCCTCTCTCTGCCCAGTACTTTCCTGTCATTTCTCTACTGTCCTGTCCCCCCCAAAAATAAAAACAAAACAGTTGTCATGCCAACTTGCTATTGTAATGAGAATCTTGCAACGCTTGCCCCACCTCCGAGTTCTTCCGATTGGTCCACGGCTTTGGAACTGACACTGATGACAAGCGGTGCTGTGTGTAAAAGTTGAAATGCTTTTAAATTGACACCTGGTCTTAAAAATGCGGCGCTCATGTGAGAGGTGCTGCAAAAGACGCAAGATGCGAGTATAATAGTCATGCACGTCCGTCAAGCGCATGTTTACATAGAAAAACAATAGAAAAGGAATGGAAAAATGTGTTATGTGTGAATTGCCCCTAACTTATTCTTATTCTACTTGTTCTTATTCTGTTTTTTTTTTTAATTAGATTTTTTTTTTATATATATATATATATATATATATATATACACATACACACACACACACATTTACATAAAAGATGGGATTTTTTTTAAGTTAGAAAAATGCCTTTACAAAAACAAAAATTCCCCTGTAAATCACTATAAGGAGTCAAATATCACCTCGTAATGGGAAGGCAAATTTTTAATCAGATTTTTTTGATTATTGATTAAGGTGCTCCTATTTTTTTTTTTAAGTTAAGAGCACAAGTGCTCCAAAAAAGAAAAGTAAGCGGAGATCCCTGCTGATTCAGACCAGAAGACTTTTTCACTGGAAAAAGCAATATTATTGAATAAGGACTTGTATCTCAGTCCAAAGTAGCAGCTTAGAGATAAAAACCGCATTCTGATTTATTTTTTTCTTACAAACACACAATTTTCAATATATTTTCCATTTATTTTTCATTCGAAATATTGATTGAAAATCTGAGGCGGTGCCCAGTGTCTTTTGTAAGGTTAAAATTCTGTGGCGACATTGTGAAGTTGCAGCACCTGTCTGTGCAACAGACCAGACAGAAAGAGAGAAAGCTAGAAGGAATATGAGCAGAATTTTAACAATGTTCTCATCATTTATTTAGTGCTTGAGGGGATGAGGCAATCATTAAATAACCCACCTGACACTGCTGCAGAGATATGGGCATGTGTACATCTGTCGGTCTCTTTGCCTCTCTTGGACTACATTTACATGGAAATACATATTCTGAATATTCATGCTGATATATCTGCATGTCACAAACAATTAAACTAGGTTTGGAATGACATGATAGTGGATAAACAATACAATTACTGACTAATTTGTCTGATGCGTGTTTTTGTTGAACTTTCAGCTTCTGTTTAGCCAGACAGTAAAAAAATAATTGGCCCAAAATCCCGTTTTCGATCCCCTTCCGACCACTGCCCCTCCTTCACAGAACCCCCAGCACGATGAGGACACCAGATCTCCTGTTTATTTTAGACACTTTATTCCCCCTTTTTTGTCATTTGCTCCTCTCGCTACAATATTAAAATAGTAAACGGTTTGTTTAAATTTCTGCATTTGTCATCAAATAAATTCTGCTGCTTTGGTGAGCTCAATAGACTTCTTCCAAAAACATAAAAAAAATTCAAATTATTTAAAACTTTTGACTGGTAGCGTATTATTACTCCTATTTAGAGCAATCAATTCTTTGAACTAACGACCTGTATTATTAACTTCATGGTACTGTTTTCATAAGATGATCTTACGTGTTAAAAGAGAGTAGTACAGCTGTGACGGAGTGACTACTGAGTGTAATGTAATATCTGTTGGCTGATTATCATGACTGCAAATCTGTTGGGTCAATAGTAAATGACTGTGATTTCTCTTGGGTTTTGTCAAGCCGTGTCCAAACATCTTCCTCTATCTCTATCCCTCATCTCTCTCTCGCTCTTTCCTCAGAGGAATACCTTTTTAATGAGGCTCATTAGTGAAGACGACAACAACAGCATGTTTTGAGCAACTGTGTGCAAACACTGTAAATGAAAAGTCTGACCTTTTTTCTTGCAGCGATGAAGCCCACTGAAAGCAAAATGCTAAATCGACTACTATAACAGACCGATAAAACAGCACTCTGCACTCTGACTTTGAAGTTAGAATCTCTGCAGTTCAGTTGTCTGTGGACTTTAGATGTAGTACTGTTTCCCTCTAGTTTAAAAACATCAAATCTGAAATCACATCAAAGCCTCACTAAAACACGGAGCCTATTTTTACATTAAAACCCTGTGAGTTTTTTGGCTTTTAGTCTAGACGAGTTAGCCGAACAATCAACTCTATCAAATCTACTCTGAAAAAACTCTAAACAATCAGAACCAATCAGAAGACGTGAACCAAATCCTATGATTTCAAGATGAATGACGGCATTCAGGCTTTCAGTTGTTGAGCTGGAAGTTTCTATCCTGTTTAAAGTAGGGCTGTCTGTCGATTTGCCGTGTTATTGATTTATTTACATGTATTTAATGCACTCTCCTGCATAGGTCATCTTACATTTCATAGTTGATTGATGGCAAACATAATGAAGGGCAACAACTCCCTGCGTGATGGAGCCTACAGAATGCAGTTAGCCTATACGTCCCTTAAACTCAAGAGATTGTGACAAAAATGCCCTGTTTTTGTGTCAAATTTATGTCATATGATATAGTTAAATAATCACATGAGCCATTTTTGTCCCGAAGAGCACTATAGTGCATATGTGACACTGATTTTATGCAACTAAGATATAAGAAATTAATATTGTGTTAAAATTTTAGACACAGTATTGTCTGTCTGAATGAATGACTTGCTCATTAATACATTTACAGCCATCTACTGGCAGCTTTTGTGTAAAATGTAACTTAATATTATTAATAATAACCATATTAATATTTCCATATTACTAAAAACATTAAAGGGATGTCACCCCAAAAATAAAATTATTATTATGTTTTTTTTTTTTATTTATTTAGTGACCTTTTTTTAAATTAATTAATTTATTTAGTTTCTTCTTCTTCTGGCTTAAATTGGCAAATTAATCTGCAAATCACATGCAAATCACATGCAAGTACAGAATAATAAGAACGATCATTTACGCACAATAAATAACAGTGCATCATATCTATGAAAATTTTTCCCCAGAACGTTCTTGGGTCGCGACCTGGTGGTTGGGGACCTCTGGGCTAGAATATACTCTCAAAATATTATAACTTTAATCTCGTAACTGCTACAAATTATTTCTTGTAATTTTGACTTTATTCTTGAAATATTTTGATTTTATTCTCAAAACATTTCGACTTTATTCTCAAAACACTTTAACTTTATTCTTGTAATCTTAGATTGTTTTTTTTTTTTAAAGTGCTCCTATTATGCCATTTTAAAGGTTGCTAATATTGTTTTATGAGTCTCCTAAAACAGGTTTACATGTATGCAAAGTCAAAATACAAAAAATAGATTTAATTTTACCTCATTTCTAAATGATTCGTAAACGACTCGAGCAAAATGGCTGAAGTGGCTGATCGACAAGTTAGCACGGTCTACCGTGGAAAGTGCTCGCAATTTACTTATGTAAGCGAACTGGGCACACCTCTTTGTTGTAAACTTCAACACTATATAATGCATTACACTGTGTAAATTTGTGCGCCATCCTTTATCATTACTCCAACTAATGGGACAGACAGACAGTCAGGCTGCTTCAGTCACAAATTGTCAGACTACAGTGGGTCCACAGCTGAACAACAGAACTACAGAAGCGTGATTTAGCCGGTTAGCATGACATGTGCAGGGCTGTTACACAACATAACATACACATACTGTGTTTGTGGGCGGGCAAGTTGTTCGCGACGTTTGGGCGGACATTATGCAAATGTGTTACTTCATGACATGCAGCTGTAACAGAATAAGGTTCGAATTCCTAATGACTCGTTCAGGTGATTGTGAGCCGATTCTTTTTTTTGATAGACAATAACTTTATTTATCGTGCACTGTCGGCTTCACAACTTTGCTGATTTTTTTTTTTAGATGTTTATGTTCACATACAGTTACATGACACACTACATGAAAGATCATATTTGAAAAGGCATAACAGGAGCACTTTAACATGGCACTAAAATGCCGTCATAGTTTTTGCATCTGAAGTCTTTGCATCCCACACTACACAGTTTATATATAAAGCATATTTTGTCCAATCAAATACTTTCTAGAATAACTACTTTGATGTGCCCTGGTTAAGGTTAAGTTGCATGTACAAAATGCGATAGCACTGAATATATTTTTTTCAGCATCGTGCAGAAGTTAAAAAGTACAAACAAAAACTTGCACACACCAAAAATGTCAATAAAACAGAAAAAACTGTATCACAGCAATTTCTTGAGGTCTTTTTTGTATTTGTTTAGTTTATTTGATATTGTATTTTATATGGAAGGCCTGTTTCACAGCTCACTTTTGAGTAATGCATGAGTGAGCGTAAGGCTTGAAATATGTTTTCACAGTACTGTAAAAGAGATCCGTAAACTGCTTACATCATCAGGATTTTGAAAGATTCTTTGAATAATGATTGTGTGTCTCATGTTTGTGTAACGTGCATCAAGCCTAAAAAAAAAAACAATGGAGAAAGTCACTCCATTACTGAACAGTATATGGTTTTCCACATTTGTTAAAGGGATAGTTCACCCAAAAATGAAAATTACCCCATTATTAACTCATCCCAAGCATATATGACTTTCTTCTCGCAGATGAATACAATTACAGTTATTTTAAAAAAAATGTCCTGACTGTTCCAAGCTTTATAATGACAGTGAATAGTGGTCAACATTTGGCTCATATGTAAATTGCACAAGCTTATTTCAGATCGAAAGATAAGAAAAAGCCCACATACACTGGCTCATAAACCCTCCCCTCAAAAGAAATCAGCACAGAAGCGGTCGAAAGTGGGCAGAGGACATGAATTAAAACAGCAGGTGTGAACGGGAATGTGCCTCCTTTGTCTACTTGTGATCCGATCGACCGTAACGCATCCTAATACCAGGTGTAAACAGGGCCAAGGATGCACTGGGCAAAAGTGTATGTTTGTCAAACAGGGAACGAATGGATGGCAAGATGTTCGATGAGAATGAGAAAGAAAGAGATGGGCTCAATGTTAGCAGAGGTTAATTGGCTGTGAGATGAGGCTTTGATGGCTAATGGTGAGAACGCTGCTTAACTAGCTGAAGGTGGAGCATAGTCACACAAAGTGGGGGCTGGGAAAACAATATCGACAACCAATAGATAAAAGAAAGGACTGAGATGCAAGGTGGTTATAAATGACTGGCCAAAGGATGGGTGGAAAAACAGCCCTGCCAGAAAACCCATTTACTGGTTTCCAGCTGGTCATTAACTGGTCAGACAGCTACCACGTTCCAACAAACAGCTTGATCATCTTAAATATGACTGAAACACAGCCACCATGATGAATTTAGACAGAAAGGAAGTTCTTTGTATCTTTAAGCAAAGGATCAATAATTATCCCACATGTATTTTTGTGTCAAGCCGAATGTCTTTGTTACACTTTAGATGTTTTATGAGCCGTTCAGCTTCTAGTATGGGTGTTATTTCAGATCACCGGTGAGAGGCTGTGGTGTCATTGTCATGAAAACATGTCCTCAGTGAAAAGGGCACACACTGATTTGTCCTGCTGTACTAGAACACAGACTGTCCTAAAGCGGCCCCTTGAGAAAAGAAACATCTACTAAATTGTATTGAATGTCCACTTGCACTTCAAACTTCAAATCATAAAACTGTACTCGAAGATATAATAATGACAAAATAAAAGGCCACTTAAAGGGGTCATCGGATGCTAAGTTCACTTTTACATGTTGTTGTGGCGTCACACCGACAGAGGTCGCTCCCATGATAGTTGATTGACATGAGCGTTTTACCTCAGATCAGCTGTAACAGTCCGCCCACTTTGTTTTGTTGCCGGAGCAGGGATGTAAATTAGACAAGAATATCTCCAATTGCGGTGTTGTGTTAATGGATGTAATAATGAACATAGTGGTCGTCATTTACTCCCGACATCTGAGCTGCTGAAGATGCAGTGGATTATGTTTGTTTGTGAAGGGAATGCGCCTCCCGATCTACATATCACTACATATGTTCGTGCAAATCATTCGTGATCCAGCTTCACCTACAGCAGAAGTGAGTATAAGGGTTTTTTTATGAATATTTGCGATCGCCTTTCCTAAAAATGTGCTAGTTAGCAAGTTTAGCGGCTAAATGCGGCTAAAGTAAACAGGCTCGTCACTCCACAGAGAGAAGAGAGGGGCGGGGCGAGCAGAGCTCATTTGCATTTAAAGCAGCCTCAACCAGAATGAGATGAGTTTTGCAGAGCTCATTTTGACAAGGTAAAAAGGGTGTTGTTTTACACTACCATTGAGGATTTTTAACCAAAGTATATTATAGACTTTTCATTAAGACCCTAAAGAATCATATCAACTTGTGGAAAATGGGCATCCGATGACCCCTTTAAGAAAAATTAGAGTGTTCACTTTCATCACTTTGCAAAAATGTCAAATTAAACATTACACTTTATATTTGAAATCACTTTGACTTGTCTTTAAAGATGTACACTTATATTGATGTGTTAACTAACATACTATAAAGCACATAGAAAGTAATTAGGGGTTTAAGCGCGTAATGGTTACGGATCAGCGATCTCCACGTAAAACTGATCGTGCAGACTAAACCATAAGTCGTAGAGACTTGTAACTCGGAGGTATGGTAGTACTCACACCACCTACAACGTGACCAAGGCTTGCCCCAATCGGCCTGACGGGGAACTATAGTGATCAAAAGTAAAAAATCTGACAATCGATCGTGAGCCTGGCAAAATTTTCAGGGAAAATTTTTGGAAAAACCTGCTTTTGCAAACTAGTCTTAGGTTTTTTGCCTGATTTGAACCAAACCAGTGTGGAAAAATTCTCTGGAGAGTAAATATTGATAATTATCAAAAAAAAGTTAAGCTTTCAACTCACTGTTGCAAAGGGGCAGCAAAACTTTTGAAAGGGGCAGGGCCACTTTTACTAAAATGCCTATAACTCCTGAACAGAATGAGATGTCTTCGCCAAACTCAGCACACTTATGTAAGAGTTCATTCTGAGGTCACAGGAAAAACATCGCGGAGCTTAGCCACTTGGTGGCACTATTAGAGGAAAAAAAAACATAAAAATGGCTATACCAACACAACCATTTGTCCTATCAACATGAAAATCACTGTGCACGGTCTTGTTCCAACGTGCCACAAGTGTCTATATGGACATTTCTCTGCCTTGGAATTTTAAGGTTCTATCTGACATTAGTGATGGGCGATATCTTCCCGCGATAATAACGATAAAGTCTAGTTGTTGACATATTTCTGTGTATGACAGTGCGGAGTGACATGCTGAAGCCAGACGTGAAACTAGTGTATCGTTAAATGAGGAGCTACAATCTGAAACTGGTTTGGTCAAAACTGTGCAGTGTGCCAAAAATCACTCTGAGCCTTGAATAACATTAACTGTACTAGTAGCAAGAGTACAATGAAGTTTTACATGTGTTCGAGCCCGTTTACAAACCTGTTGTCCAACAAAAATATCATTTATTGACATGCTTTTTCTCCAAATTAACCTCATTACATAGTCATGTGTTTGAAATAACCTTTTGTCATCAGCCGTGGTTTCATATCACAGAATGAGGCTGAAATCATACTATTTTATAGTATTATAAATATGTCGATTAGCATTGCATTATAAATATACTTTATCCATATAAAAATACCCAAGATTGCTTGAAGAACACACATATTGTATCAGTCGTATGTTTGTTGTTTTCAATTGTCATCTGCGTTTTATTCAGCTAAAGCGATAACTGGATTAGAGATTCCTGAAGTGTCGTCAGTGCTACTACTTCCTCTATAAAGCATGTGTGAAGTTTCTGCGCAAGGGCGCCCTCCAGCTTCCGAATATTGGTCAAGTGTGTTTCACACATAAGGAATTCGTCTTAATATTAGGAGCTTCCAGTACAGAAAGAACAAACAATTTAATTTTCCAGTGAATTAAACAGTCATTACATTACATGTGTACTCAGTAATGCTCACAACACCCTATTTTGGGTAAAAATAGGAAAGATAATACTTTTCTCTAAAGAAACAGGATTTCCCTGAATTATCGTCATTGATGCCATTATCGCAATAAATACCAGAAATTATTGTAATACATTTTTAAGTCCATATCGCCCATCCCTATCTGACATTTTTGTCAAAATTGAGTTATTCACATATTCTTATTCTGTGACAACTTATTTACATTATGTGATGTTTCTTTTGAAAGCTGTGTACATTTGGGAGCTTTTTTTTAGAAAACAAAAATGTATGGAATGCAAAAAACTTTGAAGCTCAATATCTCAAAAGTGCTCAGAATGCATGATAAAACCTTATAATTCCAAGGCGGTGATTTGCGTACCTCAAAAAAAAACATGGGTGCCATTGGCCGATAAATTTTGAGCACCCTAGACACGGTTAACGATCTGTTCGACTCATGGCCCCCAAAGGTCTAAGAGAAATGTGAAGGAAATCTGCCACTAGGGGGTGATATCAAATTTTTCAAGGGCGTAAATGATTGTACGTTTTTCTGAATTTGCCAAAATTCTTTTTTAAAGGAGAAGTTCACTTCCAGAACAAAAATTTACAGATAATTTACCCACCCCCTTGTCATCCAAGTCTTTCTTCAGTCATAAAGAAATCATGTTTCTTGAGGAAAACATTCCAGAATTCTCTCCATATAGTGGAGATGCGCTGCATCCAGTGTAGACATCATTAATGACTACTATATTTTGTCACGCCGTCAGTACATCTGCAGCAATGTAGGACGATTTTGAAGTTAGTGGAAGAAAACGAGATGAGAGTTTTTTGACATATCCTAAATGTATTGGCCATATTGATCCAGAAAAAAAACAGAATTCACGCAGACCTAGAAAAGATGACTGTTTAAGGTTAAAAATTATATAAATTGTCAATTTGTTTCAAAAATGACTGATCGTTTTGCAAGATAAGACCCTTCTTCCTTGGCTAGGATCGTTTAGAGCCATCTGAAGATGCATTTTGGAAGTTCAAACTTGGGGGCACCATAGAAGTCCACTATATGGAGATAATTCCTGAATATTTTTTCCTCAAAAAACATAATTTCTTATCTACTGAAGAAATAAAGACATAAACATCTTGGATGACAATGAGGTGAGTAAATTATCTGTAAATTTTAGTTCCAGAAGTGAACTTCTCCTTTAAAGGGGTCATCAGATGCCCATTTTCCACAAGTTGATATGATTCTTTAGGATCTTAATGAAAAGTCTATAATATACTTCTGTTAAAAATTGTCAATGGCTGTGTAAAACAACACCCTTTTTACCTTGTCAAAATCAGCTCTGCAAAAATCATCCCATTCTGAGGGATTGTTCCTTTAAATGTAAATGAGCTCTGCTCGCCCCGCCCCTCTCTTCTCTCTATGGAATGACGAGCCGCATTTAGCGTGTTTAGCCGTGAAACTTGCTAACTAGCATGTTATTAGGAAAGGTGATTGCAGAGATTCATAAAAAAAACCCTTATAATAACTTCTGCTGTAGATGAAGCTGGATCACGAATGATTTGCGCGAACATAGACGATATATGTAGATCGGGAGGTGCATTCCCTTCACAAACAAACGTAATCCACTGCATCTTCAGCGGCTCAGATGTCGGGAGTAAATGATGATCACTATGTTCATTATTACATCCAGCAACACAACACCTCAATTGCTCAATCGGAGATATTTTTTTCTAACTTACATCACTGCTCCGGCATCGAAACAATGGAGGTCAGACTGTTACAGCTGATCTGAGGTAAAACGCTCATGTCAATCAACTATTGTGGGAGCGGCCTCTGTGGGTGTGACGGCACACGGACAGGCATCTGAGAATGGCTCGATTTGAAAAAAGGGATATTATTTTTACAGATTAATTAAAAACCACTGCATGGATTTTTATCATTATAGGGTAGATTTGTACATACACTGGCAACACACATTAATGTTCAAACAACATGTAAAAGTGAACTTAGCATCCGATGACCCCTTTAATCATTGATAATATGTAATGACTTTTTCCTTACATGCTTAAACGCCTTAAGCGTTTGAACCCCGGTAATCGCTGCTTGCAGCTATATTTGATTATCATTTTAACTGTATTGTGTTATTCAACATTACATTTAAAGCAAACATATTTTAAATGTACTAAAATGCAATATCATCATTATGAATGTGTAATTACAAATATATTTAAAAATACAGCAAACAAGGTTCAATAGAAATGACATCAAAATATAATTTAGTTTATCATGTATGTTTGTCAGTAGTACAATTTCTTAAAAAAAAAAAAAAAAAAAAAAAAAAGTGTACTTCATTTTCACAAAGGACAGTCCAACACAATAATAAGCGAAAGCTGCTTTATGTGAGAAGCGGTTGTGACTGTATGTTGCCTTAAGCAGAAAGCTGTGACATTTCTTGTTATGTTACTTTCATAGATAATGACAACTAGCCTGGAGGAAGCATGATATTTCATAGAAAGGTACATGACACATTCAGGTACAGATATAAAGTGAGATGCTTCTAGGGATGAGCGGTTATGCATCAGTTGCAGCAAAACTCATATTTGCTGAATTCTGAATTTCATTAATGCCTTGATGTCATTTTTTTTTTCATTTGCATTTGCAGTTTTGAGTGCAAAAGACAGAATGTGAAATTAAAATATATATGCAAATCAGTATGCGTCTGTGTGTATGTGTGTGCGTTTAAGGTGATATTAACAAAAGATATCTGCATGAAACAGAACATGCTTTTTTTAAACAAGCAACTATTTTATATTTTACTTTGGCAATATTGTGTGTAAAACAAATACCCAACAAAATACATTGGAAATAAATTAATGTGACATAGAATAAATAGAAATATGAATGTGTGTGTCTGTGTGTGTGTGTGTGTGTGTGTGTGTGTGTGTTCAAGGTGTCAAAGCCGAATAAAATGAAAACAAAAGAAAGATAATAAATCTAAAAGAGAAAGAAAGAAATGAATACCAGCTATTGAGAAACATGAAAACAGGTTGCCTATGCGCAGTTCTATTTGTGATTAATTCTTTCTTCTTTGCAAATGTTTTGAATGCTGCCGTTTCATTTCACCCTAGACTCGTGCTCTTAAATAAATACGAATCGGAGAGAAAAACACATACAGACACATATCTTATTAGATATGCAGAGCGCTTCTCACAAACGCTGCAGTTTTTTCCCCTGTTGTAATCTAGTTTTGCTGTCGTCTCTCGAGAGCCCAGACTCGATCAATATTCTAATGACAAATCTGCCTCAAGTAATTTTTCTACATAAGCAGCACAAACCACTCTTACGGGTACAGAAATCTCACTCTCTTATTTTCCTCTTAACACCCCTCCTCTCCTCTTCATCCCTTGATAAGCGGTTTCATGGAGATTAGGGCTAGCATTTACACGTCTGTGTGTTGATTTAATCCAAATCAATATGGAAGCAGCGGCTGTGGATACTTTCCTGATCATTGCTGATAAACAGCACCTCTGGGTGTTCTGGACAAAATTGTTCTAAGATTGCATATGGAGTTTTACTTTTAATAAAAAACTCTAAAATGATTTGATTTGGGCTTGGATGTGGCTGCTTACATAAAAATCTCCTGCTCTCAAATTAAATGCAGTTCTTAAAATGCAATCATAAAAATCCATGTGAGAGATTTTCAGTCCCCCTTATGCCCTTGTATTGTTGATGAAATTAAATCAGCTGAGACCACATCTGAATAGAAATGAGTTGAGCTGCAGTTAGACTCACTGAATTTAGCACTCATAATGGTTCTAACCCTAGTTTTTCAACTAGACAAAGAGTCAACATTTGAAAGTGATCTGAATCAAGAATGAATCCAAAGTAAATGTGAATAAGAGCAATCTGGAGTAGACAATAATAAGTGTTTGTAGTAATTAAAAGTGTTTTAAAACCCTATAATGATGTATGAAACCTTTAGGAGCTTAAACTGCTACCTTTTAAACCTTATGGACTGTACTGGATTTACAAGTTATCTGAATGCAGAATCAATGTGAATAAGATGAATCTGATTCAGTTAGACTAGAGGTAAGTGTAAAGTTGCATTTAAGGCTTAAAAATGTTATACAAACGCTCACCTTTTATGCGTGAACCCTTCAGGGCTCAAACTAGACAAAGAATCAAACTCTGAACCAGTGGATCTGTTGGATTTCCAAGTGACTCGAATCTAGAGCGAATGTAAATGGAAGTAGATTACAGATTAGCATTTTAGTTTAAGAAGTTACATTGAGTTCACATTAACCTTTGAAGGACCAAACTAGGCATGATCTGAGTGGATCTACAGGATATGCAAGTGATCTGAATCCAGAGTAAATGTAAATGTGAGTAATCTGAAGCAGATTACAGATCAGTATTTTTTTTCTATAAACCTTTTAAGGATCAAACTAGACATAATTTGAATCAGCTGATATGTAAGTAGGGTGTGCGATAATGACAACATTTTGTCAATAATGATAATTTCACTATAGTTTGAGCATATTATTGTGCTTTTTTTTTTGGCCGGACCCCTAAAGCTTTTGATATTCTTTATATTCTGTGAAGTGGTTAGTTGCAGGAGTAACAGAAATGTACTTTTCCAATACATTCAAAGTGATTTTTACCATTTATGGGCATTTTTACTTTTGTAAGGCCATTTTTCTAACCTAATTAAATGTATACATCAACTTTTGGGTCAAATTATTCAATCTGATCAATACATTTAAATAGTAAGACACTATAGGGCTGTTAACAATCAAAATTTGTGTTTGCTATGCAGAGGTGGCACAGAATTCACATCTGAAGTCAGATGCATTTACACAGACAGGACATAAACGTAGTTAACCTCCATTTACAAATGCGTAATTAATGATTTGATGTTTAAAAATAACATTTCTATAGAGATATTTGAAATTATTTTAGGGGGAAGGTCAAATATACTTTAAAATATAAACCTAAAATTGCCAGTAGGTGGCGGCAAATCACTGCATGAGTAAGTCATTTATTCAACCGATTTGTTCAAACAGCTGATTGATTCAGTTACTCAGAGATGCAAAACATCTTTCGTGGCTTTGTTTGAAACTATTTTCATTGTGAAAATACAGAAAAATAAGAACTATTGTGTCATGTAAGTCACTTAATATTAACTTCTTGTTTATTGGACTGTTCATCAGGCTGTTCATCAAATCAATATCACATTTCAATCGTACTGATAATTGGAGAAATAACTGTACTCTTCTTGTAATATTAACTATATCAGATGATAAAATTATAAAAGAAGTATAAAAGTCATATGGAGGCATATTTTCCCACTTACCTTGAATTTTGGGGGAGTTCTGAATGTATTTTAATAGACTAAATCACGCAGTGAAAGTGTGAACCGTAAATGTGTTGTCTAAACCTTCATCTCAAAGTTTATGCATGCACTCTCTGGGTGATTATTTGTTTTTTTGCGATATACTCGATAATGTCTCACAAATGTTTTGGTAGTCACATGCTTATTGTTTTTGTTTGCACTGTAAAAAATAAAAATAAAAATAAAAAACAGAGAAGAAAAGTCAAACTTGATAAAATTTCACACAGAACTCAAAAATGGACTGGACAAAATGATTGGCACCTTGTCAAAATTGTAAGAAATAGTTGCTTTTCAAGCATGTGATGCTCCTGTAATCTGTATTTAGACACACCTGTGGCAAGTAACAGGTGTGGGCAATATAGTAATCACACTTGCAACCAGTTAAAATGGAGAAAAGTTGACTCAACCTTTGTGTTGTGTGTCACACTGAGCATGGAGAAAAGAAAGAAGTGTAAAGAGTTGTCTGTGGATTTAAGAGAAAAAAAAAAAATGTGAAAAAACACTGACAATCTCAAGGCTACAAGTCCATCTCCAGAGATCTTAATGTTCCTGTGTCCACTGTGTGCAATATCATCAAGAGGTTTGCAGCCCATGGCACTGTAGCTAACTTCCCTGGACGTGGACGAAAGAGCAAAATTAAGGACAAATTACAACGAAGGATCGTTCGAATGGTGGATAAAGAATCCTGATTAACTTCCAAACAAATTCAAGCTGATCTGCAGACACAGCGTACAACAGTGTCAGCTCGCACTATGCATCGCCATCTGAATGAAAAGGCCCAGGAGGACACCACTGCTGACACAAAGGCATAAAAAAGCAAGACTGGAGTTTCTCAAAACTTATGTGACAAAACCACAATCCTTCTGGGAGAACGTACTGTGGACAGATGAGACAAAAATAGAGCTTTTTGATAAAGGGCATCATGGCAATGTTTACAGAAAAAGAAATGAGGTCTTCAAAGAAAACAACACAGTCCCTAGAGTCAAATATGGTGGAGGTTCAAAGATGTTTTGGGATTGCTTTGCTGCTTCTGGCACTGGATGCCTTGACTGTGTGAATGGTATCATGAAATCTGATGATTACCAAAGAATTTTGGGGCGCAACGTAGTGGCCAGTGTCAGAAAGCTGCGTCTCCATCAGAGGTCATGGGTCTTCCAGTAGGACAATGACCCAAAAAACACTTCAAAAGCACTCAGAAATGGTTACAAACAAAGCACTGGAGAGATCTGAAATGGCCAGAAATAAGTCCAGATCTGAATCCCATAGAACACCTGTGGACAGATCTCAAAACAGCAGTTGTGAGAAGGCATCCTTCAAATCTGAATGACCTGGAGCAGTTTGCAAAAGAAGAGTGGTCAAAAATTCCAAAAGAGAGGTGTAAGAAACTCATTCATGGTTACAGGAAGCAATTGATTTCAGGGCGTGCTACCAAATATTAAGTTAAGGGTGCCAATAATTTTGTCCAGTGAATTTTTTGGGTTCTGTGTGGATTTGTTTTAGATTTGCCTTTTCTTCTCTTTTTTTTTTGTGTTGTTCTAATGCAAATAAATAAAAATAAACGTGAGTGCCAAAACATTTGCAACTGCAACATTTTTCTGAGAGAAAGGTTGCATTTTCTGACAGAATTGCAAGGGTGCCAATATTTTTGGCCACAACTGTATATTGCACAGATTAATATGTACGTGATCTGAATTCCGAGTGAATGTGAATGGGAGTAATCTGGAGTAGTCTACAAACCAGTATTTGTAGTAAATAAAAGAATTTTAATGATATACCATGCAGAGCAAAAGCTTCCTACAACAACAGATTGTATAATTAAGTTTTCATTCAGGCAGATATTCAGCCACCAGAGGCTCAGCTCCTCTCAGTTCAAAGGAAGTGTCTGTGTTGGTCCTAAAGGGAAACATTACAGTTGCAATCACAAACAAGATCAATCTTAATAGGAAAATAATCTCACATCCTCTCCACTGCGCACATGCTCAGACACACTGCTACCTCCACTCCGATGTGGAAGTAACACACCTTGCATGCAAACACACATGCATTACAGCCAGACAGAGAAGTATGTGCCTTGCGGCTGTGTCAGATCAATACATCATTAGCTCGGTCCTCTTTCTGCAGTCCCCGTTCTTCCCTGCTTGCATCAGCACTTTTAGACCATCTACAGTCTCCACACCCAACTGCACCCATTTTCATCAAAGCTACACATTCTTTTTCATCTCCTGTCTAATTGATTCATATCAAGCCACTGTGTTAAAACAACACACAGATGAAAATGTAAAGAAGGAAGGATCAAAGAGGTGATCAGGGGAGTTTAATGGAGATCAGCAAGACATGAAGAAAAATGAGCGATGTCTGTGCGACAAGGGATAGTGAGAGAGGTACAGGGTGGACCAGAGAGCAGGGGGAGGTGCGGAGAGTCAAATTAACATGTAATCGTGCTGTAGGCGCTCGAGGCTTCAGCGCCGTGTTGACTGATGGTGCCGCACTCTGCAGAGAAACGGTCATTGTCTGCACCTACTGTGTAAACAATACTTCACATTAGACAATGCACACTAGGTTTTGTTTCAATAAACACATCATCACTTTGTTCCAAATCCTAAATGATGGGCAGCGGGTAAAATCACTCTTGTTCCATTCTGAGCTAACCTTTTGTTGAACTCTTCTTTCTGGACTGGGTGTTACAAGCCAGCGTTTGCAGAAGTGGTTATAAATCTGGTGATGAAACAGTCTGCGTTAAGCCCCTACATTGTGTATATGCTGGACTGGTTTGAAGAGGAAAAGGATTACATCCTCATCCTGGAGTATCCGCAACACTGCAAGAGCGTGCACAGTTTTCTCTATGAAAAGAATCATGTAGTATGATGTTGCAAGCAATGCTCAGAGCCAAGACTGAGATGTCTTCCACTGTATCATCAAATATGCTGGTCAATATAAAGATGATGGAACTCAAATTAATTAACTTTAGTGGCAGTAGCATCATCACATCCCCTGACTACAAACATAAACAACTAGATGTGTTGGCTCTTTATGTTACTGTTTAACATAGGAGGGAAATAGGAGAAAACTTTGTGTATGAAAATAAGCAAATTTACTTAATGGAGAAGTTCACTTCCAAAACAAAGATTCACATTTAATGTACTCACCCCCTTGTTATCCAAGGTGTTCATGTCTTTCTTTCCTCAGTCGTAAAGTAATTATTTTTTTGAGGAAAACATTTCAGGATTTTTCTCCATATAATGGACTGATATGGTGCCCCGAGTTTGAACTTCCAAAATGCAGTTTAAATGCGACTTCAAACGATCACAAATGCGGCTGTAAACGATCCCAGCTGAGGAAGAAGGGTCTCATCTAGTGAAATGATCAGTTATTTTCATTTAAAAAATTAAATTCAAATACTTTTTAATCTCAAACACTCATTTCGTCTTGCTTTCCCTGAACTCTGTGTATTCTGACTCAAGACAGTTAGTGTCAAAAAAACTCCAATCGTATTTTCTCCCTTAACTTCAAAAATCATTTCAAAATCATCCTACATCGCTGAAGAAGTACAGACACAGTGTTTGCAAAGTGAACATGCAAAGAAGATCAAACACCCTTAACCAAAAAGATAAAACAGCGATATACGACGATTTCGAAGTTGAGGGAAAACATGAGATGGGAGTTTTTCGACATACACTAACTGTCATGAACCCGAACAATAACAGTCTAGGCAGAGTAAGACAAGACAAGTGTTTGGCATTAAAAAGTACATAAATTGTGTTTCGCTAGATAAGCCCCTTCTTTCTTGGCTGGGATCGTGTACAATCGCATTCGGGATTGTTTGAAGCTGCATTTAAACTGCGTTTTGGAAGTTCAAAATCGGGGCACCATATCAGTCCATTATATGGAGAAAAATGCTGAAATGTTTAACTCAAAAAACAATTTCTTTACGACTGAAAAAAGAAAGACATGACATTGTGGATAACAAAAGGGTGAGTAAATTATTTGTAAATTGTTGTTCTGGAAGTGAAGTTCTCCTTTAACAAAATGAGAACCTGCAAAAAAAGGACCAACAAATGTAGTGCACAAACTACAGGAGGAGATCCTCATGAATATATTCAAATTATTGGTTGGGTGGGTGGAAGGAAAATAAATAAACATTTAATAAATCATTCAATTTTACACTGAGGAACTTTCCAGTTACTATAAACCTTTCATTTGACTGACACACAAAGTTCACAAAATGAAGTCAAAAAATCTAAATGAGGTCACAAAATAGAAAATATAGAAAAAAAGGAGGATTAAATATACAATTGTGACCCTGGACCACAAAACCAGTCTTAAGTCACTGGGGTATATTTGTACCAATAGCCAAAAATACATTGTATAGTTCAAAATTATAGATTTTTCTTTTATGCCAAAAATCATTAGGAAATTAAATAAGATCATGGTCCATGAAGATATTTTGTAAAATTCCTACTGTAAACATATCAAAACTTCAAGGAACACTCCACTTTTTTTTTTTGAAAATAAGCTAATTTTCCAACTCCACTAGAGTTTAACAGTTGAGTTTTACCGTTTTTAAATCCGTTCAGCCGATCTCCGGGTCTGGCAGTACCACTTTTAGCATAGCTTAGCATAGATCATTGAATCTGATTAGAACGTTAGCATCTCCCTTAAAAATGACCAAAGAGTTTTGATATTTTTCCTATTTAAAACCTGACTCTTCTGTAGTTACATCGTGTACTAAGACTGACGGAAAATGAAAAGTTGCGACTTTCTAGGTCGATATGGCTAGGAACTATACTCTCATTCCGGCGTAATAATCAAGGAACTTTGCTGCCGTACCATGGGTGCAGGCGCAATGATATTACGCAGCGCCTGAAAATAGGCTGACTTCCATCAACATAACCAACGTGACCACCTACTTGCACAGGGAGACTATTTTCAGGCACTGTGTAATATCATTGCTCCTTTCAAATACCTTTGATTAACTGATCATCATCAGTCTGAACGCCTCTATAAAAGCATAAGCTTTGGCAGTTTGCTGGTCTGGAGCCTTCAGGTGTGTGTTAACACAATGCCAAGGAGGTAAGACATCAGCAATCATCTCAGAGAAGCAATAGTTGCTGCCAGCAATCTGAGAAGAGTAATTCACCCCAAAATCAGACCATGTAAAGCTCAGAGAAATGGCAGACAACCCAAGAACTACACCTCAGACTCTACAGGCCTCAGTTAACATGTTAAATGATAAAGTTCATGACAATTAGAAAACTATGGGACAAAAATGGCACGTTTGGAAGGCTTGGCAGAAGAAAGCCTCTTCTATCTAAAAAAAAAACATTGCAGCACAGTTTAGGTTTGCAAAGTTGCATCTGAACAAAACACAAGTCTTCTAGAATAATGTCCTTTGAACAGACGAGACCGAAGTGGAGATGTTTGCCCATAATGCACAGCGCCAAGTTTGGTGAAAACCTAAAGAGCATGTCAGCACAAACACCTCATGCGTGGGCATCTGTCCGACATCTAAAGTTGGGCCATAATTGGGTCACGCAACAGGACAATGATCCCAAGCACACCAGCAAATCTACAACAGAATGTCTGAAAAGAAAAGAATCAAGGTGTTGCAACAGCCCAGTGAAAGTCCAGAGCTCATCCTGACTCAAATGCTGTAGTGAGAGCTGAGCATAAGCAAATGCCCACAAACCTCAATAAACTGGAGCAACGTTGTAAAGAAGAGTGGTCCAAATTTCTCCAGAACGATGTGAGAGACTGATAAAGTCACACAGAAAATGAATGCTTCAAGTTATTGCTGCTAAAAGTGGATCTACAGCCAGTTGAATTATAGGGTGTCCTAACTTTGTCACACATGGCCTTTCCCTCTTGGCTGTATTTTTCTTAAATAAATTATGACACTGTGTAATATGTCATGTGATGATGTTTATCTGAGGATTTATTTTCCAAATTTTAAGACCTGCCAAGGACCAGATAATTTTTTTTATTATGTCCTGATACAGAAAACCACAAAATTTAATAGGGTGTCCTAACTTTTTCACATGACTGTATTACATATATATTACATTATATTATTTTTTTTAATCTTTTGATTATTCAAATTTAATGAAACCATTCAAATGAAATCAAGAAAATTAATGGAAAACGCAGAATTTGGTAAAAATAAGCCTTATTTAATAGGGCATTAAAAATGTCATTTTTGGTAAACATTTAATAAATTGCTGCTGAATTGTGTACGTTTTATGATTAATTATACATGCTTTTTGATTATTATTTATTTTTATTTAACCATTAAACCAGAGTCTAGAAAAATGTAATCAAAAAAATAAAAAAATGGGAATGAATGAATGAATGAATGAATGAATGAAGGAAGCAATAGGAATTTGGGAAAAAATAAAAACGATTTCATAGTCATTTTTACAAACCTTAGCTACTCTCCAAGACTCACCAGTGCTGTGCACTTTGCACTGTGACTGCAAAGTTTTGCTTTCCTGGCGCAGACACACACCTCTGTCTGCATCTGTTCTGATCGTGGCTAAGAGGAGCAGCATGTTGTGTTCTGTGTCAGGGAACAAATAAGGCATTTAGTATCTAACTTTCTGTCTAAATAATCATTTTACAAGTAAATATAGCTGAAATGACAGTACAGCCATTACCTTTAACTTAATTGTATGATGATGTTGTCAGGCGGTGCTGTGGTTATAAATCTGGATATTTTAGCAGCACCTTGGAAATGTCTTGGAAGTGACTGCAGTGGTCTGAGCTTAGATTTCGGCAACACACAAGAACCAGCTACAGGGATGACAGAGATGAGCTGATCACACATTAATTTAAATGATACATTTAATTTTTACATGTTCTAAAAATATTTGTTAAACAAGTTAAAATTTAGATAATATTGTATGCACTAATAAAAACTGTATAAAATATGCTGTATTTAAAAAACACTATTTATCCAAAATAAAGGACGTGTCATAAACTCAGTGGTTGTGTAGTGTATCTTACACATTATTACAAGGTTTATGTTAATCTGAAAATATTAGTCCATGCATGAGGTAAAAATAATAGTATTGCTGTAAAAATGAACTTGCCCATTTTGCTGAGTTTAAAGTTTAAAAATGATTTTTAAGACTGTAGAGGAAAATTGTTTAAGATTTTTGAACAAACTGTTTGATAGAACAATGTTTATCAAACAGAGGGTTTTGACATTTACAATGTAGTAAAGAATAATGTGCTATTATGAGAATTTTATATATTTATATTTAGATATTTTTTGCTACTGAGGTTTCTGTCTAAAAGACTCTGTTCATCATAGTATTTTCTGGGACAGTAGTGCTTGTTAATAATTTTCACATTAATCAGCATACAGTTTTTTTTTTTTTTTTTAATAATTTACAGAAAAAAAAATAATTGACGGGGTGAATTGCATGTAGAAACGTACTTAAAGCTGAACATATAAACATGCAGTTTTAAGGTTGTTTATTTATTATCTGTTTAATTATTAAACTGTAAATAAAAATAAAAATGAAGTTTACCTGATATTTGTATACTACAGCGTTCAGTCAGACGAACTAATATTCACAGTTTACTGCTAATTTAAGGTTCTTTGTCCAGTAACGTTGCAATGCATTGCTATTTTATTTCTTAGTCGTAAATTTGACGTGAAGTGGAATTTACAACTTTTGATACACGAAGTTCAGACACTGTAAACAGCGGGAAACACAGCTCTTATGGGTCTATACAAAGTAGGAGTCAAGTTCAACAGGTTAAAGGTAGGCTACTTTCAATAAAAGCCCCAACACACTGGTAATACTTTAACCTGAAATTTAGCTTACCTGTTGAGAAGAAACTCCACAAGTTCGTCGAATCGACTGAAACCATGTAAACTCCATGTTTACCCTTGTTTTACCCCGCTGTCGGTCTCTAGATATTTTGGTATGTTAAGTCACACAGCAGCCACGCCACGCCAAAATAATATTTTTTTAGACCACTTTAATTTTTATTTGCTATCAGGATGTGAATAGACTTTTAACCCGTATAACATCAGTAAAAAGTTTGCCTAATTTGTATATGCTTCGAGAATGTAGTTGGCAACGAATGGAGACGCAATTTAATTAAAAATTCGTTAGATAATGTTTAAATACGCAAGAATGAACCTACCGTCTTCCAAAATTTGTATTGGCAGGGAGTTTGATTGACAGGCGAACTGACCAATAATAAAGCCGAATCTGACATTTTGTCTGACAAACAAAGTAGATGGGAGAGTAATGTTAGATTAAGGTTGGTGGACTTTAACTTGAGGTCTATGTTCATTAATATGACATTTGAGGTCTTTTATCAGTTGAAACAAGATTTCTAATGTTCACTCATGTTTACTTCATGCTATAACTAGTAAAGAGAATGAAATGATCAGCTTATGTGTCGCTTGAACCGAGGCGCTACAGCAATCTGTTACCACATTAAGAGGACACAAAACGGTATTTACTGTTTAAATGTAAAAATTCACCTAAAGTAACCTGGTCTGTCTTGTCTGTTGGCGCTTTGTCAGTTTTCTCTTTGCTTATATTTCTAACTGCGCTAAAACCAATGAAGCCAAACGTGAGAACTCGTGACTTGTCGGCCATAGCAACAGTAACCAAGGAGTGTTCCATTATTCGAATGATCAGAATGCTACATTCCACAGACTGCAGTTCAGCTTCTGGTCGCATCTCGCTCTCATCGTGTGAATTTGATCGTCTTTCAGTTCAGTGAGAATCGAGCAGACGCAAATTTTTACGTTAGAAAGCACTCGAAGTCCGTCCACACAGCGATTTTACAAAGTTTCATTTATGAGTACTAGCAATTCTCCTGTGCTGGAGTCAATGGAGATCAACGCTATGTGTTTAGTGTCAGTAGATGATAAAATGACAGCTGGAGGAAAATCCACTGACCCTTCATTAGTAAATCTAGAGGCTTCTCCTGCAGCAGAGGCAATGGAGAACAGCCCAGCAGGTGAATAACAAACTTCAGTTTGTGAACATATACATATATACATATATTCCTTGTGTGTGAAACCTTATGCATGGCATAAATTATGTATGTTTTTGCATTTTACTTCGTTTTTCAATTCCGTTCTGTGAAGTAGTTTTGTTGTTATGCCCCTGCTAATGTTTTAATGCTGTTTAATGTAAACATTTTAGATCAATTCATAGAAAGTCAATGTAATAATCTTGTTTTTGTTTTGTTTTTAAGAAAACTCTGTGAAAGGCAAGAAGAATAGCCTTTGTGCATTCTTCAGAAAGACGTGGCTGAGTGTCAAAAGCGCCAGCCAGTGTCAACGTCGAGGTAACAAGGTGGCCCCTCTTCAGCCTGTGTCCGAAACGGATGCGGCTGATCCCCAGTGTGGTCCATCCGGCCTCGAACCAACGGCACCGTCACTCGTAGCTGATCCACAGCCTGGCCCATCCGGCCTTGAGCCAACATCTGTACAGGATCACGCCGAACCTCAGCCGGGTCCATCCAGTGTCACACCAACAAACTGTGAAGAAAATCCGGATGAACCCGAACCAGCTGAGGGTGAGTCTACTGCCATTTTAATTCTGTCTTGTTTTTTCACACTTGTGTCTAGTGACGCTGTTAAGTTTGTTTATTAATCTAATGTTCGTTTCTAATATTTGGTGGTAATTTCTACCGCTTCTATTTCTGCTTGGGATTTATAGAGGATCAGAAAAACACAAAGAAGAAGAAGAAACACATCTGTGGATTCTTCAGACGAAAGCGGCGGGCTGTGAAACGTGCTGCAACACAATGCAAAAAGCACAACAAGGTGGCTCCACTTTGTCCCCAGCCCAACACAGATGCGGCTGTTCCTCAGCCGGATCCACACATCCATGAGCCGCTGGATCCTCAGCCAGATCAAGCCAATTCAGCGGCTCTACAGGATCTGACTGATCATCCAGAAGATCCAAAGCCTGATTCGTCTGACTGTGATCAAGATTCAGATGAAGATGATTCTCTTCCAGGTCCATCTGGTCTTGAGCCACCAGCTCCAAAATATTCAGCTGCTTCCAAGCACAGACGGATCAGAGAT
The DNA here is from genome assembly GCA_012976165.1 of Labeo catla. NCBI lineage: Eukaryota > Metazoa > Chordata > Actinopteri > Cypriniformes > Cyprinidae > Labeo > Labeo catla. The sequence goes on from VONZ01000070.1 coordinate 595,141, forward strand.
GGAACCCGTTTCAGAGCAGCCTGTTTCACCGATCCAACTCCTGGTGAGTCTTTTTCCACTTGTTACCTTTTCTTGTTCCTACACTGATTGTTTCTCATCTGTTTCATATGGTAAACGTAAATGATAAATCTACTCTTGACCAAGTAGTAGTATTTTCCTGATTGGCTTTTTAAAGAAATGTTGTTGTAAAGTAATTGATTATCCTGCTGTTTTATTTTTGCTTAGTCTCAAACATTGACCGTATTTAGTCTCCATGTTTCTGATGTGAACAGGATGTGTGTATTTATTCAAACACTGCTATTGGTCTTCATGTAAAACTGTGAATCTCATATATTAACATGTTCCTTTGGTGCATTTTTGCAGTTCCATTTGATGAAATTTATGAAGTGGGAAGGAAGCTCGGAGAAGGAGGCTTCGGCGCTGTGTACGAAGGGGTTTCGAAACTTCTACGTGAACAGGTCGCCATCAAATTCGTCCCTAAGAGACAAAGGGACCGGTTTATTGAAATTGTACGTTGTCAAAACCTAATGTGTATATTTAAATACAAAAAATATATATTTTGAATACAAGTGAGAGGTGATATTGAACTCCTAATTACTGAACTCTCTTTTCTCTAGCCTGGTTGTTCCAAGCCGCTGTTTGTGGAAGTGGCTCTGAACCTGCTCCTGAAACGACCACCATTAAGCCCTTACATCTTGCACATGCTGGAGTGGTTCGAAGAGAAGGATCGATACATCCTGATCCTGGAGCGTCCGCAACCCTGCAAGGACCTGCTCAAATTCATGCTTAACGACATGCAGTTACTGGATGAAGCAAAGACACGTAGCCTGATGTACCAAGTGGTGATGGCAGCCAAACACTGTCTTGACCGAGGTGTCTTCCACCGCGACATCAAGTTAAATAACATGCTGATCAATACAGAGACGAACCAAGTCAAACTGATAGACTTTGGCTGCGGTGACCTCGTGAAACCAGGCTACTTGGGTGGTTTTGCAGGTGAGTTGGCTTTTGGTGTTCCTGTTGCAGTGAGACTGAGATGTCACTTTTCTGTTTAGTGATGCTGCTGACTTTTACAGTATAAACTAATTTTTGTTTAACTTAAATATCTCTTGCTTACAGGAGGAGTCTGCCCACCAGAGTACTACAGGGAATTAAGATACGAGGCAGGGTCAACAACCGTCTGGTCTCTAGGCTTTATGATGTACTCAATGGTGTACAAACGTCAACCCTTTAGATGCCTAGAAGACCTGATGCAATGCAACCTGAAGTTTAGGCACACAATATCCACAGGTGAGAGAGAACAATTAACTACCATTAACACATGACAATAATATTGTTAAACAGACATGCTACATATTTCAACATCAATTTCATATATGGCTATATGCACGTGTCGTATGGACAAAAAGGATGTAGTGTACGTGACTAACCAGTGCTTTTGGGAAAACTTGTATAGAATTGCAGGATTTGATATGCCGCTGCATGGCTCTTGACCCAACCGAGAGACCAACAGTAGAGGAGATCCTACAGCATGAATGGTTTCAGCAGGGACAAATGACAGGAGAAGCTCAGGATTAGGTAGTGTAACTTTGGAAGGAAGGCAGATGATGACAGAAATCACGCAAGTCCAAGCAGTGCTGCCATGAGCTTCAACTTTCCTTTACATTCATTTTTTCAGCGGATGCTCCGAATTGGCCCCAGTGAGGAAAATTTGCCCAAACTATTCAGCATATATATATATATATATATATATATAGATAGCAAAATATATATAATATATGTGACCCTGGACCACAAAATCAGTCATAAGTGTAAATTTCTCGAAATTTAGATTTATACATCATCTGAAAGCTGAATAAATAAGCTTTCCGTTGATGTATGGTTTGTTAGGACAATATTTGGCTGAGATACAACTATTTGAAAATCTGGAATCAGAACTGAGGGGAAATTATAAATAGGAGCAGCAAATGTAATGTTCTGTGCACCACAAAAAATAAAGTAGTAATGTAGTTTACAAAACAAAGGGGAAAACTAAAATAACATTTATGCTGCGAGATCACAAAGATGATTCCCTTCAGTTCCTCAAAAGGCTCCTTAAATATATTTAAATATTGGGTTTGTTAGGAAAGGACAATATTAAAATATCTGGAATCTGATGGTGCAAAAAAAAAAAAATCAAAATACTGAGAAAATCGCCTTTAAAGTTGTCCAAACGAAATTCATAGCAATGCATATTACTAATGAAAAATTAAGTTTTGATATATTTATGGGGGGAAATTTACAAAATATCTTTACTTAATAGCCTAATGATTTGTGGCATAAAGGAAAAATCTATAAATTTGACCCATCCGATGTATTTTTGGCTATTGCTACAAATATACCTGTGCAACATAAAACTGGTTTTGTGGTCCAGGGTCACATATATATATAATTATTAAAATATTTTAATATGAATAGAAAAATATATGGATAGATAGATAGATAATATAGAGAATATAGATAACCTATAAAAAATATATAGAAAACCTATATAGCAGGGGTGCTCAACCCTGGTCCTGGAAATCGACTTTCCTGCAGAGTTCAGCTCCAACCCTGATCAAACACACCTGAACCAGCTAATTAAGATCTGAAAGAGCACTTGATAATTACAGACAGGTGTGTTTGATCATGTTTGGAACTAAACTCTGCAGAAAGGTTGATCTCCAGGAACAGGGTTGAGCACCACTGCTATACAGTATCTAATGCACAAAAATAGAATAAAACTGGCTGCACAAAAGCAGCAAATTCTGAAAAAAAAGTAACTTGCTGTACAAAAAAAACATTTAATGCACTAAAGTTAGGGGAAACATTGAATAGGAGGAACAAATTTAGTGCACAAAAAGAAAAACTCTGTGCAAATAAATAAGAAACTAATTATAAAGAAAGAGAACAAGTAGTATCGAATGCACAAAAATAGAATAAAAAGAAAAAGAAGTAAAAAAAAAATTAAAATTAAGAATACATTTAATGCTCAAAACTGAGGGGAAATTTTAAATAGGAGCAGCAAATTTAATGTTAATTTAATGTTTAAAGTAGTAATGTAGTTTACAAAACAAAGGAGAAAACTAAAGTAACATTTATGCTGCAAGATCACAAAGATGATTCCCTTCAGTTCCTCAAAATCCTCCTCAAATATACTTAAATTATTACATATAATTATTAAAATATTTTAATATGAATATAAAAATATATGGATAGATAGATAGATAATATAGAGAAAATAGATAGCCTATAAAAAATACAGAAAAACTATATAGCAGGGGTGCTCAATCCTGGTCCTGGAGATCGACTTTCCTGCAGTGTTCAGCTCCAACCCTGATCAAACACACCTGAACCAGCTAATTAGGATCTGAAAGAGCACTTGATAATTACAGACAGGTGTGTTTGATCATGTTTGGAACTAAACTCTGCAGAAAGGTTGATCTCCAGGAACAGGGTTGAGCACCACTGCTATACAGTATCTAATGCACAAAAATAGAATAAAACTGGCTGCACAAAAGCAGCAAATTCTGAAAAAAAAGTAACTTGCTGTACAAAAAAAAAACTTTTAATGCACTAAAGTTAGGGGAAACATAACTTAGAATAGAATAGAAGCAGCAAATTTAGTGCACAAAAAGAGCAAACTCTGTGCAAATCAATAATAAACAAATTATAAAGAAAGAGAAAAAGTAGTGCAAAAACTAATTTAGAGAACCTGGCAGATCCATATAGTATCTAATGCACAAAAATAGAATAAAACTGTGCTGCACAAAAAGAAGCAAATTTAACAAAGAACATTGCTCTAAAAATTAAAAATACATTTAATGCTCAAAACTGAGGGGAAATTATAAATAGGAGCAGAAAATGTAATGTTTATTTAATGTTTAAAAAAAGTAGTAATGTAGTTTACAAAACAAAGGAAAAAACTAAAGTAACATTCATGCTGCGAGATCACAAAGATGATTCCCTTTAGTTCCTCAAAAGGCTCCTCAAATATACTTAAATTATTACATATAATTATTCAAATATTTTAATATGAATATAAAAATATATGGATAGATAGATAATATAGAAAATATATAGAGAATATAGATAACCTATAAAATATATAGAAAACCTATACAGTATCTAAAGCACAAAAACAGAATAAACCTGGCTGCACAAAAAGCAGCAAATTCAGAAAAAAAGTAACTTGCTGTAAAAAAAAAAGAAAAAGAAAAACTTTTAATGCACTAAAGTTAGGGGAAACATTGTATGAATAGGAGCAGCAAATTTAGTGCACAAAAAGAGCAAACTCTGTGCAAATAAATGAGAAATGAATTTAAAAGAAAGAGAAAAAATAGTGCAAAAACAAAAATAGAATAAAACTGCTGCTCAAAAAGAAGCACATTTAACAAAGAAAATTGCTCTGAAAATTAAAAATACATTTAATGCTTAAAACTGAGGGGAAATTATAAATAGGAGCAGAAAATTTAATGTTCTGTGCAAAAAAAGTAGTAATGTAGAATAAACTAAAGTAACATTTATGCTGCGAGATCACAAAGATGATTCACAAAGATGATATAAAAAATATATAGAAAAACTATACAGTATCTAAAGCACAAAAATAGAATAAAACTGGCTGCAAAAAAGCAGCAAATTCAGAAAAAAAAAACAAATAAGTAACTTGTAAAAAAAAAAATTAGAAAAACTTAATGCACTAAAGCAAATTTAGTGCACAAAAAGAGCAAAGTCTGTGCACATAAATAAGAAACATATTATAAAGAAAGAGAAAAAGTAGTGCAAAAACTAATTTAGAGAACCTGACAGATCCATATAGTATCTAATACATAAAAATAGAATAAAGCTGTGCTGCACAAAAAGAAGCACATTTAACAAAGAAAATTGCTCTAAATATTAAAAATACATTTAATGCTCAAAACTGAGGGGAAATCATAAAAAATAGCAGCAAATGTAATGTTCTGTGCAAAAAAAAAAGTAGTAATGTAGAATAAACTAAAGTAACATTCATGCTGCGAGATCACAAAGATGATTCCCTTCAGTTCCTCAAAATCCTCCTCAAATATATTTAAATTATTACATATAATTATTAAAATATTTTAATATGAATATAAAAATATATGGATAAATAGATAATATAGAAAATACATAGAGAATATAGATAACCTATAAAATATATATAGAAAACCTATATAGTATCTAAATCACAAAAACAGAATAAAACTGGCTGCACAAAAAGCAGCTCAAATATATTTAAATTATTGGGTGGGTGAAGGGAAAATAAATAAATGAATTATTCAATGTTACATGGACTACTTTGTCAATTATAAATCTTTCTTTTGACTGTCTCTCTCTCTCTCACACACACACACACACGGTGCATAAGGTAAATTGTGACTCTCAGCCGGCAACTCAGATATTGATGAGCTGGGCTGAATCAATCACATGCTGATATTTAAGGTTTTAAGGATCCAGCAATGAAATATTAATTTGATCTTAATACTATAGAGGCAGCTGTCCATAAAGAGATTCTACACCTGGTAATGAAAGCTATTAATTCACATTTCTTGTAGTGTGCTCTAGATTGTGACAGTAAGGTGCACTTGCCTAAATGTTATGGAGCATATAAAAAAACATGTAGTATACAATATAAAATTAATATAGCTTATTTGTCCACAGAAAATCACAAAATTATAAACAAAAGAATGAGTGGGAAGTGGAAACACAAATTCAATCCTCTGAACACAGGAGCATGTTACTGTTGTTCATTTTTCCTGAAAAATAGTTACTTTTTAAAAAATAACATTTCTTGCATTAATTTCGGTGCATGAAAATGTATATTCTAAACCAGGGGTGCTCAATCCTGGTCCTGGAGATCGACTTTCCTGCAGAGTTCAGCTCCAACCCTGACCAAACACACCTGAACCAGCTAATTAGGATCTGAAAGAGCACTTGATAATTACAGACAGGTGTGTTTGATCATGTTTGGAACTAAACTCTGCAGGAAAGTCGATCTCCAAGAACAGGGTTGGGCACCCCTGTTCTAAACTATTGCACTCACTTCTCGGTTAAACTGTTATAATTACTTAAAAAAACAAAACAAAAAAAATATTTCTCTGTTGAACATGTGTTTCATGTGTCTTTGGCTCCCTCGCTATGACAGATCATGTATTGATCAGATTTGTACGTGATGCGAGGTGTTTTCTGCACTGTAAGTGACGTTACTGACAGAGATTTTTCCTGACACAGTGCACATTTTCAACTTCTCGACAGTGAAATTATCACCTGCCAGAGTTGCCTGTGAAACTAGGAAATCCACCTGCCATATTTACCCACATTTTGAGCTTGACAGGTGTTAATTTCCCATTCTGGTTTGATGAATGTGGGACGGAAGGCTTGTGCTATTACTCAGTCTCATACCAACTACGAAAACATTTCCATTCATGTATAACAAAAGAAGTTTACCAAGCCAATGAAATTAGTTATGGGCTGTATGGGATGTATAAAACATACAGCATGAATAATTTGTGTTTTGAAATGACATTTTGAATACCATTCCAAACCTGTATAATGAAACAGGAAGCCGAGCAATATTTCAAATATCTTCACGTTACATCATTGACTTTCTTTATAAGGTCAAAAAAAACACCAAAAATATCTACTTTTTGTGTTCCACGGAAGAAAAGTTATACAGGTTTGAATCATCATGAAGGCGAGTAAATGAAAGAATTTTCATTTTTGAATCAAGTATTGCTTTAAGTCTCTTTTGTTTCCATATTATTCAAGCAGACAGTCAGATCGGCCTGGTGATTTCCACCATTGACCAGATGACCTCTGTGCAGCATTGACTGGCTTCTACTTCTTTAAAAATTGGGTGGCATATTATACAGGTGCAACTCAATAAATTAGAATACTTCATAAGACCAATAAAAATAAAAAAATAAAAACATTTTAGTGAATTGTTGTCCTTCTGGAAAGTATATTCACGTACTGTATTACTGTATACTTACTGTACAATACTTGGGGCTCCTTTTGCTTTAATTACTGCCTCAATTCAGCGTGGCATGGAGGTGATCAGTCTGTGGCACTGCTGAGGTGGTATGGAAGCCCAGGATTCTTTGACAGTGCCCTTCAGCTCATCTGCATTTTTTTGTCTCTTGTTTCTCATTGTCCTCTTGACAATACCCCATGGACTCTCTATGGGGTTCAGGTCTGGTGAGTTTGCTTGGCCAGTCAAGCACACCAACACCATGGTCATTTAACCAACTTTTGGTGCTTTTGGCAGTGTGGGCAGGTGCCAAATCTTGCTGGAAAATGGAATCAGCATCTTTAAAAAGCTGGTCAGCAGAAGGAAGCATGAAGTGCTCTAAAAACAATGGACATTGTTTCAAAAAACACAATGGACCAACACCAGCAGACGACATTGCACCCCAAATCATCACAGACTGTGGAAACTTAACACTGGACTTCAAACAACTTGGGCTATGAGCTTCTCCACCCTTCCTCCAGACTCTAGGACCTTGGTTTCCAAATGAAATACAAAACTTGCTCTTATCTGAAAAGAGGACTTTGGACCACTGGGCAACAGTCCATTTCTTCTTCTCTTTAGCCCAGGTAAGACGCCTCTGACATTGTCTGTGGTTCAGGAGTGGCTTAACAGGTGGGATACGACAACTGTAGCCAAATTCCTTGACACGTCTGTTTGTGGTGGCTCTTGATGCCTTGACCCCAGCCTCAGTCCATTCCTTGTGAAGTTCACCCAAACTCTTGAATCGATTTTGCTTGACAAGCCTCTCAAGGCTGCGGTTCTCTCGGTTGGTTGTGCATCTTTTTCTTCCACACTTTTTACTTCCACTCAACTTTCTGTTAACATGCTTGGATACAGCACTCTGTGAACAGCCATCTTCTTTGGCAATGAATGTTTGTGTCTTACCCTCCTTGTGAAGGGTGTCAATGATTGTCTTCTGGACAACTGTCAGATCAGCAGTCTTCCCATGATTGTGTAGCCTAGTGATCCAAACTGAGAGACCATTTTGAAGGCTCAGGAAACCTTTGCAGGTGTTTTGAGTTGATTAGCTGATGTCACCATATTCTAATTTGTTGAGATAGAGAAATTGGTGGGTTTTTGTTAAATGTGAGCCAAAATCATCACAATTAAAAGAACCAAAGACGTAAACTACTTCAGTCTGTGTGCACTGAATTTATTTAATACATGAGTTTCACAATTTGAGTTGAATTACTGAAATGAACTTTTTCTCAACATTTTAATTTATTGAGTTGCACCTGTATATAACAACTGATATCAACGTGCAGTAACATCTGTTAAATGATAAAAAAAAAAATACAATGCAAACAATTTGGTTAATCAGTATTGTTTTCAGTAGAATATTTAAACATCCTAAAATTGTGTAAGAAATAATTGTTGCTCCGCTCTCATACACTGTTCCAGTCATTTAAATTGGTTATTCTTTTTTTATTGAAAGCTGTTAACCAGTTTTTTTTCCCCTGCAGCTGTTTTCCCCACCTTTTGTAAACCCTGTTTGTAGTTTTCTGTCTTCTCGTGGAGGTTCTTCTGCTGGTCAGGAGTGACAGATGCATCTGCCTTTTGGGCTGCAATCGGTTTCTCCACTGGACGTGTGATGGGGTAGGTCTATTTGCTGCCTTCATCTTCATCGACTTGCTTAACCACAATACAGCAACTGAACTGATGAAGATTAGAGAAGGGTTAGTTGTACTGGACTAAAATTGTAAAAAAAAGTTAATATACAGTAAAAAATTCAGAATTCTTCCATTCTGAAGACATTAGTGGCTGGTTTCACAGAGAGGGCTTAGACTAAGGCAGGATTAGGCCATAGTTTAATTAGGCCATTAAAGGAGAAGTCCACTTCCAGAACAAGAATTTATAAATCATTTACTCACTCTCTTGTCATCCAAGATGTTTATGTCTTTCTGTCTTCAGTCATAAAGAAATTATGGTTTTTGAGGAAAACATTTCAGGATTTTTCTCCATATAATGGACTTCATTGGTGCCCCGATTTTGAACTTCCAAAATGTAGTTTAAATGCAGCTTTAAAGGACTCTAAATGATCCCAGCCGAGGAAGAAGGGTCTCATCTAGCTAAACGTTTTTTAAAAATTTGTATACTTTTTAAGCACAAAAGCTCATGTAGCACAGGCTCTGGGATGCGTGTTCACGATGCTACGAATTAGTAATTGGTCGTTCTTTTTTGAACGGATCTTTAATGTGACTCTGGAAGAACAAGTCGTTGTTGTTTTGTTGTTAGTTAGATGCAAAAAAAAAAAACACTCACACTGATGTGGCAAGCTATCAGAACCGAACTGAACCAAACCGAAAACCGTGGTTAAAAACCGAGGTACGTATTGAACCATGGACTAACTGTATTGTTGCATCCCTACTAGGTTGGGAGACCAGCTCAGACCGCTAACCAGCTTTGTCCAGTTTAAGATCTCTTTTACATCTCAAAGCTATTAAAAGTACTGTTTTACAGTACTTGTAATTTTTTTTGTAAATTTCTTTTTTCTTTTATAACATAAATTCACCTTTTTTTTTTTCTTTTTTTTTTTTCTTTTGCATTGATGTCAGGCCATCAATATTTGCTAGGAATATTCTTGTCTTGTGGTTTGTGCCAAAAATAAATGACATGATGTACCTTTCATTTGTAAAGTATTTATTAATTGGAAGAAAAGGCATATTCACCTTTATTTTTGCTCACAAATTCCATGCATCATGCTCGAATTGACAGTATAAATGTTTGAAAATAAAGCTTAACGTCTTTAAATCCATGCAATGTGTTATTTGTGAATAAGTTGTGAAGTGTTTATTTTATTTTCTGATGTCTTTTTATTGACCAGCATTCACTTTAGTCTCTTAGAGATTTTGGAAACAGTGATCATTAAAAATGTTACAGAACAGTGCCAATTGTAGACAGTTTGCATACATTTACGTTGTAAGAATTTACAGGGAGACTTCAAATAAAAAAGGCAACTCATTAGTTAATGTTTTCTGATTAAAACCAAATGATTTCCTATTGATTCAGTTGAATGTGTGGTTATAGTAATGTGCAATCCAGTTTTGCATTATAGATTAGAGGGTGTTAGTAAATAAATCAGTGTTTTTGAATGAATCTGTTGGGTGAATAATTCAGTGACTCACTCATAAAGGCACTGTTCTCTGTTTTCAAAAATGTGTACTGTCACCAAATACTGGCTTAATGATGTAAAGAGGGTTGCAATACAGAAATGCTGTATATTTACATAAATTACATTATTTGTCAAAATAAAAATCAGCTACAATGTAAAACACACAGAAATGGAGATTACATCATAATATTCATAACAGAGAACAAGCATACACAAAACATACATTACACTATGCACTAAGTTTGACTAATAATGTGGCATAATTGCAAAAACACTTTAGTGGAATGTTATTGATAAATGTTATTTTAATTTAAAAAGTGTATCTTTGTCAGTATATGGAAGCAAACATTGATTAAACCATTGCACATTAGAGCATGAATAAAACTGAGAAGCAAAGAAAAAAGCTAGTGAATTGACTTGTTATTGAGGTTTAAAGGTTTAGTTGTGATATTGTGTCTCAGTCTAAATTACACTTACATAGGTGAATTTGGAAACCAAACAAATTAGAATATAACGATAATAATAATTTTATATTATTATTCCTATGACAGTAATATTGGAAAACAATTGAAATGAAAATGAGCATTTCACTGGTATATTATTTTACCTTATTCTACAGTAGGGGAATTACAATACTTTTGTCCTAATTTCTACACTTGCAAAGCAGATCCTAAAACTTTTAGCCACATTTTCCATTTTAATCATGAAACAAACAAAAAATTATGGGTGATTTGAGAAAATTTACCAGCCATAAATATTTCTTCCTGGCCAAGAAACTGTTTTTGCAGTTGCTGCTACTCCAACAACTATTTAATAATAATAATAATAATAATAATAAATATATATATATATATATATATATATATATATAGAAATATATATGAAATATAATGAAATATCTAAATTTATATATATATAGTGTGAAAATTAGAATCAAACGCTACACGATACAAACAAAGATGTGGCATGAGCATTTTTTTTTATTTGACTGTATCATGATATAGCATCAAAACTTTTCTGAAGTCAGTTCCCTTCAGAAACACATTCATATAAACATCCACCAAAATATTTATATTTTTCTTCAAATAAACAGTAAGCTTGCTCTGCCCGTGCAGTATTTATTTATTTATTTATTTATTTATTTATTTTTGTGTATGCGTATGTGCGTCTGTTCATTGTAGTCCAACCCTGTGAGCTTTTATGTTGACGGAAAACTCCAGCTTCTGTAAAAACGTGTTTATAAACGAGTCTCATTAGAAATCTAGTGCAATACTAAAACAAAAACAAGATTTAGTCATTATATTTCAAAAACAATTGCAACCGCATTTTAAAAATATTTCTTTATTAATCTATTAGTTTGCATTGCTTAAACACCTGCTCTGAGAAATTATATTTTTCTCTCATTCTAAAACGAATCATTCAGTCATGAGGGATTTATCACTCCCGAAACTTTGCTGCTTGTACAGGGTAACATGGCCGTTACCAGGACGAAAAACAAACACTTTTATTCACATTCTGAACGGATTATATCTAGCCTAGAAGTGTGCAAATAGCACTCCCTTGAGAATCACTAAAAACGTGTCACTTCAGTTTATGGCAATCTCACAAAGTTCCGTTATAATCAATGAACCTCTGATTTACAGTGAGAGACTGGCAAGTGTGCAGGGAACAAATCCGGTGTTTAGAGGTGAGTGAATTCAGACTAACTTGAACGCCATGACCAGTCACAGGTGTTCAAGAAATCAACAGATATGTCTGTGATGCGCTACAATACACGTTGTAAATAGAATATTTTGGCGATTTCCAGAGCGCAGACACAAATACACACTGGAGCCTTCACCAAATCTGTTTTGCCAATATCTAATTATTACAGTTTTCACTGAGGGTGCTTTTGACTGCGTGAGAAAAGAGAGTTGGCAATTTAATTATTAAAAAATTGTTAGATATTGATTAAATATCTTACATACATTTTGGCTTTAAGTAAGCCAAAATGTATGTAAGGCAAGAATGAACCTACCGTCTTCCAAAGTTCATATTTGCAGGGAGTTTGATTGACAGGCGAGCTGACCAATAATAAAGCCCAATCTGACATTTTGTCTGACAAACAAACTAGACAGGAAAGGAAAGTCCAACGTTGGTGGACTTTAACTTGAAAAAGTAAATATATTGAGGTCTTTCAGCAGTTAAAAAAAAAAGATACTTTCTGATGTTCGTTCATGTTTACTTCATGCTATAACTAAGTTAGTGAAGAGGACAAGATGATTGGTTTACGTGCCGCTTGAACTGAGATGCTACAGCAATCTGTCACCACACATTAAGGAGACAAAAAACTGTATTATTGTTTGTTTGTTTTTTGTTTTTTTTTAAGTAACCAAATTTAAAAGCTGAGACTTTGTTGCACCTAAAGTAACCTGTCTCTGTTGGCGCTTTGTCAGTTTTCTATTTGCTTATATTTCTCACTGCGCTAAAACCCATGAAGTGAAGCTTGAGAACTCGTGACTTGTCGGCCATAGCAACAGTAACCAAGGAGTGTTCCATTATTCCAATGATCAGAATGCTACATTCCACAGACTGCAGTTCAGCTTCTGGTCGCATCTCGCTCTCATCGTGTGAATTTGATCATCCTTTAGCTCAGTGAGAATCGAGCAGACGCAAAGATTTCACTCGAAGTCCGTCCACACAGCGATTGCGAGTTTTACAACGTTTCATTTATGAGTACTAGCAATTCTCCTGTGCTGGAGTCAATGGAGATCAACGCTATGTGTTTAGTGTCAGTAGATGATACAATGACAGCTGGAGGAAAATCCACTGACCCTTCATTAGTAAATCTAGAGGCTTCTCCTGCAGCAGAGGCAATGGAGAACAGCCCAGCAGGTGAATAACAAACTTAAGTTTGTGAAATGTTTTCATTTTACATGCATACATTTATTGCTTGTGTTAAACCTTATGCCTGAAATAAATTATGTTTTCGCATTTTTGTTAGTTTGTTAAATTCCATTCTGTGAAGTAGTTTTGTTGTTATGCCCCTGCTAATGTTTTAATGCTGTTTAATGTAAACATTTTTACATTAAACATTTAAACATAAATTCAAAGAAAGTCAATGTAATAACCTTGTTTTTGTTTTGTTTTAAGAAAAACCTGTGAAAGGCAAGAATAGCCTTTGTGCATTCTTCAGAAAGACGTGGCTGAGTGTCAAAAGCGTCAGCCAGTGTCGACGTCGAGGTAACAAGGTGGCCCCTCTTCAGCCTGTGTCCGAAACGGATGCGGCTGATCCCCAGTGTGGTCCATCCGGCCTCGAACCAACGGCACCGTCACTCGTAGCTGATCCACAGCCTGGCCCATCTGGCCTTGAGCCAACATCTGTACAGGATCACGCCGAACCTCAGCCGGGTCCATCCAGTGTCACACCAACAAACTGTCATGAAAATCCGGATGAACCCGAACCAGCTGAGGGTGAGTCTACTGCCATTTTAATTCTGCCCTGTTTTTTCACGTTTATTTTATGTAAACTTTAGAGTATGTTTATTTGTTTTGGAGTTTTAGAAATTATTTTCATTCTTGCTATCTAGCCTCAAAATCTGACTTCTAATATATGGTAGTAATTTTTAACGTTTCCGTTTCTGTTTGGGTTTTTAGAAAATCAAACAAACAAGAAGAAGAAGAAGAAGAAGAAACACATCTGTGGATTCTTCAGACGAACGTGGCGGGCTGTGAAACGTGCTGCAACACAATGCAAAAAGCACAACAAGGTGGCTCCACTTTGTCCACAGCCCAACACAAATCCAGGTGATCCACAGCCAGATCCAAATGTCCCTGAGTCGACGGCTATGCAAGATCCAGCTGATCCTTTGCCGGATCAGTCCATCCTTGAGTCAACAGCTCTGCAGGATCTAGCTGATCCAATGCCGGATGTGTACGTCTTTGAGTCTCAGCTGGATAAGTCCATCCTTGAGTCGACGGCTCTGCAGGATCCAGCTGATCCAGTGCCAGATCTGTTCATCCTTGAGCCTCAGCTGGATCAGTTCGTCTCTAAGTCGATGGCTATGCAGGATCCAGCTGATCCTCAGCCAGATCCAATCGTCCTTGAGCCGATAACTCTGCAGGATTCGGCTGATCTTTCAGAAGGTCCGCAGCCTGCTTCATCTGACTCTAAACGAGATCCAGATGCTTCAGAGATGACACCTGTTGAAGGACCGTCTGGCCTTCTGCCAATGGGTCTGCAGGATCCAGCTGTACCTCAGGCAGGTCCAACTGTCCTCAATTCAACGGCTTTACAGGACCTGACTGATTGTCCAGAAGAACCACAACCTGATTTGTCTGACTGTGATCAAGATTCAGATGAAGATGATTCTCTTCCAGGTCCATCTGGTCTTGAGCCAGCGGCTCCAAAATATCCAGCTGCTTCCAAGCACAGACGGATCAGAGATGGAACCCGTTTCAGAGCAGCCTGTTTCACCGATCCAACTCCTGGTGAGTCTTTTTCCACTTGTCAACCTTTTCTTGTTCCTACACTGATTGTTTCTTATCTGTGTCATATGGTAATCTAAATGTAAATGATAAATCTAGTACTCTTAACCAAGAAGTATTATTTTAGTAGTATAATTAATTGCCTATTTAAAGAAACAAGTTTTTAAAGACGTTGAAAGATTCCTGCTGTTTTACTTTCATGAACAGTGCAACTGAAATCACATACTGTCTGAGTAGGTACTACATTTGAATTTGAACTTCATATTCAATTTCAGACTCAGCATTAGTCTGAAACATTGTCCATATTTAGTCTCCATGTTTCTGATGTGAACTGGATGTGTGTTTTTATTCAAAGACTGCTTTTGGACTTCACGTAGAACTGTGAATCTCATATATTAACATTTTTCTTTGCATTTTTGCAGTTCCATTTGATGAAATTTATGAAGTGGGAGAAGAGATCGGAGAAGGAGGCTTCGGCGCTGTGTACGAGGGTATTTCGAAACTTCTACACGAGCAGGTAAAATCACCACTTCATTTACCAAATGTACCATATAGATCAGTGCTTTGACCAAAACAGATTTAAAATAAATTTAAATAGAAATATTTGTGATAATGATGATACACAACCATTAATATTATTTTTTCTAGATTCAGTATGATTAAGTTTGTAACATCTACTGCACTTCGAAACTTACTTTGATAATTTTTTGTTATATGTATGCATTTATTTATTTATTTATTTTTGCAGGTCGCCATCAAATTCATCCCCAAGTGTGACGCAGACCGCTATATTGAAATAGTAAGTTGTCAAAACTCAATGTACATATTTAAATACAAACTACACTGTGTTTTTAATACAAGTGAGATGTTATATGGAGGTCCTAATTACTGAACTCTCTTTTCTCTAGCCTGGTTGTTCCAAGCCACTATTTGTGGAAGTGGCAATGAACCTGCTCCTGAAACGACCACCATTAAGCCCTTACATTGTGCACATGCTGGAGTGGTTCGAAGAGGAGGATCGATTTATTCTCATCTTGGAATATCCACAGCCCTGCAAGGACCTGCTCAAATTCATGGTTAACAACATGCAGCGAGTGAATGAAGCACAGATACGTAGCCTGATGTACCAAGCAGTGCTCGGGGCCAAGCACTGTCTTGACCGAGGTGTCTTCCACCGTGACATTAAGTTAAATAACTTTCTGGTCAACACGAACACGAACCAAGTCAAACTGATAGACTTTGGTTGCGGTGACCTCCTCAAACCTTCAGGCTACTTGGGTGGTTTTACAGGTGAGTTGGCTTTTTGTGTTCCTGTTGCAGTGAGACTGAGATGTCAGTTTTCTATTTAGTGATGTTGGGGACTAATTTGAACATCTCTTGCTTACAGGTGGAGTCTGCCCACCTGAGTATTACAAGGACTTAAAATACGAGGCAGGGCCAACAACCGTCTGGTCTCTGGGCATAATGATGTACACAATGGTGTGCAGATGTCAGCCCTTTACACATGTAGAAGACATGATGCATGGCAGCCTGAGCTTTAACGTCAGAGTATCCACAGGTGAGACAAAACAATTAACTCTCAATAACACAATGACAATAATATTGTTAAACGCACTAAGCATAATACATGCTACAGGTTTCAGAAGCCATTTTCAAACTTGACATGGACATAAAAGAACATATGTGACTAACCAGTGCTCTTGTGAAAACTTGTATAGAATTGCAGGATTTGATAAGCCGCTGCCTGACTTATCACCCAACCGAGAGAGCAACTATAGACGAGATCCTAGAGCATGAATGGTTTCAGCAGGGACAAATGTCAGAAGTAGCTCAGGATCAGGTAGTCACAGGTAGGATCAGATGACTTTGGAGGGAAGGCAGATGATGAGAGAAATACCTTTTGTGAAAGTCCAAGCTCAAGCTTCAACTTTACAGTTATTCATCTTTACATTTATTCATTCAGCAGATGCTCCAAATCGGCCCCTGTGAGGAAAAACTGCACAATCCATTCAGCAGAGAGACTTCAGAGCAGCAAGCTTAGTTAAAAAAAGAGAAAAAAAGCAGCAAACAAAAGGAAAAACGAATTACTAATAGCACTAAAAGTAGTGCAAAAACAAATACAGAAAACTTAGAGATAATCTAGTGCATAAAAAGAAGCAAGTTTAGTTAAAAAAAAATGTTACAGTGAAAAATGAGGAGCAAATTTAATGCACAAAAATTAGGGGAAAACTTGGTATAAATAGGAGCAGCAAATTTAGTGCACGAAACAGTACAGAATTAAATGTGTAAAACTAAGGAGCAAATATAATACAAAAAGCATATTTTGTGTAACAAAGGTGGAGAATGTTTAGTAAATTTAGTGCAAAAAACAGAAAAACTAAAGTAAACTTATGCTGCAAGATCACAAAGACTATTCCCGTCAGCTTTTTAAAATAATCCTAATTAATATATTCAAATTATTGGGTGGGTGGAGATATATTTATTTAATAAAAAATAAAAAAAATATTTTGTGTAAATGTTTATTTTGTTACTTTGTGTTGTCAGTTACTCACACACACACACACACACACACACACTTTATGAATGGGGACATTGCATAGATTTCTATTATTATTACAAAGAGCCTTTATAGATGTTATAATGCATTACAAGTAATGTGAATTATGTAATCAGATTACTTCTTTCAAGTAGCTAGGTAAGTAATGCATTACTTTTTAACTAGCAAGAAATTTCAAATGATTATTTGAAATTTATTTCAAATGAGTAACGCCAATTACTTTTTTCCCATTTATTAACTGACAGCTCTCCTGTCCCTGTGTTCAGGATCATCAAAATCAGGATGTTACTTTAGTTCTAGAATAAATGCTAACATACATTAATTCACCTCACTCCCAAAAAAAAAAACTAAAACCAGATTCATGTATTCCTCAAAAGGAATAAAAACAGTGAAATGCAACTCAGAATATGAAGCAAATCTGCAATAATTAAATGTTAAATAATACAAATATCCTTTATGTATTTAATCACATTTTATTAACCAGTGTCTTTGCTGCTGACCTTTGATGATCCAATTCAACTATACTAATGAGCAAAAATTACTCGACATAAACTAACATTTGTTCTTCTTTTCTTTTTATTGCTGAAGAGTGTTGACCTTCTTCTGCGGTCTACTGTACAGATGTGAATTTACTTTTCCTTCAGCCTGAGGTTTTTGGTGTGAAAGGGCTTTTACATTTGCCAAAGATATAAGTTTTTATATTAAAAACAAGCAGGCAAGGCCAGCCCAGATTTGAAAAGTAACGCAAAAGTAATGTAATGCATTACTTTCCATAAAGAGTGCCTAAGTAACGTAATTAGTTATTTTTTAGAGAGTAACGCAATATTGTAATCCATTACCCTTAAAAGTAACTTTCCCCATCACTGGATGTTATTATAGATACTATATATAACCTGTTCGTACTGGGGGACCTTTTTGTAGGTATTGGTGTGTTACGTGTGTCTCCCGAATTTCATACATGTATGTGAAACACAGCTCGAGTGGCACTTTGTTGAAATTTTAGGTGCCACTATTGAGCCATTTTGCCATACCCACTTCTGAAACCCATATCCAAACCTTTTTAAAGTTTTCAAGCATGTTTAAGCCCTCAAAAATGTGATTCATTCTGGAGAAGAAACTGAGTAAGTCCAATAGGGTTCCCGCACCATCTGTGTTTAGGCCCTAAAAAGATTTACTTTTTTAATAGTTTTTACAAATAAGGATGTTCCTAAAAGGAGGGTTTGCCAGATTTAGCTTAATTCTGGATATAAATTTGTGCCCAATGGTTAAGTAGGTGTAAATAGACACAAACACACATTTTTGTTAAAATGTTAAGCCATTTGTGTGTAAATAACGGCTGACATTTAGTTATGCTAAAAGGCATAAAAAAGACTCTTTTAAAAAGTGCCTAAAAAGACAGCTGAGCCAGTGAAAGTAGTTAGAGGGTGGAGTAACACAAAGATTTTTTGGCAGCCCTGGTCTTTTTTTTTTCAGTGTATGAAAAGAGCAGTCTTTTTATGTCCCGCAGAAAAAAAAGAAAGTCATACAGGTTTGGAAAGATGTGAAGGTAAGTAAATAAATTTTAATTTTTGGGTGAACGATCCTTTTAACTATCCCTTGTGTTTTTACCATGTTATTAGATTGGAGTGATTTCCTCAATGGAATAAGCTGGGAATAAAGCTGTTCGGCTGCTTACCAGATGACCTCTGCACCAGCACCAGGTTTTTTTCCCCACTTCTACAAAACATCATTCAGTACAGTATATTAATAACAATCTATATACTGTGCAGCAACTTCTGTTCAATAAAAAATCCACAGCAAACCCTGTTTGTATTTTTCTGTCTCCTCATGGAGGTTCTTCAGCTGGTGACAGATGCATCTGTCTCATATGGGCTGCAGTCGGTTTCTCCACTGTACGTATGATGCGCCGGTAGGTCTTCTTTGCTGCCTTCATCTGCAACTCAGCATGCCACGCTTAACCACAATACAACAACTGAACCGATGAAGATTAGAAAAGGGTTACTTGAACTGGAAATGTGAAAAAGGCGTCAGACACGTGCTTTGGGGCTCATAGGATTTTTAGAGCAGCACAGGATTTATGATCGGCACAAATGAGTGTATATTTTCTATTTAGCTGGACCATTATGGCAGATGATAGCCCTGCGTGCGCAGTCAGCATCGCCACTTACAGATGACCCATTTAATTTTTTCCTGAATTCCATTTTATTTGTTTCCGAGTTCCATTTTTCCCATTTTAATTTTTCTGGATCCCGTTTTTTGCGTTTACATTTTTCTAGACTCTGTTTTAATGGGTATATTTAAATAATACATTAATGAAATTATGAAACGTACACAATTTAACAGCAATTTATTAAAAGGCCCTATAAAATGTTTTATTTTATTTTATCAAATTCAGTTTTATTCTTAACAAATTCTGTTTTCCAATAATTTTCTAGATATTTAATATTTAAAAGCATCTCTAATCAACTGATTTTATTTTTAAAAATAATTTATTATTTTATTTATTTCTTTTTTCAGCAATACTGTTGTATATTTTAGAATAAAATATGCATTTTCATGCATCATAAAATTAAGCTTTATAAAATCTACAGTAAATATATACAGTATTTACAGTAAAACAAATGTGTGTTCCACAACAAGTGACGTGTTAACCTATAGATCAATTTTTAATTACCTATAATTTTGTGATTTGCAACTGCTTGATGTACAACTGTAGACAATCAAGTGATATATTATGTACTTATTAATTATATTACTAATATACTTAAATATGATATACTAATATAATTATTATTTTTTTTTTTACATAAACAGTAAACAATCTGACTTGTTGGTAAATTACCTTAGAGTTAAAATTAGGTTGCTATATAATCAAAATCTCTTAAAAGGTAAACACAGTAAGGATCTGTTCTGAAAACACTCAAAATTTGTAATAAAAATAATAAAAATGGCGAGGATTTTAACCATCAAAAAATGCCCAAAAAGCACATTGAAAGTCATTAATGCAATAATGTATGAAAGTCTTTTGTATTTTCATGCGATAGGTTTGTCAGAAACAGCTCAGAAATTTAAGTCATTATAAAATTTGTTGTTTTAAAGTTGAATCTTTTCAATGAATTACTTTACAAATGAATTAATAAGTCAAACAGATATACAGTAAACCAGTTACAATCGATAACAAGGAAAAAGCCTGAAAACAGCAAACATAGGCCATCTTAGTTATTGTCTCAGTTATTGATTGTAGTGAAAATTACCTCAGGACTTCAGTATTACTACTGTAATGTATTCATCAGCAGATTTTGTATGTTGTAAGGTACTACTTTTGTCTTGGCAGAAGCTTTAAGATAACATACAAATAATTTGTGTTTTCACCTGGTACTTGATCAAACTGTTGAAAAAAAAAAAAACACTTCTTTTCTCTGCAGAAAAATACAAGCATAGTTCAAATGTTATTTTAATGATCAAAAGGATAAAATATGACAGTACTTCAAAAGGCAGTGCTGAAGTGTCGACTGCATGTGAATGAGAGCGGTGTGTATTTTGTTCAAACATTTCAGGACATGAGAGTCCTCCCTGTCCATTTCTTTACCATTTACTATACAGAAAGGAATACAATGTGTGCTTCATGCAAATAGTCTCTCTCTTTCTCCTCCTCCTCTTTCGCTCAACCTTCATTCTCAGTTGCAATGAAATATCATTGGGTCTGTAATGGACACTGACTCTAAAGAGAATGGAAATACAGACATGAGTGGAATATAGATTAGAGAGTAAAGCATATCCTTCAGCGAGACCGTGAAAAAGCTGTGACATCAGCTCTAGAGGGGCATTTAAAGAAAAGATTGGAAAAGAGAGGGAAGGGGCAGATGGAAGTGTCACCTTGAGGAGAAGCAGAAAGAGGGAGGGGGAGTCAACCAGCGCCAACACTTTTCTCTCTCGACACATAACACTGCGCCTTTCTTCCCAAAGAAAAAACATACACTGCATTAAGCCAGTGATGTCCTTTAAGGAATCATCTTCAGAACGGCTCTATCAGCAGCACGTGTGACTGTATCTAGTTAATTATCATAGACAAAAATGTCAAAAAATCCCTCAGCTTGTAAGAACGAGTAAACAAACAAAAGTGACATTTTCAGTAATACATTTATAAAGAGCATGTTGGCAAGTTGCCAACAATATGTTACTGTGGGCTCTTGGTATTAAGATGCGTTTTGGATCAAAAGTAGACGAGGAAAGCGCGTTCCTGTTTACACCACCTGTTTTGTCTCTTTTGTCCATTTTTGACCACTTTCCTCATTTCTTTGATGGGAGGGTCTATCGTTGGTTGTTTTCTGATCTTTCTACAATAGTTTTATGAAATAAGCCTACTTATGAACATGAAAGGAGACACTGGAAAATAATATGGAGAGCAGCAGCGTTTTTCTGCTCTAAGGTTGTGTGTCAACCAAAGCATTTTTTTCTGAAGCTAGCATATTTTTTCAATTGTTTTCAATGGGTGTGCCGCGTTTTTTAAAGGCCAGGAGCGTGACGAGGCGCTGGACCTTTTCTTTTCTGGCCGCTGAGAGTTAAAGAGTGTTCAAGTAAAACGCAGCGTTCATTACTGCAAAACTTGTGTTTGAATTAGGACATTGTGCTTTTTACACTACGAAAGCAAACCTCTGGAAGTGGTTGAAAAAAACATTTGAAAAAACAAGCTCAGAACATTTGAGACCATTTAAACCTCTGTTTAACGTCTGAGTGTAACTGAATCGACAAAAACGCTTGTTAATACCAAGTGCAAACATCTTGTTATGCACAAAAATACATAATGTAACAGAAGAAAAAAATATTTTAAAGTATAATCAATATTAGAAAACTATTACACTGTGTCCTAATTACATGTGACGTGAAAGAATCAATCAAATTCACTTTTACATGTTGTTTGAATATTAATGTCGTGCAAATCATTCGTGATCCAGCTTCACCTACAGCAGAAGTGAGTATAAGGGTTTTTATTGAATCTTTGCGATCTTAATAATGTGCTAGTTAGCAAGTTTAGTAGCTAAACGCTGCTAAATTAAACAGGCTCGTCACTCCACAGAGAGAAGAGAGGGGCGGGGCGAGCAGAGCTCATTAACATTTAAAGCAATTTCGACCAGAACAGGATGATTTTTGCAGAGCTGATTTTGACGAGGTAAAAAATGTGTTTTTTTACACTACCATTGAGAAATTTTAACCAAAGTATATTATAAACTTTTTCATTAATGATGTTTGTAACTTAAATTTACATTTAAATACCGTTATTTAATTAGCTGATATAATGTTAATGTACCAACCTATTGAAATACTGAAATCTGTTTTGTACCTTTGTAGTACACTTATAACCACCAAAAGCAGGTGGTGATGGGAAGTCACATGATGAACCAAAGCCCATCACAAGCAGCCTTTAAATAATAATAAATATTAGTTTAACAACATTAGATGTAACATACCGGGTTCGGTACTTTCGGTACAGAAATTTTAAAAATGTCCATTTCCCACTCACATTTGAGCACTGTTGAGCTGATTTTTAAACATCGCTGATTGGCCATAGTGTTCACGCGCTCAACAGACATGACTGTGATTGGCTACAATGATAAGCGCTTCAGGCTCCTCACCAACCACTCACACATAAGCACAACGGTGAGCGGGAAATGGACGTTTTTAAAATTTCAGTACCAAAAGTAAAAACTAAGAAGAAATGGTTATTTCAATAAAAAACATAAAAAAAAAAATAAAAAAAATAACACAGGGAATTCAGGGAATCTCAGATTATGGTTATTCTCTGTAAATGTTACGTATGTTATGTATACTACTATAAAATTACATGCAATGTCCAATACAGTTTTTCACCATATATAGTAGGGGAACTTACTCTTAACCTTTTTTTTACTGTAGAATTTTTACAGTTCACGGTCGTTTTTACGGTGTATGGTTTTATTGAACAAAACTGTGAAGATGAATAATGTATTATAACCAATAGAACTTATGTACATTATGCATTATATCAGAGGGCACCAATGGCCTGATGATTGTTTTTACTCTTTACTGCATGATCTAATCCTTTGTTAATATTGGCTAAACAACATTTAATTAAAATGCCCACTTATTCTTTAATATTTGGCCACTTCTTTACGACAGAAATGCTACAGCCACTGTAATTTCTTAAATATGTGGACATCAAAATGTGACAAAACTTACAGCAAGGGTTTAAACTTTTCTTGAAATCAATATGAACAGTTAGCATATTAAGAAAGATACTGATGTATTCTCCTGTTTGCATAGGTTTATAAATGATTTACCTTACAAATCTGATGAAATGGCACACATTGCGTTCCCAGGTGAACACTATAATAAACCCAAGCTCACACTCTAGTCTAGCAGGCTTCATATATGTCCATTGTGTCCACAAGTGAACCAAGTAATGAAGCTGGAATATTCCTTGTGCAAAACAAACAGAACTAGATGTTTGCAGTGCTTCTTACTGCCAATCTTGATTTTCCTTGTTTTATTCACTTGTTCACTTGCATTGTTTTCATTTTCTTCATTATTTTAAACCCATTTACAGCTTTCACACATTCATTGCATCCCTCATATACTCTTGTTCAAATCTCACTCATTCACCCATCGCACCTCCATAGCTCTCGACATTCATTTATTTATTCCCATGCCTCGTTTCTACTCATCCAAGTCGATCCCTGCTGCTGCTCTGTTCTTCATCTCCACAGGATTAAGTGTCTAAACTAAGTGTGTTTGTGTGAGGCCTTCTATTAGAAAGCATGTATTGATCTGAGCAGCTGTGACTGATCATTCGGGGCGGCAGGTGTCTCTTGAGTGTAGTGTAGCTGCAGTTTATAGGAGGGATCGAAATCATCTCAGTAGGGGATTTTACCTGAGATACAGCCTTAAAGGAGAAGCATGTAATTTAGTGTTACAATACTTTCTCTCACTGTTTAATTTAGAGGGATTGGAGAACCTGATTTATGTACTTAACTTCTTATACAAGCCATTTATTACATATATAAACATTTACCCTTTTTACAACAATAATCAAATTCGATATCTAACACCCCGTGTACACTGAATTAAAATTATATACAAAAATAATATCAGATTTGATATTTGCCTTGGTGTTAAATGTATTTTCAGAGAATACCATGGTGTTACCACAAGTCCTGTGTCCAAAAACCACATCCAAATAACCGTGGTCCTTTTTTGTTAGCACAGGAAAACACACACATACATTTCTGCCAACTGTGGCCGGATCTGCACTGAAATATGTCTGCGCACTATAAACACCAGAATCCAATATTTGTAGCCACCCACAGTCTAAGAGAGAGAGGTTAGGCTGAGGTAAAAGCAAAGCTGCTCTGTGGAATTGTGGCATGAAACCTCGGCTGATTTCACGCAGAGCTTAACCGCTTTGACCATGTAATAGAGTGGAGAAAAGAACAAAATAATCCTTCTCCCCCTCTCGCCATCCCTCCGTCCCTCTTGACCAAGAATCACTGTTCTTCTTGGAGCAATCACAGGCTCTAAGCGAGCAGGCTGGTATTATTGTGTGATACAAGGTTAAAACCGTGTCTTGCTGACTTTTGTTGTACCATAATGCACCTAAAAAACAACATTTTTAGAGCTGTAGTCACAAAAATACTATGCGTTTTAGTTTCTCTGACAATTAGGATATGATTTATAGCAATAATTATGAAATAGCATGTCAACCCTCATGAGGTTTTTCAACCTCATAAACTACCTGTTTTTGGAAAGTAATTGCTTATTAATTATTATTTGTAAGACAGGTGACGAATACACAAAGTAGCATTATAACAGAACTTATAACACGCTCAAATGTATCCAGTATGATAAAACAGTGCTGCTTTACCTCACATACGCACGACAGGAAGGAGCAGAAGCGCATGACTCTCATGATTCCACTCTCAATCATGGTTTCATCAAACTACGCCTTTGGTTCTTTGTATGTTTTGAATATGCGCCCTCTAGTGGCAAAAACTTGCATATTGTGCCTTTAAACAAGTCTAAAGTTATTATCTGGACTCTAAACCTGACCACGTTAGATAAGAGAGTCTGTTTTAATGGTTTTAAAGGGTTTCGAGGCAATAGAAAGTCTAACGGTGTGTTCACACGGGGCGTCAGCGTCAACGCTTCCCATTGACTTTGAATGGGTGACGTCAAGCGTTGCCGAAAAGAATTGTGGATCCGTCGGCGGCGCTTCGCTAGCGTTGCTCGCGGCAGAAGTTGAGAATTTTTCAACTTCTGCCGCGAGCAACGCCAGTGAAGCGCCGCCGACGGAAGCGTCAGCCAATCAGGATCGCTCTATGCAAATACAGTAGCCAGGCGGCAGCCAATCACGTTCATCCTGTTCAAGAGCAGCAAACTGAGGATAAATTTTAAAATGGAGGAGAAACTAATTATTGCGGTGGGCAATCACCCGGTCCTTTATGACCAATCACTTTTTATGTACCGGGATTCATACTGGAGAGACCAGGCGTGGAAGGAGGTGGCAGAGGCCGTTGGTGAATCTGGTGTGTATTGGACCCGTGAATGACAACTACCATACATAGAATGTACCGCCAAGAATAGCTCGCCACCAGCCATCAGAAATTTAGGTTAAATTTCATATAAAAAATATATACATGATCAGAGTGGTAATTTCATTGGCTGACGCTGCTATGACCATGGCGTCAGTGCCAAACTTCAGCCACGCCTTCCGTCAAGCGCTGACGCCCCGTGTGAACACACCGTAAGAGACCACGTAAACCAACTAAATACTAGGCTTGAGCCAGGACTGCACTCTTAGCTGCTTTAAGCAATTTTATTTTCTGACTATAGTGTATATGGGCCATTCTACAGAATTGGTGCAAACTGCTCTCCCACAACCAAAAAAACACATTTAAAAACCATTTATGTATTCAAATCCTACATGTTCCTAAGATCCTTCTATCATCTTAATATATATAAAATCATCATTTATTTGGTCATTTCAGCTGTCCTGAACCCTAACTCATAAATTTAAATTTATGAAAATGATATAGAAATAATTTTTGCATTTTATTCCAATATAGTTTTTAAAAATGTCTTTTTGATTTTGTAAAAATGTGAAGTAAAAAAAAAATTTTCTTTGTAAATTATGAAACTTTATGTAAAAAAAAAAAGTGTCCCGTATTTTCATGTCACTACCAAAACAGTGTATGTTTTAGTTCATTGGCTGAGACTGATTTTAACTACACTTAGGGCTGCACTATTAATCGAATTTCTAATCGTGATTACAATTACAGATGCCACAATTATGTAATCGTTCAAAGGCACAATTTCAATTACAAAAAACAAAAAAAAAAACACTGACATTATTCTGCTTTCTTAAGATGTGTGGGTGTATTTTTCCTACAGGTTATCTTTTTTTCGCATCGTTTTAATTTTTAAATTTTTACTTTTTTTTATATATATTTAAAGAAGAAACTATATAAAATGTGGCATGCAGTTGTTTCAAACAACCAAAGCCATTCAAAACATCATTCAGTGTAAATTGTGGTAATTGTAATTAATAATCGCAATTACAATTTCAAGGGAATAATCAACATTTATGATTTTCGTCATAATCGTGCAGCCCTAACTACACCCCTACATTTATGATCAGCAACAGTTTTCCTGTGGAATTGGGCTACTTTAACACTGTTGTCGCACAGTTTTTTATGTCTGCATGTTAAAGCGAACCCAATAACATATTTATCCTCTAGAATGCTAATTTTAACAGGGAAACCCTGCCAAAAAATGTGTATTTTACCCCGCAAAATGCGATTGGACTAGTTTTGGGTTAGTTTTGAGTAGCAGTTGGGCGGGTTTTGTTGTGAAAACCTGACAACCCTGATCAGGAAATATTTATATTTATTCACTCTCTCTCATAGCTACATGGTGATTAAATAGGCCCCACCATTTCGAGTTAAATGTGTTCAAAAGTGTGAAAAATCAGTGTGTAACTTTAAAGAATGTCACTACCAAACAGCTTTTTTCTGCAGTTAAGCACACTTTTATGGCTGTTATTCCATAACATTCAGTTTTTATATGTGTACAGTACCAGTGTTCAGAACTGTGCTAGCTAACCATGTGCTGATTAGCATCTTTGAGCTAGGTTCAAAAGGGGGGGGTTGTTATTCCATAAAATTGAGTTTTTATGTGTATGCAACTGTTCAGGGGTGTGTTTCCCATACAACGACGTAACTCGCTGATTAACCTCTATAGTACAATGCATTGTTGTGTAAACAAACTAGCTAGTCACGACTATTTTCCGAACACGGTCACATCTCTGTTGTTTAAACGGTTAAGGCTAGAAGGAATACAGCTCTAGCTACTGGGCATGTGCACATCAATCTAACATTATTTTTGTCACACTGTACAAAAATAAAACTGTTTTTGTATTATTGTAAGGGCTAAGTTTAGGGTTGGGGTAGGTGTAGATGTTAAAAAAAACACAATGCAAAAGGTAGAACAATTAATTTCATTGTTAGTTTCCGGTCTGAGCTGTATCCCTTCGAGCCACAACCTGTTTGAACCACATTAGTTTAACAATAGGCTCGTCTGAGATGCGCCTCGCCTCGCCTGAAACGTAGGCGAGAGTAGGCGGCTGCAGTGAGGGGTGGAGTGAAATGAGTGCAGTCAAGACGGACAGTTCTGACCTCTCGAAGTAGAACAGACACCTACCAGATCAAAGGCAGATATCGCGTTATCACACTCACGTGCTGTGTTGCTGATAAACATGATATAATTTGAGCTCTGTTGTTTTTATATGAAAATAAATATGATGAACAAGACACTCAAAGCACTTGCTATTTAATTCTGTACGAAAGGCGTATTTATCATCCATTTTTACTTTAATACAAACGTGTATTTTAGATTTTTATAGAAATATGACAACAATCACATATCTCACGCAGAGACCGCACTGGCATGGTGTTTGGGAATATTCATGCATAATTTAAATACATAACCACATGATATTAGATTAAAAAATAAAACATTTTAGAAAAGAACGGCAACATGACGGTTGTCTGAACCAATGAGCATTAAGCTGTGTCATCATCCAGTTGTTTCCCATCGTGCTTTTGTTCAGCGCAGTCGGTGGAGAGCTACTGCGCTCCACTGCGCAATCCGACACAGCTATTTAACTGGTTAGAGATCTCTAAAACGCAGTTGTACTGAACATGGCACCTGATGGCTAGTTTACTATTTTTTGTTCCCTGTCATTTTACTTTATTTGATGTTTGATTCACCACGGGTTCCCTTTTACATCATACTCCGGGGTTCCTGTAGGCATTTATGCGTATGCACACTAAAAAATGTTGCTTACGGAGGAAGCTTAAAAATACATAGATTAAAATGCATTTATATTAAGATCGAGTGAAAGATACAGATTGCACTGCATGCTAGCTTGCTTACTGTGCCCAAGAGCGTAATTTATTGAGCCCATATGTCTTATTAACAAGGAACTATGCATCTAACCACAGGTGGAGAGCTGTAGTTCCAACCATGTACATTTGTGACACTGTTTGCAAATGTTCGTTTGAACTATGGTTTCGGGAAACACAGAATCATTGAACTATGTTGGTAACGACGGAACTTGCGACCATAGTTGGCTAACAATGCTTTTGGGAAACACACCCCAGAACTGTGCTAGTAACTATGTGCTGATTAGCATCTTTGAGCTGGACCCAAAAATACCTAAAATGATCACTACCGTAACAGTCAAGACTAAAACACATCATCATTGTTTCAGTAGTGACAAAGGGGAACGTATAATCCTTTGGTTGGTGAATATAAACAAAATTTTAGTACAGTTATGCACATTTTTAGTATGTTAGCATGTCTTTGTAGTGTTGTAGGGTGTGTTCACACTTGTCATGTTTGGCTCGATTAAAACAAACTCTGATATGATTGCTCTGTTAGTGCAGTTTAAGTGAGTGTGAACGCTGCTTTTCGAACCCTGGTGCGCACCAAACAAGCGGACTGAGACCACTAAAAATATGGGTCTCAGTCCAATTCCAAATAAACTCTGGTGCGGTTTGAATGGAATATGAATGCAACAAGGTCCAAATACTTCTAAACAAACCAAAAACATGAAGTAATGACAAGGTGCGATACTATGCAACATGATTTCATAAAGGGAACAAGCAGTGTATCCAAAACAAAATGAGCACAGGAGAATTGTGGGGCAACGAGGAGGTAAAGTGCCTTTTATGAGCTCTTTCTGAGTTTGCAGGTGGTGAAAATAAAATTGTATGTACACGCAACAATGAGCACAGTTAGTCCAGCAGACGGCATTAGGTGTGTTTGAGCAGATCGATTGGTGAATAGGTACATTGATGTCATAGACCAATTGATCTGCACAGCGCCGCTTTAAATCAAACACACCTTTTGTTT
The DNA here is from genome assembly GCA_012976165.1 of Labeo catla. Taxonomy (NCBI): domain Eukaryota; kingdom Metazoa; phylum Chordata; class Actinopteri; order Cypriniformes; family Cyprinidae; genus Labeo; species Labeo catla. The sequence goes on from VONZ01000070.1 coordinate 624,790, forward strand.
GGGGTGTTCGTGAGTTCCATCACAAAATATACATCATTCAACCTGTTGTGAATGTATCACTATGCCTTTAAGGTTCAGTATCTTTAGGTTTGCATTCAAAAACGGCAGTGTAAATGCTTATTGTTGTGGAATGCAGAATGTTAAAATTCTGTAATGTGATGTGGTCACTACCAAAACATGATTGTCACTACTGAAAATGTGTAGTCACAACCGAAACATGGGATGTTTTGTCAAAAATAAAGTATATTAATTCAACTAAGATGTTATGATATCATCATCATCATCAAAACTTTATTTAGGACACATATGGTCCAATACCACAAACAATACAATAAACAAGATGAACAACAGTAAAACAACTAATTAAAAAAAACAGACAGAATCCACACCATCACACATTTACATACAGACTAAAACGCCAATGGTTCCACAAACTGGAAAAAAATCTGACAGAACTAAGTGCCGGGTTCATCAGTGTTAAAATTATACTGTTTGCAGAGTCTGATAACCTACACATACACCTGTACATCAAATTACACAACACAGCGGAGCAAGTTGGCACACCCGCACAAACAAATATGTGGCTTGCACTGCTTCCTCGTGGAACCTTAAGTAACATCCTCAGGCCGTCATTATATGCTACACAAAGTTTCTGCATGCTACTCTTTCTATAGCACCGCCACAAATGGGCAGTATACATAGGGGTGCAAAATGCCCTAAAAAGTGCAATCTTAACAGACTCTGAGCACATATTAAATTTGCGTATCAGCATGTTAACTTGAGCATACATCATACGACACTGTATGTAAATGTCTCTATCGTCAGATAAGTCATCAGTGCCCCAAGTATTTAACCTCCTCACATACATTAAGAACAGCACCAGATAAAGAAAAATCAGGAAATGAAAGTTTCCGATCCTCCCTACTCCTAATTATCATAATATTACTCTTCTCTGCATTGTATTTAATATCGTAATCTAAGCCATATTGAGTGCAGACCCTCAATAACTGTTGAAGGCCCGCACGATATAGACAAAAAACCACCAAATCATCTGCATACATCAAGTGGTTGATGATAGTGTTACCAACAATACACCCTGTTCCACAGTCATTTAGAAGCTTCGATAAATCATCCATATAAACATTAAAGAGAAAGGGTGATAGTGTTTGGTTCAATATATATTCAAACTAATGAATCCTTAAGTCTGAAAACAGTATGAAATCAACTTTTCACCTTTTACAAAAAAAACTGGATTAAAAAACAACAACAAATCTCATAAATCACTTGAAATATTGTTAAAATTGTAATTTTTATTGATTTACCTATAAAAACTTTAATAATATGCTGTTTTATTAGTTTTTTTAGGTTTGGTAATGTATATATATATATATATATATATATATATATAGTACTGTAGCCTATACCTACAAAGCTACAGTACTGTTAGGCTACGGCTACAGTACTACAATTTTTAGACAGTTAGGCACATAAAATGAGGATGCTGTCAAAAACAATGTCATAAATAGATTTTCTTTATCAATGAACTTCTATTAACTAAAATAAATAAGCATTTGATGTGACCATCCTTTGCATTTAAAGCAGCTTTTGCCCTAGGTGCACTTGTGCAGAGTTTCTCAGGTAGATTTGCAGGTAGGTTACTTGAAACATCTTGGAGATGTTGAAACAGTTCTTCTGGATTTAGTCTGTCTCAGTTTTTCTGTTTCTTCATGTCATTGCAGAGACAGACTGGATGATGGTGAGATCAGATGTCTGTGTGGAGCACTGGCTGTTGTCAGAGTCCTTGTGAAAACAAAAATCTCACTAGATTATTACAATTAATGGCAAACAGAATGTTTGGAAATGTAAACTTAAAAATGTGGCCTAAGACTTTTGCACAGTACTGTGTGTGTATGTATATATATATATATATATATATATATACACTGTATTTACAAAGTAAATGTAAACAAAACCCTTCTTATTAAATAATATATTACTGTGTTCCAGTAGTGACAGATTTTTGAAAAACAATATGAGAATTAACTGCACAATTACTATAAATGTTTACCTTGGATATTATACAGTTTGCATACATAAAAAATTCTGGCACCAGTTCCATAGAATGGCCCATATTCTGCAATTATGCACGTACATTAAGTCATTAAAAGTGAAAATTTTGCAATATTAATGGAATTCTGTTTATTCAAACCAGCCAGCTGTAAAAACCCTGCTGTGTAGCATATCCATATCCCCAGGTGTGTTTGCATCTGACATGTTCATTAACTACACACACACATCCATACACACTCTACTCCCTAGTTGTACCGTTATTAGGCTCAGCAATGAAGGGTAAAATTAGGTAAAGGAGGGGTGTGGGTTATACTGAGTGTAGTTCATCTCTACATGATACTTGAAGTAGCAAACCTCCTTTGTAAATTATTCTGAAACCTTTGGAATCACGTCCAACCGTTATAATCAATGAACTTGTGTTTATTATTGACTTGAGTGCTTGTTCTCAGGAAGAAGCTGTCTTATTGTGAAAAGGGTTTATTGTTATTAGTTTGGAGTGCCCTCTGTTGGCGACTTCTAACTGCCATTTTAGACAGACAGGGGGCGCCAAAGTATTGTTTTTTAATGCAATTTGATTTCAGTTTATTTTTCTCACACACCGTCCTAAGAATGATCCAAGATCTGCCACAAAGTCAATGTTATAACCTTCAGAGCTCATCTGAGTATCATTATTGAGTGGATAAGCATACAAATAAGTAAAATGACCCCACTAAAATTATTAAATGTACATTTTGTCCCAGTACACTACATCATTTCAAAGTAGGTGTTGCTGCATGAGCTAATTAAACTACATGTTCCAAGCCAAATAGCGCGGCCGCCTCCCAATTTATGAACCCATCGTGCACTGAAGCCTATGAATCATACATGAACAACGTGTAGAATTTTAGGGAAAAGACATTCCAGAGAGGTCGAAAACATTTCCAGAGCACAACACAACTAGATGAAAATTCTCAATAAGATTAGTATTTAAACCCAGGCTAATTTACTGCTACCCAGGAGACCAGCAAAGCTTGTTTGACATAAACCGGCAGGAATGAGGGAGGCTCCCCTGGAATGGTGACCACAGAAAATGAAGCCTGCTTTCCACACATCAGTCCAGAAAGAGAGAGAGAAACAGGCAGCTGAGGAAATGGGGTTCACTTTCCGCACAGCTGGGTGAGAAAGAGAGAGAGACGGGGAGGGCAGTGGTGGTTTTGTAGGGGTTAGGAAGAACTTGGGAGAGATTTTGGAAAGAGAGGCTGCGGTGAGAGTGCTGACGCACAAGTGGAACATGAGTGATCTACGCAGTCAAAAACTCACTGTAGTATACACACGCACATTTGACAGCAACTACCATGTCAGTTCTCTAATCTACAAGAACATTGATCCTGAAGGTACCGAGTAGAGTTGAGGCTTGAACTCAAACAAGTTCTACGCACATCCCACCACCATTTGCGTATAGATCTTATTTTGCTGCACAGGGACACTGTCGTGCTGAGAATAACCCAGCAGTGCATCACTGCATGCTCTTTTATTATAATTCCCCAATGGAGTCATGATATCTTCTCCAGCGCTTAAAAAAACAATCCCAGACAGTTATTCCTGCCTCACTAAACTTCACATGTGGCACCACACAGTTCAGGGAGGTAATGTTCTCCTGGCATCCACCAAACTCTTTTGGACTGTCAACCGTTTACAAACTGGCAAATGGTGTGGCATGTTTCATCACTCTTTCCAGTGGCAGCTGCTGATGGTGTTCTTTTTTCTTGTGCTAAAATGAAGATGTGAGACTTGAGATTTTACTTTTCTCAGACCTTTCCACGGTTGGATGGTGTGGTGCAGTGCCGGGCATGGAAACCAGAAGGTGGTAGGTTCAAACCCTGAAAGCCATAGGCCTTGAGCTTCCACCATTGTGCCAATAATTTTAACCATAGGTTACTCCAGTAGGATTGTCACTTTAAAGGAAGACACTCTGGATAAAACAACCGCTAAAGTGAATTCTTTAGCTGCGCACTTAACTGGAAACACCTTGATAATGGTAGGGGATGTTGAAGGGTTAGTTCACCCCAAAATTAAAACTCAGTCATTAATTACTCACCCTCATGTCGTTCCAAACCCGTAAGACCTTTGTTCATCTTCGGAACACAAATTAAGATATTTTTGATGAAATCTAAGAGCTTTCTGACCATTCGAAAAGACATGAGGGTGAGTGATTGATGACTTAATGAATTTTCATTTTTTGGTGAACTGTCTTTGGGGACTGTGTACTTGTCACTTGTTTCTTTAGTATTTACAAAGAAAGAAGAGCATGCTCTGAGTTTGGACCAGATTACATTCCCAGCAGGCACTGGACGTCAATAAAACATCAGGTTGTTGGACCAGACATTAGACAGGCTTTGCATTTTGGTTGAGCATGAAATATTTGATGTCAATTTGATGTTGACTTTACAATGGATTTTGGTTAAACAACCTAAAACCAACAAAATATCAACGTCAGCTGACGTCAGTATTGGACATAAATTTAACATAGACAACAGACTTTGAATTGACATTGAATTTTGGTCACCTGAGGTCACAACCGAAATTGAACCAAAATATCAATGTCTTACAACGTTTTGTGCCTGCTGGGTTTGTTCTCCAAGAACTGGAGGTGAGAAGGAGCTTATTGGTCACGGTTATGTTAAAAATCTTTGTGTTCATGATAAAATTGCTGCAAACATAAATTTATGAGCCTGCAAATTTGATCAGTTAAACATAACGTACAAGAATTGGTGCTTTCACCATTATGTACAGTTTTTGGTATATAATCTTTTAATTTAAACTCTGATTATTTCCACAGTTTTCTCTTTGGACAGCAAGCCACTATTTATACCCTCAACCTAGTCTCACATAACCAGAACTGCAGACTGACGGCAGGATGTCTGGGACACTTAGCCACTTAGAATGGCCAAAGACCGTTGAAGAGGCCATATGACTGACAGGTAAAACAACCAATCATGTTTCGTTTTGTGTCGCATCATGTTTAGGAGCATGGAAATGTCCCCACAATAACAGACCGCTGTGTAAAACTCATGTGTGTTTTAAAGAGTCTATGCCACATTCTTTACATATTTCAGATACTTTTGAAAATCCGGCATTTAGGTTTTGCTGATAAGCGCTCATCGTCATAGTTGTAAACATGACGGCTTGCTTCTTCTGTGAGGGGGTTTGGCATCACCGCATCTTTGTTCCCAGGTGGAACGTTAAAGAACACGACACACGTCTCCCAGAAATAATGTAGAATACAGCCAATCCAATGATTACTTCAAAACCTCTTGAAGTGTTTCCAATTTTCAGACGTACAACCAACGGTCCATGGGTGTGATGTCTGAGGTTGAGACTACCTTTACCCTGACTGCTGTTCACCTTCACTTCCTGCCTTCTGAGAGACCTTCATCTGGTCAATTTTTAAAGGTAGCATAGATGTATCCTTCACTGCCTTTGATATCCCACAATCCTGTGCATTCCATTCCGTGATGGTTGAGCAAAAAAATCAAGATGGTGTCTGAAAGTTGCATTTGTTTGTCGGTTTGTGTGTAAATGTTTGTTTCTGACCAAATTTTCCACTTTTGATGTTATTTCTAATGACAAATCAGTATTATAGTATTTAAATTCTGTTTTGTTCTATTTGTAGATCATTAAACTACATTAGTTACACTGCCTCAGAAGCATGTCTGAAATCAGTTTCATGAGGTGCCTTTGTGTGCAAATGCTGCCTGCAAAGTCATTGCCGGATAAGGCAGTGAGGCAAGAAGTCAGCTGCCTAGGTTTTCGGATACAGCCAAGGCAGTGGACATTGAGGGCCAAGGTTGCTCCCGTCTGCCCTATGGACTCATAATTAGACCTGTTTGTAAACATTCTGGATGTGCGTGCAGCATGGTGGCAGAAAACCCGGGAGAGATTATATTGATTAGATGTCATTTTAAAAATGTTTACTCGCATATTACAAGAGCTTGTCACCCAGCGATAAGCACTGTTATTCAACAAAATGGACGTTAGATAGTGGGATAGTCTTACAGATCCGAAAGAGGGATGGCATTGTTTTATACGCGGTTCAAGTGGCAGTCTATTGAGCTATGGAATTAAAAGAATAAAAAAAAGGTAAATTTGATTTTATATTTCAAAATTCTGACTTTATTTTCACAATTCCAAGATTATATCCCACAACTCTAGAGGAAAAACAACTCGTCATTCTCTCTTTTCCCCTCAGCTCAGAGTTTATATCCCACACTTCTGGCTTTTTTCCCTCAGAATTGTGAGATAAAATAAAATGTTATGTAATAATGTTAATAGTAATAGGTTTAAATAATATTTCATGCTGTAACTGTAGGGTTAATATAATATGTGTCCTATGAACAGCATAAGTGAATATTATGTAGACATATTGTTTAAATCAAATTTATGCTTTAAAAGTGAAGTAATCATAGCAGTTTTCATCCATAGTCTGTCTTCAAATGGCGTCTTTGATGACAATATTCTATAAAAATTATTTGCATTCCAATTTTGACATTAAAAGGCACAAAAATATTTTTTTTCTCTTATTCCATGGATTTTACCCGTTTACCTCCACTTGTGTTTTTCTGCAACCGTTATGCGCACGCAGCTGCCAGTGACGTCACTGTGACGTCTACTCAAAATTGGTCTATAAGTCAGTTGCTTGCCTATTAGCAGTAAGCTTCACCTCACTTTCCACTAGGGCTTCCCCCTAATAGTGGAGTAACTGTTAGTAAATCAGAAGAGGCTTGGTCGACCAAAATTTTATTAGTCGCTAAAAACAAAAATTCACAGGAAGAGGCGAGTCCATGACAGACAGATCATTAACGGCTGGTCTATGTGGTAATATAGTACTTCGGAACGCTTCGGAACGCGATCCAAACACTTGCCTATCGTTCATCGTCCTCAAATTTGGCTTATCATCTAAAATATGGAAGTAGTAGCAACTTTACATAGCTGCTCAATCTAATGTTAACCTAGAAAAATGGGTGCTATTCACGTGTCTGTGCGAAGTGTGGAAGCTGCATGACAGATGGAGGTGCCGGTGCAGACACTTGCACTTAAAATACTCCTTCATTTTTGGTCATACAGATAAAAGTAATACATCTTTTGAATCTGTAAAGACTCTACGTTTCTTTGTGTGTGCTTACAATAACAACAAAACATTGCACTTTTGTAAAATAATGAAAGCAAACTGGTTGCTTTTTCTGCCATCTCAGTCTACGTGAACTTGAGCGCAAATCTCCAAAACTCTGTGTATAGCCTTACAGACATGAAAAATATAGAGACAGCGAAATGTATACTTTTAAATGAATCATTTCAAATAGAAAACCAAATTCTCAGATTATGTAATCTATTTGAAACATGAATACTGCGGAGATGACGAGTCAGTGTCGCCAACTTCATCTCTTAAGATGAAAACAAAGAAAGCTGAAGTTTATCAATAAATTATTAAAACGTTAATGCAGCCTCCTTGCTGATTTTCTGGCGGTGCGCTGTGGCAAGCTATATGTGTGCGCTTGAGCGCTTATTAGGCTATGTAGGCAATTAAAGGCTCGTTATTATGATCTATATTGTTTTTTAATAAACATGCGACTAATAGTCACCTAATGCTTAAAATGAATGGCTACTAGTCGACCAGAAAAGTCTTTAGTTGAGGGCAGCACTACTTTCCACTTCACTTTATATTTGAAGTTTTGATAGATGATACCATGAAAGCTCAACAAGATAAGAAATTAAAGAACTGATATACCATTGCTGTGACACATTAAAACCCCTTGATGATTTACTGCTCATCTGTACATTTGAATCTTCACCTAATAACAGTGGATGTGGCTAAAATAACCCAATACTAAAATCTGGGGTGACTATATACTTTTAACAATAAAGTTAATATTTCAGGCAGATTTTATGACTACGAAAGCTATTTTCACCTTGAAAATGACCCATACCTACTGTACTTGACTCATGACTTGTGACATCATAACAGCCCCTGGCCAAACCATAAGTGAAATATCTGTGGTGTCTAAGACTCGATTATTGCGGTAAGAATCTTTTGGTTCTTCAGACTTTTATTGCACAATAATTCTGCCACCACAGACATGCATTTCATTTTATTAGCGCAATAAATACGCTCTGTGGAACCCGCCTTTGTAAGGAAGACAGAGCAAGCGAGACATTGAGGAAAGACTCTTCTTTTCTACCGTTTCCAACTGTAGGAACTAGCAAGGAGTTGCTTGTGTAGATAAGACACAAGAGAAGATGTTGTTGTTGCAATGAGTCAAACGCTCTCCTCTGCATGTTCAAGGGAGTGTCCGTCGTAAGAGTCAGATCGAATTAATTCCTAAATATTGTTCTTCGGTGAAGTATTGTTTGAAATGTCCCAGGCTGAGTGCTAAAGCATTGTAGCCGAAATATGGTAGTGATTAATCTAACCAGTTTGTGTTACTTTCATGCTGTTATGGCACTCTATCAAACATCAGTAAGATTACAAACTCCATATGCACAGCCAAAGCAAGACTTAGCCCATGCTAATATTGCTGCACAGCGCATTTCACTAATGGGTGTTTGTAAGGATAGGTCCAGAAGGTCCAGTTATCCCTCTTTATTGGTGGTCCTGGATGATGTACAATCTCTTAAACAGGTTGTATTGTTGTCTTAATGATAGTTAACTCATTGTTACTTCCAAAAATGTTAAACAGTGGTTCTCATGCGCACAATGTTTGATTCCAGCTCACGTCATGTACCAATCTGTTTTTGCAGATAAATAGATTTTGTACATTACAACCACAGCATTGGACTGATGTGGCCAATTCTTCTCCCCCTCTCTACCCGTAATTTCCTATCCTCTGCACTGCACTAAAACACTAAAAAGGCCTAAAATAAAACACAAGACCATACAGTTATTGTAAAACAAATGTGTCACACATTAAATTAGTCTACTCTATAAATGCTTCAAAGCATTCTGTTATACCATGTAAGTTTCCACACACCAAACTGCTCAAGTGTTTTTGCACTCTTGCTGTTTCACACCCTCATTTGTAGTACATCTAAAATTGGCCGCAAACCCCAAAGCTTCTTGCCACTGAGACTAATGTCTTGTCCAATAACAGGAACAAGGGAGCCATGTTGGGTTAAGCCCTGCGACCTGTGAAGGCTGAGAGCGAAAGAACTCACACACATGCACACACAAAGACGGGGGCAGACGGCCAGCTTCCAGTCTCATTGTTTCAGGAACGGAAAGAAAGGCAACGAGAGCTTCCCCTGTTTTCCTCGGGCAGTCCGACGTGAGGATGGAAGTGTTTCTTGACAAAATGGTGGTGACGAAAATAGTAGCTTTCTTCCAGAGCCCAGTTAGCTGTCCTGCTACTGTCTATATAGGCAGCAAACGTATACTTTCAATGTGAATGTTTAATGTACACATATAACCAAATACATAGTCTCCATTAGATAGCATGCAAGATAGGCCTGTGACGATACTGTGGTGCATCGCGATTCATGGATCGATTCTGAGATTTTCCGATTGCATTGCAATTCTCTCTTGAATCGATTCTGAACTTAGATTTTAACAGCAGATGGTGCTCTAATCTAGTTTTAACTGCACACTTAAATGCTTATGAAGAAGAGCGCTGAACAGTGCTTGTGCATTCGGCCGTGTAATTGCACCATGGTTCAGAATGCTTTAATGACGCAAGATTAATGCAAACACAGCCCACTGTGAACACCCTTGTAATTCGCTTCAGCTTTTCCGAACTTTATGAATTTATTTTTTTAGGTTCAATAGTGTGTCTGGAATTAGAAGCAAGCAGAGTACGGCTGTTTCTAAAGCATGCAGCACCATCTGCTGTTAAAAACTAAGCTCAGAATCAATTTGAGAGAGAATTGCAATGTATTCTAAAAATCTAAGAATCGATGCATAAACATTTCTCGATTTGCGATGCATTGATTTATTTTCCCAACCCTAATGCAAGACCACATGCACTCAACTCAAGTTAGAAGCGATAAAAATGTTATTGTCCTCATTTAAAATAGAGTTGCAAATATATTTGTAACAAAATTAACAAAAGTACAACACAGGCATCTATTGCTGTTAGGGCAGGGTTGCCAGGTTTTCACAACAAAACCCGCCCAATTGCTACTCAAAACTAGCCTGTTTTGACAGGGGTAAAAAAAAAAATCACACAAAAATCTCATTAAAAAAATAATTTCACGGGTAAAATAATTTTTTTTTGGCGGGGTTCAACTGGTAAAATGAGCATTCCAGAAGCAAAATATTAAGATATTGTCGCTTCAACCCGCGGCAACAGTGTTAAGGTAGCCCAATTTCGCCGGAAAACTGCAGACTTGGCAACACTATGTTGTTCTGTCTCCTGCATTTATCTGTCGACTTTAAAGTCTCCATGAAATCAAAATTGAAGTTTTTTGGCTTTTAGTATGAATATGTTAGCCTTAAGGTTATCTATAAGCAAGTGTACAATTACAAAATTCGCATTTACAAGATATAAGCATTTAAAACTTGCAGTCTCTAACTTCCACCAATATAGATGAATGATTTTGATGACATCACCCTGCACTTCAGCTTCTCATCACACTTTCTGTCCAATCAAATGGTCTCTAGAATCCGACACGTTCCGCCCCCTATGCTATACAGCTGCGGCTGAAATTGGTTACTTGTTCACAGAATTTGTATTTTCTGAACGATAGCACGAACCAGAGACACGATAACACAGAGGGGATCGTATGTGTGAGTCGGCGCAAACCACAAAATGTATCAGACACATTTGAATTCCCCACAGAATGCGGATGGATGAGATTGTGGCTGTCATATGCTGTCAAATGCAGCTTTACCCAGCTCTACGGCTCTGGTCTAAGCTGTGATATAAATGAAATGCTATTGGCTATTTAAAAAAGGGGTGGGGCTGCTGGATACGTCCCGCCCTGTCTTTCTGTTTCAGCTGACATTGAGTCAACACATAGCACAACACAAAGCACTTCAGTGGACCATTGTTTCCACCTTTTGGTTGCCACCAGAATTCAAGGTGCATCCGTGATCAGCTAATTATTCTTCAACATTGATACTATAGAGCTACTGCCAAAACAGAACTTCAAAGACAAAATTGTACAGATGATTCTGTGATGCATAAATGTATGTCACACGCACTGTGTAAAAACCAAAGTATAATTTGACCTAAATGATACTGCTAACCTTGTTAATGATGATGTCTACCTTCTTATGTCAGGAGAGCGCCTATGATCCCTTAAAATGCAGCCTATGCAGACAGCAAACCAGGTTTTGAAACAAAGCAAATGTGTATTTTTGTGCATGCATGCATTTCATGCATTTAACCTTGGATGTGTCTGCAGCAAAAAAGTGTCCAAGCAGCTCCACATAGCTTCTCCAGATGTACTGTACATGGATCTGCAATTGTGTGTCTGTGTGCATGGGTTGTGTGTGTACTGTATGTGTGTGTTGTACTGTAAGTGCACTCTGGGGCCACTCTATAGCTGGTATTTATAACCGTGCTGTCAGGCCCTGGCTGCAGTTGGACCGTGGGAATGTGGCAAAGTCTTTCTGTGGTATTTTTAATGTTTGTTATTAAATATTCCCACACGGGACCATGACCAAACCATCGCCCCCTCCCTCTCTTTCTCCTTCACCCTGCCTCCCTCCGTCTCTCTCTCTCTCCTCCTTCTCACTGCATTCTTCTTTCCCGAGGAGGAAAGCCGAGCGGGATCCGATAACAGCCAGGCTCTGGTTTCTGTGGAGATCCGGGAAGAGTGGCGAACAACTGTTACTGCAGCTGGATTTCAGCGGCGTAAGCCACGGTCAACAGGAAGATGTGTGTGCGTGGGGTTGTGAGCGTGAGTGATCATGCGTGGGTGTGTGTTGTGTTTGCAAGTGTGTGTGTGGTCTTCGGGATTGTTTGGGTGTACACACATACACAATGGTAGTTGAGTTAGTAAACCATTGTACACATATCAGTCTGTGTACAAAAGAGGAAGTCTAATTCACAGCACACACACAAGGATTTTCACACAACCGCAGGCACTTAGAGTGAAATGTAGTCAGAGATGTAGTGGAACAGGTGATGTGTGTATGTGTGTGAATGGGCGGAGAACCTCCAGACAAGATTTTACGGGTGTCAGCTCGGGGCGGCACATCGCAGTGAAAGTATTTCCTCTCCGCGGCTGTGTTTGTTTGTATGGATCTTTGCCGCAGCCCGACGGATAAAGCGTTCAGAGAAAGGAGAGGGCTATCTCGCACACACAGAGTTCACACAGGGGCCGTTATGGAAACGCCCTGGTCACAAGTCTCCAGTTTCGGAGTCTGATTCATCTCTCCCAAGTAATTTGTTTTACACAGACTGAATCTATGTGGGAGAAATCATTTCGCAATTTCAGACTCATGATACACACATACACATAATTTCCTATTTCATGTTTGTGAAACAAGTCTTTGTAAAATTCCCAATAATAGTTTGTAGCAGCCCCCATTATTTCATATCTGTGAGTAAACTTGCCTCAGTTTGAGGTAGTTTTATTTTTTGCCGTCTCGAGACATGAGCGTTTAGTTCCGTTCATTTGTACTCAGTCTGGCTGTTTGAAAGCAAAGGTGACTCTGGTCAAAACTCATGTCGACCAGTGGTTCCCAATCCTGGTCCTAGAGAACCCCCAATACTGCACATTTTTGATGTCTCTCTTATCTGACACACATTTGAAGTCTTGGAATGTGTTTGATTAGGAAAACATCTAAAAAGTGCAGTATTGGGGGTTCTCCAGGACCAGGATTGGAAACCATTGGAAACCTAGAGGGCCGGTGTCCTGCAGAGTTTAGCTCCAACCAGCTCCAAAACACCTGGCTGGAAGCTTCTAGTATGCCTAGTTCAGGGGTTCCCAGACTTGGTCCCGGAGGGTCGGTGTCCTGCAAAGTTCAGCTCCAATTTGCCTCAACACACCTGTCGGGAAGTTCCTAGTATTCCTAGTGAGAGCTTGATTAGCTGTTTCATGTGTTTAATTGGGGTTGGAGCTAAACTCTGCAGGACACGGGCCCTCCAGGACTGAGTTTGGGCACCCTTGGTCTAGTTAGACCTTGATTAGCTGGTTCAGGTGTGTTTTATTGGGGTTGGAGCTAAGCTCAACAGGACAATGGCCTCCAGGACCAAGTTTGGGAACTCCTGAACTAGGCATACTAGAAGCTTCCAGTTGGAGTTGGTGCTAAACTCTGCAGGACACCGGCCCTCCAGGATTGAATTTGTGCACCCCTGGCCTAGTTAGACCTTGATTAGCTGGTTCAGGTGTGTTTAATTGTAGTTGGAGCTAAGCTCAGCAGGACAATGGCCCTCCAGGACTGAGTTTGGACAGCCTTGAACTAGTAGGATTTTCAAAGCCTTGGATGGGGGCATCAAATTCAGGTCCAGAGACCCACTCTCCTGCAGAGTTTAGCTCCAAACCTCTTTAAAAACACCTGAACCAGCTAATTGAAGTCTTCAGGATTACTAGAAACTTTTGACACAACGGGCTACCGCAACTACCCTGTCTTCATTTCTGAAATGACCAGTCTTACTACACCGCTTCCCATAGAATACATTATTTTACCAATTTATTATTCTGTTTTTATGTCACTGCAGGGCTCCAGACTAACATTTGAGAGCAATGGCACCAGCACCACTAAGTTCTGCAGATGGTGGCGCCAGGAGCTGTGAGTTAAGGAAAGGAAGGAAAGTAAAGGAGGTGACTTGTGGCCAAGTATGGTAACCCATACTCAGAATTTTTCATACTCAAAATTTTTCACCCATCCAAGTGCACACACACAGCAGTGAATTCTGAGCAAACACACCGTGAACACACACCCGGAGCAGTGGGCAGCCAATGCTGTGGCGCCTGGGGAGCAGTTGGGGGTTCAGTGTCTTTTTCTATTACTATTATTAATATATTAATATTATTGTTTCGCATTAATAAGTGCAGTTACTCATAATATAACATGCTAATTTCTTGTGTATTTAATGTTTATACAGATTTGACAGTAAAGCGCTAAGCTTGAGTTGGGAAACATACAAAATTTACTTTTATTAAAGGAGTAGTTCACTTCCAGAACAAAACTTAACATATAATGTACTCACCCCCTTGTTATCCAAGATGTTTGTGTCTTATTTTCTTCAGTCGTAAAGAAATTATGTTTCTTGAGGAAATATTTCAGGAATGTTCTCCAAATAGTGAACTTCTATGATGACCCTGAGTTTGAACTTCCAAAATGTAGTTTTTGGATCCCAGCCAAAAAAGAAAGATCTTATCTATTGAAACGATCGGTTATTTTCTTTAAAAAAAAAAAAAAGTACAATTTTTAATAGGGCTGTCAAACGATTAATCGTGATTAATCACATGCAAAATAAAAGTTTGAGTTTGCGTAAGATATGTGTGTTTACTGTGTGTAATATTTAATATTAAATTCAAATTAAATACTAAATATTTACAAGTAAATGTATTTATTATAAGAGTTATATAATTTACATTATATATATATATATATATATTTTGTACATAACATTTTTCTTAAATATATACATTCATTTGTGTGTGTTTGTATATACATAAAAATTACACACACATATATTAGGCAAACTCAAACTTTTATTTTGTATGCAATTAATCGCGATTAATCATTTGACAGCCCTAATTTTTATACTTTTTAATCTCAAATGCTCGTCTTGTCTAGCTCTGCGTGAACTCTCAAAAAACTCAAAAAAACCCCAAAAAAACTCCCATCTCATTTTCTCCTCCAACTTCAAAATCGTCCTACATTGCTGTTTTATCTTTTTTTTTTTTCTTGTAAAGGGCGTTTGACCTTCTTTGCATGTTCACTTTGTAAACACTGGGCTGGTACAAAAATCAAATTTTTATATAGAAAATGTATATATTTTCTTATTAAATGTGCCATTATTCTTCTGTAGTATTATATGGAAGTGACCAACAACTTCAGTGATTAGGTGTGATTATTCGCCAATTGAAGAAGAATTTTTGTTTTTCAAGGCACTTTGTGACTTTTCTTACTTTAGAAACAAAAAAAGTGTAAAAAATCTGATTTCTTGATGCTTTGATATTTTATAATGGTGATTTTATAAATTCAAAAGTATGTGAAATATGTAAAGTTTGTGGCACCCCTAAGCATGATGTGGCACAAAATGAAAACATGATTGGTTGTTTTACCTGTCAGTCATATGGCCTCTTGGGCAGTCCTTTGCCATTTAAAGCAGCCAAGGTTCCCAGACCTTCTACTATCAGTCTGAAGGTCTGGCTACGCAAGACTAAGACTTGGTTCAGTTGCTTGGTTGGGTGCAGATGGCTGTAAGGTTACAGTATGTGTAAGACCTTTTGATACATTACAAAAGCTGTGGTCCATGATAAGTCACCAAGCAAACAAACTTGCATTGTTTGTCTCACCCTATTACCTCGTAAGCATGATTTGTTTCCGTGTGGAAAGAAAAAAACCTTCTGTGTCCTTACTGCAGGAAGTTGCATAAAGCCAGCCAATCAGATTAGAGATTGCCAGATCGAGAAAGTGATTTCCAGTTTGGTGTGCTGTCTGAGGCTAGCTGAGCTCTTAAGTACTTTTGAACCAAAGCCATATCTGCAAAATCCAAATCTTCCTATTCTTGCAGTATGTCATTATTGTGGTCTCCAGCCAAAAGCCAACTGTTTATGACTGAGTACAAGGTTCAGCTTAAATTATCAGGTCCAAATGCATGCACCGACAACATTAGTGCCTAAAGCGCTTATCGTACGTTGGCATATTGTTGGCACTGCATTTCTCTCCCGATCTCTTTCCTTCATTGGGTTGCAGAGCGTTTCATCCTTTTCTTTTTTCCCATTCCCCAAGTCTTGCATTTTTTGTACGCATGCAAGAATACAATCGCACAGACATTTGGAGAAAGGCAAGAGGAGAAAAAAGAAACAGAAAAAAAAATGCTTTCCGCACAACGAGCCAGATATATCCTTGTGGTTTTCCATGTGTTTATTTTGATTTTCTGGTGGGACGACATATCTAAGGGAAAACCATAACGACTCAGTGCTGGTGCTTTCCCACCGGGGAGCGTCATTCCGATAAAAATAGTGAGCTCTTTTTTTGGAAGACTTCACGAAGCTTGGAGTGTGCCTCCCCAGTGCTTCGCGTGGATTAGCATTGCTTTTGCATATGGAGGGCCTCTTTTCCGTCCGGACGGAGCTGCTGCGGATGTATGTTGACGCTGTAACTTCATCTCGGCTTGATCTCTGAAACAATAGAAGGCCCACTGCTGGGATTGGCACAGGCGTGTTGTTTTGTTTTGATTCACATAAACATAATTGTCACGTTGGCAAAGGATGCATTCTTTTTGCTTCTTTTTTCGTTCCCCGACCAGATTAATTTGGTGTATTTGTTTACCGAACTCCCTTCTATTGTAATTCAGTACTTCTTTTTTTTCCTCTTGCTCTGTCATTCCTTTCGTTGTTCGAGGACTCACGAACTGGGGCTGAAGGAAGTTTGTGGGTGGGTAGGAATTGTGGAGTTGGAAAAAGCTCCTCAGTTTGACTTCTGGATTTAACCTTGCTCGGTTTGAAGGTCTGGCACTCAGCGTTACATGCTACGCTCAGCTGAATGCTTCTCATACTCTGGTCAATGTGTGTCTCAAGTTGCTCTTAAGTAACTTAAACTCCCTAAACTCTCTGACATCAAGACTGTTGTTCCTAATGTAGTTGATGAATGACTCTGGATTTAATTTAGTATGACTCACTAGGGGAAATTCACTAGTATTCTCAAAGGGAAAGTTTAAATATGGAACGTTGGACATAACCTGCCACTTTAATCTTAATTTGGCATGTGCTAAGAAGGCCTGCAGTCCTAGGGGGAGAAAAAACAAAATCTGTCACTGGGGCCATAACTTTGGAAAACCTTTATAATTTATTTACCCCTAAAGGGTGCATATTGATACCTTAAATGTACATATTGCTCCCAAAAATGTTTTGAAATGGCACTGGTAATGGTATCGTTAGCATTGCCTGGCACAAAACCCCAGAGGTAAATTGAAATTTGCAATTTGAAAACTTTTTTGCTTATGGGAGCCAATCACTTGAACTGTAAATGTCACGTAACTAATCATTTTTTTACATCCCAAAACCTTAATTAGCAACTATCCTGAGCTGGATGTCAAAGACTTCCTAAATCTTGATAGTCTAGATATAAGAGTGTCAGCTGTGATAGAATACAAAGACCAAGACTATTCATGTATTTACAAGTCGAAACTGAAATTTAAAGAGCATATGGTTTTTTAAAGTGTCCTAATATTGTGTTGGAGTCCCCTACAACAGGTTTAAAGGCATCTAACGTCAGAAAACATTGTAATTTTCTCAGAATATACATTTATACATAAAGTCATTTGTCAGTGATTTTGAAACGGATCGTTTGAATCAGTTTTGAGCGTAATGTCTGTAAACCCCTCCCTTCCATAAGCCTGCTCTGCTCTGATTGGTCAGCTGGCGAAGCCTGTTGTGATTGGCACAGAGAGGAATAATTGAGCAAGTTAGCGAACGCTACCATCTGTGTTGCCAAGTCTGTGGTTGTTTTTGACGTCGCTGGTCGAGGAGACCCCAATAAAGCCATATTTAGCCTCTGGATTGTGAATTTATAAGGGGAACCCTATTAAAAAGCATGTATTTTACACTCCAGAGCATGATTTTTAACATGGGGACCCTCTCGAAATGCAATTGGGCTAATTTTGAGTAGCAACCGGGCAGGTTTTGTTGTGAAATCCTGGCAACCCTGAGCATGCACCATTACATAAAGCAATAATGCTGTGCTCCGATCCGTTCTTAAAATAATGACATAAAAACATTTTGTTTTTTATGTTTTTTTTTTTATTCACTTTTTTTCACAGCTAAAGTTTAGCTGCTAAACTGGGAATATTTCACAAACCAATAATGGTAGATATGTTAGCTGAGAGCTAACGTGACTAACTGATGAAACAACACAGTTTGTATCCAAAATATGCCCAAGTTACATTGTTTTTATTATTAAAGGGGTCCTATTATGCTTTTTCACTTTTTGAATTTTAGCCAGTGTATGTTTGGGCATTAAAAAAAATCTACAAAGTTACAAATCCCAAAGTCCACTTCAAAGGGAGAGATTTCGTTTTTTTTTTAAAAATCCCTTTCAAGAACTACAATGAATGGCTTTTTTGGACTACAGCGTTTGTTTTCCTGATGTTATGATGTTAGAACCATAATAAATAGTGCCTCACATGGTTCCAGAGGGTCAATAAAGTAGCGACTTGATGTGTTTTTGTGCCAGGCTGGGAGAAAGGTAGTGTAATAATGTCAATTATGTGAAAAATAACCTGTTTTTCAAACCACCAAGCATGAAAGCATGTTCTTGTACACCCCCAAAACAAAATGTAGACTTTGTAAAAGAGCATAATAGGACATAATAGTTTAAACAAAGTAATTAGAACAATGACAGTCTACATTAATCAACATATTCTTAGGAAATAGTGGGTTCACAGCGAATTATCAGAACTATTTCAGCAAGACTAATATTGACCATTTTTCAGAAAAACATAATTTAAAAAGATAAAGTTGTAGACAGAGATATATTTTTGCTGTGGCCTATAACTCAGACGTGTGGTCTGTTAATACCAGGTGGTATTTTGTAAAAATGTAGAAAGACTTCAGTATAATTTCACTTTGAGCAAAAGTTGCACATTGTTACTTTCGACCCCGCTGGTTGGGACGAAAGTAACACACAGGTGGGTCAAAAGTAACAACAATACAAGCTAGATTTCCTGTGTTACTCTTGTTTTTATTAAATATACATGACTATGACCTTGTTAATATGTAACTGCAAACATATTTTGTCCTTTTATTACATTTTCCTTTTCAATTTAAGTTTCATCAAATGTTTCAAAACCTGAGTGTACAAACTTAAATTGTTTAAATTATTTATTTATTTATTTAACTTTTTTTTATAAAACATTTTTTAACAGAATGAACAATATGAAAATTAAATTAGCATAATGTAAATTCTCAACATAATTTAACAGTAGGCCTATTCATGTTTCCATCCAGTTGTTTATATGCATAAATTCAAAATGTGTATAAAACATCTGGAATAAACCTGAGGTATGGCTAAAACCTAAATATGACTAAGGTAAATGTGATGTAGCAACAGCCCTGACACCGATATTCCTGACTTATGGCTTATGTCCAGAAACGCCATCTCATGAACATGTGGCTGAATCAGACCTCTGTCTGTCTTTCTGACCCTCACTCTTGGCATATTTTTTTATAATACAACATAAACATTTATAATAAACGTTTTAATAAATGTTGCAAGACCCAGAAAGTCACCACATTATCATGCAGCGGGACAAAAGAAACACTTGTTGTCACTGTAGGGGGACAAAAGTAACAAGTGTTACTTTCGTCCCGACAGGAACTCCTGACATTTAAACCCGGTTTACTATTATACTGAAAAACTCTGAAAAGGCAAACTTTAGGATGTATCACAGCACTAAATAACCTGTAGATTGATCATTACTGTGACACATGAAACGAGAAACACAACGCAAAAAATTACAGCTTCCATAATTTACTTATTGTACTCCAAAACTGCTTTCCGGACCTAACTGCGGGAAACGATGACGAAATCACGTGATATTTCTCATCTCTAAGGGGTTGCGTGCTGAATGTGCTGTCATAGCTTGAAAGGAAATGTAGTCAGGGCTCTGAGAAAATAGCTTTGTTACTTTCGTCCCCACTCTCCCTTATACCTGGAAACCTAAAACTACACTAGGTATACATCACATATTAGCACTAAAAAATGATATTTTTACCACTTAACTGAAAATGTACACATAACATATTAATCGTACTTACAGGTTGTGGTTCGAAGACACTTGTTAGTCAAAATAAAGAAGATCAGAAGAAAATGAAGACAAAAGCCAAGATAAGACAAGCAGTCTTCGGTAAAAAGACAAGCACACAACAAAAGGTTTGTGTGGTATTGTGGAAAATATTAATATTAATCACGGATTCTTCACATCGTCATCTTTCGTCAATGAAAACAAAACAAACTTGTTTTCAGAGCACAAAACAGTGTCTTCTCGACATGATGTAAACACACTAACCAGTGTAAGTGTTTGTGGACAGGTCAAATCGTTTGTATTTCATAGGCAGGCGGGGATTATGCAAATGTGTTACCTAGTGACGTATATCGGTAACAGGCAGAAGATTCTAAAATAGTCGACTCTTTCTTTTGAGAGGCTATATTTAATGTATAATGCACTGTATTGATTAACAACTTTGCAGACTGTTTCCACTGAAGGATAGCTACATTAAAACTGCAGAAAAGATATTTTTTGAAAACCCATATGACCTGCTCTTTAAACAATAGCGTTGAAATGATAAATATCCAATAATGATGCAAACAGCTGTTACCCCTTACCCAGTTTAACGCCTATGGTGTTTCAGCATGTTTATGATGTTTAGATCAGAGAGATCACTCATGATAAATAATTGTTTCTTTATTCCTTTGATCCGCTACCAGATTTCCCCAGGTTGTTTTGTGATGGTTCGTACCATAAAAGAATCAATGAGTAGCTGTTCAGCCCTGGCATGAAAAAATAAAAGCAACCAGTCAATGTTCATGAAACATTTGGGATCTTTGCTTAGAAGAACGACAAACACAACGGCAGTAGACAAAACAACGATTGTCCATCTAATTGTTTCCGTATTCCCTGCGAGGCTAATATTCAGTTGAGTTAACTGGCTAAGACATACCAAATCCCAAGCCACATCCTCCCACTTTGATAGCGATGGGATGAGTTAAAGAGAAGCTGTCTGCTCTAAAGCCAGATTTAGCTTTTTACACTAAACAACTTAATTGCATCCGTGCGGTTAAGTGGCTGTATACGCAAATGCAGTGTAGTCTATTTACTGCATTACGGCATTATATCATAGATGTATGATGAAAAATACATTTTCTTCCTTTTAAAAAATAAAACTATAGACATTTTTTTATGATAAAACTAATCTTAAAAAGAGGCCATTTAGAAGTCATTACAGCATTAATGTAATCCTAAGGACTGTTTATGGGCCATTCTACAGAATTGGTGCAAACTGCTGTCCCAACCCAAAAAACACATTTAAAAAGCATTTAAATATTCACATCTTAGATGTTCTGAGGCTTTCAGATCTACTGAAACCCACATTAATATTTAAAATATCAGTAAGCTTAATATATATATGAAAAATCATCTTTAATTGGGTACTTTCAATGAAAATGATATTAAAATATTTGTTGTGGTTTTTTTTCCATTGTTGTTTTTAAAAGTATCTTTTTGATTCTTTTAAACGGTGAAGTTCAAAAAATACTTATTTTATATTTTTCTTTGTAAATTATGAAACTTTATGTTAAAAAAAAAAAAGTGTACAAAATGTCATCATTGCTTTGGTAGTGACAAAAGGGAACACATAATCCTCATATTTGGGGAAAATAAACAAAATTTTATTACAGTTATTCAATTTTTTGTATTTTACTATGTTTTAGTAGTGTAAATTTTAACTTAGATGTTATGACTCAGATGTCCTTAACTTTGAAATCAGTATGATCAACTTTTTGCCTTTTACAAAGAAAAATCGGATTCAAACTACAATAAATCACACTTGAGATATTGTTAAAAAATGTAATTGTTAAGGATTTACCTCTGAAAAAAATAGCAAAAAAATAGCAAAAAAAATATATATTTACAATTTAGAGGTAAGCAAAATCTTAATAGGTCAATATAACCCTTCTATTAAATTATATATTACTGTGTTTTGGTAATGACCAATTTGGGGAGAGGACATTTCAAAACTACAGAGGACATTTTTGAAAATACAATATGAGAATTAACTGCAAAATTACCTTGTACCTTGGATATTATACAATTTGCATACATACAAATTGACAAAAATGACTTTGAACCTATTCTGTAGAATGGTCTACAAAAGTAAAGGTGCTTCACAGTGCTATAAAATAACCTTTTTTGTCTAAATGGTTCCATAAAGAACCTTTAACATCTGAAGAACTTTCTGTTTCACAAAAGTTTCTTTGTGGAGAAAAAATGTTCTTCAGATTCTAAAAAGGTAAGAAAGAGATGGCTTTTTAAAGAACCTTTGACTGAATGGTCCTTTGTGGAACCAAAAATGCTTCTTCTACATCACTGTAAAGAACCTTTTAAAGCACCTTTATTTTTTAAGATGTAATTTTAAAATGTAATTACATACCATATTCATACACCAGGTTATATAATATGGTGCAGTGTCTATTATTCTTTGAGTCTGCAGGGACCTGCACATCTCTGGACCTGATCAGGCCTGGTGCTCTCTGTTCCTTCCTAATTAACTCTCTCTCTATATATATTTCTCTCTCTCAGGGTGGGACAGCAGCTACGCACAGATTGAAGCTGTGACTAATAAGAAACACCAAATGGAGGAGGCACAAACAATGGCTCGTCTGTGCCTGGTCAAATATGGGGTTTGCCCCTGATGATTGCTAGCAGGAGGAAATCATTTCCCCTATTGGCACTGCATAGAGACCTTCATGTCATGAGTGCTCTGTGTGTCTGTGTGTGTGTGTTATCAAATAATCTCATACTGATTTTGACCTTTAAATGCATGTCCAGAGGCTGTTCTTCAGCTGGGAGAACAGATCTCCTTCTACTTGAAGTTGGATTTTGCAGCATTCAAAAGATCAGCTGCAAAAAAAAAAAAAAAGGTTTTCTCATGGTAGTGATGTTTGTGGTCCACACCACAACTAAAATGAAAACGGGACAGAGAAATAGATATTGATGGAATCCACTTTTAAGAGCTTGAGCATTCGACAAAACTGCAGCTAATGTGTGGGTGCTGATGTAGTTACAGTTATTTTTATGGTTATAGTTCTTGGTATGAACAGGCCTTAAAGAGACAGTTGACCCAAAAATGAAAATTACCCCATGATTTACTCACCCTCAAGCCATCCTAAATGTATATGTCTTTCTTCTTTCAGACTAATACATTCAGAATTATATTAAAAAAGTCCTGGCTCATCCAAGCTTTATAATGACAGTGAATGGGTGTTGAGATTTTACAACCAATAAAATGCATCCATCCATCATAAAAATTACTCCGCACAGCTTCGGGTGATTAACAAAGGCCTTTTAAAGTGAATCGATGTGTTTGTGTTAGGGATGTTCATTTCGGTTATTTTTCCTAACTGACAGTCGACACTTGTCAGCGATTATTAACCGTTAACCAACAAGATTTTTTTCAAATTAGAATTTAATTATTTTAGAAAGGATAAGTGTCTGTGACCTGTTAAAAATACCAAAATTAGTTTTCCAGGAATTAATTTTACATGCACAAAAAGCAGCAAACAACAAAACATGAGGATTCACATGGTCACATCACATCACTGTGAATGGAGAAAAAAGCTATGCTATATATAATAAATGCATAGGCCTATACAATAAATATTTTTACTTAATTAACAAAACAAAAGAAAAAACTGTGCAACATGTAGCAGAGAGTTCATATTTGTGCTGCACGAAAGGAAGACGGCTGAAAGCGGCATCCTATTTTTCTTTATTTTATAAAAGCACAACGTTTTGTTTTTATTGTGAATGTGCACAAAAAAAGCTAACCGTTTACAAATTAAGTAATATTTTAAAATTCAAATACATCTTGAATACGGAAACATTTGGATTTGTGTCATATGAGAGACCCAACCTTAGTTTTCAGTTTTCGCTTTTTTTTTCATTCTTTTTCTTTTCTGAACACTGTTAAATTGAAAGGATTTTTTTTGGAGGGGAACTAAAATGGCCTAGCCTATGTTTATAGTGTTTGTAAACATTTCATGTCGGCATCAGGTCTATTTCTAAATGTAATAATAAAATGCAACTTAACGTTATAGGCCTAACTTTACGCAATTTTTTTTTTCTCTCTCTCTCTCTCTCTCTCTAAAATGCAGTTTTATTTTATTTTAACCATCCAGCAAACGTTTTAAACTATTTTGATAAATTACTGAAAAAAAAAATTAAATGACCTTTTAAACCGAGCATCCCTAGTTTGTGTAAGAAAATATCCATATTTAACACTTTATAAACTGTAATCTCTGTCTTCCGCTAACTGTCGTTCGCACTTTCATGAGAGTGTGGCGTGATATTAGAAGTACAAAACAAGGATTTGTAAAGAAAAATATTGGAGGATTTCAATATAAGCCAAGAGGAGACTGGTTTTCCTTTGCTGTAAACAAAACGTGGTTCTCACAAGACTAGCATATTCTCATTACGACTACATCCTACGTCATCTGCGTTAATGCCGCTCTCTTGTGAACGTGTGTACGACAGTTAGCGGAAGCTAGAAATTACGATTTATAAAGTTATAAATATGGATATTTTTCTTACACAAATGCATCGATTTATTTCAGAAGGCCTTTATTAAAGCAGGGAGTGATGTGGAGTACTTTTTATGATGGATGGATGCACTTTAATGGACTTCAAAACCTCAACACTCATTCACTGCCATTGTAAAGCTTGGAAGAGACAGAACATTTTTAATGTAACTCTGACTGTATTTGTCTGAAAGAAGAAAGTCACATACACTGTAAAAAATAAAAAACAATTTGTTGAGTCAGCTTAAAATAATTTGCTACCCTGCTGCCTTAAAATTTTAAGTTCAGTCAACTAAAATAAGTTTAGTCAACTTAAAATGTTAAGTTGCACTAAGTAACACCTTATATATTTGTGTTTGCTAAACTTAA
Source organism: Labeo catla (assembly GCA_012976165.1). Taxonomy (NCBI): domain Eukaryota; kingdom Metazoa; phylum Chordata; class Actinopteri; order Cypriniformes; family Cyprinidae; genus Labeo; species Labeo catla. Next base: position 649,679 of record VONZ01000070.1, read on the forward strand.
CAGATGGGTAAGTAACCCAGTTGCCTTAAAATTTTAAGTTGATTCAACTCAAATATCTAAGTTGTCACTTAGAATAATTTAACATTTCAAGTTGAATAAACTTTTTTTGAGTTGACTGAACTTAAAATTGTAAGGCAGCCAGGTTACAAATTATTTTAAGTTGACTAAACAAATTGTTTTTTACAGTGTATATCTCGGATATCTTAAGGATGAGTAATTTTTGTTTTTGGGTGAACTATCCCTTTAAAGCTTGCTCAGAACACCACCCACAACACCATAAAATTAGTTCTTAGAACTGACAAGATTTTGCAGTTCTTGCACCGAACATCCTGTGTAATCACTTAAATCGCACAGAAACCAAAGTCTACAGTTGTTTGAATGAGGAAAAAGTAAATGAAAATCATTTAGTGTGAAGGTCAGTAGGGTCCAGTGTTGTTTGGACAGTCATCCAACATTCTTCAAAACATCTTCGTGTTCTGTAGAGGAAATCCAGTCATACAGTTATGAAACAAATTAGGGATGTGTAAATGATGACTATTTAATTTTGGGGGGTGAGCTATGCCTTTAAGCGTGTGCTGGATGTGCGTCCTTTTGTGTACTTTTGTTTTATTGCATGTTTGGCTTATGGTCTAAAGCTGTTGGAATAGGCGGATAGACGACTACACAAAGTTTTGTTGTTCTTCCCCTACACTTTTTTTCTTTCCCCCTGCTGTTCTCTTGTTCTCTCCCTTTCTCTTTTCATAGTGCTGTATTTATTTTTGCCTGCCTACGAGAGTTAAAAATGGTGTGTTTCAGCAACATAAATGGTTTCCTGTTTTGATGACTGTGTCCCCTTTACCAATTCACACACACACATTTGCACACACACAAACACAGTAGAAACACAGGCAAGATTCAAGCAGTTCTACTGACATAGTAAAAACACTTTATGTTGTCCAAATTTAGTGTTATTTTATATATATTGTATATGTTATATACACGATTAACAAAACATCAGTTGCTTCTAGGCCTCGTATTTGATTTTCCAAGCAAATATTCTTAACAACTGCAACTTATATATAACAACTTCTTATAACAACCATTCTTTAGTGAATGTATTATAAGCTAATTTGTTGTTCTGTTTCTTAATTATAAACAACATACACAGAGTATTGGGAATATACTCTGCTACATTATATAGAAGGGTCAGAGGTCAAGAAGGTAGACTCTTTGCCATTTCTTAAAGGGATAGTTCATCCAAAAATGAAAATTCCTCTAAGATTTCATCAGAAATATCTTAATTTGTGTTCTGAAGATGAGCCTTGCAGGTTTGGAACGACATGAGGGTGAGTAATTAATGACAGCGAGGGCTTAATTAAAGTAGGTGGTATTAAATATCCATGATGGTATAACAGTAATTGTGCATTTGACAATTAATTTGGTAAACTAAACTAAAAACAGAGTGGGTTGTGGAGTGTGTCTGTGGGCAGGGGAAGTCCAAGATCTTCCCTATCACAGGGGAAGGATTTTAGGGTAAAAATGTACATATTTCATATAAGGGAATGTACACAGGGCCTCTATCTGATCCTTTATCACCTTTCGCCTTTATGAGTTCATTTAAATAGTCCTGTATTGTGGCAAATGGAAATGGCATTTGTGATGCCGTAAAACTTTATTAGGGTACAACAGGGCTAAAGAAACCCCCTAAGAAAAAAAAGTGCTTTTCACTGCACCCATGTATGATGCAGAAAAGTGTATGATGTGTATGATGCAGAAAAATACATGCATTTGTATTGAACATTTATGTAGCAACAGATTTTGTGTAAAAATAAATTATACAAGTCATTTATTTGGTTTAAAAATCCCATAAATGTATGAGATGGCAAGGAGGGCCTTTTACCCCAAACACGGGGTAAAAGGCACATAGTATTGATACAAATACTTTAGCTAAAATAATGTTTTGTTTGTTTTGTAATAATGTATAAGTTTGTACTATTTTTGCTAAATAAAATAATTATTTTTCATTCAACAAATACACTGTCATTAAACTATTATAAATATAAAACATATATTTTAAAATACAGAAACAAATTCGTTTAAAAATGTAAAGATTCTGAAAGCATTGAAGGAGATCCCATAATTTAAATTTTAAATTTTAAAAAGATTTTATTATTTTATATGATTAGTAGCATGTTTTTAAATGTAATGGTTTCATTGTAAACATGGTGATTATCTCTAAGATGGACACCCAACATAATATATGACATTTACCATCTGAATCTAACCATGTCATGTCAACAAATGGAAAAGTCAGCCTTCTATTAATTATCATGTTAATATTGTGCCTTTTAGCCTTTTAGCAGGGGCGCTTTTTACCCCAAATACAATACTTCTACATATTCTTTTGTTATTTAAAATCTGCTGTTTTAATTATCTTAAACAAAACTGAAAATCATTAAGAAGACCTGTGTTTCAAGATATATTGAATAATTTTAGTGATTCTCATTTGCTACTTAATTCTACAACATATTTAAAAACATCAAATATTAGATCAAGTAAGCACAGAATCGACTTTTTGCACTGCTGCACGCGATCGCGTCAAGAATCAGACAAATTTGCATGTGTATCTTGAAAACTGGCAGTTTTGGAAAGTGCTACACCACGTTTTTCTGCCATCCAGTAGTTTAGCGGAAAATAAAATCAAAGTTGCCTTTTACCCCGGGGCGCCTTTAGCCCCATTCCACCCTACTGATTTACAAAATTAGTCAAATGTTTTAGACCAATTACAATGTAATAAAAATATCATAAAGATAATAAATTAGAATTAAATACTTTTTTTAACAATATTATATTTTACATATAAAAATAATCATTTAGGACCAGTTTATCTAAGCTTTTGGCGTTAAAATTGTACTGTCAGGCTTTGCTAAAGTGATGAATTAGCGCTGAAAAGGCGTGGACACATTTATTTTTTCCACCTGACCTTTTTAAATATGAATTTGGATAGGAGTATCCCTATAATAGGATAGGATAGGAGTTGTCCTATCAGAAGCAAAATTTATGGGAGGAAAGTATTAAAATGAATCACACAACGCGATTTACTAACATTTGCACTTGTCAAATTACTGGCATTTGCACCATTATTTAACGCCCAAAAAGCATGCTTAAAAAATTTTGCGCTTGAAATGGCTGCAATTATTGCACGTAGTAGAAGGGAGAGGATTTTTTCCACATGTATTCATTTTTTTGGAATGCCAGAAGAACACATGATCTGAACATATCGTTCGCCAAGCCTTGTTATTTTTAATTTGCTTCAGGAAATAAAAGACGACTTGGAACCCCTCACGTAAGAGTTACGCAATACTAGGTCTAGCAAAACTTCTAGCAAACCTTCATTTTTTAGGCTCTGGTTCATTTCAACGCACTGTGGCTTCTATATTTCTTTATTCTTTATTTGCGCCTATTTGGTATATTGTGTTGGTTGATATATGAATGAGTTGTTGTGTCACAAGTTCACTTCCAGAAAAAAAAGGTACAGATAATGTACTCACCCCCTTGTCATCCAAGATGTTCATGTTTTTCTTTCTTCAGTCGATAAGAAATTATGTTTCTTGAGAAAAACATTTCAGGAATTATCTCCATAATGTGGACTTCAATGGTGCCCCAAGTTTGAAGTTTGAACGATTCCAGCTGAGGAATAAGGGTCTTAAATAGCGAAACGATTGGCCATTTTCTAAACAAATTGACAATATACTTTTTAACCTCAAATGCTCGTCTTGTCTGTGTGAACTCAGTTCAGTACGGTCAATACAATTAGGGTTTGTCGAAAAACAAACCTTATTTAGCCTTATGCTGGAGCTGGTTTCGGCCAATCAAACTAAGTATGTAAATAATTAAATAAATTAGCACGATAATATCGTATTGGCGATCTCGCAGACTGAAGATAAGACCCAACACTACTGTAGTGTATTATTTACTCACCCTCCACGCATCCTAGGTGTATATGACTTCCTTCTTTTAGACAAATGCAATCAGAGTTATATTAAAATTTGCCTCACACAGCTCCGGGGGGTTAATAAAGGCCCCCTGTAGTGAATCGATGCATTTTTGTAAGAAAAATATTTGAAATGTAAGAATCACTTTAATCTAGCTTGCTCTAACAGCAGTACACGAACTTGCTTCTTTGACAAGGGGTGTGGCAGCACTGAAACACCGTCTAAGTTGTTCGCCAATTGCAACGCAGTGGGACAGCTAACCAATCACAACACATTTCGTCTTTCGGAAGGCGGAACCCGGAACTAATTGAGCCTTATGTGCCAGGCTGGGAAAAATGTATTGTAATAATGTAAATTATGTTAAAAATAATGCATTTTTTGAACCACCAAGCATGAGAGCATGTTCTAATACACCCCCAAAACAAAATGTAGACTCTGTTAAAGAGCATAATAGGACCTCTTTAAGTAAACTGTCATATTAGCAAAAACCTTTAAAAAAAATACAGCTCCGGGTAACCCGTGATAGACGGCAAAAGTTTCCCCTTCATCACTGCAGTCTCCGGACTTTCAAAGCAACTGTAAATTTTCTTCACCGCAACAGAAGACCCGCCTCGCCATTCATTCGATTGGACAATGGAAAAAACGTGATGACGTCGGGCATTTTTCTGCTCAGAGTTGCTTTTTTTTCAACTTCAGGCGCTTAGAGCGCTCCGGGAAAAACACGAGGCACAGCAAACGGTTAAAACGCGAGGCGCCCGGGTCGCATAAACAGCGCGCATAACGCTCACTGCCAGTAGAAAACAATCCAAAAAAAGCTCCTCTCACTGCAAAAATGCGTTCTGTCGGTTAAGTTTAACAAACCTTAGTCTTGTTTTCCTAGCCTGTTATCTGGTCTTGTTTAGTCAGCAGCCTGCTCTGGAATCATCATCGCCTGTCGTGGATTTATCTTTCGTCTTACCGTTTCGGACTCTGTTTGTGCCTCGTATTAACTCTTGCAAGTCTATTGGAACACCCTTTTGCCTAACTCCCTGGATTACGTTCACCATTGATCGACTCTCGCCTGTCTTGGATTACTCTTGCGTCTACCTTTTTGCCAATGTTTGATGCCTGCTGTTTTGATGTCTTTGTTTAATAAAGCTTTGCATATGGATCCGCCCGCTTCTCGTTTCTGTCAGAATACTCGGCCCAGAATAGTGGGAAGGGCCTCGTATTTATACTGTTCGCGATTGGTTGCAGCTGTGTGCGTGGTGAGTGAGGTGGAGCATGGGAAATTTAGTCCAGGGTGTAGTGCAACAATGGCAAGGCGACCTCTGGTGGCGAGCGGACTTACGATCAGGACCAGATTCGTGACATAGACAGGATGAGCATTTGAGGTTAAAAAGTATATAAATTGTCAATTTGTTTCGAAAATGACCAATCGTTTAACTAGATAAAACCCTTATTCCCCGGCTGGGATCATTTAGAGCCATTTAAAGTGGCATTTAAACTGCATTTTGGAAGTTCGAACTTGGGAGCACCATTGAAATCCATTATATGGAGAAAAATTCTGGAATGTTTTCCTCAAGAAACATAATTTCTTATCAACTAAAGAAAGAAAGATATGAACATCTTAGATGACAAGGAGGTGAGTAAATTATCTGTAAATTTTTGTTCTGGAAGTGAACTTTTCCTTTAATTTGCGCATTGTCAGTAAATCACCCACAGATATTTCCCTTCTCATCGGCGCTGTTTTGGAATTGCGCTCTTGTGCTAATTTACCCTGTTTAGTAAAACTGGCCCTTATTTAATAATTTATTCCTTGTTTTATGCATGCATGCAAAATTTCACTATTTGAAAAAACCAAGTTCATAAGTATTTTGTAATGACCGTCTTATTTTCTGGTTGGTGATCCTGTGCCATTGCTTGCATTTATTCATACTGTCATACAAACTTGTCTTGTTTTGGTCTTTTCCCCCATCTCTCTGATTTCAAAATACACTTGTAGTCATTTTGTGCGTCTGCTTGGGAAATCATTTATAGCCAGAGACATTTTTCAGTCCTTAACTCAACAAACCCCACATCACTCATCAAAGACAGATACGAATCAATTGAAAATACATTTCCTGTGTGGATGCCGCGCTCTTGAATACATATCACAGGTTACCATGTGCGTTTCAGAGAAAAAAAAAAGTAAAAGCTGCGTAGGAGTTTGCGATGAACTTTCCCACAGACAGTGAAAGAGAAAGGAGAGAGAGAGTGAGAGAGGGAGGGGTGCTGTAATATTTGTTGTGAGGTGGTCTCAAAGACAGCTGCGGTTTCCGGCTGAACGCAGGTGTGTGACAGCATCTACCTACACCCCACCCTGCCTCTGTCTCTCCTCTCATCTGCACTCGTTCAACCCGCCACAAGATAGACAGATTACCTTCACCACACTGCACGCTATAGGGAGGCAGCAGGAGCGCACAAATGTGTGTGTGTGTGTGTGTGTCTAGCTGTTTTAAGTATATGCAGAAATATATTTTAGCAGGTGGTTCACACACACTTTCACACTTTAAAGATAGCAAACTACTTTTATCATTTGTAACAACAGAAACATTGGATGTCTGTTACACAACTTTGTTAATGTTACAGCATTTTTTAAAGATACTATCTATGTGTGTGTGTGTGTGTGTGTGTGTGTGTGTGTAAGCGGTTTGTACTTACAGGTGTGCTGCATTGCTCTCTGCTGTTTGCAGGCGACATGAAAGTGTATACCATCACTTTGACAAACAGCCAAAAAGAGTCTTTGTGCAATTCATAGTTTACATATACACAAACAGCTTTTAGAAAAAAACTAAGAAACCCTTATTATTTCTCACTGAAAGCTAAATTAAAGCATATTGCAATATGATTTTTTCAAGTTATTGTTAAAAATAATAAAATAAAAAATGCGTATTTGTTCTAAATATGTTTTTAAAATAAAAATGTAAATTGTACTGAATCTTCAATAAAAATGCATGGTGTCTGTTACAGTACCACAGAAAATTGTCTTTTAGTTTGTAAAAAAAAAGAGAGAGAGCAAAAATATTGATTTCATGAATGCACTTAGAATAAAACTACATAGCAAGATAAAATAGAGGGTTTAGAACATATGTGAAGCTTGTATTTTTGTTAAACTGACATATTATTGTTATATTATTAATTTTTTTTAATTTTATTTTATTTTATATATTTTTGGAACTTACTCCTCAGTCCATAAAGAGCTTTAAAAAATTTACGGTAACTTTCGGTAAAATATAAACTGATTCTTCGCCAGTTACATAAAGCAAAAAGAATGTTTGTACTTGGGTGCGTAGATTCAATCAATGGAAAAAAAGTACAAAAATCAAAAAAGATCTGCACACCAAAACAAGATGCAAAGTATTTAACTTTCTGTAAAATACATACATGCAGGACTGTCTACATTTACAGTGAGGTAATAAAGACATATCAAGATGGATGCTTTTATTTCTGAACACCAAAAGGGTGAATGATATAGTATGTTTACAGTCTGTCAAAGTTTGTGTTGTTTCTGTTGTGTGTGGCACCTGCAGCTCTGCAGACCTGATTTGGCTTTATGAGCTTACATTTGGATTTACCCATTACAATAGTCCCTTTAGAGTCAAGATATTTTGCTGTGGAAAACAAAATTTTATGAAAACAATTCAACAAACGCTTCAGTAAACTATTAGATAAAGTTTATTAAAGGAGAAGTCCACTTCCAGAGCAAAAATTGACAGATAATTTACTCACCCCCTTGTCATCCAAGATGTTCATGTTTTTTTCCGATTTATGACAGTTAGGGTTTGTCAAAAAACATGTTCTCCCTTAACTTCAAAATCGTCCTATATCGCTGTTTTACCTTTTTTGTTAAGGGTGTTTGATCTTCTTTGCATGTTCACTTTGCAAAGACTGGGTCAGTACTGTCAGTGATGTAGGATGATTTTGAAATGATTTTTGAAGTTGAGGGAGAAAATACGATTGGAGTTTTTCGACATACACTAACTGTCTTGAGCCACAATACACAGAGTTCAGGGAGAGAAAGACAAGACGAGCATTTGAGATGAAAAAGTATTTAAATTGTATTTTTAAAATGAAAATAAACAATGTTTTCGCTAGATAAGCGAGACGAGAGACGAGCGGATCCATATGCAAACTTTTATTGTTGGGACGAGACATAGACATGGTCAGGCAGGCAGGGTCAAACAACGGCAGACAGGTGTATGGACGGCGAGACAAGAGTAATCCGTGACAGGCGAGGGTCAATCCAGCGGCGAACGTAATCCGTATGGGCGAGGCAGTAGAGTGGAGTAAAGTTCCGATAGGCAAAAACAAGAAAACTAGACACAGAATAACACGGGATAACGCTTTGTATGAAAGATAAACAATTCAATACTCGGCAATGTGTGACAGGAAGACCGGGGCTTAAATACTGTCTCTGATTGGGCGCAGGTGATAGGAGCAGTGGCTGATGGGGAATGTAGTCCGGGGTGTGGTCTAACAGTCAGTGTGTGAAAAGAAGGTGAGAGCGACATCTCGTGGTGAGCGGTCCGCAGCTCACCGACCAGATCTGTAACAATAAGACCCTTCTTTCTCAGCTGGGATTGTTTACAACCGCATTTGGGATCGTTTGAAGCTGCATTTAAACTGCATTTTGAAAGTTCAAAATCGGGGCACCATATCAGTCCATTATATGGAGAAAAATCCTGAAATCCTAATTTCTTTATGGCTGAATAAAGAAAGACATGAACATCTTGGATGACAAGGGGGTGAGTACATTATCTGTAAATGTTTGTTCTGGAAGTGGACTTTACCTTTAATACACATTCGAGTAATTCTGAGAATATAACTGTAACCGGGAGTGAGAGACGAGAGGCGAGCGGATCCATATGCGAGCCTTTATTATTGGGACGAGACAGATACATGGTCGTACAGGCAGGGTCAAATCAGGAGCAGACAGGAATGTAACAGGCAATCGTAGAGAATAATCCAATAAACCAGAGCGAGAGTCCGAAAGGCAGGCGGCTAGACAGTCAAAATAAGAAAACCAGGCGGGAAAGACAAAACACTAGGGACTAGGAACTCGGAACCAGAAACTAGGAAAACGCTAACAATACAACAATGCAACAATCCGTGAAGTGCACTGGGAAGGACCGGGGCTTTTATAGAACGCCTGATTGGTCACAGGGGCTGACGCAATCAGTGCGGTGGAGGATGGGAGATGCAGTCCGGAGTGTGGTGCAACAGTCAGAGTGTGTAGGTGAGGTGAGAGTGACATCTGGTGGTGAGCGGACAACGGGACACCGACCAGATTTGTGACAATAACATTGATGAATCATGATAAAATTCAAATTGGCTCTAAACGTTCATGTTCAAAATTATTCAACCCCCAAAAGTAAAATTTTATGCAGAATCCTTTATTCTTTAAAGCCACCAATAAATGCTGCTCGGTGCTTAGAAGCTTCTATCACCTCTCTACTACAGTCTTGGCCCATTCCTTGCCTGAAAACGTTTTCAGATCACTGATAATCTTTGGTTTTCACTTTGCCACTGCTTTCTTCACATTCAACCAAATATTTTTAATGAAAATTAAATCTGGAGACTGAACAGGCCACTCAAGAACATTCTATGACTGATCCCTGAAACAAGCATAAGTAGATTTGGATGTGTACTTGGGATGATTGTCCTGCAGGAAAGTCCATTGATTATTGGCTTCACTCTTTGCATTAAAGGCATCACAATTCTTGCCAAAATGGCCTGATACTTCAAAAAAATCCATGGTGTCCTTCATACAGTCATGATTTCCACTTCCTGCTACAGTAAAACAACCCCATAACAGGTCTAGTCCACCTCAGTGTTTGACCATGGCGATGGTGGTCTGCTTATAAGCTTTGCCTTTATTGCACAAGACATACTGCTGATACACAGATCCAAAAAGTTCCAGTTTGGTCACATCACTCCATTAAACATTCTTCCAGAACTCCACGGGTCTTTCCAAATGAGTTTTAGCATGTTCAAGTTTGTCTTTTTGTTCTTCTTGGTCAAGAGTGGTATTCTGCAAGATGCCTGAACATGAAGGCCATACTTGTCTTGTTTTCTTCTTAAAGTCTGTATTGAAATGTTTTTCCACCTTTCGTCAGGTCATCTTGCAAGTCTTTGGCTGTACATAGCAGGTTTTTCCTCAGTTGCTCTGATCTAACATTTTATGATATTGTGCTTTTTTGTTCAACACCCTCAAAGGTTTTCTGGTGCAACACATTTTAAGCTAAGAAATAAGACGACCAGCTGTGTCTCTAGGAACAGAACATTCTTGTCGAGGTTGCTTTAAATGTTTATGAGCTCTGCTCGCCCCGCCCCTCTCTTCTCTCTGTGGACTGATGAGCCTGTTTATTTTAGCCACATTTAGCCACGTTTAGCCCCTAAACTTGCTAACTAGCACGTTATTAGGAAAGATGATTGTGGAGATTCATAAAAAACCCATTATACTCACTTCTGCTGTAAGTGAAGCTGGATCATGATCAGCTGCCATACCAGAGCCATATAAAGGCGCATTCCCTTCACAAACAAACGTAATCTACTGCATCTTCAGTGGCTCAGATGTTGGGAGTAAATGACGACCACTATGTTTATTATTACATCCAACAACACAACATCTCAATCGCTCAATCAGAGATATTACAGGGAATTTACATCCCTGCTTTAGAATCGAAAGTGGAGGTCGGACTGTTACAGCTGATTTAGGTGGGTCTGAGGTAAGACGCTCATGTCAATCAACTATCGTGGGAGCGGCTTCTGTTGGTGTGATGCCACACCGACAGGCATCTGAGAATGGCTCGATTTGGAAAAATGGAATATTATTTTTACAGATTAATTAAAAACCACTGCATGGATTTTTATCTTAATAGGGTAGATGTGTACATACACTGATAACACACATTAATGTTCAAATAACATGTAAAATTTAACTTTCCATTCGATGACCCCTTGAATGTCTTGGGAATCTTCATATTGTCACACCCCTGTGGACTGTTTTGTTGGTTTTGCCCTCCTGTGTCCTTATTTGGTCTTTCCTGTTCCGTTTCTTGTTATGTCGTCATTGGTTGAACACTTTCACCTGTCTCTGTCTAATTAGCTGTCCTATATAAGTTTGGTTCTGTGCCTTGGTTAATGTCGTATTATGTTAGTTTCCGTCGTGTTGGTGTGTGGTTTCCTCTGCAGTTCCAGTTTGTTCCTGTTCCCGGTTTGGATTATTCTAATAAAGTATGTGTTCATCATTTCCTCATCCTTGCTCCTCCTTCCCGCACACGACCCCTGACACATATAGATTTAGACTTTCTAAAGTAATACAATTATTTCTTCTCTATAGCTTCTCTATAGCTTTTGTGAGTTTTGATGCTCCGCCATGGCTCCCCGAGCTCCCCGATCCACTATGGCCGCCCGGACTGTGTACTCGGCCACGGCTCCCCGAGCTCCCCGATCCACCATGGCCGCCTGGACTGTATACTTGGCTATGGCTCCCCGAGCTCCCTGATCCGCCATGGCCGCCTGGACTATATGCTCCGCCGTGGCTCCCCGAGCTCCCTGACCCGCCATGGCTTCCCGGACTGTATGCTCCGCCATGGCTCCTGAGCTCCCTGACCCGCCATGGCTCCCTGAGCTCCCTGATCTGCCCTGGAGGCGTTCCTCCTCTCCCTCCTGTGTCTCCCCTGCACGAGCCTCCAGAGTGCCCACCCCCCCTCCCCAGTGTATTTGTTACGGTGCGAGACGTGCCTTATGGGAGGGGGGAGTAATGTCACACCCCTGTGGACTGTTTTGTTGGTTTTGCCCTCCTGTGTCCTTATTTGGTCTTTCCTGTTCCGTTTCTTATGTCGTCATTGGTTGAACACTTTCACCTGTCTTTGTCTAATTAGCTGTCCTATATAAGTTTGGTTCTGTTCCTTGGTTAATGTTGTATTATGTTAGTTTCCGTCGTGTTGGCGTGTGGTTTCCCCTGCAGTTCCAGTTTGTTCCTGTTCCCGGTTTGGATTATTCTAATAAAGTATGTGTTCATTATTTCCTCGTCCTTGCTCCTCTTTCCCGCACACAACCCCTGACACATATAGATTTAGACTTTCTAAAGTAATACAGTTATTTCTTCTCTATAGCTTCTCTATAGCTTTTGTGAGATCTCTGTTGACTTTGTCATATTTTCTACTCAACTTCAGCACATGGGCTAACAATATGTATGTGTAACAGCTCAAGCTAATTCTGTTTTCTAATAAAGTTTCTGAAGGTTTTATTGTGTTTAAAGACAATTTTGTTCACTCACCATACAAAGAAGTGAATAAATAACAACGTTGAATAGGGGTTGAATAATTATGACAATCGTTGAACTCAAAAATATTACATTATATATTGACATCATCACTTTTAATATGCCAGTAATATGCCAGTAGATGCAATTTTAATAAAGTCCTGGATCTTCAGAAAAGCTTGTATTTGTTAGTACTGCAGTCTCTGGGGGGTTGAATAAATTCGATTGCAGCTGTATATGAAGATTTAAAATGCTTCACAAGGCTCATATAATGTCCAACAACAAATATTTTAGCAAAACGTATTATTTTACAGAGAATTATTGCCCTACTATTTGATTGTGCTGCATCTATTTAGTGCACACAAGTTCACTCCTGTTATTCTCACCTGATATATTTGCATGACTTTCTAACATTTACAGATGAAGAATATACATGTGGCACGTCATTTATGCAATGAGGAAAACACAGTGTCTCAAATGCATTAAACAGCACAAATATATTCGCTATTCGCAATTTGACACTAACGGCTGCTTAAGAATAAGTATGCACAGGGTTCTAGACTCATTGAACCTGGATCAAATTAGTGAGATTGCATGAACTTAAATTGTCGTTTATGGAACAGCTTTAGTCCCAGTTGATTTGTTAGGTTATTTCAAGTCAGGTTTTGGACTTTAATCCCTGCTTTTCTTAGCGTCTTTTTATGAAACAGGCCTCTAGTGTGTTTGATTATGGTTGGAGCCAGCCATTAAGGGGCAATATTTGCCTTCCTGGAATTTATGTCCAGGGGATTTTTCACCTTTGTGAGGCCAATTTTTAAAATCACCTTATTATAAAATGATAAAAATCTTTATTATAAAAACCATATGTTGTCTTTAATGTCAAATACTTAAATTTACTAATTACTTTAATCGATATTTTAAACTGTTGTCAATAACAATAGACTTTAAAATAGTATCTAAATTGTACATGTAAAAAAACAGGAGCTCATAGGGCTGCAATATGACAAAATCATTGCAGATTATCACTCTTTATATTGTAATAATGATTATTAATATCGATATAGAAAATAATCTAAACGATTTTGTTTTGTTTTTGGACATCACATTCTGGCTTCACAGACAAACATGTTGGTCCATGATGTTCGCCAAGTCTAGAAGTCCTTTGCCGAGATAATCCATCCACCTCACAGGTGTGGCATATCAGGATGCTGATTAGACAGCATGATTATTGCACAGGTGTGCCTTAGTCTGGCCACAATAAAAGGCCACTCTAAAATGTGCAGTTTTATCACACAGCACAATGCCACAGATGTGACAAGTATTGAGGGAGCGTGCAATTGGCATGCTGACTCCAGGAATGTCCACCAGAGCTGTTGGCCATGAATTGAATGTTAATTTCTCTACCATAAGCCATCTCCAAAAGCGTTTCAACCGGCCTCACGACTGCAGACCACGTGTAACCACACCAGCCCAGGACCTCTACATCCAGCATCTTCACTTCCAAGATCGTCTGAGACCAGCCACCCAGACAGCTGCTGCAATAATCGGTTTGCATAACCAAAGAATTTCTGCACAAACTGTCAGAAACTGTCTCAGGGAAGCTCATCTGCATGCTCGTTGTCCTCATCGGGGTCTCGACCTGACTGCAGTTTGTCGTCGTAACCAACTTGAGTGGGCAAATGCTCACATTCGATGGCGTCTGGCCATTTGGAGAGGTGTTTTCTTCACAGATGAATCCTGGTTTTCACTGTACAGGGCAGATGGCAGACAGCATGTATGGCGTTGTGTGGGTGAGCGGTTTGCTGATGTTAACGTTGTGGATCGAGTGGCCCATGGTGGTGGTGGGGTTATGGTATGGGCAGGCGTATGTTATGGACAATGAATACAGGTGCATTTTATTGATGGTATTTTGAATGCACAGAGATACCGTGACGAGATCCTGAGGCCCATTGTTGTGCCATTCATCCACGACCATCACCTCATGTTGCAGCATGATAATGCACGGCCCCATGTTGCAAGGATCTGTACACAATGATGAAGATGAAAACATCCCAGTTCTTGGATGGCCAGCATACTCACCGAGCATGTCACCCATTGAGCATGTTTGGGATGCTCTGGATTGGTGTATACGACAGCGTGTTCCAGTTCCTGCCAATATCCAGCAACTTCGCACAGCCACTGAAGAGGAGTGGACCAACATTCCACAGGCCACAATCAACAACCTGATCAACTCCATGCAAAGGAGATGTGTTGCACTGCATGAGGCAAATGGTGGTTACAAAAGATACTGACTGGTCTCTGCAAGTAGTTGTGTGAAAAAAGTTGTCTGAGTTTTACTGCCTCTACCCTGTTGAAAAATCCAGCATATGCTGGTTAGGTAGGTTTTGAAGCATGGATGCTGGTTTGAGCTGGTTTAAGACGGTCCTTTGCTGGTCATGAGCTAGCTTAAGATGGTTCTTAGCTGGTTTAAGCTGGTCCTAAAATGGTCTTTACTTATGAACAACTGGTATATTGGTTGTTTATAAAGCACATATTAATGCCTTATTCTCCATGACCATATTTTAGATGCCTTAATCCGACCCCAAACCTAACTATGTCATCAATATTCTTTAAACCTTACAGGGTGTTTAACTTTTTTAATTGGTCCATCTTACAAAAATGTATGTGTGTTAGTATTTATATGTGAATACCAACTGTGCAAACACCAATGAGATCATGTTGAAAAATAGAGAATAGAGATCAAATAATCGTTTGTCTATTATGATGTAGTTCCTTCCCGTTCCTCAGAACAGTGTGTTCACCATGGAAACTCAGTTTCACAGTTTCCATAATGACCGCACTGTCCGGAGGAATGGGAAGGAACTACATCATTATAGACAAACGATTATTTGATCTCTACAATTCGACATGATCTCATTAGTGTTTGCACAGTCGGTAATCACATATAAATACTACCAAACATACATTTTTGTAAGCTGGACAGACATTAAAAAACATTAAACACTATTGATGACATGCTTGATTTCATAGTTGATAATAAGAACAATTGATGTCAATTGCATGTATCAATATGACTGAACCTTTTCAATATGATTGAAACTTTAATTAGTCACATCTAGATTTTATTTACCATTAAGAAGGTTTTTTTTCTGACAAAGTTTCTCAGTCACACTTTTGGGGATCAATTTTCACTAATAATTAATATTAACTATGAATTTTACCTCAATAAACTCCTAATTTGCTGCTTATTAATAGTTAGAAAGTTAGATGTTAAGTTTAGGTTTAAGGTCAGATTAGGGGATCTAAAATATAGTCATGCAGAATAAGGCATTAATATGTGCTTTATAAACACCAATATACTAGTAATATGCATGCTATTAAGCAACTAGTTAATAGTGAGAATTGGTCCCTAAACTTGTGTTACCAGTTGTCCATAAGTAAACATGTTTATGTTTAGATGGTGCCAGTGCCTTAGTATTACATGTTTCACTGTATACAACAACATTTGTATGGGCCACTAATGAGATGATTGTACGGCGTGCTAAATGTTTTACTAGTCCTTTTGGTTTGGGACAGGTGTGAGGCTTTGGGTTAATTTTAGACTAGAATCTTCTGTCTTCATTTATGAGGACAGAGGGCAGTTGTCAAAGTGCATATGTGCTTCTCTCTGGTGTGTTTGGGACAGATGAGACTAAAAATAGAGGGGGATAAAAAAGGAGAAAGAAATATGGGCCCCAGAGAGGAAAGGGACAAATGTTGTGAGACGGAGAGAGAAATCATGTGTGTGTTTTAAGGCAGGAATGTGTTACTGGACACAGCTGTTGTGTGTCCAACAGTTTTGACATGAGAGGGGAAAGTGGAGCGCTTGTTGTTGTGGCCCGACTCTGATTCTGCAGCTGGAGCACAAACATACTCTACAGCTTCAAGCTACATATAGCTTAAGCTATACCAGGTGCCATGAGTACACCAACTTATGTATATGGGGCTCCAACAGTATGAGAACAAGTGAAAATGCTTCTGTGTTGCATTTTAATGCAGTGTGATAAAATGGGCCTGCAACAATTCCTTATTTCTTTTTGAGTGTTCTATTTTTAAAAAATCCTCTATTGCATTTTGCCGTGTTCAGTAATTGGCAAAATACCGGAAGCGGCGCATTCCACATATTAAAGCCAATTAAAAATCAAAATAAAGCTGTTAAGAATTCAAAATAATGCTATTAAGAATTCAGCGATTTAATTAAATAAATATATGCGATGCAGGTTTAATATATGCGCTTTAATTATTCACGTGTGTGTAGGTTAAGTATGTGCTTGTCAGAGCGGCTCTGTTCACAGTAAATGCAGCTATCATTTACATTTATTATTGTTATCATTTACATGTGTGGAGCATCTCAAACCCCATCTCTGCATGTTGCTGTGAGTTTGGGTTCATTATAACGATTATCTGGGAATGTAACGTGCGCTTTTTCATCAGATTTGTGAGGTAAATCATTTATAAACCTACGCAAACACAGGACAATACATCATTATCTTTTTCAGCATGCTAACTGTTCATCGCGATTTCAAAATAAAAGTTTACACGTTTTAATGTCCACATATTCAAGAAATAACAGTGTCTGTAGCATTTCTATAATAATGAAATGGCCCAATATTAAGTCGATAGGATTCGATTCCTTACTGCTGTTTTCGATTCTTGTTTTTTAGATCGGAGGAACCTGATTTCGCCATGACTGCAGGATATAAAGGTTGTAGAAAGTAGCCTTCTCATAATATGAAGCTTTATTTGTAAAAATCACAAGGCATTTCTGTAGCTCTGATTGATTTTAAATTGTAATTTTGTCTGCATTGCACATGAAATTAGTCATAGCCCACAGCATTAGCAGTGGCGTTTATTGTATGAACAAGACAAGACACAAAGTGTCTAAAATGTGCACAGTTCAGCTGAACGGTTTACTTCACCATATGCTTGGCAGAAAATTAACAAACTGTACACCAAAACAAAATAACAGAAAATGAACAACAACACTGATATAAGAGCTTGTGCTTTATCTGTCAGTCAGATGCACTCTCAGCCAATGATGTGTGCTCTAATAGAAAGGTTAAAAAAAATAGCATTTTATTTAAGATGTAAATAAGACCAAGACCCTCGATCACATCATGAACTATTCTGTCATGCAGTGCTCAAAATTGTGGACAACATAAGCCAGTTCCATTGTAAAATAACCTCTGGATTGTTTTTTGAACAGGCCCATAGATAAGCTTTGTTGAACTGAAAACGGCTCTGAATGAGGAGTCGATAGTTGATTGACATGAGCGTCTTACCTCAGACCAGCTGTAATAGTCCACCCTCTTTGTTTCGATGCCAGAGCAGGGATGTAAGTTAGACAAGAATATCTCTGATTGAGCGATTGAGGTGTTGTGTTGCTGGATGTAATAATGAACATAGTGGTCGTCATTTACTCCCGACATCTGAGCCGCTGAAGATGCAGTGGATTACATTTGTTTGTGAAGGAATGCGCCTCCCGATCTACATATATCCGTCTATGTTAGTGCAAATCATTCGTGATCCAGCTTCACTTACAGCAGAAGTGAGTGTAAGGGTTTTTTTATGAATCTTTGTGATCGCCTTTCCTTATAACGTGGTAGTTAAAAAGTTTAGCAGCTAAATGCGGCTAAAGTAAACAGGCTCGTCTCTCCACAGAGAGAAGAGAGGGGCGGGGTGAGCAGAGCTCATTTGCATTTAAAGCAGCCTCGACCAGAATGGGATGATTTTTGCAGAGCTGATTTTGGCAAGGTAAAAAGGGTGTTGTTTTACACTACCATTGAGAATTTTTAACCAAAGTATATTATAGACTTTTCATTAAGACCCTAAAGAATCATATCAACTTGTGGAAAATGGGCATCCAGTGACCCCTTTAAGAAACTGTAAAATAAAGTGTTACCAAATATTTTAACACAAAAACACACCAGTCTAAAGTATGGGTAGTCCTGACTCAAGAAATCAGTGTCTCTTATTAATTATTAACTTCCTAATAAATAAAAAATATTTTGCACTTCCCATTAGGGATGTGCCCGAATCCAATCATACCATGTTCAGAAAGGAAATGACATGTATTACGAAACCCAGTGCTTTCTCTCACAATTTGATCCTTGGGTAATTATAATGTATATAAATTGCGGGCATCAGGGAGTCCCCATTAATATGCAGGGCATTGAAAAATGCTTTTGAATGCGCTCTTGCGTTTTACTTTCACTTTCAAGATTCGCGATCACTCGGAGCGACAGAAGGCCTACTTACCACATATTTTACAAGATTATATGTTTGTCAGTGGTGCTGAGGAACTGCAAATCATTCAAGATCGTCCTATCAGTCATGTCTCCTTACTCTGTTAACGTAGTAAGTGAAATATATAGTATGTAGGCTACTCTAATGTAACAGGCTACTGCTATAGCAGCTAACCATGTACCTTTAGCAGCTCCGTAGAACGCATTGTTCATTTTCTGTCCCTTTCCAAATACTTCCCATAATAACAAAAGATCAGTAATAATATAATATTTTTCTGAACACTTACATTTAGGGTAATTGGGCAGGATGTATTTGTTTTTCCTCTTCCGTTGCTGTTGCTGTTTTGTTCTGTCAAATTCATTTTGATATTTGTGAATCGTGATTCATGAATCGTTTTTTCCCCCCACCCCAATGGTATCAGCATGTATTTGGTATGGCTTTTGTTTTAATGGACTCTTCCAGATTTTGTGTTAAACATGATCATTTTCTCTAATATGATTTGAAAGCATCTTCAGTGGAAAAAAAAAACAACAAAAAAAAACATATAAAGATCTCTACAGAGAGTCTTATGATCAGTCTCACAAACTGACTGTTTGTGACCTAGAAAAATAGTGCAGAGTCTGAAATATTAATTCTTCATGTTATATCGTAATGCTTCTTTGTTTTAAATTCTTAAAAAACCCCTTTGTTTATTTCCAAGTTTAAATTCAATTTTGAATCCCAGATGTTCAGTATGGTCTCAGGCCTTTGGACTGCATTGTATTTTATAAACAATTTCATCAACAATTTCAGTGTAAGCAGTTTTCTATTCATTTGCAGCACTTTGAGTCTCTTTGGGTTTCAATCCAGTTTCTGGATTGTTTTTCATTAAAGGAACAGGTGAGGAAAATAAAAATGTACTGAACATTTAGTCATCCTCAGACCATCCAAGAAGTAGATAAGTTTGTTTCTTCACAGGAACAGGCTTGGAGAAATGTAGCGTTACGTAATGTTTTCACCAATGGATCCTCTGCAGTGAATGGGTGCCGTCAGAATGAGAGTGCAAACAGCTGATAAAAACATCACAATAATTCACAAGTAATCCACACCACTCCAGTCCATCAGTTAACATCTTGAGAAGCCAAAAACTGCATGTTTAAGAAACAAATCCATCATTAAGATGTTTTTAACTTCAAACTCTTGTTGCCATCCATAGCACTGTTTTTGGGGTGAACTCTCTCTTTAAATACAAACTACAAAATATTGTGTTAGATAGATAGATAGATAGATATACATATACATGTAAAGATTCCGCGGACATGAATGATAACCTAAAAATACAAATGAGAGATACAGTAGTTGCCATACAGGAGGTGTAAAAAATGTTTGGATTCTTTGTCGGTAATTATGAGGGAATCTCTCTGAAACACACACATCCCATCTTATTACAACTACATGCCCTCACAGATGAAGAGAGGACTAGAAAGAAAAGCAAACAACTGGAGAGAGTGAGAGTGAGTGAGAAGAGGCACGGAAGAGAACGAGAGAGAGAGAGAGACTTTGGCAAAGCAAGAGTTGGGAGGAATTTAAGAACATGAGTAAGAGAAACAGCTGCAGAACTCAGACAGGAAGAGAGAGAGAGTGAATGTGTGTTCATTTAAGTTAGGGAGAGTTGGAGTGTGTATTGAAGACCTTCCTCAAGAGGATGTTTTGTGTGTGTGTGTTTATACTTATTGCTGGTTCCACTGAGATGAGATTTTATAGAAACCAGCCTACTTTCTAAAATATAAAGATATGGCAACATTTTCCACAGTCACTCCTTTACAGTAAAATGCTGTTTGTTTTGTGTGTTCACTTCAGATAATTGGAAGAAATATTCACTGGAGTATTAATGAGTGAATCTCACAAAATGCAAAATCTCACCCAAAATTAAATAATTAACAAGAAATAATATTTTACTCAAAGAACAAATTTTGGGGGCCTTATTTTATTTTATTTTATTTTATTTTATTTTTTGCATTGTCATTACTAATGAAAAATGATAATTACAGTTTTTCTTTACTCAGCAAAAACTCTTTAGCTTAATCTAGATTTTTACTTTTGAATTATTTCCCCAATATTATAAGTTGCTATCAAATATAATGTTTAATTCAAGCATTTTATTAAAGTTATGGTCACACTTTATTTTAAGGTTCAGTTCTCACTATTAACAAACCATTAACTATGATTTTGCCTCAATAAACTCATAATTGTCTGCTTATTAATAGTTAGTAAGGTGGTTGTTAAGTTTAAGTATTGGGTATCACTGTAAAAAAACAATTTGTTAAGTCAACTTAAAATAATTTGTTACCCGGCCACCTTAACATTTTAAGTTCAGTCAACTCAAAAAAAAAAGTTTAGTCAACTCAAAATGGTAAGCTGTACAACTTGACAAATTTGAGTTGATTCAACTTAAAATTTTAAGGCAGCTGTGTAACAAACCCAGCTTTTAAGTTTAACAGAACAATTTTTTGTTTAATCAAATCAAATCAAGCTCAGCTTAGTACAACTTAACATTTCAAGTTGACTGAACCTAAAATTTTAAGGCAGCAGGGTAACACATTATTTTAAAGTTGACTCAACAAATTGTGTTTTTTTTTTTTACAGGATGTAAAATATGGTCATGCAGAATAAATGCTTTACATGTACTTATAAACAGCCAATATGTTATTAATAGCAGTGATGGGAATAACGGCGTTATAAATAAACAGCATTACTAACAGTGTTATTGTTTTCAGTAACGAGTAATCAAAAGAATTACTGTTTTCCCCGTTACAACACCGTTACCATTACTGACAATAAAATGCGGCATTACTATAATCTATTATAATATTATTATAATTTAAATTTTCAGTTCATCTGAATAGATTTGCAGCATACCTGTAGTTGACGAACCGTAACCTCTAGTGTGAAGGCACACAACTCGCCATCACTTTGTCTTACACACGCAAAGAAAGACACAATGCGATACAAGTCTTATACCATGCAGAATTGACACGCTACATGTAAATGATGATAACAGAGTTTCTTTGGAGTTCTTCAGCTTTTAAGAACTGTTGGTTTCTCTGGTAGTAGGCGAGACTAATGCGCAAACGGCAATCTCATTGGCTGGTGCTCACCTATTATCGTCCATGTTTTGATTTCAGCAGATCAGTTTGAGCGACACAGACAACCTGATTAATATTCATGAACCCAACAGCTCATTAATCCTTAGTGCATTTTATATTGTTACTACTAGTAGAATTCATAGTAGTTCCCCTTCAGTCGTTTCACTACGACGTTACATATGGGAACTCGCTTGAGTGACCAATCACCTCTGAGCTTTACAGAAAAGGCCAAAAAATTGGCGAGTGGAGTTTGCGTGCAACGCCACTCCCTCGTACATACGGGTATATAAGATGGCGGCGCGCATCCACTCATTCAGATTTTCGCTTCGGAGCCTCACCGCGATGAGCCTATTCTGCTTTCTTTATTAAAATTCTATTGATTCTCCTGCGGAGTTCGAGCTCTCTCCCTCCAGCGCCAGTTACCACCGCTGTAGATCCTGCGTGCCGGCTGCCTACAGTTAAAGAAGAACGTGCCGGCTTCCTCGCATTCCAGCGAGCCTGACCGCACAGATTGTGCCGCGTCCTCCCTGGGCGAACCGGGATCTAAAAGAGCAATTTCCTTACGGTTGTTGAGAGCCATTGTCCCGGTATGGCTTTCCGACTGTGCGTTTCTGGGTGCGGTAGTTTCCTCACCTCCGTAGACGGTCACGATCACTGTCTCACGTGCCTGGGCCGGGTGCACGCTGAGGCAGCGTTTGTGGATGGTTCATGCGCTCATTGCGAGCGTATGTCCATGGCCACGTTGAGGTCCCGCCTCTCGTTCGCGAGACGGCTCCCCTCGTCGTCTTCCTGCGGCAGTTCGTCGGGCCAGAAAGGCTTTACGGCTGCTACGGCGAGGCGCTTGGGGGACCTCCAGGTGACGGTACAGAATGCTCCGCCGGGCAAAACCCCGCGGGCTTCCGCTCCACCGCGTGGTCCCGAGGTGATGCCCAAACAGACCGCTCCCCTGCCTAAAAGCGGGCCCAGCGTCTCTTTTGGTGCTCCCCCGGAGGAAGAGATTTCTATCTCAGCATCAGAGGGTGAACGGTCAGCAGATGAGGCGGGCGCTTCGGCGGAGCCTCCTCCCGATCCCTCGAGGCTGGATGATTGGTTTCTGGGGACGAGGTCTGCGGCACTGCCGTGCTCGCCCCCGGTGCCTTTCTTCCCGGAGGTGCATGATGAGCTGGTTAGGGCGTGGCGGGCCCCTTATTCGGCTCGTCCTACCTCCTCAGCCCTCGCTACCCTTGATGGCGGGGCGGCCAGGGGGTACGAGGGGGTCCCTCAGGTTGAGCGTGCGGTTGCGGTGCATTTATGCCCGCAAGACGGCGCCACCTGGCGGGGCTCTCCGTGCCTCCCGTCCAAAGCCTGTAGGCTTTCGTCGGCCCTTACCGGCAGAGCCTACAGTGCTGCGGGCCAGGCCGCCACTGCCCTGCACGCCATGGCCACCCTGCAGGTCTACCAGGCCAAGGCGTTGAAAGAACTGCACAAGGGTAGTCCTGACCAAGCGGTGATGCAGGAGCTGCGTGCGGCGACTGACTTCGCCCTCCGGGCGACTAAAGTCACGGCGCGGTCCCTTGGTCAGGTGATGTCCACGCTCGTGGTCCAGGAACACCACCTCTGGCTGAACCTGGCGCAGATGGCAGATGTCGACAAAGCACGCTTTCTCGACGCTCCTGTCTCCCAGGCCGGCCTCTTCGGCGACACTGTTGAGGACTTTGCCCAGCAGTTCTCGGCAGTCCAGAAGCAGACCGAGGCAATTAAACACATCTTGCCCCAGCGTGAGACTACCAGGAAGTCCCCGGGTGCCCAGCCTCAGCCTGCTCGTCGCCGAGGGCGCCCCCCTGCGGCCCCCAAGAAGCAAGTACAACCTGCTTCGTCTCCGGCTGAGGCCCATGATGCGCGCCTCGCCGCCAGACGTCGTGGCCGCCGCAGGGGAGCGGCGCCGCCCGCTGCTCAGGGGCCAGCAACCAAGACCCGCAGCTCTGCGCGGTGCCCCTGACACGGGCAGCCCGGAGATGGTGGAAGCTGCTCTTCGGGGGACGAGAACATCTGTGCCCCCATTCCCGGAGGAGGGCCGGGACCTTCTGTGTGTTCAGCCGCCGTCGACCTACGGGTCGCAGAAAGAGCAATTTTCCACATCTCTGGGCCAAGTGCCCCGGGATCTGTTCCTGAGCGACAATATGTCTCCTCGGGTTCGGACTCGGAGCCAACATTCGCCAGCACGGGAACCTGGGAAGAAGGTAAGTGCCGTCCAGCGCGGACAGACTGCTCTCCAGGATGTTCATCCTTCTGGGACCAGTCCCCTTCCCCTTCCCGCAGGCTGCCCCACCGCGGTCACGTCGGTCAATGATCCGCTGATCCCACTGGCGACCAGGCTGGCGGCCTGGCTAGAGCTGCCCAGCCCGTCCCGGTGGTTGATCCGGACGGTACGTCTCGGCTATGCGATTCAATTCGCCAGGCGCCCGCCCAAGTTCAGAGGCATCCTTTTCACTTCTGTCCGCTCGGACACGGATGCCTCTGTTCTGCATGCGGAGATTGCTGTCTTGCTGGTGAAGGACGCAATCGAGCCTGTCCCTCCAGCCGAGATGAAGTCGGGGTTTTACAGCCCCTACTTCATCGTGCCCAAGAAGAGCGGTGGGTTACGACCAATCCTGGATCTTCGAGTGTTGAATCGGTCCCTTCTCAGGCTGCCGTTCAAAATGCTCACTGCGAAACGCATCCTTTCGTGCGTTCGACACCAGGATTGGTTTGCAGCCATAGACCTGAAGGACGCGTACTTTCACGTCTCGATATTGCCTCGACACAGACCCTTTCTACGGTTTGCTTTCGAGGGTCGAGCGTATCAGTACAAGGTGCTCCCATTTGGCCTGTCCCTGTCCCCCTGCGTCTTTACGAAGGTCGCGGAGGGGGCCCTGAACCCGCTATGGCGGAAGGGCATTCGCATCCTCAACTATCTCGACGACTGGCTCATCATGGCTCACTCGCGAGATCAGTTGTGCGAACACAGGGACCTGGTGCTCCAGCACCTCAGCCATCTGGGCCTTCGGGTCAACCGAGAGAACAGCAAACTCTCCCCAGTGCAGAGGATCTCTTTTTTCGGCATGGAGCTGGACTCGATCAATATGACAATCTGCCTCACCAACGAGCGCACGCAGTCAGTGCTGAGCTGCCTGAAATCATTCAGGCACAAAACAGCGGTCCCTCTCAAAATTTTTCAGAGGCTCCTGGGGCATATGGCAGCCGCAGCCGCAGCCGCAGTAACGCCGCTCAGCTTGCTTCATATGAGACCGCTTCAGTGCTGGCTACACGATCGAGTCCCGAGATGGGTATGGCACCGTGGCACACTCCGGATTGGCGTTTCCCCGCAGTGTCGCGGCCTATTCAGCCCGTGGTCAGACCCTGCTTTCCTACGGGCCGGAGTCCCCTTAGGACAGGTCTCCAGGCATGTTGTGGTCCACACGGATGCCTCCACCACGGGTTGGGGTGCTGTATGCAACGGGCAAGCAGCCTCAGGCTCCTGGACAGGACCTCGACTGCTTTGGCACATCAACTGCCTGGAGTTGCTAGCAGTGCTTCTCGCGCTGCGTCGCTTTCTTCCGATGCTCCGCCACAAGCACGTGCTTGTCCGCACGGACAACACTGCGACCGTAGCGTACATCAACCGTCAGGGTGGTCTACGCTCCCGTCGTATGTCGCAACTCGCCCGCCATCTGCTCCTGTGGAGTCAGACGCGGCTGAAATCACTGCGCGCCGTTCACATTCCAGGGGAGCTCAACCGTGCAGCCGATCAGCTCTCACGGCAGCCCACCCACCCTGGAGAATGGCGACTCCACCCCCAGACAGTCCAGCTGATCTGGAGTTGATTCGGCGAGGCCCAGATAGATCTGTTTGCCTCCCCGGAATCCTCCCACTGCCAGCTCTACTACTCCCTCACCGAGGCTCCCCTCGGCAGGGACGCACTGGCACACAGCTGGCCTCCGGGGCCCAAGTACGCTTTTCCCCCAGTGAGCCTCCTTGCACAGACACTGTGCAAGATCAGGGAGGACGGGGAGCAGGTTCTGCTGGTTGCGCCGTATTGGCCCACCCGGACCTGGTTCGTCGACCTCACGCTCCTCGCGACAGCCCCTCCCTGGAAGATCCCCTTGAGGAAGGACCTTCTTTCTCAGGGGATGGGCACAATTTGGCACCCGTGTCCCGATCTATGGAACCTGCACGTGTGCCTTCTGGACGGGACACGGTAGACCTCGCCGGCCTTCCACAGGCCGTGATAGAAACTATCACTCAGTCTAGAGCCCCCTCCACGAGGCAGGCATACGCACTGAGGTGGGGTCTCTTCATTGACTGGTGTGCCTCCCGTGGGGAGGACCCACAGAGATGTCCGATCGTAGTGGTGCTTTCCTTTCTGCAAGAGAAGTTGGAGCGTAGGCTGTCCCCTTCAACTCTCAAAGTGTATGTCGCGGCCTTCGCGGCATATCACGATGCAGTCGATGGAGCATCCATCGGGAAGCATCAGCTGGTCATGAGGTTCCTCAGAGGTGTGAGAAGGGTTAATCCCCCTAGACCGCACCTTGTACCCTCTTGGGATCTCTCCGTCGCCCTTCGGGGCCTGCGGGGACCTCCCTTCGAGCCGCTGGTTTCAGTTGATCTTAAGTTCCTGTCGCTTAAGACAGCGCTCCTGACCGCGCTCGCCTCCATCAAGAGGGTTGGGGACCTACAAGCCTTCTCTGTCAACGAAGCGTGCCTGGAGTTCGGGCCGGCTGATTCTCACGTTGTCCTGAGACCCCGGCCCGGCTATGTGCCCAGGGTTCCCACAACACCCTTTCGGGATCTGGTGGTGAACCTGCAAGCTCTGCCCCTAGAGGAGGCAGATCCGGCCTTAGCGTTGCTGTGTCCCGTTCGTGCCTTACAGGTTTATGTGGACCGCACCCGGAGCTTTAGACGCTCCGAGCAGCTCTTTGTTTGCTTCGGAGGACAGCAGAAGGGAAATGCTGTCTCCAAGCAGAGGTTGGCCCATTGGGTGGTAGATGCCATCTCCCTGGCCTATGAAAGCCAGGGGGAGCCGTGCCCCCTAGGAGTTCGAGCTCACTCCACCCGGAGTGTTGCCTCCTCCTATGCGCTGGCGCACGGCGCCTCGCTAGCAGACATCTGCAGAGCTGCGGGCTGGGCGACACCTAACACCTTCGCGAGATTTTATAATCTCCGCGTAGAGCCCGTGTCCTCCCGTGTGTTAAGGTAACATCAGGTAATTTGCGGGAGGCCGGCAGGTGTCGGCTTGCTGCGCCATTCCCACGGGATCCGTGCGCTCCCAGTATGTTCCCTCTGGTGAACCCTGGGTCCTCCATGCCCCGCAGTCAGGACTAGAAGCGGAGTAGTCCGCGACTGTGCTCCGACTGGGTCTCCTTCGCCCAGAAGGTTGTGGCAAAATGTCTCAGTATTTTTCCACAGTCAGCCAGAAGGCTGTGTTTTCCCTCATATATCTATAACCAGAATAGATATATTCAATTTCTTTATTCCACATGCCTAAACCACATGTGCTCCGCCCCCCCAACACATGCTTCAGTACATCTGGCACCCCTATGGGGCCCCTCTATTGGTCCCTAGGGTGTTGGGAAGGTTACGTATTGACTCCACTTTCTGACACGTCCGCCTGTCAGCACTTGGTGGCTTGCGTAACGCGGCCTTAGGGTTGTGGCCTTTTCCATGGGTCTGTTCCCATATGTAACGTCGTAGTGAAACGACTGAAGGGGAACGTCTAGGTTATGTACGTAACCCTCGTTCCCTGAAGGAGGGAACGGAGGTGTTACATCCCCTGCCACAACCCTAGGTCGCGCTGACGCCGGGCTGTGGCTCGGCTCCTCAGCAAAAACCTGAATGAGTGGATGCGCGCCGCCATCTTATATACCCGTATGTACGGGGGAGTGGCGTTGCACGCAAACTCCACTCGCCAACTTCATTGGCCTTTTCTGTAAAGCTCAGAGGTGATTGGTCACTCAAGCGAGTTCCCATATGTAACGTCTCCATTCCCTCCTTCAGGGAACGAGGGTTACGTACGTAACCTAGACGTTTTGTTATCTTATTAGTATAATTTTTTTCCCCCTTTTTTATAGAAACACTAAATTAACAATATCTTAAGCACCTCCACCTGTCCTAAGTTCAGTCAACATGACAAATATGCATTCATACATGGACAGCAATCCAGCATTCATACATGCATTCATATATTCTAATTACTAAAGTTCTAATTGCTAAAGTTTAATGCTAAATTATCATAATGTAATATTATAATGCCTGACTGACTGTTGCTAAATGTACTTTCAGAAATGTGTATATATATATATATATATATATATATAATACACACAAATTAATGTATATATTTGAGAAAAATATGTTATTTATGTACAAAATATTTTTATTTTCCTTAAAATAATATAAAATTTCTATTATATTATTTTTCAAATTTTTAAATTCTATAAAAATTATAATAAATACATATACTTGTAAATATAATTCATGTATATGAACAACAGTGATTAATAGGCATGCTAAGCAACTAGTTAATAGTAAGAATTGGTCCCTATTCTAAAGTGTTACCAAAATTATTTATTTAAATGGGTATAAATTAAAGCTATACAACAAATATTATGCTGCATAAATAATTTAAATGAATTACATTAATAAAAAAAATCCATCTAAAAAACAAGATTACAGTAATAAGAATGTTTCTTGTAAGAATGTGCTTAATTATCATAAAAAAAATCTTTAAGAAAAAGTCTTGTGACTTCAAAAAATCCTTCATATTATTAAAGTGAAATGTGCCATGTTTATTTTTATTTATTTATTTATTTATTTATTTATTTATTTTTTGCAGTTTGCAGTTTGTTATTGACTGGTTTCATGATGTTCAAGCTATATCATAGGCTTATAGAACATATAACCTCAATTAAACAAGACATATTACACAGACATATGAGTGTGTGTGTGTGTGTGTGTGTGTGTAAGAAGGTCAGCATGTGGTGTAGTTTAGTAGTACTCAGAGGAGAATAAGTCAACATGACCTGTGTGCTTCTCTGCTCCTGCTGAGGTCAAAGTCAGTACTCGACCTCTGAGAGCCCATAGGGATCCATTCATCAGAGACGGACAGAATGACCCTGAAAGAGAGAGGGAAAGAGACTAAAAAAAAAAATAATTTGAATGGTTTTCATGGTTGAAAGTCCCCAAAACAGAACAAAGACTATTTTAGATCTTGGAACAGTTCCATACTAGAAGTGTGATATGCTGTTTTTTAAAGCAATAGTTCATCCAAAATGACCGACTTTATTCCATGAAAGACAAACAGAGGGTGAGAAAAAGTGTTATTTTTGCATGAACTATTCCTTTCGTCAAGTGTGTGGTAGTATTTAGCTTAACTCATTGCGCTGAAAGAGTTAACTCAGTATACTGACTCTCCAACATCTCCGAAATGAGATGCGCAGTGTCCTCCAGAGCTAAAATAATAGTCGCAAAATGGCTCATCAGAGGGCACCGTTTCCATTCAGTCATCCATATTAACCAAGGCAATATTTAGGGAACTTACAGCGCCGATAAACATCCTGAAGCAATAAGTACCTGGAGAGTAATGAGGAAATGAAGGTATGTGAGGTTTCCAGCTGAAACCTGTGACTCAGACTCAGGCCTGAAGCTGAGCGTGTGAATTAGAAACACTCTTACCACTTCCTCTGCTAGTTAGCCTCTAATTAGTGCCCTAATTGCAAATGACTGAGCATGTTTATTTACCGTAGTCAAATGAGCTCATTTCCATGGTATGGGTTAAACTCTAGAGCAGCTCTGATTGGCTGTTCTTCTGATTGATGGAATACCGGCATACTGAATGTGTACTATTTGATAAAAGTAGTATATGAAACCGTATACATTTTAGTGCAAAAGTCCAGAAGTCATAAATCCCATTTGTTATCTCTATAAGGGAATTGATTTTTTAATAACTCATCTAGTCTATGAAGTTGTTAATTGATAGTATAAGGCTTTGTTCAAACAATCAGCCAGTATACTGTTATTTCAACTTATTTGTGAAATAATCAAGGATTTCCCAGTGAAAACTATATTTACATATGATTCTGCAAACAAATATCCACCAGTCAGACAATTGAAACAAGCAAACAGTTGCAAAAGAGCTCCACCAACTCACATTTTACCTTATTTTTTCCCAAAAATGTGTCATATTGTTTATATATACATAATTTACACTTTTAAATCAATATATATATATATATATATATATATATAAAATTTATCCGTTGTTTTTAATTTGATCATTTGCAGTGCTTTGTGGGATTGTAGTTCTTTTCTTCATTAAAGCTGTTAAAGCCAACACTGTACATTTTTCTGTCCACTTACACTAGTAAAAACATATTATATTTAAAAAACATTTATTTCATACTAAGTACACTACCAGTCAAAAGATTTTTAATGTTTTTTTAAGTCTCTTCTGTTCACCAAGCCTGCATTTATTTGATCCAAAATACAGAGAAAAATCAGTAATATTGTGAAATATTTTTTTACTATTTAAAATAACTGTTTTCTATTTTACTATATTTTAAAATATAATTTATTCCTGTGATTTCAAAGCTGAATTTTCAGCATCATTACTCCAGTCTTCAGTGTCACATGATCTTTCAGAAATCATTCTAATGTTCTGATTTGCTGCTCAAAAAACATGTGTTATTATTATTATTATTATTTTGAAAGCAGAATTTTTTCAGTTTTTTTTTTTTGATGAATGCAAAGTTCAGAAGAACAGCATTTATCTAAAATAGAAATATTTAGTAACATTATAAATGTCTTTATCATCATCTTTGATCAATTTAAAGCATCTTTGCTAAATAAAAGTATTAATTTCTATAATTAAAAACAACAACAACAACAACAAAACTCAATGGTTTTGAAAGAGATAGTGTATATTGTTACAAAAGCTTTTTATTTTAATAAATGCTGATCTTTGGATCTTTCTATTCATCAAAGAATTCTGAAAAGAATTACTAAACTACAATTGCAGGGTATATTTTAAAGAACATAAATATGTAAATGTATTTGTAGTATACTATATGAAATAAATGTATTTCAAATACATTTTAGTATATTTATTTATTACCAAGGCATCTCTGCAATAATTCAAAATGTTATTTTGCATTTTTAATCCAAGTGTAGTCCAATTATATCATTCATCACATAAAAAATTAGAAGGTCAGGTTGAATGCATTGCATTGTGGGATACAGTATTCCATGTCATATCCTGCTAATTTTGGCAAATGTTGTACTTTAGGTCATTTGCCTACCTTATGCATTCAGAAAATGTGCATGCTCTTCACACAATACACACAATTGCTGTACACTATTGTATAAATACAACATAAACTTAAAGGGATAGTTCACCCAAAAATGAAAATCCTGTCATTAATTACTCACCCTCATGTTGTTCCAAACCCGTAAGACCTTCATTTATCTTCAAAACACAAATTAAGATATTTTTGATTAAAACTTTCTGACCCTGCATAGACAAAAAGGTAGTAAGGACATTGATAAAATAGTCCATGTGACGTCAGTTCTCCATTTCATGACCCCTTCAACAGTACTTTCAGGAGCACCTTTCAGAAACAGCATTACAACACAAAAATATAACAAACATGCATGAGCACTGAGTTGTCGGAAAGCAATTGATTGGACGGGATGGATGCTGATAACTGGAGGCGGTAGTTCAGTCACATTACACATTTTCCCGCTGATAAGTGACATCTGGGCTTCCGCACTCTTGAAAAGCAGCAGCTGGTATCAATAGAGGAAATAAAACAGTGTAAGTGCGTATTGCAGATTCAGGCCATTTCTCTGGTGCTCGCTGTGAGAAACGCATCAGAATGCACCGAAAGGTGTGTCGCCGTCTAAAATAGGTCACGATGAAAAGCGTTTCCGAGCTTTTCCGTGAAGTCCATGACGTAATGGTGACCTACAAAAAAACAGACGTGTTTAACTTGGGGCCCTCAATGAGCTGCATGTTCCCTTCAGACGCCCACTGGCCTGCAAGCTCACACTGTCAAAGATTTCTGCTGCTTTTCTTCACTTTATTTATTTTTGCACTTTGGTCCTGCCAAAATTGGGTGGGGAAATGGGTTCTCCATATACTCCCAATCTGCAAGACGGTTCGATGATGATATAAGAACGTGTGACCAATCGCAGCCTCTCTGTTCTTTCTCCTTTCTATGAAATTGAGTTTGCTGGATAAAGGTGCTTTTGAAGACGCCCTGGTCCTGTGTGGTGTCATTCTGATTATTATGATCTCCAAACAGTTGTTTTAGCACTGGATGGATCAAATGTGTTTGAGACTAGTGGAGCTCTTTGTCAATTCATGTCATGTTTATCCAAGTCTCCGCAGGTTAGCCAAACAATAGAGGGAATTTGCAAAGAATGAATTGCTTCCACTGTGTTGTTTATTTGGTTCAAAAATGGAAAAAACGGTGCAAATATTCTCATAAAAACAGTACACAGTGCAGTTCCCCATATTGCGAGTCAGTTCTGAGTGTTTGGTTGTGGAGAATACTAATGATGATACAGCGCTATACCAACTCACATAGCTGCCAGTTACGAGTGACTGGTGAATAAGCATCCATTTTTTAAAGTCTTGAGGCTTTGCTAATGTTTTTCCACATTTCCTTTGGCTAATGTTATGCTCATGATTTTTGCATGCAGATCTCCTGTGTATACTACTGTGAAACTGTGAATGGCTTATGCACGTTATTTGGCATAACATTTAATATAATGGGGTTTATAGTACAGTTGAGGTCAAAAGTTTACATACACCTGGAGAATCTGCAAAATGTTAATTATTTTACCAATATAAGAGGGATCATACAAAATGCATGTTATTTTTTTTATTAAGTACTGACCTGAATAAGATACTTCACATAAAAGATGTCTACATATATTCCACAAGAGAAAATAATAGTTGAATTTATAAAAATGGCCCTGTTCAAAAGTTTACATACGCTTGATTCTTAATGCTTTGTTGTTTCCTGAATGATCCACATCTGTTTTTTTTTGTTTAGTCATAGTTGTTCATGAGTCCCTTGTTTGTCCTGAACAGTTAAGTGGCTCACTGTTCTTCAGAAAAACCCTTCAGGTCACACAAATTCTTTGGTTTTTCAGCATTTTTTTGTGTATTTGAGCCCTTTTTTTAGCAGTGCCTGTATGATTTTGAGGTCTATCTTTTCACACTTTTACAGAACTTTTACAGAAGTTTCAAACACTCACTGATGCTCCAGAAGGAAACACAATGCATTAAGAGCAATGCAAACTTTTGAACAGAATTAAGATGTGTACATTTTTCTTATTATTCCTAAATATCATATTGTTTTTTTGTTTTTTTTTTTCATTTAGTACTGCCCTTCAGAAGCTACAGAACATACTTGCATGTTTCCCAGAAGACAAAATAGGTTCAATTTACCCTGATCTTCAGATTCCAAAAGTTTTCACCCCCTGGCTCTTAATGCGTGGTTTTTCCTTCTGGAGCATCAGTGAGTGTTTGAACCTTCTGTAATAGTTGCATATGAGTCCCTCAGTTGTCCTCAGTGTGAAAAGATGAATCTCAAAACCAAACAGTCATTGTTGATAAGGGTTCAAATACACAAAAATGCAAAAAAAAAGAAAAAAACCTGACTCATTTTTCTGAAGAACAGCAGCAGTTTAACTGTTCAGGACAAACAAGGGACTCATGAACAACTATCACTAAACAAAAAAACACAGCTGTGAATCATTCAGGAAACAACACAGTATGAAGAATCAAGCGTATGTAAACTTTTGAACAGGGTTGTTTTTATAAATTCAACTATTTTCTCTTGTGGGCTATATGTAAACATCTTTTATGTGAAATATCTTATTTAGGTCAGGACTAAATAAAAAATAACAAACATTTTGTATGACCCTTCTTATTTTGGTAAAATAATTAACATTTTACAGATTCTGCAAGGTGTATGCAAACTTTTGACCTCAACTGTATGCGATTATTATTTTTAAAATAAGCTTAAAATAAGCATGGTTTAAAATATTTATAATAAAAAAATGTATATTAAAATATACAAATTTTATGTTTAAAATTATGAAAATGTTATATTAAAAGTTTTTTTATTACAAATGTTTTATATTAATATAATACAGTATTATAGCATAGTATTAATAAAATATAATAAAAGACTGATAATGCTGAATGGCTAAAATGACATTTAAAACATTTTAATGTTTTTAATCCATTTAATAAAGCTATTGGCAGGTGTTACTGGCTCAGAAAAAGATTTTTACATGTATTTATTTTTAGATTTTCATTGCTATTATACAAATATTATTTAAAATATAGACTGTGGTTCAGAAATGTGTTTGGTCATTTCTATTTTATTTTATTAATGCCTGTGTTTATTAAATCAAAAATACATTATAACAGTACTATTAGTATTACAAATTATAAATAGTATTACAATTCACAATATTCTGTTTTCCATTTGAATATATTTTAAAATGTAATTTACTCCTGTGATCAAAGCTAATTTTCAGCATCATTACTCCAGTCTTCAGTGTCACATGATCCTTCAGAAATCATTCCAATATGTATTTATGTTGAAAACATTTTTGATTATTTATTTATGTTGAAAACAGCTGTGCTGCTGAATATTGTTGTGGGAACTGTGATGCATTTTTTTCCTCGGAATT
This sequence comes from Labeo catla, assembly GCA_012976165.1. Taxonomy (NCBI): domain Eukaryota; kingdom Metazoa; phylum Chordata; class Actinopteri; order Cypriniformes; family Cyprinidae; genus Labeo; species Labeo catla. The sequence continues at coordinate 684,079 of VONZ01000070.1, forward strand.
CTATGATAAACAAAAAGTTCAAAAGAACAGCATTTATTTGAAATAGAATTATTTTGTGATATTATTAAAGTCTTTACTCTCACTTTTGAATAATTTAATGCAGAAACTCGTCACAATTCTTTTTAAAGGGTAGTGTAATTCTAGATACAGTTGATTTAGTGTGTAAATATTTTCATGATTATTTCAGTTGAATTTATTATATGAGATTAACTGTGATTAATTAGTAACACTTTGTATCAAAAGTTCATCTTTCTGAGCACACATTTATTTAGCTAATCAGAATATCGTGTCCCGCACTAAATCCTTGAGGGAGGATGTTTCCCTGATGGTCAGCGGTGTTGGAAATAGTTGAAACGGAGCCCAGCTGAGCATCTGCACCAGCATCTCTGTGCTCCCCTGAGAGACGACCGAGCATCTGTTTGTCTCTCTCGTTGTGCCGTGTGTTTAGCCGAAGGATTACGTTACAGTTGTGCTAGATCTGCCATTCAGCAGAACTGAGTCAGTTGCTTGTCAGAACTGCTCCAACAACCCAACCACACAGATACTTGGGTCTCGGTTTCTCACCTCTTCTTTTGGTCACTGCATCTTTGTATCCCTTACAAAATTATACCTTGATAGCCTCTGAAAATCTTACAGTTACAGAAATTGTTATTTTCGTAAAATTATTTCTTTTACATATTCTGAAGAAAATATGAGAGTTGCGTGCCTGTGAAAAACTGTAACCTGAAAAGCCTGAGTTGTAGCCGTCCAGTACTTTTCCAGACCCTGTGGTTACCATGGTAAATGTTTATAAGGGATGTAGTCTTGCTCTCTGATGTTGTGTATGCATTGCATTGTTTTTCTTCTATTCCTGACTGTCTGTCCATCTCTGTCCTCTCATTGTTGAACGTGCTGGGATGAATTGTCGGAAAAGGAAGCATCTGATTATATACAAACACAAAACAAAATGGGTATAAAATTGTTGGTTGTAGGATGTTCGTGGACCCAGAAAAAGCCCCGGTATTGTTTGCACGCTGCTGCACTATTTTAACCTCTTGGCCGTGTGCCTAAAAAGTTAAAGGGATAGTTCACTCAAAAATAATTTATTATCATTTAGTCATTATTTATGCACTCTTAAGTCATTTCAGAACCTTGTGAAGACTTAACAGCACAGATCTTTTCTATACAATGATAGTTTAGAGTGAGCTTTACTCCTTAAAGACAAAATTTGCACAATAAACATTGTTTTATTGTCATTAAAAAGTCTGTTTTATTGTCGGTATTAAAGGGATAGTTCACCCAAAAATGTAAATTCTGTCATTAATTACATCAATTAATTGTCATTCCAAACCTGTAAGACCTTTGTTCATCTTCAGAACACAAACTGAGATATTTCTGATGAACTCGGAGAGTTTTCTGATCCTGTATAGACAGCAAAGTAACTGACACGTTAAAGCTGACGCACAAGCTGGTGTTCTGACGCAGAACCCAGATGTGCCGTACTCACATCTGAACACGCTGTAGATGGACACGGAAGAGAAGAAACTGTTGAATAAAGTCATCTTTTTTTTTTCTTTGCACACAAAAAGTATTCTCACAGCTTCATAACATTACGCTTGAACCACTGATGTCACATGAACTATTTGAATCGATCTCTTTACTGCCTTTCGGGTCCTTGAACTTGTCAGTTGTGTTGCTGTCTATTTAGGGTCAGAAAGCTCTTGGATTTCATCAAAAATATCTTAATTTGCACTCCAAAGTTGAACGAAGGTCTTACGGGTTTGAAACGACATGAGGGTGAGTAATTAATGACCGAATTTTCATTTTTGGTTGAACTATTCCAAACATCAATGTCAAATATTGAATATGGTTTGAACCTGGACTACACTGGTAAAATTATTATTATTTTTTTTGAAGTTAATTGCAGTTTAATTGAAGTTAATAAAGATAATTGCAGTAGGCTACCTTTTATAAGAAAATACTATTTCATTCTTTTTACTTCAAAATTTTAAATGGAACAATTCATCTAAAAATGAAAATTTCCAGAAATTTTACTAACTCATAGATCATCCAATATGTAGATAAATATGTTTTTTCCATCAGATTTGGAGGAATGTAGCATTACATCACTTGCTCACCATTGGATCCTCTGCAGTAAATGGGTCCGTCAGAATGAGAGTCCAAACAGCTGATAAAAAAAAAAACATCACAATAATCCACTTTTGCAAAAATAGTCTAGAATCCATAATAATGCTTCCTCCAGTAAAAAAAAAAAGTTAATCTCCTGTTGTCCCTCACATCAAAACCAACCCACATACAGTTTTATGCAAAAGTTTGCAAACACCTAGCAGAATCTGTAAAAATGTGAATAATTTTAACAAAATAAGAGAGATCATTCAAAATGCATGCATGTTATTTTTTATTTTTTATTTAGTACTGTCCTGAGTAAGATATTTTACATAAAAGATGATTCCATATAGTCCAAAAAAAAAAAAAATATATATATATATATATATATATATATATATTAAATTATTAAAATAACCCCCTGCCAAAGTTTGGGTTACCTGGATTATCTAGAACTATTTTTTTGTTGTTGTTGTTGTTGGTTGTTCATGAGTCCCTTGTTTGTTCTGAACAGTTAAACTGAGCACTGTTCCTCCATGTCCTGCAGATTCTTTGGTTTTCCAGCATCTTTTGCATATTTGAACCCTTTCCAGCAATGACTGTATGGTTTTGAGATCCATCTTTTCACACTGAGGACAACTGAGGGACTCAAACACAACTATTAAAGAAGGTTCAAACAATCACTGATGCTCCAGAAGGAAAATATATTATATATGCAAAAGATACTGGAAAACTGAAGAATCTGCAGGACATGGAGGATTTTTGTGAAGAACAGTGTTCAGTTTAACTGTTCAGACCAAACAAAGGACTCATGAACAACTATCACTAAACAAAAAAACAGTCGTAGATAATCCAGGTAAACACACACAGTATTAAGAACCAAGGGTTCCCAAACTTTTGCAGGGGGTTATTTTAATCATTTCAGCGATTTTTTTTCTTGTGGTTTATATGTAAACATCTATAATGTAAAATATTTTAGTTATTTTTTTTACTTAGAATATTTTTAAAAAATAACATGCATTTTGTATGATCCCTCTTATTTTGTTAACATTATTCACATTTTCACAGATCCTGTAAGGGGTTCACAAACTTCCGCATAAAACTGTGTTGTTTAACACAATTTTGGACTGTTTTCACTTGTAACTGTCCATATTTTCCTGATTTAGGTAAGAGACCCTGAAGAAAGCAATATAATGGATTATGGTTTTATACTTTAATGGGGTGTGAGTTAAAAACATCTTAATCGTGGATTTGTTTCTTACAAACACACAGTTTTTCACTTCTCAAGACATTAACTGATGGACTGGAGTGGGGTGGATTACTTGTGTATTATTATGATGTTTTTATCAGCTGTTAGGACTCTCATTCTGACGGCACCCATTCACTGCAGAGGATCTATTGATGACCAGGTGATGTAATGCTACATTTCTCCAAATCTGATGAAGAAACAAACTCATCTACGTCTTTGATGACCTAAGAGTAAGTAAATTTTGCAGCTAATTTAAATTTTTAAACTAAGTTGTGGTGAAAATTGGTAAAAATTGATTCAAAGTAAATCCTACAACTTTTTTTTTCAGTGTAGGCACCATATTTGATATTTGAGAGCCTGTGCTTATTATGAAAATAATCTATGTGATGATTTAACAATGATTATTTTTATTCAACAAATGTTGATTTAACAATTATATTACTATTACTATGTTCCTCAAAAAACCTACCAGTATAAAGGTCCAACATGAGCGTGTGTAAATGATAAAAGTGTCTTTTAGCTGAACTACTTCATTAAATGGGTCATGGGTTTGATTTGGTTTGAATGTTTTAAATACGTTTGTCAGCAGTGAGTTTAGAAAACACGACCCAGATTTGAGTTGTTTGGGATAGTTAGAAACAGTTAGCACAAATGTAAAACATTCATAGTTTTACTAGTTTTTTCCAGCTTGAAACATCAGAAGTTGTTTGAATTGCGGCCTAGTGGTTAGTACATATGCTTCAGACACATTGAGCTACATATGGAGGAGCTACAGGTTGACATATCCCATCTTATTTGAAAGCTTCTCTATTTTTCCACAAATTTCCGCCCTTTCACTTTCAATAAAATATCAAAAACTTCTCAAATATAAAAGCAGGGGAAAGTCTTGTCTGCAATGTGTTTTGCTTCAGAACATCAGAGGATAACTTAATAGCAAATATAATTAAATATGACATAAAAATGTGTTATGCAAAAGCACTGTAATGGGGAAAGGTTTGTTAGAGTTGAAGTGATTTCAGACTGCGATAAGGATGTTTTCGCTGATCGAACTGCGTAACGCTGTAATCAATGCAGTCTGTATGATATCACCGAGTATCAGAACAGCGAGTCTCTCTAATACACTTAGAGGAAGCATCTAAAGAATTTTCCCCTCAAAGTGTGTGTGTGTTTGTGTGTGTGTATCTGTCCTCTTACTTTGGCTTCATGTGAGTGTATGTGTGTATCCTGGCCTCTGGAGAACACTCATCTGTGTGTTTAGTCATTTTAATGATAACCACATTCTCTCTGCTCGCCATGCCATTCATAATGACGCATGTTGTTGTTTTCAATGACCGAAATGAAACTCATATGCTTTCTGAGGCCCCCCTTGCATTTATACAATATTTAACAGCTGTGGATTCAGATAAACCCTCTTTTGAAACTCCTCATGGGCTTGTGTGTGTTGACACGGCTATTAATCATGTTATTACAATGTAATAAATGCACTTATAACAACACGTTGAAGAATTCTGTCTATATAACAATAATTGTGGAATCGCTGTGTCATAAAACCCGCCAATCATGCATCTAGACTCATATTACCGTATTTCATCAAACGTTTACACTTGTCTCTGTGACCGTCTGTGACTAATGTTTGTGTCAGATTGAACATTTTCTATTAAAAGCAGGAGTGTTTGAATTATTAACAGCTACAGAAATGTCTAAATATAAATATGAAATCTTTGTATCTGCCTAAGTCTAGAATACAAAGCAGAAGCTGTATGTGGAAATCTAGGTTCGCTAGGCGAAGTAAAATGGATTGTAATTATATTTCATGTTATTAGCTTAATCATGCAAATGAAACAGGATCACATGGAACTCATTAGTAAAACTTCAAATGTGGCAGAAGTTTAAAAACTTCTCAAAATTAACTTTGCATTACAGTGATACATTTTCCAATCATGCATTTTTTTTTCATCTCTGTGAAAGCATCAGTTGATTCCCAATGGCCAATGGAAATTAAATTAAGAGCGGTGAAATTTGTCCCGATGTGTGTGCAATCAGACTTAATAATAAAGGCTTTTGTAGTGTAATGCTCTGACCCAAAGACCTCATTACAGGGAAGTCAGGTTTTATTGTTATTGTGTGTGTGTGTACAGAAACACACACAGATACAAAGAAGTGAACAGACAGGCATGCAAATTCTTTGTGGTTAAAATCTGTCACATATAGCTCATATCTCATTTTGTCAACTAAACCCAACCAACATGAGCCGAGCTAAATGTGTGCTCTATTTGCATCCGAATGCTTTAAAGTACACAAGTACATTTCCGATTTTTTTACACAAAAACTTACACTGAGCTTCATTACATCTCTATAATTAAAAAATAAAAAGGAGAAGATATTTAAAAGAACAGTTTGCCATGAAAAGCAAACTGAACATGTCATTGCAAAATTTTAATTATTGGTTTGGACAACATTTTGGAACTTATTTGCTAGAAATGGTGAACAGGCTTCACAGTTTGTCTGCAGATGTTTGTGTGAATTTGTTCCGCTGTATGTAAGTACAGCTGCAAAGAATACTTAATGTGGAAATACGTAACATGTTAGTATAGTTGCTTATTAGCATGCATATTACTAACATTTTGGCTGTTTATTAGTACTTATAAAACACATATTTATATCTAATGAATGTTAGTGCATATATCTTACCCAATACCTAAACTACCTTACTAACTTAATAAGCAGAAAATTACACTCTTAATAATGGTTCTTTATTGGCATTGATGGTTTCATGAAGAACCCTGAATATCCATGGAACCTTTCAAATGCAGAAAAGGATCTTTATAGTCGAAAAAGGTTCTTCAGATGTTTTAAATGTTCTTCAAAATGGTTCTTTTAAGAACTGTGCACTGAAAGTTTCTTTAGGGAAGCAAAAATGGCATCACTGCAAAAATACCCATTTGGAGCCGTTATTTTTAGGAGTTTATTGAAGCAAAATTCATGGCTAATGGTTTGTTACTAGCGAGACTTGGACCTTAAAATAAAGTGTGACCAAAAAATACTGTAAATTCATATTTTCAGACACTTAACTGCATGTTATTTGCAATTAAATGAAATATAGTATAAGTTTACATTAAATGCAAGAGTACTTTTGACACATACTGTAAGCAGGACTTAAGTACGTCTTTAAGTAAATGTAATTTCATAATTACTTCTATCGTATTTGAAATATTGTTAATGTGTGCTGCCAAATGTACTGACAAGCATTTATGGAAAACAGAAATTTAACGTCAGTTCGGTAACACTTTAGGGACCAATTCTCGCTATTAACTAGTTGCTTATTAGCATGCATACTACTAGAATACTGGCAGTTTATTAGTACTTATATTCTGCATGACCATATTCTACATCCCTGATCATACCCAATACCTAAACTTAACAACTACCTTACTATTAATAAGCAGCAAATTGGGAGTTTATTGAGGCAAAAGTCATAGTTATTTGTTTGTTAATGGCAAGAATTAGACCTTAAAATAAAGTGTGACCAAATATGGTTTAAGTTTACATTAAATGCAAGAGTGAAATGCAATTACTTTTAATGTATTTGAAATATGGTTAAACAAAAATTTAAGGTCAATTTTATTGAAATGTGTATGCCATCTATTTACATACATTTTTATTTGTAATGATTAAGTTGCAGTTTAGTACATATAAAATGCAGGCTATTTATTTTAAATGTAATAGTGAATAACACATTTCAGCTAAAATTATACTTTAGAAATTATACTTTAAATGTGCTTTAGTAGCACTCAAAAAATATCTTGTTCAGTTTAAATTAAAGTAAACTTTTTCATGCAATTAGTTCAGGTTCATACAACAAGACTAAAGCAAGTTCAATTAAACAAATAATGTTAATGGTAATTATTTATATTTATATTAAATTAGGTAAATACTTTCCACTCAATTAGTTCATATTCATTCAACAAGACTAAATCAAGTTTAATTAAACAAATAATTACCATTAACATTATTTGTTTAATTGAACTTGATTTAGTCTTGTTGAATGAATATGAACTAATTGAGTGGAAAGTATTTACTTAATTTAATTAAGTTCACCTGACAAGCTATTTTTTGAAAATTTTGAAAAAACACGTTGCATGTTAGTGATAATTTCTAAGTATTTAGCAATAACACATGGCACGTTAAGGATGGTTTAATTCATAGTTGTAATATATACCATAAGAGTTCATCAAAGAAGACTGATCTCAGAACTGGCATTAGCACAGTTATTGCTCACTGCACAAATCATGAAGTCAGTGAGGCTGCCAGCACCCTAAGCATGAGTGCTACTCTTCTGCACACACTGTAAAAAAACAAAAACAAAAACACACAATTTGTTGAGTCAGTTTAAAATAATTTGTTACCCTGCTGCCTTAAAATTTTAGGTTCAGTCAACTAAAATAAGTTTATTCAACTTGAAATGTTAAGTTGTTCTAAGTAACAACTTACATATTTGTGTCTGCTAAACTTAACAGATGGGTAAGTAACCCAGCTGCCTTAAAATTTTAAGTTGATTCAACTCAAATATCTAAGTTTTCACTTAGTATAATTTAACATTTCAAGTTGAATAAACTTTTTTTGAGTTGACTGAACTTAAAATTTTAAGGCAGCCAGGTTACAAATTATAAGTTGACTCAACAAATTGTTTTTTACAGTGCAGTGGTAACCTCAAAACTTTTTCTAATCTCCAAACCTCCTCTTAAGGTGACCCCATGCAAAGCATACTGGGAACTACACATCCACTTTTTAGTTAATTCAGAAAAAATTATTAATGTAGTCCCAACACAAAATGATTAAGCTCAGTTAATTTTTACACATTTAAGTGGACTGAACATAATGGAAATAAGTTAGGTAAGAAATTTTCCAAAATTTAGTTGTTTCTGCTTATTTTAAGTAATTTGAACAAGCATTAAAATAAGTGTGCTGCTTTAAAGCACAACAACGGATTTATTCACCATTATGTTGTTCAAAACCTGTATATGATTTAGTTTTTTCAATGGAACAAATCTTATTTTTTAAAGAACGACTACTTTTTCCATACAATGACAGTTTATAGTGGCAATGGCCCACACCATTAAAATGTAATTAAAATAGACAACATAATGATATGTTGTATTCCACATGTTATGAAGTGAAATGGTGCTGAAATTTAAGTCATTTTTCATTGAATGTCCTCTCCACTGCAGCATCTTTTTTTTCTACAGAAGCAAGAATAAATGCCATGTTGCTATCTAGAAGTCAAACATGTCCCCATACATAAAGTCTTTCTGTTTTTTCTCTTTTTCTCTTTTTGTTATCTGAAAACAATCATGAATAATAATTGAATGCTTCAGCTGATAATAAAGTTTCTCAAACAGTGACTTTTATGAAAGATTGTCTTATGGTTCCTTTATTACTTTCTGTTTTATTTTTGTCTTTTTTGAAGGGTAACTGACTGGAGATTTCTCCTTTTATGTTCCACAAAATAAATAACAGTCACAGATTTGGAAGAACATAGGGATAGGGGTGAAAACATATGACACATTTTTTTTATTATAATATTAATTTTTCTTTAATATTTTTCTAAATAGTTAATTACCACACCTTCCCAAATAAGTGCAAAAACAACATTCGCTCTGTTGTTATTTCATTCCTTGTTGTTGTTATTAGCACTTTCTAATAATCGGACTGTTGCTTTTTAGCGTCTGATGTTCATTTTCCTGCTATTGTCTGGCATAGATGGCCCCGGCCTCCTTAGAGCGCGTCCCTCCCACCTCCCCAAACCCCCCAGCCCTCCCTTCAGCACCAAACACACACACACACGGTCTCTTTCCTCTCCTTTTCTTCCTCCGCTTTGCAGCTTCAGACATTTGGGGAATCCTGAAACAAGTTGTTCCCACAAAGAGGCACTGCCAACTTAGTGTAAGTAGACTCTGAATGAACAGAAGAAACAGAAAGAGGCTGTGTTTCACTAGGAGCCTTGATATTCCTGCCCTCCCGTGTTCACTCCTTCATGTCTTTTGTTGTGGACACTGACTGCGCTGGTTGGACACCGTGAGACTTTTGATTATGGACATAGAGACACTGTAGAGCCCGACACGCTGCATGTACGCTCGACTTGCTGGTAAGTGTCTGTTTTAAGATCCCTCTCTCTTTCATTTGACAGGAAGCATCATCAAGAGCTCGCTTCAGCTCTCGAGAACTTTTCCCTCAAGTTTTGTGACATCTCTGTCCCGTCCGAGCCTTTCCTGTCAGGGTTTCTAAGGCTGTCTCTCTTTCCCCGCTGCCTGGGATCTTTCGGAGTGCCTCGACTCAGATTACTGGCTTCCTCCTGTTGTTTGCGGGTGCAGGTTTTCTCCTCCGCGCTCTGGCTCAGCGCTCCCACGCTCCAGCGCAGAGGGGAAGGAAAGCGCTGATAAGAGTTTAGGAGTCTCAGGGAGAGCGGCTTTTGTTAGCTGCCTCGGTGTGTGCGTCTTAAAAGGAGGGGAACTTTTAGCAGCATGCGAGCCGTTTTCTTCACTTGTTTTGTTGTTTTTGGAGGTAACTTCTCTTTTTATGGGTGGAGGGGTGCGAAAATTGGAAACAGACCCACCCTGAGTTGAAGTGAGTCAGACGGCATATGTGCATCTGTGTCAGTCTGGGACAAATAGCAGTCCCTTGACTTAGAAAAGAGAAAATGAGAGATGTCTCAAAACAAGGGAACCCTCAGGAGGTTTTAAATGGCTTGGACAGGATTTGTAATATTTTGGGTTTGGGAAGTGGAAAGGGGGATGAAGACATTGGATATCTGCTGCCATGTATTCTCTTAAAATAAAGATTCTTTCTTATGCAAGGGATCATGAGTTGACCATAAGGGTTATTATAGGTTCCGCAGATGGGTGTATTGCTATTTGGGCACTTTAACGCACAAGTAGGTGTTTTCTAAAGAAGTAGATCTAAAAAGCTGTCATCAGGCTGTAAAACCATGAAATGAGTAATAATTTACTGTATTTTTGCCTCGTCATGGACTTAATAACAAGAAGTGTCTTCATTGAAACTGAAAGATGCATTCATTGAGAGTTTTCTCAGCATTTGATCGTTTTGTGGACATGGCAAAGCTAATGGTGGAGATTTGGGAGGAAATGCCCTCTTCTCACATCCATGAGGAAGTGGCCTTGCGGCCAGCCTTGTGATGCATAAGTCCCTCAGACTGATGTAGACGGCTGTTTCCCCAAAATCTCACGGCTGCTCGCTGTTGTCTATGTGATATGCCCATTTTAACATCGAAATTGGGAAGTAAACATGTAATATGTTGAAGTCTTTAGTTTTGAACTTTAAAGGGAGAAGCTCTGGTCATGCGTGCTGCCAGTTTCTGCTGAAGTAGTCAATGAAAATAACATGTCATAATCCCTGAAGACCAAACCTTGGAAATTTGGCACGATTGCAAGACACCCGGGTAGCTTCTGAAACCAAAGTCTGATTTGCTCTTTGCACAATTTGTGTTTTTAGAGCGATCAAGCTTGTCTCAAGTGGCCTGAGATTCCCAGGTTTCTAGTGGTGTTCATTTACACATGGATTTAAAATCTTCTTCCTCTCATTATCCGCTCTCTGCTATACCCTTGTCTCTCAGGAGCGCCTGTGCTATTAGTGATAAGACCGAATAGCAGTAGCTTTTCCTGTCCTGAGCAGGAAGAGTTACTCTCTGGTCAGCCGCTGGCTTGTCCTGTATGCATCCTCTCATCCACTGGGAATATCACTGTAGTGTTGGGGGCAGCCCTCGGATCATCCAGCTGTTGGCAGCCGTACTGATCTGGCCGTCCATCTGGACCACCACATGCTGCAAACTGATACCGCTCTTGTTATTTAGGTAGCAAAGATACAATCGGCTTAGATGTTCACGGACCGTTACTTTTAAATATTATAACATGTCTGCAAACAATTTCTTTTTTCCTGACAGATACTGTATGAAATATGTGTCTTGAGCAATCAGTCTGTAAACAGCACAAAAGAATCTGACACGCTTTAGCCGATCAGAAAGCTTGGAGGCCAGTGGCATATGTTTGGGGTGGGACTACCTTATTGTGCAAACAATGATAAACAAATATGTCGCTAAGGGAGTGAGTGGTAATGTGTTGCAGAATAGTGGCTAGGGTGTTTAGTGCTGCTAAGGAATCACTGAGCAGTTGCTAGGTGTTCTACATGGATGTTAGTGTGTTGTTAACTGGTTGCTTGACTGTTCTAGACACTTACTATGTGTTTTAGTTGGTTGTTAGGGTGTTGCTAAGTGGCTGAGAGGGTGTTCTGGGTGGGTGTTGGGGGTTGCTAGCTGTTTTGGGCGGATGTTAGGATGTTGCTAGGTTTTCTGGGTAGATGATGGGGTGTTGTCAAGTGGTTACTATGTGTTCTGGGTTGACGTTAAGGTGTTGGTAAGTGTTTTTTAGGTGTTCTGGTGGATGTTAGGGTGCTGTTAGGTGGTTACTATGTGTTCTGGGTGGGTGCTGGGGTTGCTAGTTGTTTTGGGCGGATATTAGGATGTTAGGGCGTTGTTAAGAGGTTGCTAGGTGTTCTAAGTAGATGTTAGGATGTTTCTAGGTATTCTGGGGGAAGTTGGGGGTTCTAGCTGTTTCGGGCGGATATTAGGGTGTTATAAAGTGGTTACTATGTGTTCTAGGTGGGTGTTAGGGGGAGCTAGTTGTTTTGGGAGGATGTTAGGATGTTGCTAGATGTTCTGGGTGGATGTTAGGGTGTTGTTAAGTGGTTGTAAGGTGTTCTGGGTTGATGTTGGGGTGTTGTCAATTGGTTACCATGTGTTCTAGGTGGACGCTAGGGTGTTCTTAAGTGGTTGTTAAGGTTCTGGTGGTTGCAGGTGTTCCGGTGGATGTTGGGTTGTTTTAGAGTACGTTAAGTTGTTAAGTGGTTGTAGCGTTCTGGGTGGAAGTTGGGGTCCCAATTGTTTTTACGGATATTAGGTTCTAGATGTTCTCAGTGGATGTTAGGGCATGTTAAGTGGTTGCAAGGTGTTCTGGGTGGAAGTTGGGGTCCTAATTGTTTTTGGCGGATATTAGGGTGTTGCTAGATGTTCTCAGTGGATGTTAGGGCATGTTAAGTGGTTGCAAGGTGTTCTGGGTGGATGTTAGTGTGTCACCAGGTATTCTGGCTGGATGTTAGGATGTTGCTAAATGTTCTGGCTGTATGTAAGGATGTTGAAAGGTGTTCTAGGTGGATGTTAGTGTGTTTCTAGGTCTTCTAGGTGGATGTTAGGGTGTTGTTTGGTGTTCTAGGTGGATGATGGGATGCTGCTAGGTGATCTGGATGGATGTTAGGGTGTTGTTAAGTGGTTGCTAGTTGTTAATCTAGTTAGGATTTTTCTAAGTGTTCTGGCCGGAATTTAGGGGGTTCTGGTTGTTTTGGGCGGATGTTAGGATATTACTAGATATTCTGTCTGGATGTTAGAGTGTTGTTACGTGGTTGTTAGGTGTTCTGTCTGGATGTTAGGATGTAGCTGTGTGCTCTGGGTGGTTGCTAGGGTGTTGTTAATTTGTTGCTAGGTGTTCTTAGTGGAAGTCAGAGTGTTGTTAAGTAGCTGCTAGAGTGTTCTGGGTAGTTGCTTTCTGGCCCATGTCAAAAATCTTATTCCCAAGCCTCTGTGACACTCGATCACCCATTTTGTTAAAAATCAAGCACAAATTCTAAGTCTGATTATTTAAAAGAAACCCTATAATCAGTAGTTTTAGTAATGCTTGCTTTAGCAGCACCACTAATTAATACGGTCAGCCCTGGAAATGGGTGACAGGAAACCTGATCTCCAGCCAGCACTCATCAACATGTTCCCCCAAAGCCCAGAGGTCGAGAGGGGTGAGGAGGTCACCTGACTGCACATCCTTTCAGACAAAGATCGATCCTTAAAGCACTCCATTCCCAGACACGCAGACACATGTCCACACCATTAACGTCAACAGCCCAAAAGAGCCCATCTGCACAATTTTTATAAGTACTAAAAAAATGGAGTGAGTGATGCTATTTTTCTGTAATTTCAGATGAAATTTAAATTCATAAAACCATGTGATACATGGAATGGAAAGGCATCAGTAGGTGGCACAGAAACTTTCTAACCTCTCAGAGCACTTGGAATCCATCAGCTGCAATCACTCACACAAGCTGCCTGGACATATTGCCGGAGACATGGAAAAATATTTTCTGAGCATGGCATGATAGTGTAGCTCCATACTGAGCAGGATATGAGAAAACTATTTTTGTCCTCAACAATTTTGGGATTATCCACATGAGTGGTTTGTTTATAGAGTCGTAGCGAAGGTTGCTCTCAGATGTGGTCATGTGTTTGATGCCCTCCTCTGGTGACTTTAGTGAACTGAATAAATAGGAAACGTCTGTAAATAAGTGCATGGAAAAGCCTCTTGCCTCTGTTATGCTTTCAAACCACAAAATGAGACACTCAGTTTACATGAAATACTTGTCAAGCGTGTGGTGGTTTGCCTTCGATCAGTTTCCTGTTAAACATTAGGTATTTGTTTCCACCTTTCAGACGGATGTTGAATTACACAGGAAGTAAATGCTGAATAATTCTGTGCACTGTGATTGTCGTTTCATCCAGTGACCTTGTGACCTTTTGTGATACAGTTGGGTGCACATAGTGTACATACCATCATATGTATTATATGGTGTGTATTTCTCATCTAGTGGCCAAAGTCTGCATACTCTATGTTAAGAGATATTTCATTTTTTCCTAGGGTAATTTTGAAGGAACATCTGAAACAAAGTTTAATGAAACTAATAATTAAGCAATTTCCTCTGAGATGTGTTGGATGTAATTACATTTTCATAGGTTAAATTTGTCATAAGCGCAAACTTGCTTGCACGGTAACCATCCCAATGTCAACACAGTCTCACGCTTTTTCTTTCAATTATAGGACGTTATTATGTTTTGCGCTTCCTTATCAGTCACTAAACAAATGTGGATACAGTAGGGGAAAACCTGCTGATGGCAGGACAAACCTTTCCTGGAAAAACACACATAGGAATGGCCAGTTATTAATAAATTATTTCCAGGGAAATCCTTACTGTAGCACACTGATTCATGATGAACATGCTGTGAAATGATAATAAATCATGCTTTATTGCACAAATAGACTTGTAACTTTAAAGCTACTGTAAGCTGTCAGACCAGGTGTGGTGCAGTTGTTTATGTGTAACCACAGGTCTGTCTTGGATGGAAGTCTGTTTCTACCACAGAATTTTAAAATAAATAAGTAAATACAAACCTTTGTAATTCTTATAAGACTTAAGCATAGTCAAAAATGCATGTCTAAGTTGTATTAAATGAAAGGAACTTGCACTGACATGTCTTAAGACATGTCAGTGCCATTTTTTTATTTATATCTCACAAATCATACTTTTTTTCTGTCAATTCTGAGAAAAAAGTCAAAATTGTAAGATGTTAACAATTGTGAGTTACAAACTCACAGTACTGAGAAGCAAAGAAAATCGTGAGAAAAAAAGATTGCAATGAATAAATAAATAATACAATTATGAGATAAAAAGTTGCTATATATATATGTTTACATCTTGCATCTTACTTTAGTTTTTTTTTTCTTAGAATTGTGAAAACAAAGTTCAAATTATAAGATATAAGGTTGCAATTACTTTTTCAAACTTTTTTTTTTTTTCCAATTCTGTGGTGAAAATGGAAACCCAAACTCACGGCAGTTTATCCATATTTTACAAGGTGGCTAATTTGTAAAATTTTTTTACGACCTGGATCGTACGAATTTGTACGTTTTGTGAAAAAAACTTACAGATTTTACGAGGTGGCCATATTGGCGGCACTGAATGTAAACAATGCCACAGAACCGAATGAAACTCACATATTTTGCTGATTAAATGGTCAATTAATGTCATGTTTTTGGCTGTACTAATTGGTCAGACTGGGAAAAACATTTGGAGTACTATAAACTGCCAAAAGTTATAATAGATCAAGGAGAAGAATGCAGAAAACTGTCTGAGGAACAAAAGGCATTTTTGCTTGGCCAAACTTAACTAGGATTTCCAGGCCAAGAATTTTGACAACATTTGTGTTTGTTCCTATCATTTCCAGTCAGGTAGGTGAAATATTATCCTAACATCTTAATTTATGCAGCCCGTACGTATATTTACCACCTATTAAAGGAGAAGTCCACTTCCAGAACAAAAATTTACAGATAATTTACTCACCCCATTGTCATCCAAGATGTTCATGTTTTTCCTTTTCAGTCATAAAGAAATTATGTTTTTTGAGGAAAACATTTCAGGATTTTTCTCCATATAATGGACTGATATGGTGCCCCGATTTTGAACTTCCAAAATGCAGTTTAAATGCAGCTTCAAACGATCACAAATATGGTTGTAAACGATCCCAGCCCAGGAAGAAGGGTCTTATCTAGCTAAATGATCGGTTATTTTCATAAAAAAATAATATTTAAATATTTTTAAATCTCAAACGCTCGTCTTGTCTTGCTCTGCCTGAACTCTGTGTATTCTGGCTCAAGACAGTTAGGTTAGGGTATGTTGAAAACTTCAAAAATCATTTCAAAACAACAAAAAAGGTAAAACAGTGATATAGGACGATTTTGAAGTTGAGGGAGAACATGAGATGGAAGTTTTTCAACATACCCTAACTGAGTTCAGGGAGAGTAAGACAAGATGAGCGTTTAACATTAAAAAGTATATTAATTGTATTTTTTAAATGAAATTTAACCAATAGTTTTGCTAGATAAGACCCTTCTTCCTCATCTGGGATCGTTTACAGCCACATTTGTGATCGTTTAAAGCCGCATTTAAACTACATTTTGGAAGTTCAAAATCGGGGCACCATATCAGTCCATTATATGGAGAAAAATCCTGAAATGTTTTCCTCAAAAAACATAATTTATTTACGACTGAAGAAAGAAAGACATGAACGTCTTGGATAACAAGGGGGTGAGTACATTATCTGGAAATTGTTGTTCTGGAAGTGAACTTCTCCTTTAACTTTAGTTAGTCAAAATATTGTACCCTTTCCTGCTTACTAAGTCCTTCTCTATGTGATTTAGCAGCTTCCACATTTTAAAATTAGCAGAAAAACATATTCAGTAGTACATTAACCGTGCAATCCATGCTTTTGTTTACATCTGAGTATCTCCAATATGGCTGCGCATCTGGGTAACAGACCAAACTGTGCAAGTGCAAACCCTCTATTGTGAATGAACGTGCACACATGGCCTATTTATGAATGATTTAAATTCAATAACATACAAGTTTAACTATCAAATTTTCACTATCAACTATCAAGAGTTCTCGGAAAGGTGTGTTTTACATGCAAATTACTCTGAATTTACTCATATATTTACTTCAATTTCATTCATTGAGGCCCAGTGTAATAATACATATTTTAAAGTTATTTTAAATGAACTTTTTTTTTTGCACATACTTTCATAATTGTGAGCATTTGCACATTAGGATCACTAACTGAAAGAGGAAACAAAAAGAATGTGAATGGTTTGAGTTTGGGTTTCTTTTCCTTTTTAACCACAGGTGGTATTTTTTGTTGACCTACCCATTCTTTTAGTGTTTTTCTTTTTCTTTTCACCACTTCATCTGTGTGTTAGAGGGCTGTCTGATTTGATGCGATTCCTGGATGTGACTCAGAGCATGACAGGAACTCTCATCACGCATTACTCATGCTCTTGAGGGTCTTCATCGTCGCTGCAGTGTATCATCACCGTGCCGCTGTCTCGCGCTGTACAGAAACTGACGTGTGAAGCCGTTGAGGATTCCATTATGTCACTATCTTGACCCTGTTTTCCCACACTGGTTGTTCTGCATTCTACGGCATGTCTCGATTTAATTCACATCTTCATGCACAAAGAGATCACAAAAGTATTTTTAAGTTGGACAAACATCTGTAAGGTTTTATAAGCCTGGTGTTAAATGGTTGTGGAGCACTACACACTTCAAAATTCAAAACTGACACTGTTTTGTTTCTAAATATGTGATTCTCGTATCATTGTGCACAATTCATCAGTACACATTATTCTTAAGATAAAAATATATACTTTTTTGTATAATGTCACCTGCTAAGGCTGCTGTTGTGGGTAATGCAACATTTCTAACACCTTGCCAGTAGTTAAATGTAAATTTTTAATGTGAAAAAGATTATGGCAACAACAGCAGATCTGAAAAATACGTATTGCAATTAGGATGTCAAGACTAGTTCTTTTTTACTCAAATATATCACATTACAGAAGTAAAACAAGTTAGATTTAGATTAAAAAAATGTTTTTATTACTATTATTCTCTAATTAAAACTAATATTCTCTAAACAAAAACCATCTACACAACATCAGTTATTAGATCATAAAAAACTAGGGTAACATCAAGAGCATTTTACATTTATACATTAATTTATCTAAAGCGATGTACAATTGACTCGTCACAAATGTGACGTTTTAATTTCCAGATGGTCACATTGTTAAATCACACTGTTAACTAAAACATAAAAAATAAATAAAATACTTATTCTCAAGAACTTATTTTAACTTACTTAAACTTATTTCTCAGTACCTCTTGTTGAAGAACTAAAAAACTAAAATGAAATAAACTAAAAGCTAAAATGTGTTTAAAAAGTACAAATATTTAAAAAATATATATATTAAAATGACAAAAACGCAAAACAAAATTACTAAAATTTTAACTAAATTAAATTGAAACCAGAATATATAAAAATAAAATCTAAAATACACTTAAATATTACTGTAAATCAATGATACTACAATAATATTGTTTTAGTGAACAATATAGCTGAGAACTTTATACAGATGCAAAAAGAAATAAGCAGCTTTCTTCTAAAAGATCTGTGTATAATCAAGACTCATATCTATAATGAAGGGACCAACAAAAATCCAGTTATATTAATATATGAAACCTGGTTGTATCCAACTTTTGGATTTCTTGCATATTTATTTTGCGAGTAGAATTCTTAAATGCACATCTTACATTGTAAGTTTAAGCGAAGCGGTGGCATATGAATGTAGTTGTGACCTTTCATTGATCTGCTGTTTGGAATGACCAACGATTTCAAGCTCTGTCTTTCAATACAGAAGCTACTAGGTGTTTTTCCTGTTTGTGACAGATTTCAGAAGTGAAATACGGCAGGGACGAGTTCACAGCATAACCACCGAAAGGAACTGATGAGCGTTAGCGAGAGAGAGGACGAAAAAAAGAAGACAAGTAGAGACACAGCCCGGGTTTATTTTTAGCCTTTCTTTCCACCTCTTCCACCCACCTTTTCAGGATTGTTGTTGTTGAAAAAGGTGGGCCCGCTGTCGAATGATGTCAAATGTTG
The DNA here is from genome assembly GCA_012976165.1 of Labeo catla. Lineage (NCBI taxonomy): Eukaryota > Metazoa > Chordata > Actinopteri > Cypriniformes > Cyprinidae > Labeo > Labeo catla. The sequence goes on from VONZ01000070.1 coordinate 702,810, forward strand.
TCAGTGGCGGTACAGCACGTCCACCTCAAAGCTTGCTGGGAATTACCCCGTATCGCCTCGAGCTCTTTCGCCATCCATATCGCTCTATAAACTGAAATCTCACTACAGTTTCCACTCAGGAAAGTCTGTGCCTCATAAAGACATATGCATGCATTTATGGTGGCAACTTTTTTCCATCACACTTGCTTTTATTTGACTGGTTTTATTAGGGCAGAACGTGAATTATATCTGTGACTTCTTTCACTGTGTTTTCTTGTTCGAATGATTTATGGACTCGTTTTGCTGTAAATCCATTTTCCGCTTTATTTGAGAAAAAAAAGGTTTCCCTGAATTTAGTCTTTTTGTGGAGTTCCTCATTCTAACCTAGAGGTTCCCATATTTATATCTGTCTTGAAGCTTTCTGGAACTCTGTCAAGAAATGATTTAAGAAACTGCATCTCTCTAAGAAAAACACAATACTTTGTACTTCCTGAAAAAAACCATCTGATATTTAAAAAACATTAGCTGAACATTTACTCACCCTCAGGTCCCAAGATGTAAATGAGTTTGTTTCTTCATCCGATTTGGAGAAATGTAGCATCATTTGCTCACCAATGGGATCCATCTGCAGTGAATGGGTGCCGTCAGAATGAGAGTCTAAATCGGCTGATAAAAACATCACAATAATCCACAAGTAATCCACACCACTCCAGTCCATCAGTTAACATCTTGAAAAGTAAAAACTTTTCAAAAAAAATCCATAATTAAAACGTTTTTATCCTTAAACTGTGTTTCCAGCTAAAATACAAGTCCATAATCTATAATATTACAGGGAATGTCCTGGAATCAATATAAGTTCATTACAAGTTAACAGCAAGTGTTATTAGTATCTTAAGTTTAATGCTGTTCTAATGCAATGCCTTGCTTCATAGAGTTCCATTAATTGCATTAATGTAATTTTTTTTTTTTTTGATTTTTCTCATTCTATATATATAGGCTCAAAAGTTTGGGATCAGTACGATTTTTAATGTATTTTAATTAAGTTATTATTTAATATTATTACGAAATATTATTACGATGTTAAACAAGGTTATTCTATTTTAATATACATTAAAAATCGAATAAAAAGTTCAAAAGAACAGCTTTTATTTAAAATAGAAATCTTTTCTAAACTTTCTATACACTTCTGTTCAAATGTTTGGGGTCAGTACATTTTTATTCTTTCTTTTTTTGAAAGAAATTAATACTTTTATTCACCAAGGATGTGTTAAATTCATAAAAAGTGATAGCATAGATTTACATTGTTAGAAAAGATTTATATTTTGAATAAATGCTGTTCTTTTTAACTTGTTATTCGTCAAGGAATCCTGAAAAAAAAAAATATTTGGCAGCACAACTGTTTCCAACATTGATAATTCTAATAAAAAAATCATGTTTTCTGGATCATGTGACACTTAAGACTGGAGTAACAGCTGATGAAAATTCAGCTTTGCATCACAGGAATAAATTACATTTTAAAGTATATTAAAATAAAAACCATTATTTTATATTGTAATAACATTTTGCAGTATTATTGTTTTTTCTGTATTTTTTAAAGACAAACGCATTCTTGAGAGACTTCAAAAAAACATTACAAGTCTTACTGACCCCAAACTTTTTAGCGGTAGTGTATATAGACTAACATTTGCATTTTCCACACAAGGAAGGGAGATTATATAACTTTCTACAAGGGTGGAGCAAACATAGCTGTTCAAAAGGACAATTAATACCAATTTACTGCTCACATGACACTTTTTGGTGGATATAATATAAGCATTTTAATAAAAACAAACAACCAAAGAAGTGCTTTTAAATGCTCTAGAATGACTTTCCCCATAGGCCTACATTGTAATTACTGTACTGTGCAAAAGTCTTCAGCTATTAGTGTTTTCACCAACACAAAATGGTTTTGAGTCAGTTATTTCTATCGTTTGATGTAGTGTGTCAGTGGGAAATATCAGTTCACATTTCCTCACAGTTCACAACGTTCATTTTACCATTAATTGTAATAATCCAGGGAGATTTTTGTATGTACAAGGAGTCGGATAAGAGCCAGCGCTTCACACAGAGATCTGATCGCACCATCATCCAGTCTGTCTGGGATTTACATGAAAAAACTAAAAATAAATAAATAAATAAATAAATAAATAAACCAGACGGACTAAATCCAGAAGAACTCTAGCAATGCTTCAAGAAACCTTCCTACAAAGCTACCTGATAAACTATGTGACAAAAAGCTGTTTTAAACACAAAGGCTGGTCACACCAAATGTTTATTTGATTTAATTAATATAAGTTGATTGAATAATAAAATGTATGGTATTATGCTGCAGCATTTTTACACAAGCGCCTAAAACTTTTCACAGTACTGTTTCAGTGATTTGTGAAAATACTAATGGTCTAAGACTTTTTTTTTTTTTCACAAAATATTACATGTAATATATTACAAAATATAACATTAAAAAGTGTATAAATCATTCGCCTTTCTAAAGAAGCATTGTCCAACAGCGACACCAGTGAGTAAAGTTACAGCGGATTATATGATTGGATGTGACTTGTTATGCTCGGCTGTGATTGGTCCATGCGATAAATCCCGCCTCTAACGTTCGTTGCACGTTCGGAGTTCGCGAATCAGTCAGTTAGTGATGAAGTTCGGATCATTTTACCGACTCGGACCTTTGAGTCTCGTTCAGCAAAATGAACGAATCTTTTTTTTGAGTCATTTCGTTCATTTTACCAAAATATAATTAAAATGTTACGTGTCACCTCCCTAAGACATCTACTGCTTACACAAACATTGATCACACAAACAAGACAAAACTACAATGATATAAGAAACAGAAAAAATTAATTCATTGTTTCTATGATTCATTGTAGTCTATGATTAGCTCACCTCGCCTCTTATCTGACAAGTTTCTGGGTTCGAGTCGTTCATTCATCACGTGACGGCCTCATTAGCCTAACCCAGTGTTTCCCAACCCTGTTCCTGGAGGCACACCAACAGTGCACATTTTGGATGTCTCCCTTATATTTCTGTTCCTCGAGTCTCTACTAACGAGATGATGAGTTGATTCAGGTGCGTTTGATCAGGAAAAGTTGGAAAATGTGTAGTGTTGGTGTGCCTCCAGGAACAGGGTTGGGAAACACTGGCCTAACCTATGCAGTCTGAGCCGGAAAGAGAATTGATTAGTTCATCTCTCGAGTCTTCGGATTCGAGTCGTTCGTTCAACACGTGACAGACCCATAAGATGAACGAACGACTCCAAAAACCCGAGGAAACAGGTGAACTAGTACAGAACCTAATAGGATGTTGCGCATGCGCGACTGAACGAATCACTCCCCGAGACGACTCGTTCGTCCCGAGTCACATTAAAGATTCGAATCGTTTAAGAATGACCCATCACTACAGTCAATATAGTCTAACAATAAACAATATAAAGGCGTTAATGGGAAGACGAATTAAAAAAGTAAACAACTCACACACACACGCACCCACCATATATATGTATATATAGATATATCCGCTTTGTTACGTCAAAATAAGACTTAAAATAGCCTGAAAACTGATCTGTGGGCATTTTTTAGTGAGTAATCATCTTTGTGAAACGTAAAGTAAATTTCCGAATCTGTGACCAATATCTACTGAGCTTTGATAACTAACGATACGAAAAATTCAAAAATAGTTCAAAGTTAACGAATTAAAAGAATAGAACATAAGCTCACAAATAAAATATATTGTTTCAATCGTTACTACCTTGAGTTATTATTTTGGAATAAATTTAAAATGCTTAAAAAGATGTAAAATGCAACTTGATGAGATTCATACTAGCCTTTAATAATAGAATATTGATTATTGGTTCTTTTTTTCTGTAATATTATATTAACTTGAGCGTAATTTGAGTGTTTTTTTCTTGAAAAGCCCCTCAGCCAGCCCATTCTATGTTTTTTCCATGCTGTAATGTAGTACAGACTGGTGTATTGATGTGCTGGTGGTCTCTGATGTAGGTGATCTTCACATATGAAACGGTTTCCAGCAGTAGCAGAAGCAGTAACTGAACTCTGAGCACCACAGCAAAACACTTTGAGCTGCCCACACTTACCCACATACCCAAAAACACTGGAAAGAGAGCGTGGAAACACTTCACATATGTCTCTCTTCACACCTCATCCTCCTGTGTTTTTTTTTCTATATGTATTGTGCTTCATTGTTTACTAAAAAAGAGAGCGGGAGGTTGTTGACCATCATTTCCAACCTCAGAAAACCAGTGCACTGACCTGTGCGTCACTGATAATGAGTGCATGTGCGTGTTTAAGCGTAAACGTTGTACAAATGCACTCATTAAGTTCAGTATTTGAGTTAAAGGCTCATAATGTGATAACAGTCTGTTTAAGGGTCATTAGAATAAAAACAGCCGCAGTGTGACCTCTGACCTTCATGCTGATTAATAATAACGACTGACCTAGCAACAGTGCTCATTGTTGTACTGAATCACTGGTAATTGCACAATTGATTACACACCATGTAATATATGGAGAGGAAGAGACAGAGGGAGTGATAGGTAGACAGCATTTTTTGATGAAAATACAGTAAAAACAGTAATATTGTAAAAAATGATTACAATTTAATAAAACTGTTTTCTGTTTGAATACATTATAAAAATGTAATTTAGTACTCCAGTCTTCAGTGTCACATGATCCTTCAAAAATCAGTCTAAAATGTTGATTTGCTGTTCAAGAAACTTTTCTTCTTTTCTTACTGGGTTGAAAACAGTTGTGCTGCTTCATATTTTTGTGAAAACCATAATCATTTGTTTATTATTAAATTATTATTTATTTTACTAATTCACAGATTTATACAGATTTTTTGTTTTATTCAAAAATTTAAAATTTTGCACGTAGTTTGTATACTATGCTAATAACAGTTGTGCTGCTTCATATTTTGGTGGAAACCATTTTTTTCAGAATTATTTGATAAATAGAGAGGTCAAATGAATGCAAATTGAATTAAATTAAATTATTAAATAATTATTTATTTTACAGATTTTTACTGATTTTTGTGCTGAAATTATACATTTATATACATTTTACTATGTTATTAACAGTTGTGCTGCTTCATATTTTTGTAGATTTTTTTCAGAATTATTTGAAAAAGTGAACGCAAATAAAATACAATAAAATAATTATTTATTTATTTTACTGAATTACTGACTTTGACAGATTTTTTGTGCTGAAATTATATATGTATATATATTTTAAATCCAAATTTTGCATGTAGTTTGTATACTATGTTAACAGTTGTGCTGCTTTATATTTTTGTGGAATATATATATATTGTATGTAGTATTAAATTAAATTAAATTAAATTAAATAATTATTTATTTTAGTGATTGACTGATTGTTACTGAATTTTGTGCTGAAATTATTGTTATTTTAATCTAAATATCAAATATTTTGTATTTAGTATTAAATTAAATTAAATTAAATAATTATTTATTTTAGTGATTGACTAATTGTTACTGATTTTTTTGTGCTGATTTCTGTGCTGTGAACTGATTTTAATTAAATCATTAATGTTTTTTATCTAAAAATAAAAAATAATTAATATAGTTTGTATACTAAGTGATAAAACAAGTGTTTTATCATATCTTTAATCAGCACTAATCATTGCATTAATACTTATATATAAATAAATAAATACATCTGATCATATATATAAAACAATTTAAAAACAAACAGGATTTGCAACTTAGGTAGTTCTGAGAAAATAAAAATCAGCTATTATAGAAAACAGGGTGTGAAAGGGTGTGAAATTAAACCACTCCTGTATATTTGCAACCACTGTTGCTGCCAAATAAACCCGAGCCAAATCAAATGATTATAAAGCATTTAAAGAGACAGTTCACCAACAGCTTAATGCGACGACTGCGGTTTTTGTTGTTGTTCACTGAAAATCTTATTCACGCTTCCACTGTGATCACGGTGAAGCGTCATTGTATGGAAAAGAGCGGTGTGAAGAGATGCCTCCTTTTGTGTCTGAAAGGAGAAAGTCAGTCATACGGGTTTGAAATGACATGACATTGAGCTCTGAATGAGGCTTAAGTCTACTGACAGAACCACAAAGATGTGCGTTTGTTTAAAACGCACACGACAGCGGTAAAATCTGCTCACGTGGCTCCTCATGGTAAGTGGTATTCGTGTGAGTCACCGCTGCAGTCGTTATGAATGAAAAGATTCCCCAACTCTATGTTTAACCTTTACCACTTCTCCCATGGCATGTGTTTTTTTCGCAGGGCTTGCAACCCAAAAAAAACGGCGTCAGGTTTCAGTGCGACTGAAGAAAAGCCAATAAAGCAGAAATAGTGGAGGCCAAATCAGTTCCAAATCCTAAAATTCCAAGATGTTGAATCCCTTCCAAGATTCTTGGAATTCTGCACCTCCCACGAGGCTTTTGTCGATTTTTCAACTCCTGACATGGGATTTTTTAATTAGCGACTGGAGGCCAGTCTCAGCCTGAAGCCAAAGTAAACTGTCAGACACAAAGTGCTGTAGTTTGTGTTTGCTTTGTCTTGTTTTAGTCATGTTTGAGTCACGTTATCTGAAGTGTAACGCCGCTCCACACCCCACCCTCAAATACTCCTCCCTAATAATCCCCTATTCCCATCACACACATACACACACACACGATCCATCTCCTCGACTCTCTTTTCTCTCCACACCCTCTCTTTTCTCTTTTTTCTGCACTCCATCTCTTTTCCTGTAGTTCCATCTGTTTTTTCTCTGTGTTTTCGGTGCCTCTCCCACTTGTAGCTCTCTGGCCCCGTTGCCCCCTGTCTCTCTCTCTCTCTCAGGACTCTCTCTCTCTCTCCTTATCCAGCATTCCTCACATTCCTGAAGGGTTCCTTAAGGGACAGACCCTTCTGGCAAACCCTGATACCCAACATCTCCCTCTCGGTCTCTGACTTTCTTTATGTCTCTCTGTCACCCTATTCAATTCAATTTTTGGCAGTTTAAGATAGATTAATAATGAGGAAAATAAAATAATAAAAAGTAGGACTTTATCAAAGTATTTTAAATAATAATAATAGTAATAATTTTGAGGAAAAAAATGTGAAAAAAAAGAAAGAAATTGAAGTCACATTATTTAATCAAAAGTCCAGTATTAATTGTGGTTAATTCAATATACAAACCCTACTATGATAAAATAAAATAAAATAAAACAAAACAAAACAACAAAATTAAATCAGAATTTACTACAGTATTTTTATATACTACTACTACTACTAATAATATCGGATCAAATTACATTTTGGAAAAAAAGAAATTGAAGTCATTATTTAATCAAAAGTCCAGTATTTAAAGTATTTAATTTAAAATATAAATCCTTCTGTGATATCTTAAATAAAATAAAATAAAATAGGACTTTATCAAAGTATTTTGATAATAATAATAATAATAATAACAACAAATCTAATAATTAATTAATTAATTAATTACATTTTAGAAAAAATAAATTGAAGTCATATTATTTAATCAGAAGTCCAGCATTAAAAGTATTTAATTTAAAATATAAAACCTTCTACGATATATAAAATAAAATAAAATAGGACTTTATTAAAGTATTGTATATAATAATAATAATAATAATAATAATAAATGAATTAAGTAATCAATTAAGTAATTACATTTTGTAATTAATTCACATTATTCACAAAAAGTCACATTATTTTTATTAAAAGTCCAGCATTAAAAGTGTTTAAATCCTTCTATGATTTATAAAATAAAATAAAATAAAATAGGACTTTATCATAGTGTTTTATATAATAAGAATAATAATCTAATAATAATAATAATTAATCAAATTTTAGAAAAAAGAACTTTAAGTTGCATTATTTAATCAAAAGTCCAGTCCAGTATTAAAAGTTAATTTAAAATATAAACCCTTCTACAATATAAACGAAAAACATCACAATCTCATTTGTTAACATTAGTTAACTATATTAATTAACAAAGAAGAACAATAAATAAAAATGATATAGCATTTATTAGTTTTAGTTAATGATAATTGTAACATTTACTAATACATTAACAGTTGTATTTGTTAACATTAGACTAGTTTATGCACTGTGAACTAATGTGAACAAACAATGAACAAACACATTTTTATAACCAACGTGAACAAAGATTATTACATGTTGTAAAAAATTATATTTGATCACTGTCAATTCATGATAGTTACATACATCAGCTAATGTTAACAAATGAGGCCTTACAGTAAAGTGTTACTACAATCACAGCTGTTCAAAATAAATTCTAAATAAATAAATACAGATCACAATTTTTGCTGCAGCTTTAGCTGTTTACAATTTTTTTTATTGGTTTTCTCTTGGACAAACTTGGAATCACCTTTTTTGTTTATTCTGACGCACAATTGTGAGAGAAAGTCTTTTTAAGCCATCAACTTTTTAATGACTTTGTTCTGTGGCGGAAACAAGCTCCCAAATGCATAGCTGTAAATCTCCATTGTCATCGTCAGTGTGAGTGTGTCAGGCAGTAAAGGGTGAAGTGAGGCTGAGAGCTGAACTGCTGACATTTGCCCACAGCAGAGCCGCGTCTGTGCATGACTCTCTCTTACTGTCTGTCCAAATGCCACAGAGAATCCGATTAAAGCTTATCAATGGCTGCTATTATAACACCACACATCCCAATCAAACCTGCCACATTAGCAGAGGAACACTGCCATGCTTTCACTGCGTGTGTGTGCGAGTTATTTTAGAGGAAGGTAGTGCAGCTGAAATTGAAAGAGCACATTGAGGCGCACACAGATGTAATCAAATCTGCTTGATTCATATGACTGGTTTGCTGGCATTCCCAGCCATCAGTTTCCCAATACTGTGCAGTCAGAGAGAAACAGAGAGAGAAGGAAAGAAAGTGGAGGCTCTGTGTTAAACAACAGGACCAAGCCTCGTTCTCTCTGATATCAACAAAAATGTTGGCCGAATGGAGTTGAGTTAGAAAACAAAAATGTGACACTGACCTTCATCTTACTATATGATACATTCTTCATTTAAAAACACCCTGCTGACACTCTCACAATGCTGCCGTGTTTTTAGTGGTTGCTATGCACTCATTAAGTTGTTCTGAATGATTGTTAACATGAGGTTGCTAGGATGTTCTGGGTGGTTGCTAGGGTGTTGCTATGCAGTTATTAATGTAGTCTGAATGGTTGTCAACATGTGGTCGCTAAGGTGTTCTGGGTGGTTGCCAGGGTGTTGCTATGTTGTTCTAGGTAGTTGCTAGGTGTTGCTATGCAGTTATTAATGTAGTCTGAATGGTTGTCAACATGTGGTTGCTAAGGTGTTCTGGTGGTTGCCAGGGTGTTGCTATGCAGTCAGTAAGGTGTTCTGAATGGTTGTTATCATGAGGTTGCTATGTTGTTCTAGGTGGTTGCCAGGTGTTGCTATGCAGTTATTAAGGTGTTTTGAATTGTTGTTAATATGCTGCTTGCTAAGGTATTCTGAGTGGTTGCTATGGTGTTGCTATGCAGTCATTAAGGTGTTCTGAATTGTTGTTAACATGTGGTTGCCAGGTGTTGCTATGGAGTCAGTAAGGTGTTCTAAATGGATGTTATCATTGAGATTGCTATGTTGTTCTAGGTGGTTGCTATACAGTCAGTAAGGTGTTCTGAATGGTTGTTAACATGTGTTGGGTGTTGCTATGCAGCCGCAAGGTGTCTCTGAATGTTGTTGTGGTGGCTGCTTGGTGTGGTTTGCCAGAATTGTTGCTATCATGTCATTAAGGTGTTCTGAGAATGCAGTTGCCAGGTGTTGCTATGCTGTCATTAAAAGTGTTCTGAATGGTTGTTAGAATGTTGCTGCAAGGTTTGTGTTGCCATGGCCATTAAGGTGTTCGGAATAGTTGGTAGAATGTTGCTGCATGGTTACCAGGGTGTTGCTATGCAGCCATTTAGGTGTTGTGAATAGCTGTTAGAACATTGCTGCATGTTTACTAGGGTGTTGCTATGCCATCATTGAGGTGCTGTGAATAATTGTTAGAATGTTGCTGTTTGGTTTCCAGGGTGTTGCTATGCAGTCATTAATGTGTTCCAAGTGATTGTAAGCGTACTGTTATTTGGTTGTAGGGTGTTCAGAGTGGTTTTCAGGGCATTGTAATTGCCCTGAATGGTTGTTAACATGCATTTCCTAGGGTGTTCCTAGTGGTTGCTAGGGTGTTGCTATGTAGACATTAAGGTGGTCTGAGTGGTTGTTAATGTATTGCAATGTAGTTGCTAGTGTAGGGTGTTCTGTTTGGTTGCCAGGGGCTATGCAGTCATTAAGCTGCTCTGATTTGCATGGTGTTGTAATGCAGCCATTAAAATGGTCTGAGTGTGTTGCTATGAGGTTGCTAGGGTATTCAGTTGTAGCTATTGCTTGAATGTCTCTAGAATAGACTCTAGGATATTTTGGTCTCTAAATTTGGATCAAGATCCTCCTACAGTGTAAGTTTGTGAGGTTTTTGTCTGTTTTATCACCAAATTGTACGTTCAGTCAGAGCAATACTAATAGTGATACTTGGCTTAGCAAACACCGCTGAGAATAATCACAGTAAAGATGACTGATCATTTTACTGGATGAAAAGCATTCCTCACTGCTCATAAGAGTTTAAATAAATCTGTGTTAGACCCACCTGACAGGACAAACATGAGAATCAGCGAATCTCAGCCAGCAAAGAGGAAATGCTCTAAATCAAATCACCTCAGTCTGTCCTTTTTTCACTAAATGCAAACCACGAGCACTGCATCCCGTGTGAATTTGGACTGAAATATAGCTAAGCCGTCGGAGAGGATCTCATTAGTGTGAAACTTAACCTAGCTTACATTTGTGTTTGAGAAATGCGAATAACGATTAACATCCTCTGTCTTTAAAATTAGTTCTTTTATTCAGCAAGGATGCATTAAATTACCAACACAACTTATTTCAACACTGATGATAATCAAAAATGTTTCTTGAGCAACAAATCAACATATCAGAATGATTTCTGAAGGATCACATGACACTGAAGACTGGAGTAATGCTGCTGAAAATTCAGCTTTGATCACAGAAATAAAATACATTTTACAGTATATTCAAATAGAAAACAGTGATTTTAAATGGTAATAATATTTCAAAATATTACTGACTGTATCTTTGATTAAAATTAGAGCTGTCAAACGATTAATCGCATACAAAATAAAAGTTTGAGTTTGCCTAATATATGTGTGTGTGCTGTGTGTAATTATGTATATATAAATACACACAAATTAATGTATACATTTAAGAGAAATATGTTATGTACAAAATATTTTTATTTATATATAATATAAATTCTGTAAAAATTATAATAAATGCATATACTTGTAAATATTTCCTATATATACTGTACATGATTGTGCTTGTATTTATATATGCATAATAATTACACACAGTACACACACATATATTAGGCAAACTTAAACTTTTATTTTGTATGCAACTAATTGTGATTAATTTCATTGTACATTCAGCAAACGTCAAAATCTCTCACAAAGCAAGTTTTATTCATTGTTTTTGCTCATAAACATGGGTAAAAAGTTGTTTGGATAAACTGGTTAAATCACATGGGTAAATTTCTCATTTTAGTGTTTGTACAGAAATGTGTGACTGAGAGGTTGAGCACTTCCTGTGCTTACTGAACAAAGCATACACTATACTCCCTCTATCTGTTTTTTTTTTTCTTTTTCTCTTGGCTAACTGGTATTTAAAGAACGAACCCCTGATGTTTATCATACATTTAAAAACAATAAAAGTGTGGTTAAATCATTTACAGTACACGATGCAAAGATAAATGTTATTCAGAAGTCTGAGATACTTTGAAGAATCACTGCATGCAACAAATATTAAAGATGTACATATCTTTAGTGTCTGATATGTAGAAGCTCCGCAGATTTAAAAAGAAAATGGTTTTCTGTTTTAACACAATTATTTATAACAAATGATGTTATCAGTGTTACGGTTAGGTGTTGGATATAAAAATGAAACATGAATTTCACAATACAATATATATCTGGTATTTCCCCCGTTCTGCTGCAACACTTTGCTGACATGAACTCAAGTTTATGCATAAACAGATGATTCATGTTATCCAGCATCCATGATTTGA